>CM076260.1:32034552-32634552 GCA_038380795.1 Pyrocephalus nanus | reverse complement strand
AAGGCAAAAATTCCCAGATAGCATTGCTTTTCTTACCCTAAAGCGTCCACTGGCTAAGAATAGAACCAAAAATTAATCTCTCTCCCCAAAATAAACTTAATAGATACCTTTTCAGAATTTAAAAATAATGATTAAAAATAATAATGAAAAGCAAGAAATTCCCACTTTTATGAAAAGAAAGTAATTGCTATTCATGGGAGTAAGCAAGATACAATGGGATTTTTGTGGAGTAATGTCTATTTGGACTTCAAGACCTGTTTCTTATACCTTTATGGCAGGTTCAAAGTAAAATTGGTCAACAGTGATTTCTTCTGATATTGAGTCCTGTGTTGAGCACCAAACACTGGAGGAGGATTAGTTGTATCATGTATTGTCTCTGGCTATGAGCTGCTGTAGAGGAACTACCATTGGGCTCCTCTCCAGAGATCAGATTATCACAACTGCTGAGCATAACTCCTAAGATGTGATCTGGTTGTAAAGGAATATGTTGCTGTCATGCAAGAGGGACTAATGAGTTTTCAGCCTTTCTCTAATATGTCCATCAAATCTTTGCCATTCTTACTTTCTCAGCAATTAGGGGCTTAATGCAGTATCTTCATAGTTTCACATTTTCCCATGCCATTAATAGCCCAGAGGAACAGCTTTATGTATTGAACAGTATAAGGCACATGCAGCCAGAAGAGAAAATAGAACATGCAGAGTTTCAAGTTAGACACTGCCTTGCTGTATTTTCAGATGTTGCAAGCAGGCATAACGAACATACTACCTGGCAGAAAGTGTGTGTGTGTATCTTAAATTTTATCCCTCAGGTAAAGCAGCAGACAGCACTTCCTACAGTCCAGATCCCTCTCCTAATTATTGGTGTCCGTAGCCTTTCTTTCCAGGCAGTAGCAAGGTAACTTAGAAAAGAGAATGTAACTACTGGTTAGAGCCCTCATCTGGGAAACAGAAAGCAAAACATATTTGAAGGACTTGGATTTTGCTAGGATCTCAGGTCTGCAGACATCCCCTGAAACTGCTTGCTAAATCAAGGCAACAAAAGCAAGTGCTGGCTAAGCTCTGGACCTGAGCAATCTCAGCTGTCCCCAGATGGGAAGAGCTCTGTGCATGCTTGACAGCAGGTAGAAATTCTGATGACACAAAATGCAAGTGCAGCAGAAAGTTGCCAGGTGTGCAAATTTGGCAACTCAGTCCTACATATGTGCCATCCTTCTTGGCTCTAGTCCTGGTGTCAAGAATGATGTAGTACTGGACTAGCTCAGGCAAAAACCTTGTTGAGATGAGAAAAATCTAATGTGGAAATGGACTTTTGGGAACAGCTTAGCACACACGTTGATCCCGTCTATTTTGGAATAAAGGAGCTGATACACAATTAGGCAGGGCTTAAGCCAGTGGCTTGTGCTCCATGTCAGCACCACATTTGCTCTCTTTCCTTTCCATGTGGGAAACATTGTAAGATGAACTGCCTGATCTTTTCTTTGCATACTACTGCTTTTTCAAACCCTAAGACTAATCTTTCCATGTCTTTTACCTCTTTCTTCATTTGCCATTGCATGGAAAAGGTCTTTCTCACAGAGCAGGAGCCTCCCAGGTTGCCGGTAATTCCTCAGTGACAACAGAAGTAGTTTTCTTGCTCCACTTGGGGTATTAAGGAGATATTGGACATAAGCATAGATCCATCACTTTCTTCTCAACAGCCTTAAGGCAGTGAATCAGTCTTTCTGTCAATCAGGGAGAGAGTTCTGGAGTAGCAGGATGCTGGCCCTCACCCTCATGCTCATTACCCAGATTCACTGCAATTGAAGATGATCAGGTTTTTCACTGAACCATAAACCCTTACTCCTTCAAAATTTATTGTCTTAAACCCAAAAAACTTTCATAGAAGAAGAATGGGACTATTTTTTTTCTGAATTTAGGTTTTAGCTGCAGCTCAACTACTTCTTATACTTATTTTCAGCTTTTGATTTAAGTTTTCTCCAAAATGTCTGCTTTCATTAGTGGGAACACTATCCTGCACCTTTGTTTCTGACATTACAGCTGACCTCCATCAGTGGGTATTTGCAAACATATCTATCAAAACTTAACCGGAAAAAGGCAATAAGTTGCTGTTAAATTATATTTTGGAGAGGTCAGCCAAACCTCAGATAGGTTTGGGTGTATTATCTGACTTGCTGTCTATAGGAAAATGTTGGGTTTTCTCTGTAAATGTTCAATGCAGTGGTATCTTCCAAGTAAAATTTGCACAGTGAATGAGCCAAATAGCAGCTGAAGTACCTGAAAATGTGTGGAATGCTTAACCCATCACCCTTGTGGCATGGCAAATATAGAACACTTCAACACTTTTATTTTTAAGGTATGCATATTGTTGTAGTAAAGTGATTTTCCTGCCCTGCTCAGCTTTCCTTTCTTTCCATAGTATTTTCAAAGTAGATACTTTAGTCCATATTGCTTTGGTTTGGTTTGAATTTTGTTTTTGTTTTTGGTGTTTTGTTTTTTTTTCTTTTTTTTTTTTGTTTCCAATCTGTGTCTTATATATGGTCCCTTTTTATTTCTTCCTAGACTCTTTTATTTTTCTAGGGCATGGAGGTGAAGGCTAGGGGAGGTGTTTGTGACAGTCTATTCCTCATAATCTGCAGAAAAGAAAGGATAAAGTGAATTTTAGGGTATCATTGAAGGCAAAGTGGAGATACGTCTCATCAGGAGCAGTTGTCCCAGAAAAGTGCCTGGCACAGACCTCAGACCACTGGGTTTCTGGCCATTGAGTTCACTTGTTTGAGGCCCTCAGTGAACTGTTGGGCAGAAGAAAGGTGGAAGGCATGGATGGGAAAAAAACCCACAGTGGTGCAGTGCCTCTGAAGCCAGGCACAGAGAGAGGGAAAACTACACTGAACAGTGCCAACAAATTAGGAGTTCCTGGTTATCCTGGTCCTGCTGACCTCCCTGAAGTCTGGGAATGCTTCTGTTCAAAGGGTTCCCATTTATCTGCACATCCTTGATGCTGTGTTCAGAATCACAGAATATTCTGAGGTAGAAGGGACCCACAAGGATCACTGAGTCCAACACTTAAGTGAATGGCCTGTACAGGGATCAGTATTAGCACCACGCTCTAACCATCTGATCTCATCTCAGGGTCCAAGTCTAAGCCAAAAAAAGCCTATGGTTTACTGTGTGGGATCCTTTCCTGTCAGGTCTCTCTGAGACACTTTTACTCATTATTGAAGATTGACAAACATTTGACTACTGCCAAAGGGACCAGTTTGGTTTTTATTCTGCTTTTCTACACTTGAGGAAGCATCTGTTTTCCTATGGTTTTAACAAAACTAACCATACGAAGGGAATCAGAGTGAATTATAGTTGCTGTTGGTGGAAATGGGCATTTTAATAGGAAAATAAATAATTCCATCTATGTAAGAGCTGTACAGGGAAAGATACAGACCCTATTCAAACACAAGCATCACAAATAATAGAAAAGGGGTTTCAAAAGATTACTGGTAAAGGAAATTGGTTTTTTTTTGTATGACACTAGACATTCCCTTTCCTTTCCCCCGTGTTTCCAAGAGAAGAAAGCTTATATCTGTCTAGTTAAAATTAAGACTTTTTAGAATGCTGCAGGTTCCTGAATGTGCTGGCCTGTGAGAATAGCTGCAGAGGACATGGTACACTGCATGTTTTAAAGACAAGGATTTTTATGAGTCTAGTGGAATAAATATTGTGTCGGTGACATGACCATATAACAAAATCTTCTGATATGATTTCCCAGAAGAGGTGTTCCTCAGTCATTCCATTTTTCAATTTGCAAAACTGTTCTCAGACTCTTGCAGTTCTGCAAAATTCACCTCTAGAAGAAACAGTGTTGAAGATCTGCAAATGATGGAGCTGATAGTTTCTGCATTAAAACTGTGTATAATCATAATCCTTTCTAGCAACCTTTATGGAGAGGTACCAGTTCAATTTAGTTATTAACAGAAGTTGACCTTTCCTTCAAATTAATTAGCATATATCCTCACACTTCATAAGAGTTAGAGCCTCCATCTGAAGCCCACACAACAAAGACTCCATGATACACTGACAAGAGGGACCTAACTTTTCCCACAGTTGCTCCTGGAGAAATAGTCATCCAACTTAACGGATTTCTGCTAATTCTTCTACTTGACATTCTGGAACAGGGAGGACAAAAATCCCTGTCCTGATGAGCCATTTGCAGAAAACTATGTCTCTCTAATATATCCCAGTTTTGTGTTACAGCTAAAACATGTGGCATGGCTCTTCAGCAATTTGGACCTGAGCTCCTGTTCTCTTGGAATGTCCTGTAGGCTGACCTACGGAGGAGCACTGCTTTTTCATTATTGAGCCAGTTACTTTGTCCTGGAGGTCTGCTCCTTAAACTACTTGCCCTTAGTCCATATCAATGGGCATGTATATGCCTGTATTTTTTTCATACCAACAACACGTCTTGGTAAACAATCAGCCTAGACATTTCACCACAAGACTCTATCCTCAGCCCCAGACTCTTTCCTTAAGAAAAATTCTACCTCCTTTAATGCCCAGGTGAAATGATGGTCTTACAATGAGCCCAAAATAGTGTTCCTTGTTCTTTATGGCAGACCAAGAATATTTCTTTGTCCATAAAAAATTCCCCCCCGATACCACAAACTGAATCTTTGCTTCATCTGCGGGTAACTAAATTAAATAAAAATTTATTACTTCCAAACTAATAAAAGAAACATGATACTTTCAAAAGTCTCTGAGGACCTTCCTGTTTTAATGCTCTCTCCAGCAATTGCAAAGGCATCAGCTGAGTCTGAGATTTATCAGAGCAGGTACAGTGCAGCATGGACATTTCAGTTGCAGTTATGAAGCACGTTGCATTTTACCCAAGGACATTAGATGTTCAATTCAATTCTATTTCCTCTTTCATTGTGAGATTTTGTTTTAATATGTTGTTTCCTGTTTTCAGTGGTCAGAACCCCCACTTCTTTTCCACAATGACATTCAGAGGTTTTCTTTGGGCTGAATTTTAGCCAAACTGTGGGCATGCATCACTGTAAAAGGAGATCTCTGGGTTTCTTAGGCAAGGGTGGGGGAATATAAAATCAAATCACTGCTGCTATTCCTTGTAGGCAGAGGTTGTGAATACATGTGTAATTGCATTTTCCCTACTGGAAGGCAGTTGCATGAATATTTGTAAGCTTATTTCTTTCCGTTTTGACATCAAGAGTGCATACAGCAGCATATAAATTAGATAGCACATTGAAATACATTATTCTGCCATGAAAGCTGAATAGTTCAGACTAATACTTTTTCTCAGGTATCCTCTTATTTTCATATATTTAAGCCTTTTCTGATTTTAGACATTTTCTGTTCTTTTACCCAATTTAACTGAAGGCTTTTCAACTTCTTTTGTAAGAAAAAAATATTATTGGATCAACACAAAGGACAGTGTTGGGTTTTTTTGCTCATAAAGCTCAGTGTTCATCGGCCGCCCTTGTTTAGAGGTTACAATTACATACATCACAGTAAAGCAATCAAGTTTTTTGAAAACTTCAGTGACATTTCAGGCATGTTTTATTCCACTATATACGGTATGATGAAAAAATCTAGAGTGCCCTGACAATTTTCCAATAGTCCAACATATTTTCCAGCATAGTTTAGTGGGATGGGTTTACTAGGGATTTAACCACTTTGGTTTGTTCCTCAAGAAACATATCTATGACATCTAATTTGGAGAGATATAAAATGAAATTAGTGCTATTGAGTGACAGTTATAAATTAATATCCCAGGAGAAGTTTTCTCCTATAAGCAAACCAGATTTTCCATCGATTAATTTCATTCCATTAAATCTACTTACTGCTTACTCTACTCCTATTACTGAAACATTACTTAGTCATGATACATCCATCTTCTTAATGTGGAGCCATTTACAAAAGAAAAGCTTTTGCACTGTGGAGATGTCAAGGAAGGTTCTGTCAAGTCTGAATTTCAGCTCAAATTTCCTATTTTCCATGCTGTACTGGACTTTACATAATAGATAATTGTGGGTAACCCACCTGGTTGATTGAAGGAAGCCAGATGATGTAAACTTCTTGCATTTCCGTAAAGCTTTTAATATTGTCCTTCTGGAAAAAATGTCCAGCTTCCAGCTGGATAGACATGTCATGTGACGGGTAAACAATTGAACAATTGGCTCATGAGTCAGGTGCAAAGAGCTGTAGTGAATGGGATATCATCAGATTGGTGACTGGTCACTGGCAGGGTTCTGCAGGACTCCACCTTATGCTCAGCGCTCTTCAACATCTTTGTAGACAACTGGGAATCAAAGGGCCACTAAGTAAGTTTGTCAGTGATACTAAACTGGGAGGACTTGACTCCCTTAAAGGCAGGGAGGCCCTGCAGAGAGACCTCCACAAATTAGAGGACTGGGCAATCACCAACCATAGGAAGCTCAAAAAGGAGAAGTGTTTGATTCTGCACCTGGAATGGGGCAACTCTGGGTGTTTGTTCAGACTGGAAATAAGATGCTGGAAAGCAGTGCCACAGGAAGGGACCTGGGGGTCCTGGACAATGGCAAGTTGAACAAGAGTCAGCAGTGTCCTGGCAGCCAGGAGGGCCAACTGTGTCCTGGTGGGCATCAGGCAAAAAATCACCATCTGGTCGAGGAAGAGGATTTTCCCACTCTGCTCTGCACTGGGGTGTCCTCACCTTGAATATTGTGTGCAGACTTTATGCACCACAATATAAGAAAGGTATTAAGCTATTGGAGAGCATCCAAAGGAGAGTTATGAAGATGGTGAAGGGTCTAGAGGGAAAACCATACAGAGGTGAAGGTCATCTGGTTTATTAAGTCTGGAAAAGAGGAAACTGAAGAGATACCCCATAGCATTCTACAGAGGGGCAGGCACTGATCTCTTCTCACAGGAGAGCAGTGACAGGACCCAAGAGAGTGGCATGAAGCTGTGTCAGGGAAGTTAAGGTTAGATGTTAGGAAAAGGTTGAGTCACCATCCCTGCAGATGTTTAAAAGACATGCAGATGTTTCGCCTGGGAACGTGGTTTAGTGGTGTACTTCGCAGTGCTGGGTTAACAAATGGACTACATGGCAGTAAAGATGTTTTCCAGCTTAAATGATTCTATGATTTTATGATTAAATCAGAATCTATGATTTGGGCTTTTTCAAAGGACTGATGAACAGGTGAGACAAAGGGGTTTGTGCCCTAATATGACTACTGGGGAATGTTTTTGTTTATTACCCATTATGTTTTATTTATCATATGAGGCCCTGCTTTAACCTCTGTGTTATGGTAATGATGATTTTTTCTGATAACCAGCCAAAAAAGATGGATATGAACATATATATAACAATGAAAAATCAGTGAGGGTTTCTATGAACCTATCACAAAAGAACTATTCTGTGGTGTTTTTTTTTTTTTTTTTTCTGAACTCATTTGTTATGAAACACCTATGCTGCTTCAGTCTTTGGCAGTGAGCTCAGCAGACAGACAATATTGGATTATACTCCTGAAGTTGCATTCAGGTCTTTCTTCAAACTCTTAAATTACAGCATGCATAAAGTTTATGCTGTGAAACTAATTTCATTCTGCTTTCCTTCTTCTCAGTATAACACAAATAAAATTCATCAGGAATTGAGACAAATGTCCTTCACACTGGAATCAGTTTCAGGAACCCGATGCATAGTCAGAAGAATTTGACTTTATTGTAAATTATAGCTTAAAACTTATTGTACACTTGTTTTAAGCTTATTGTACGCTTGTTTTTACATATTTCAAACAGTTTAAACAAAGTATGTGCAAAATTTGAAGACTTTCAGTTTACAATAAGTTTTTTGTAGAACATGGAGAGCCCTCAAATGGAATAATTCATTAGAACATTCTTCTGAATTTATATTTCTTCCTCTGAGAAAAACAATCTGCTTTATCATATCACAATACAGTTAGATGGTTGTGTCCTTTTCCTCACCACAACATCTGTGATATCACTTACAAGGTCACTGTTATTTAGCGTCACAATTACACCACAGTTAAAATGCAAGAGTTGATGCACCAGTGCTATTCTATTCTATTGCAACTATTCTATTCTTCATTGCAACAGATGAAACTAATGCTATAACACTCTCATTATGAGATAGTATTACTTGTTTGTGGATGTTTGCATAATACTCACGTGCAAAATTGCGCTGACCACTGAGCAATTAGCCTTTTGGCCTGTGTCTCTGCCATAACATTGCTTTAAAAGGGAGTAACTGCTTGCTAGGCAGCAAGCACTGCTTGAGGGCTGCTACTGCACCTGTGTGCACATACATAATTCAGAGAGATGCTGTTCATTCTATTGCTACAACTTCCCTGTCATTGCAGGCGAAGAGGGAAGGGGAACTGGCTATTCTGCAGCAACAAAATGAAAGGCATTTAAGCAAATTTCCCCTTCCTGTGATGTATTAAAACAGTCATACCAAAGCTATAATGTGTGATTTTAATAAAAAAAAAACAAACAGTAATACATTGAAATTGGTGTGCTCAGAAAAGCTATCTGCAGAGGTAAAAAATGTAAGCAGGCTGTAGCAGGGAGTGGATCTACCTGTGAGCCTGTAAAGTGCTTACCAGAGTCTTGGCTGAGGTCTGTGTACTCTACCACTGAATCAGAAGCCATGTTCTGCACCAGCACACCACTGCATCCAGCAGCACAATGATTATATTTCCATTTGTATGATAAACTCTGTCTGAATTACTAATCAGAAGTAGAGTTGATTGACTCTTCTCAGAAAATCTTTTACATGACATTTGCTCTCCGCATTGCGCCTGAGCGTGTCTCAATTACTTACTAAGGAAACTGCATTGGCTTAAAAGGATCCCTCTGTGCTGGAAACATGGTCTGAGTTGAAAGAACAAACCTTTCTGTCAGGTTTGTCTCTAGCAGGCAATAAGTGTGCTCTCCTACTTAATTAAACTTCTTTTCTCTTTAGATTTGGTGTCCTTCCATATCAGAATCACAAAACAGCAATCAGCAATGTGCCCTATAAAAAGACATTTCTTTAAACTGCCCTATCATTTCCTACTGGCATTTATTTTGCTAGCAAAGCAGTTTGAAAAAGAGATTCCTAGGTTAAGCACAAAGGCATTAAAGGAATGATCAGCAATCTGATGAAAATACTGGCTTTTCTCTGACTAAATAAAAAAAAAATTGTTTGCAAAACCATAGCTATTTTTGTACATAATGAGCTCAGGTCAGGCTTTTTTTTTTTTTTTTTTTTTTTTTTTTTTTTTTTTTTAGGTTGTCATAGCTTAACTCCAGCAGGCAACTGAGCAGCACAGAGCTGTTCACTCACTCCCCCACAGCATGATGGGGGAAAGAGAACTGGAAGGGTAAAACTGATAAAACTTGTGGGTTGAGAGACATGGTTTAGTGTTCAGTTCATCGATTCATGCAGTATAAAAAGAAAAGCACTGGAACAACCACCAGGGCTCCTGTTAAGGAGCACAGTGTGAACAAAAATAAATGCATGCCAAGGAGATATATGGGTATCATGTACCACAGTTCTTGGAATATAAGATGGCTGGAAGTAAAACCAAACCTTTGAAAGAACTGATGATTTAGTTGGATTCAACTAAAAAGTTTCTTTGGTCAGCAACCACACATTAATTCCTTTGTAGAGGTCTACTGTGCTGATTAATTTTAACTTTTCAGTGGCATTTGAGAGGAGGCAAGGGCTGGTCAGGAGACTTTCCCAGTTGAGAACTAATGAAATACGACACCTGTGATGTTACTTTGGCTGTGACACCATCTCTTCCCAGGGTGGTAAATAATAACTATGGTGATGGACGGATTGACCCCACATACTGTTTTTTAAGAATATATCTGGCTGTGAACCAACATACTACAGTAGTAGCATCAAAGAGTGTCTAAGCAGAAAGTGGTAAAAGCCAGGTATTCAGCAGTTTTTGAAACCCTTAAAGGTATTTATTTCATGAGCCAGTTAATAGTCTTCAGCCAGAATGTCCCGTGCTTTCCTCTATGGCAGCCACACTCTCCCATTGGAGATGAGTGTTAGTAAGTAGGAACAGCCTAGCCTGAATTATGCTCTATGGAGAAAGTGGAGAAATCAGTCAGTTTTCAAAATTTCTGTATAATTTTGCCATATAAAACAATGCATTTGATTGTATTTCCACTGCCAATAGCCATCTGATTGCATTATACAAACTGCAGAATGCAAGATGTCTCTTGGCATGAGCACTGGTGGCTCAGCCAACTTGATGAAGCAGAAAAAAATTTCTCTGAGTGTTACAGTGTTAATGAACAAGCAGACACTTGAGAGTGGAATCAACCTTTAGGAAACAGCCTCTCCTTCCCAACTCTGATGTCATCCTGAGCTGATAGCACAGTGACTGCAAGAGGTATTTCTTTTCCCTGATTTGGAAAGATGAAATAGTCTCTCTAAGCATTTTTGTGATTGTTGAGGGGAGGAAGATCCCCAAGCAAATTACGTGTCTCATTGGGAGACATTTCTTTCCACCTAAGAGGAAACTTCTGCCACTCTTTTTTGTGTTCAGGAAAAGAAGACCCCATGCTGATTCAAAAAGATCCCAGTGCCTTTAGCTTGAAGGAAAAGAGATCATCTTGAGTTTATGAGCTTAAACATGTTGAAATTGACTAATTGTTACCAACACAGATGGGCTCATTTTAATCTTTATAACAGTCCTATCCCACTGAGACAACAGGGCAATGCTTTTACTGTTTTTCTTGAGTAGAACTGGACTACAGTGATATACACATAGAAAGTTTTGTGTGATATGAAAGTAATGAGAAAGGTTTTCTACCTTAAAGTAAATTTTAAAATTTTGTTTATATGTTTTGTCAACTGATCATGTCAGCTTAACCACTAGAGACTATACTTTTTAGAAATCTTTGCTTTCATTACTGGTAAAAATGAAAAATAATAGTACAGCACACATCCTGGCACAAAATGGGTGAGAAAATGGGTTCATTTTACAAATATAAGAATTATTTCTAGGCAAGTATTTTTACATTATCATGACATAATACTATTTTCTAGTATAAATGGAATTACATTAAAAAAGATGATTCATTTACAATATTTGAACACTAAAATTATAGCAAAGACTGGCTAGGGCTGATGCCTGTTTAAGACTTCCAGGAAAAATATACTGGAGGAGAAAATAAAAAGAAGTCAAACAAAGGAAATTAAGACTTAAATATGGAAAAGCTGGCTAAAAAGATATTTTGTTCAGTTCATTAGAGAACATGATGAACAGTCTTGCTCTTGAGAAAAAAGAGTTAAAAAAATAAGGGCCCAGAAGACCAAAAAAAAGGAAGAATTAAAAGAAAACAATGTGGAATTTATTTCTTAATTTCTTTGTGTTATCTCCTGGTTTCCTCTTTGATGCTTGCTGCTTTTCTCATGCTTCTTCACCTTAATCATGCTGCAGCATCTTTACTGGTCTGCATTTCCTGGTGCTGGGCCTTTCTGGACCACCATCCCTTTTGAGAAGGGAAGGAGAAAGGAGTTGTATCGTGACAATCTTGCTGCCAAAGCTGAACCCAGGTGGCAGCTCTCTGTATTTCCCCTACCATATCACTTCTCCTGACAGAGGATCTGAGGCAGAAGGTGGCCCCCAGAATACAATGAACCAAGGTACTTGTAACATGTGCTGTAGAACAGGAATTTGGGCAAATAGAAACTCCAAAGAAATAGCCTTGCTGAACTGTTTGATACCAAGGATTAACTCTGCCCCAAATTCCATCAGATGTATTATGTAGTGGTCAGTATTAAAGAACTTTAGAGCTAATTTAAAACCAGTTTTAAGCCTCCATAATTTTCATCTTTCAGCATATCCAAGAACTGTAAAAAATGAGGACATGTTTCTGTGTCTTCTGCTTTCCAAAACCTTTCAGTGACACATATCTATACAAGTTTAATTTCCATTCTATTGTTGAGCTGCAGGGAAAGGAAAGAAAGGTATTTTCTATACTGACTATGAATAACAGAAACACTTGAGTGAGCATCTGTTATACAGCAATACCCATGACTTACATCAGGCATTTTATTTGTGCTCTTATTTAATTATTTTTATTAGTCTTCATGGGTTTCCTGAGCACACAAGCAATTAATCTACATCTGCCCTTAAATGCAATGATCCCGTGTAAATATTTAAATGCAAAAGAACACATGGAGACACCTTAATTCAGTATTTTGAAATGGATGTATGATTTTCTATTATTCTATTGAGATATTCTCTTCCTAGCAAACTAGATTTTATCACCTTTAGGACTGGTGTTAAACCAGGCACAGATATAATCCTTAAACCCTGGCTGACTACTAAATAGGGAGGGAAGAGGTGAATTTCAGGCAAATCTGAAAAAAATAGAGCTGAAATATTGCTACAAAAAGACCCACTACAGCCATGGCTTCCACTTTGCATTTAATTGGAAAGATGCCTTATTGCTCTTCAACTATCTGAAAGGAGGTTGTGGTGAGGTGGGTGTCAGTCTCTTCTCCCAGGTAACAAGTGACAGCATGTGAGGAAACAGCCTCAAGTTACACCATGGGAGGTTTAGATTAGATACTAGTAAAAATTTCCTCATGGAAAGGATCGTGAAGCATTGGAACAGTCTTCCTGGGGAAGTGGTGAAGTTACTATCCTTGGAAGTGTTAAAAAAACTTCTGAATATGGCACTTGAGGATGTGTTTTTGTGGTGAATGTGGTGGTGGTGCTGGACTGACAGCTGGACTTGATAATCTTCGAGGTTTTTTCCAAGCATAATGATTCTGTGATTCTGCACAACTCATTTGTCCCATTAATTATGAACACCAAACTCTTCCCCCTTTGGAGAAAAATGCTTTATAACTACACCTGGCTAAAGTTTATGTTATCCTCCTGACATCTCCATAGCCTGACAGAGCTTTCAAACACATTGATGGTCCTTCATTATTCAAATTTAGCAACCTAAAGTTAATGATGTTTCTGCCCTAACTGCAGAACCTCAGTTTCACTCAGATTTCATATTGTCTACAGACACAGTAAGGTAAAGAACAGAACAATGTCCACAAAAGGCATGATATTTCTTTTTTTAATATATATTATTTTTAATTTTTTTTATTTATGTTTTATTTTATTTTATGTATCATCCTGCTCTGTAGTGTTTAAAACCACAGTCTGAAAATTGAGACTGTGGGGAGTACTAGAGTCAGCTGCTGTTTTTGAATAGAAATGTATACATATTTGTTGCAATACCAGATGGAATAGACAGTTATGATTCTTGCTGTGTTGACTTTCTATGCTAATAAAAACTGTTGACAAAGGATTTGTTCTGGTTTTGTGACAAGTTGTGCAGGAAGATTTAACAGCTTAATTTGTTTTAGATTAAAGAAACATTCTTTCAGAATAAATATTTTCATTGAAACAATATAGGAAAAGATGTTTTCTTTTATGAGATATTTATTTAGCAATTTGCCTTCTGAAAATTTTCTTCCAAAAGATGCCGAATATGCAGCAATGGAAATTGATGTCTTTTCTTTGCACGGACCAGGAAGAGTGTGGGGGCTTTGCTGTCAGCTTCCACATGGGGTCAGCAAGGTCACCCCCACTGTGAAATCTGTCATTTCACATTATCCCATTTATAATGTTATGTCTCAACAGAAATGTCTTGTGCTGACAAACTCTCCCTAGTTGCTCGTGTTCTCATCCTCTTCTTTCTTAACAGTTATTGAGTCAGGACTGAAATTCACTAGTGAAATATGCAGAGTTCCCACTCTCCTTCCTGATTTGCAAGCATACCAGCATTCACACGTCCTTCAAATACAGCACAGACCCTGCCTAATATGCACACTACCTACCCTGCTATATTGGCTATACCCAGCCATGGGTATATGGCTGCTTATGTGTGGCCATCCCCTTTCCCCCTCTTTTCTTTTTTTTTCCTGTGCTTTTTGTTCCATGTTGCACCAGGATTCTTCCTTTGGCCATTTCCCTAAACATTCCACAATACATAGTGCCACAAGACCTTTCCAAAAGCTGATCAGAAGATTCACAGAAGCCCCCTGAAATATCCCCCAATGTTCACAATTATCATGTTTGCCCCTCCTTCTTAGTTCAGATAACCCTCCTCATGAGTAGACCTGAGCAGTTCCCTTAATCAGTGGCCAGAGAGTTCTGGTCTTCATTACAGTCACTTTCCTTTTCCTTCTCATTGTTACCTTTTTATTTGTTTTGCACTGAACAGTCCTTAGGTAAGTAACTTAATAAATCAGGGGCTCAGTTCTACCTACCCTTAAAAAATGTATTGTGTTAGTAGGTCCATATTAGCCTCCAAGACTCAAAAAACAAGATGTTTCCTACCCCTTGAAAGCATTTCCAAAGATACATACTGTGATTCATACATTGCACTGTACTTTCAGTGGGTGGGTGTCTGGTAGTGGCTCTTCTGAAAGAAGGGCAATTCTAAAGGTTGGATTATTTAATAAACGGATGGATCCTTTCCACTGCCTTGAGAACTGTGCAACAAGATCCACACCATATTAAATGTGTAGCATTTGATTCCAGAAAGCACACTTTGCTCAGTAATTATTTCTGACCCTAAGCTTTAGCTTTTGTAGCTGCTTAAGTACAGCACTAGCAACACTGGTTTTCTGACTAGCTGGTGAATAAAAAGCATTTAAATTTCAGTATTAATCTAAGTGCACTTTGTGGATCAGTTCTTTGTATTTAGCTCTCAAAATGTACTAATAAACATTAGTGCAAATGTTGTAAGCAATAATAAAAGGTTGTCAGAATCCATTCACATATTAACATTTACATAGTCTCTGTCTAGGCTCTGGGAGAAAGCAAGTCTTCTATCAGAAAGCTAATTAGTAAAAACTGATGATGCTTACTTTGTGAATGTGACACAGGTCACAGTGTCATTTTGCTTCCTGTAGGAAGTCTCTCTCAGACAAAGACCATATTGCTTGTATGAAAATTCATAAAATATTGGCATTTAATATATTCACATGTAAAAGCACACACTGAGCCATAGTGTTAGTATAACAGTTTATGAAGTGTAAAAGCTGTAACCACAGAGACTACAATTATCCAAAAAATGAGAAGCTCAGATCTAGCAGCTTAGTTGCAACGTTCATTTAAGGAGGCCTGCAAGCTCACTCCTGGATTAGCTGACATTTGAGGAAATTTCCTAGCTTGTTCCTTATGCCATTTTAGTTTCAATTTGAATATCATCAGCTTTGCAGAACAACAGATCTTTTATTAAGATGTACCACAAGAATAATTTCTCAAAGTAAAAGCAAGAGTTTTCAGGGAAGTAATTGAGTTTGCACTCCTTTGGAACAAAAGAACACAAATTCCCTTTAATTGTGCAGATCACCAAGAGATGTCATAGACTGCATCTACAATGCTGTGCTCAGAGCTTCCTACTGGACCTCTCCTTCCTTTGGTTTGTCCCTTTCAGTCCAGCTTCAGGATGCAGACTCCCAGGATTTATCCCATTTTTGTTACAGGTTCATAGGATGAACAATAAGAGATCACTTCTTTAAAACCTGTCTTTGTTTCATAATAACCTCATAGCACTAAGTAATGGCTTCCTAAGTCACATACACATACACTGTCTGATGACTGCATAGGCTTTAAATTACTTGACTCTTCATAGGAGAATATTTTGTCACTTGCTCATGACATTTGATGCCTTATAGTTTTGATTTTTTTAAATTCTGTAGATTTTAGAAGTAGTTATGTAGTGAATGTGGGTTTTAAAGTAGCAGCATATTATTCCTTACCCTTTGACACAGCAGTTACTCATAGCAAACTCTGTTACCCATTCCCAAAAATCTGCGCAAGAAGATATAGACATAGACACAAAAACCTTCACACCCAGAGCTTTGGAAAGCCTCCAAGAACAGCATGTGCTCCGAGGAAGATGAAGATGAGGAAGAGGGGTTACCAAAACTCCTCCAGACTCTGTTCCTGAAAGTTGTGTAGGGGAGCAGAACCAGGGAGGTGGCTGGACAGGGATTGGGTGGAAATTGTTCTAAAAATTGTAAACACTTGTGTTTGGGAGCGTGCAGTGGTGGTACTCCTGAAAGCCTGGAGGCTCATTAAAGCCTTTTTATATCCTTATCTTACCTCCTACCTAATTTGGCCTGCAGTTTTTTTCTCTACAGACTTGTAGGCAACAGATTTAATGACATTTGTCTTTATTTTAACATCCAACATTTCACAATCAGACATTTGAATTCTGAATGTCCATTTCAGGAGATGGTCATCTTGGATTCAAAGATGATGCCTTCATTTAGGAGTGTGAATTTGAATTTGAAACTGAATTTGACTCATAAATCTTACACACACTTCCAACAGTTTTTGATAACATTTGCCAAAATCCTGACCAATTGCTTGGTACCTGGGCATAAAGAAACATTCTTAAAATCGTACTACTTTTTAAAAACTTTTAAGCACATAACATATTGCAATCCATTATCAGTTCTTATATCCAGCTGGTGTTATATGCTTAACAACTACAACTTTCTGATAGGAAATGTCATGCTCAGAAGATGTGTTCTTAAGCAATGCTGATTCTGTGTAGTTGATAGAATAGTTCAATGCTCATTGTAAGATTTCTCTGTTCCCATTGCAATCTAGTCTAAGTCCTCTTCTAAGTGCTCTCCACTTGGGATGCTTTATCCAAGAGTCTTAACTCTTATATAAAACCATCTGGTTCCTTCCTGTGGGAACCTCCACATTTTGTGAGCTCAGCTGGCAAGGAAGTTTCTCCTTTCCCTCCTTCTTTAAAAGCAACCAATCATCAATCTATCCCTCTTTTAGTTTTGGGATATCTAGGAGAAGTCCAGCTCTGTTGCCATTATTCTGAAGACTTTCAGAGTCTTCCAATTTTTTTAGAAGAGTCATGTCTTCACCACTCTTCTCCTCAGCGTTCTCATCCACACACAAAAGGCTAATGGCAAGCTGGCTGTTCTGGAGCTTATTCACCTCTATTAAACTTTGTATTCTCCAAGATCAGAATCAGTTTCTTGGGCTCCTTAATGTGCCATCTCAGCTTTTTTCCTATAAAATTTTAGGGATGAGAGAGGAGTTCATGTATTTACATGGGTTATGTTACAGTTTTGCTGCTAGAACTGTGATTCTATTATAAAATGCTGTTTTCTAGTGAAGTCAACACAGATAGCACATTCTATTCTTTTATTTATATACTTATTAATTTGCATCAGAGAAGGCAGTGATGGTATAAGATGGCTAAAAGAAGTAAAAAAAGTTCTTTAAAATAATGTATACATATGTTTATGTGTATGTTTGTGTTGAACAGCTGCCAAGGTAAACCATGCAACCACCCTTACTCACAAGGGAAATATACAGTCCTCTCAGAAAAAAAAAGGTCACAATCAGGATGCTCATGACATTACTGAGCAGTATACTTTATTCTGACTCAAAATGCAGGATATTGAAGATACTGCAAATATGACTCCTGGTAGAAATGCTGAATGAAATATTATTATCATACCATGTATAAGGGTGGAAAGAATGCAGATACTGACCAGAAATGGAAGAACAAAAAATGCCAGAATATATATATATATATTTTTTAAATAAGGACGCATAAGTAACAACTGTAAAAAAATAATAATTAAAGGGTACATCTAAAACACTTCCAGGAATTGCTATAAAGAACAATTTTATAACTACAGTGTGGGATGATGAACTGACTTATAAGGACTGTGGTATCTTAGATCAGAAAAAGTAAACACAACTTTAATTAAAGATGATTCTTTTACATGTATATGTTACCACTGAAAGCGCAGACAGTGATAGCAATTTTCCCAGGAAAATTCCAGTGGGGTTTGCTGAATAGCCAAGTATTAAAAGGATTTTTAATCAATGTTGAAGTGCCCTGGAATCATGGATTTTGCAATGTTTGATGCCCACAAACAGGTGATTTTCAAACTATTTTCAGAATCTGAACAGTTATTTTCACACTATTTTGGCTTCTCACAGCATTTCCAGATCTGATTCAAATGTGAATCTGAGATAACTTCCTAGTTAGCAAAAGACAAATCCTAGAGCTTGTGAAAAACAGAAGAAATGACATCAAGACAGCTCAGGCAAGGAAAAGTATTATGAATGTTTCCACATTAATGTGTTTTTTTGGTTGGTTGGTTGGTTGCTTTTTTTTTTTTTTTTTTTTTTTTTGTTAGTTTTAGTTTTTTACAAAAATAAAAGCCTTTATGAACAGTCTTGGCATATCAGTAAGTGCATTCATTTTAAACAAAGAACAAAAACAGGCTAGTGTTCAAACTTGCTGTTTCATTTGCCTATTAAAGCTATCCTTTAGGAGTGGAAGCAAAGAGTCTGGTATCTTTTCATCCAGTTTCTCCTGCTCTCTCTACCAGACAGCTGCCTCACATTAAAAAATGAGGAAGAAAAAGCAATATTTAGCCACACACTGTTTAATGAAGGTCTGAGACTCACTGTTTTCTCTGTTGGAGGCTACCTAATGGAAGGGTCAGGGTATTTAATTTGGAAAATACACCAACAGGGTGTAAGTAACTGGTAACTACGTCTCGACTGGTCTCTTGCTGAGAACTCAGTATGTGATTTTTCCTTGATTTCTGGGCAAGAAAAGTTTGCCAGTACGGTAGCTTAGAAGTACTTAATTTGTCTACAGATGAACATATTAGAGAGGCTGCATGGTAGATTAAGTGGAAGAGTTTGAAGTCTCTTCTGTCAAAAGGATGGCTTGGGAGAAACTGGTTTTTTCTAGGAAAGATATAATACATGCCAGCTCTCTATAAACCCAGAGGTCAGTTAATTAGCAGTACCATAAAGCAAGTTGCCATGGAGATCAGGTGATTTAGTAATTCTCAGAGAAAAGCTTTGTCAAATATAGGTGTGAAACCTTGAGTGTGGTGGTGAACATGCAAACAGTGAGTGAAGTCTAGAGGTAAAGAGAAAAAAATAAATTCCTGGAGCACAATCTACTTGTCCGGTATTCAGAGGGAAAAGAAATGTTAATGAACTTTTTTAACATCTGGAGAAGTGCTGGTATGGCACACACATGTGCACTGATTTGATTTCTTCCATAGTGGGAAAATACAGTTTCAGAACTGGGAAGACCTGTCCTTGCACTGGCTCAGGAGCAGTAAAATCTGATGGCTGTTGTTTTCTATCATCCCAAAGATCTGTACCAAATGCAGCCCCAACCACAGAGGGAAATCCCAGCTTTGTTAACCAAGGGTGGTCATTCAAGCTCTTAAGTTGGCTTATTTTTCTTTCTCTCTGGTAAGTAACCTCACAGAAGGGTAACACTATTTAAAACTGCAAAAAACAATGGGGCCAAAGGACTGAAAAACTGAGAACATGTAAGATAGAGAAATTGCCTCAGCATTAAAAGCTAAAAAGGGGAGGGAAAGCCTTCTGAATGACTTAATAAAATAAAAAAAAAAAACAAACAAAACAAAACAAAACAAAAAGGATGTTTTGTACGGGATTACATTAGCATCCTGAATCTCTCACAAGTCACTCAGCACTACTGTTCAATTTTTTGTGTGGAGACTGAGAAATCAGATCACCAGATCTTCTCAGAAGCAGCTGTCCCTTAATTTCCAGTGCCCTTTGTAACAGAACTTGGTATTCCACACACCTCTTTGAGTACTGAATTTATTATTGTTTCCCTAGAATTCAAAATGGACCGACCAACAAATGTGTCCCCATGTCCCTTCGCGAGGGCTTTGCAGTCAAAGCTCATTGGTAAGAGAAAGGAGTGAAGTAGTAAAGCAAGGAAGGAAAACAGAACCTAAAGCAGCTCTTTGCCTGACATGCCTATTATTTGGAGTTATAGATGAAAACAAACCTAATATGTAATTTCTCTGTCTTCTCCTGAAGGGAAATAATTTTGAAGTTTTGACAGCAGAGAAGCAGGGAACAGTGAAGATGGCATGTCAGAGGAATGGTTTCCTGAGTCAAACTTCCTTGTCAAAGGCAGGATTTAATTTTTACTTATTTTCAATTTTTATTCCATTGCAGCCAAATTTCCTTAACTTTTTTTTTTTTTTTTTTTTTTTTTTTTTTTTTTTATTCCTAACTCCTTATTTCCTCCATTTCTCCTGAGGTTCTTACATTTTTCCTTATCACCAAAGTGAATTTCTTCAGCTATGATGGAATGGTACAATTCTCAGTTCTGGCAGCATAATCTGACTTGATGTTTGTTTGTAGCAGTATGTGAGCAGGTGATGGAGTTTCTAAGAGCAGAGCTTCCTCACTTTGTTCTTTTGAGGCTGTTGGAGGCAGTTTTTTGGGTGGAAGCAGCAGAATTTGAATGAATCTGGCAAGCAGTGTTGCCCTCCTAACAGAAGGATTGTATTTAATTCCCATTCCAAGCCTGAGAGAGACTTTCAGAGAGTGGAAATCACAGCAGCTGCGAAATGTGGGACCATTAAAATATATGACACTGCAAGGAATTATAACTTTATTAAACTATTACTCACCAGAGCCCAGGGGAGCAGCAAGACTTGCTCACCCAAGTCACTCAGTAGGTAGGAGGGATCATAGAACTGTAGAATGGTTTGGGCTGGAAGGGACATTAAAGACCATCCAGTTCCAATGCCCGTGCCATGGGAAGGGTCACCTACTAGACAAGGTTGCTCAAAGCCTCATCCAAGCAGGCCTTGATATGAGAGATGGGGAAAATGCTGCACAGAAATATAGGCATGTAGAAGAAACTGGAGTGAAAGGAGCCTTTTCCTTCCCAAGCCATTTGCACCTTGGAGTCTCCTACTGGAGCAGGCATCAGGCAGTAAAAGGGTGGTGTAATCATGCCATGCACTTGGACACAACTGCCCCCAGTGCTTAAAGAAAAGCCAATGAGTTATAAAACCCTTAAATGGGGCAATAAGGTGCTCACCCCTGGACCTATCCAGCATACTCTATGCCAAAGTACAGCTTTCCATATAAGTTCTTGGATCTTTTCTATGTAATCCTGACCGCTTCTCTCTAGATTTGGTTGATAAGTGCAAACTTGTCTATTTTGGGGACAACCTTGACTGGAGAGCAGCACAGAAGTTTTGCTAATTCCAACTGTCTCATTATAACTTTTTTTGTGCTGCCTATGTCTTTCACACAGGCAAAAAACTATGACCATGGAAAACAGGAACTATTACATAAAGGGATAGGAAAGCAGATTTAAAAAATCGTCTTATAGTAATGGTTACATTTAAACTAACTTGAACACAGAAACTCACTTTTTTAGCTTTGCAATGATGAGAAAAAGAAGGGAAAAAAGGAAAATGCCATTAGAAATTATTGTGCATCAGGTGCCCACTGAGGCTGAAATTCTCTTCTTAGAGGCAGTGGGAGAACTTCAACTGCATCAGGCATTAGTAGCTTTATAAATAGAAATTGAAATACTTTCTTAAATAGGAGGGGTTGTGACAAGATGCACTGAAATGGCTTCAAAAATCAGAAAGGGCTTGGTATTCTCATGTCCAGCACTGCATTTGGATTTGCAAGAGTAGATTTTTCTGGCTAATGGTTTAGCTATGTTAGATAAAAATTTCCACAATCAATATTCAGTGAACCACAGTGTATCCAGGCAGTACTGGGGAAGGACCTGTGGAATGACTGCAAAAAATCTAACACAGAGATTTCTACCAATGTAGCAAAATACTAAAAGATATGAAAACAATATTCAAAGTTTAGCCTAATTTGTATCACAAATGGACATCAAACAAAGACACTGCTAAAATTTCTTGATTTTTTTTTTCCAAAGGCATGGTAGTGCTCAAATAAAAATGCTCTAAAGCATTGCTTAGAATGCAGTTTTCACTGCACATAAAGGACATAAACATTCAGTGCTCAGACTGAGAAGCTGAAATGCTGGAATTTTGAAACTCAATCTTACAAGATAAACAGTGGCAGCAAAACAAAGAAAGCCTCACAGTAAGGGAAAAGCCTGTGTGACTCCAACATCTGCAACTGGGCATAGCTGGATAAAAAGCTGACAGATTTTGTTAATCTGCAAGTGGAAAAGGATGTGTTTTAATTGTTCCTTTAAAAGGCTGTGAGCATCTTTTGATGAAAGTAACTATAGCAAGGATTGCTAGAATTCATTATCCACAACAGGTGTATGTTAGAGATCTTCAAACCTCAGAACACAACATGGTCCTTCAGAGTAACCAGCAAATTGCCTGCTAATGAATGTTGTCAGGAAAACCCAGCTGTCAGGAATGCCCTGGAAGTGCCAGCATTGCCTAGACTCTAGCAGCAGGAAAATAATGGCAGGTATAAATGTTAAGATTGATGGAGGTTAATGAAGAACCTAGCAGTGATGGACCAGATTGCCTTTTCCCCTAGGTAACTGGGAGTTCAATGCAATTTCTGAACAATGTTCTCCGGCAGCCTTGTTAGTGAACCTGAGCTGGGCCTTACTGCTTTTGTTCCCTGGAAAAACCCTTGGGGTTGGCAGTGATGAAGTCCCTTTGCATCTCCACCTAGGAGAGATTCACATTTACAATATTTATGGCTGTCAATGAAGGAAAAGCTGGGTTCTAAAAATAGAACAGAATGTTGTTGTCTTGTGGAAACTTATAGTGTGTAACTTCTAGTATTTCCTTAACTAGAGGACAGAAGAATGTTGGAAAGCCAGCAATGTAAGTAATTACAGAGGTTCTGAAAATTGTGTGATATATATCCACTTACTATTTTCACACAAATTTTAATGTTTTAAGATTTAGGATTCTGTACTTTGGACAAGATAAAGATCTTTGATCTGGGATATAATCTCAGATCAGTCACACTCTAGAGGGTGGCTTTTTATATGGGCGGATAATGATAGTAAAAGGGGGAACATTTTTAAACTAAAAGAGAAGAGATTTAGACTAAATGTTAGGAAGAATTTCTTTACTCAGAGGATAGTGAGGTTCTGGAATAGATTGCCCAGGGAAGTTGTGGATGTCTCTGGAAGTCTCTGGAACTGTTCAAGGCCAGGTTGGATGGGACCTTGAGCAACCTGATCTAGTGGGTGAAATCCCTGCCCATGGCAAGGGGTAGAGGAAAGGAGCTGGGGGATTTTTGTGGTCCCTTCCAACCCAAGCCATTCTATGATGATTCTATGAAGAATTTTTTTTTTTTTTTTTAACAAACAGATTTCCATTTTGTGAGACAAAATCTTGGATATGTCTATCCAAATGGTATTCACACAGAAAGATAGGATAAAAATATTTTAGAAAAATATTGTTATCTTTCAGATACTCTCCTTAACAGACCTAAATGATTTCAGTTTCTGGAGGTTGGCCATTACTAGTAGGCCTACCTAAAGGTAAAAGGCAGGATGTGATTTTAAGAGACAAAATTAAATATGTCAGATGTAATAAATATGTAAAATTTGATAATTTTCTATATCTTCTGATTCTTAGTCTTAATGTTGTAGAAGATTAAAAGTTTTGAGCCCTATCTGATGACCAAAGGGTTATAAAAATAATTTCTCTTCTGCAGAGATTTTGCTTTTCTCAGTAGCAAGCACAAAAAGAGAAATCACTGAGGTACCAAAACTGCAGAACCCTCAAAACATTGTTTAAATGAGTAACAGAAGTGCTCATACTGTCATATTTCACTGGATTCTGCAGTTTATGGAGAAACGTGGGAAATATGTGGGAAGCTTTTTTGAGAGGATATCAACATTTCTATATGGAAAGGAAATTACTATAAACTTCAGAGTCCTGGACATTGAAATAAGCCAGGTCATCATATGAAGATGCTCTTTAACCAATAATCTTGTCTGTAAAGCACAGAGGCTGGGATTTCTTAAATGGTTTTTGCATCTCACTGAAATCATCATCAGAGGCCAATAGACTTCAATGAGGAAAAGCAGGGGACTATTACTGAGTGTTTTTAGAAATCCAGCTTCTACTCTTCTTTGAAGTAAATAAGTGTTGATTAACCTTAAACTTCAGAGATTGATTATCTGCAGGCAGTTTTATTAAAGACCAGATGACCCATTTAATTTCTGTGTAGAAAAGCCAATACAAAGTGAAAATTTTTCAACTGAAACTGGTGCCAAGTATGTCATACTTGTTTGTTGTTTAAGAGTACAGAGAGCAATGGTTTTAACTCAAAAGAAAAGAAAGAATAAAAGGGTAAAAAATGGGTTGTAATATAGAGATTAAAGATTTGTACAGTTTTTTCATCCTACCAGTGTTGAGATATGCTTAGAGTATTTGAGAAAGACAACTGGAGTGACTGGATAATCTGGATAATGGACTGAATAAATAATGTTGTAAAGACGATTGAGGAATGCAAAGATATTTTACTGCACAGTGGAGAGGAAAAAGCATTCTTTCTGGAATAGCAGTGAGCCTGATCTTTCCAAATCTTTATGAGTGGCACTAAACAGTGGAGAAAACTTTGCAAGGAAGGCATGAAGCTGCATGGGATGCATGTGGTGGTTAGACCTTGACTGGATATGACAAGTGCTCACCAAAACTCCTTTATCACTCACCTCCTCAGCTGAACAGGAGAGAGAAAAACAAAAAGAACAACTCCTGGGTGTTGAGATGAGGGACAGGGAGAGATGACTCAGCAATTACGATCATGGGTAAGCAGATTTGACTTGGGGAAAATATTTAATTTGTTACTAATCAAATGATAGTAAGATAATGAGAAGTAAAATAAAAATATTTAAAATACCTTCCCCTTATCCCAACCTCCTTCTAGGGCTTAACTGTATTCCTAATTTTCTCGTCCTCCCTTTCAATGGTGCAGGGGGATGACGAATGGGGGCTGCAGTCACTTCATCACGTGCCTCTCCTGCTCCTTCCTCCTCAGAGAAAGGACTCACACTTTTCTCCTGCTCCAGCATGGGGTTTTCCCATGACAGATCGTCCTCCATGACCTTCTCCAACATGGGTCCTTTTCACAGGTTTCAGTTCTTCCTGAATTTCTCTATCATAGGTCTCTTCCATGGGGCACAGTCCTTCAGAAGCAAGCTGCTCCATTGTGGGTCCCTCATAGGGTCACAAATCCTGCCAGCAAAGCAGCTCCTGTGTGGGCACCTCTCTCCACCTGTGGCCACAGTGCCACAGGTCCTGCCAGGAACCTGCTCCAGCATGAGCTTCCCACAGGGTTGCTGCCTGCTTTGGGCATCCACTTACTTTGGTGTGGGCTCCTCTAGGGGCTGCAGGTGGATATCTGCTCCCCCATGGACCTCCTCGGACTGCAGGAGAACAGCCTGTCTTGCCATGATCTTCCCCATAGACTGCAGGGGAATTTCTACTTTGGCACCTGGAGCACCTCCTCCCTCTGTTGTTTCACTGGCCTTGGTGTCTGCAGAGCTGTTCCTCACACATATTCTCTCTTCTCTGGCTGTTATCCCAGTGATACGATCACCATAGCTGATGGGTTTGGCCATAGCAAGTGGTGGGTCCATCTCTGAGCTGGCTGGCATTGCTCTGTCCAACATGGGGGAAGCTTCTAGTAGCTTCTGAAGGAAGTTACCCTGGTAACCTCCCCTGCTACCAAAAACTTGCCATGGAAACACATTAGAATGGGTCAAACTAGGTAGGTAACATAAACAAGAGAAAAAATGGGAGTGTGCTTGGAAGCGAAGACAACTAATAATATCTAAATTTGGAGAAGCACCAAATGAGTTTAAGAATGTGAAATGAATGTTCTGAAGGAAAGGGAAAAAAAAAAAAAAGGCAATTCCATAAAGTCCTTTGTCCCTTTAAGTTAATGATATAATCAATGTTAAGACTTCTGTGCTGGAAATAAAATCCTTTTCCAAACTTACTGATGACTACCACAGGAATGAAAAGTAGATTTTCTCTCCCATAGAAAATGTTACTATTTCTGTGGGATAGAGAAAGAAGATTAGGAAATGATGAAACTTTCTGTTTGATATTTTCTATCAAAATAATACACAACTTTCACAAAACAGAACAGTTCATGCTGTCCTTTTAAGCTTAGTGTGATTTCTGCCATCTTCCTAGGGTTTATTTGAAAATGTTTCTTTTTTGGCAATTTCATCATTAATTTGCATCTTTGTTGCTGCCTTGTCTCCAGAAAGGTGTAATTTAGATGGTTGTTGAAGACTGCATTTCTGCTGGTGTATCTGTAGCCATATGACTTGTAGGACATGTGATCAGATCAGAGGTTGGACTGTGCTGTGTTTGGTAAGCCATTGGCCAGAGGGAATGTCAAGGTACCTTGAGAAAATACATCAAAAGAAAATGCAGATTCAAGCAGATCAAACTTTATTATTAAAATTTATTTACTGTAGTGAAAATGTCAGAAAGTTTGAGGAGCATCAATGGTAAAAGAAGGCCTGACAGAAATTTTCTGACCAACCATATTATCAGGACACTGTATGACTGAGACATTTGAGGATACTACATTGTTTTCCACAAGTTATGAATCAATTTTTTTTGCAAGGTTGTAGCAGCTTAGACATCTTCATTTTCAGATCATGAAGGATGCCCTGTGCTGCTTTCCAGTCACAGTACACAGGTTCATTGGTTTATATGGAGATTTAGATCTGCTTATTGAAGCATTTAAGTGAAAATGTAAAGGTATTTGAGTGGTTCTTATTTCACCTAACATTTCTAGATTTCTTCCAAAGTACAAATTTCCCCACTTTAAGCTAGTGGTGCCCCAGTAGATGCATCATAAAATCTCAGCTGTGTTAGTTCACTATTGCTAGATTTACTCTAGTAATTACATTAGTCCAATTCCTTTTTTACTAAACTCAAATGGAAAGGAAATAATTAGTTCTGATAGCTATCATATAAGAGAGTATACTGAGGATGAAGTAATTAAACTGTAATTGTGGTAAATTATGTTTTTCATTAAAATTGTAAGAAAACTCTTAAATGATTAGCTAAAATTTTTAGGGTCTTTGAAATCCATTCAGCTTTTAGATTCTGCAGGCAGATGAGAAGAATTTACAACCTGGGAATGTATGTTTCAATACTGCACTACCTCATGTTATCAATACCAAAATTGTTTCCCAGATTGTTTGATTTTACCAAGTATTTTTCGTTATTAATAGTGCTACAAAATGTGTAAGATAGTTTTCGAAAGAAGAAATGGAGCTGCTGTGAGGCACTCTGCAATCTAAAACCTGGCTGTATACTTACAATCTGAGCAGCTCATTTACTGAGGGAGCAATTTTTTAAAATGCATAAAGTTAACTCCTTTATTTTATCTGTCCTGCCTTCCTGAAATCATAGCATGTTCAACTGATAATCAAATAATCCAGGAGCTGTATTTTTAACATATTAATAATTTCCTAAAGAACTTTAAACCACTGATCTCCAGGTCACTAGAAGTTCTTGTCTATATAAGGTTAACATGTAGAAAGGTAAAAAAAACCCTGACACTCACCAGGGAGTTGCATGCGTCAGGCAATTTTTTTTGTGTAAATAGTCAAAATCTTTCCTGATGACAACAAGGGTTACAGGGAAAATGGCAAGGATGTAAGAGGAAGTTCTCCACAGCTGCAGAGGGGAAGACTCTGAGCATAAACCCTCCTGGTACAATCTGCTCTGGAAAACTGAAAAACTATGGCAGCGCACAGACCATGTGGTGAGAAAGATGGCAATGCTTTAGACAGCATTATCCTTGAAAAAGAAGTAAAGTTTGTCTCAAGGAGGACCTTCTAAACAAGTTGGGAGCAGACATGTCTTAAAGGTAAGCTGAAAGCAGCCAAAAATTACTATGTGGCACGGATATCCAAATAGACCTTCACTTTCAGAATATCCTAAGGAGCTATAAGAAGAGCTATTGCACACACAGGTGCTTCTTGAGGGGAGGCTTGGAGGTTAAGGGGTGGTGTCAAGCCTATGGTACTTAAAGGTTAGGTGAAGGTTAAAGGAATTAACAGATTTTCTATTATTAAAAGTTCGTAAGCTGGTTGAGAGGCTGCATCTCTGTCAGATGTCCTTTGGTGTAGACTGTTTAACTGGAAACAGCCAGTCATGTTCCTTCTCCAGTTAGCTAGAAAAGCATGGATGACCACTTTGCTGCTAAAGATGAGGCACTCTAATGGCACATCTCTAAATGTTCCTTATTTGACCTTTGAGCTATGGGCCCCATAGTTTTTTCTATGTTCTTCCAGCCTTAAAGCTGCTTTATGCATCATGAAACAAACCACTACCAGAAGAATGGTAAAAGTTACAGTCTTGTCTTTTAGAGCCTATGACTCTAACATCACAATTTCAACAGCACCTCCTCTTCTAAGGCGGAAAAATGCAAGACATTTCAATCCTGTAAAAGCACTAGGCTTTGGGTCATAGGGAGCCTAGTTTTCCCCCTAAGCTTTTCAGAAAGTGAATTTCTTTGTGTGTAACCTCATAAAAACTGAATAATTTTTGCTTTGCAGTAACAAAAAATATTTTTTTTTTCAGAAGAAAGAAGATCACTCTAAGACACTGCAGGGTGAAGCTAAAATTGGAAAACAGGAGTTCATAGAGAAGAATAATAGTGAAGAAAACAACCTTCTTAAAGGATACTTCAGGGTTTGTGTGGTGAAAGCTGGGCTGAGGTTTCTCCACTGTGTTTTACACACTGTGTGTGGGGACTTAATCTCTCCCGTGTCACTTAGGCCCCAGGAGCTGTTGCATGGTACATGTGTAGGTGTCTGACTGGTCCCCAGAGCCTCTTTCCAGTTTGAAGTGCTTAATGTTGATGCAGCAGTGTATCTAACACAAGCACACTCAGCAAGATTTATATCAGCCAGCTCAGGGAAGCTCTGTTGACAACATCCTAAAACTGTCAGCCCATTCTGTTTCTTTAGCAAACAAAGAGTTGGAAAATAAAACTAAGGCAAATCCAAAATAGGAAAAGTTGTCAATGAAATATAAGATACAGTATCATTCAAGAAACACTGAATGCGAGAAAAAAGTCTTCCCTGTTAAGAGAGTATTTTTCAGGCAAAGATGGCTGTTTACTTCAAGCTTCTAAACATTACTTTTAATGTATTTGTATGTATTCATTTATCCTACAGCTGTAGAATGTTATTCTCATTGTTAAAAAAAAAGGCATTAGAAGATGATATTTATGATTCTTTTGACAATGAAGAAGTTTGAAGGGAAAATGAAAATGCTTCCCTGCAGAACTGGACCAAACTGTGGCAGAGGGAGATGAAATAATAGAACACAGTATATCTGATATTTACAGTGACAGCCTTTGCCCTTTGGGCTTGACATCATTCTGCAGAAAGTTTAGAGTTTAATTTCTCCCATTTTTTAAGACTTTATTATGTTGTGATCAAAGGCATTTCAAGTTGCTAACCCTCCAGATTAGAAAGCTGCCATAAATAGGTGACAGAGAAATGTCAGTCTCACATTCTTATAGTTCCCTCTGTCACTGCTGTTCTTTGGTAAAAGTCAAAAATCTTTTATAACAAGTAGTTTTAAGTGGCTGAATTTAAATCAAACTTACTAGATCACTATCTCATTGTGTGGTAACTTAGTTGCAAATGTGTTCTTTTTAAAGAAGTAGTAATTGAAATTATTATTTTATTTTGGTTTTCATATATTGTGTTACTGTCTGGAAAAAATGAATTCTAACTCTTTTTTTTTTTTTTTTTCCAGATCCATTTGTAAAACAGCACTAAAACTTAAAAAAAACCTCACAGACAATTGGACGCACTGGACAATGGAAAATTGGATTTTTAGATTTTCCCTGTACAGTAACTAGGGTTTCATGCTCAGTCTGACGAATAATTCCCTGCCTTTTTAACACATTTGGGGAAGATTTACCACTCTGAAGAGCCAGATACTGTGGAACACGCAATCTTAAATTGATTTAAATGAAAAATTTAATCTTTTAAGTGAATTTAAAGAAACACTAACACAAATTTTCAACATTTTGCATAATGATGAAAGGTTTAATAAGCTTGTTGCTATTGTTTTTTCTCAGTCTTTAAAGTTTTATTTTATTTCTCTTTGTATGCAAATATTAAATGTCAAAATGACCCAAAGTTACTTCTTCAAGGATGCTTATAATCTCATGCAAGCAACAGAAAGGATCTTTCTGAATAATAAAGGCTATTTTTTTTATGTCAGTGTCAAAATTCCATCTGCCTTCAGTAGTGTTAAAATTTTACTGAATGAATCTAACTACCTGTTTACTACATAGTTTGGTGTATTCACTGAAATTTGGTGCATTATTTTAATTTTTCAAAAATGTGCAATTTTGTTAAGATGAAATTCATGGGCTGATCTAAATATCTTCTTTTTCTAAATGCAGTTAGTGTCTATATTTCTATGTTATGCAAAAGTTTACTGCTGAGAAATACTACAGTGGATGTTCATTCTTTTTAGATCAGTTTTTATTAAACTGCATTTTACTAATATTACCATTACATGTTGCTAGGTTTTAGTTCATCTATTTCCATTTTTAACTGCCAAAGCATTTTACATAGAAAGATTGCTTTCCTTATTCCAGTTTTCTGAATGGAAAGAATCAGAGTCAGAAATGTGGCATGAATTCAAAATGGCCACACACAGGACCAGTGACTCTGTGTCCAAAACACCGTCAGTCCAAGACTACACACACAAAATACACTTTCAACACATTTGAAGAGTCAACATATTTTACTATATAGAAGGGGAAGACAAGATTTTATGCAGGGGTAGTTACAGAATTACACTTTTTGTTCTCAGGATCCCATTCTGCAATCTGAAGTTTTGACAGAAGAGGCTTTCTCAAGGAGTAACCCTATTTAACTTCTCATTTGTACCGTTCAAGCTGAGAAAGGATAATTAATTCAGGAGATTTGGTTTACAACTCTCCTGCACTAGAAACAGGAATTTGGGGAAAACTTGTCTGTAATCCTTACCAGGTGTTTTTTAAAGTAAATGACATTTCTCAAGGATGTCATACCAAAACTATGAATAACTTTGATTCTTTGAAGCCTAACATGTAAGGAAAATATGGCATTTTCTGGTTTTTGTTTGTTTGTTTGTTTTGTTGTGTTTTTTTTCTTTTTCTTTTCTTTTGAAAGGGGAAAAAGAAGCCTAATAATATCTATGTATACATGCTTCATAACATTTTTTTTTCCCTGTAAGTAGTGTCTGCTTCCTCCTCATGTATTTACTTAAAGATCAAGAGGTTTTCTAAGGATGTGGGATAAGAGCAGCATTTTTCCATTTTCAAAATTTTTAGAAATAAATATTTTGAACACTTTTGAAACACTTCAACTTCTGGAGGCTACAGAAGTTCTTTCCTATCACACCATCACACCCTTACTTCTTAAGCATGTGCATTTCTTTCCTCTGCTGATTTCACACAAGGATTTACTGTCTTTGTGAATAGCTTGGTTCTATGAATTTTAGCAATGCTTTTCATTTGGCTTGGGAATGGCCTTAATTGCCTCAAAACCAAGGCTTCAATGAGCATTTCAGAATTCAAAACTATCTTTCTGAAAGGCTTAGGGACGTGAGGGGAGAGGAAATATCATCCTTCTCTCATGAGTGCATTTCATTTCTTAAAACTGCAGAAATCAGGAACTCTGTCTATGTAAAGTATCACGGCTGAACATCTGTCTCATGTGTGAATATTGCCGTGCTGGTATATGGGACAGAACAAATAAAATGTCCCCAAAGCTCTGAAGTGGTTATTTACAACACTCATTTAACAATAAGCTAATTCTTAAGGCAAGGGTGTAGTTAGTGTAGTGAACAGCTGGTGCTCATGGTATTTACTAAAGAACTTCAGAATAACATGTAATGTCAAGCACAATCTGATATATACACATACATAGAGAGGGCTTCATTTATGTGTCAGGTTAGAAGACAGACAACCACCCAGAGAGCAATGCTCACCTATCAGTTGGCTTAAAGCTGTCACTAAATAAACTCTTTGTAGTGGAAATTTAAAAGGATGGCTGTGTGGAAGAGCCTTGGATTATTAAGGGCTTGAAACCTAAACAGATCTTATTAAATCAGGAGCTCTAATAAACTAGACAAGCAAAATGTGTAGGAAGCAATCTGCTCAGCTCTCTGAGGTGCTATGAGCAGTGGCTTGATGAGCTTTTCAGACCTAGTGCTCTAAGTCAGACAGCTGAAAAGACTCCCCTTCCAGACGTACAGGGAGGTCTGGTAGTTCTGAGACATGTACCTGACAGCCTAGTTAACACAGGGTGCCACAGTGGTATCAGGAGACAAGGCTGAGCCCTCAGGTCAGTCCCTGAGTACAGCACCATGGTTCCTTGTGCTGCAAGAGTCTTTGTAAAGATGTGTTTCCATCCACACAGTTATGTCAGCTTTAGAAAAATTATTGCCTGGGGTCTTGGTTTAATAAAAACACTGGGGCGGAGACTCCAAAAAATGAGCCCCCTTCCCTTTTTTATAACCCCTCCCCTTTTACCAGTATGGAGAGACAAAATGTGAGGAGATATAAGAGAAAAAAGCAACAGTTTACCGAAAAGAAATATAACAATTGTAACAATACAAACAAAATGGTTTAAGCCAATAATAGACAGAAATTTTTCCTAGTCTCTTCCCACTTGGTGCATTGACAAAATAAGGGCTAGCACTTGTTCTCTTCCCACCTTCTGCCTCGGAGAACAAAGAAAGTACTGTGGTACACAAGTTCCCATGGTTTAACGTCCTCCCCAGCTACACAAAACCCATGTGGAAACAGGAGCAGGGCAAAACCAGAGAAAACACCTCTGTCCATGAAAAGTTATGCTATTAAATTGCTCAGTTACCATCACTCAGTCAGGATCAGGTCCCGTTCAACTCGGTTGCAAACTCGCAGGCCATTGCTAAAGAAGGTGGCCCCTCATGGCTCGGCTGTGCTCTGACTTGGCTCCACTCGCCTGGGACTCCACCGTGAGATTTCATGGCATGGGATTTGTGAGGTGCTGGCAGCTGCTTCTCTGCACTGCTCAGCTGGGCTCATCTTAGCTCTGTTCCAGCTCAGCAGCAGCCAAGGTGTGTGGAGCCTGCCCTGACTCAGCTTCATGCCCTTTCCTTGAGTCCTATCACTGGTCATGAGACTAAAGAGATCAGTACTTGCCCCTCTGGTTCCCCTTGTGGGGCTGTTGAAGACCTACCTTCCATTCATTTTATCTGCAAAAAATCTACTTAACCCACCCTCCCCATACTGAATAGAATGGTTTGGGAACACAGAGTGGCTTGATTTCTTGCTAAAAGCCATCTAGACAGTTTCACAGAGGGCACTAATGTTCTTGGTTCCTAAAAATTAAGCTCTGGGGATTGAGAAAGATGTTCTCAGAGAAAAAGCTTCATTCTAATTTCTCATCTAGAGCCAAGACTGAGTGACTAAAAGGCTCGTTTTTCAATTCAGATGTCTTCAATCTCTAGTGAGCAATTGTGGCTCTAAGTAAATCAAAAGGCATATTATTAGTACGTTAAATAAAAGCAGAACTCTATAGCCTGTGATATAATATCACAAAGGATTCCATATTTAAAAAATTAAATATTCTTTATTCTTTAAATGACAGTAAAATCTTCTTTATCTGTTTTAATAGGAAGCAATTAAAGCAACTGTCCCATTGCAGAAAATAACCTGTTCAGACAGAAGAAATTACACCATTTACATGTTCTTTAATGGAATTTAATGCTTAAATAGTGTACAATACTTCTGTGCCTGAAGTAGCTTTTCTGGGAAGGACCAGAGAATCCTGGTGGACAATCAATTGACCATGAGCCGGCAATGCATCCTTGTGACAATGGTGGTGAACAGCATCCTGGGCAGCAGAAGGAGGATCATTTCTAGTGGGTCAAAGAGTCCCCTTTACTCAGCGCTGGTAAGGAGCACTTGCAATGCTGAGTCCAGTGCTAGATGCCCCAGCATAAGGGAGACATGGGTATACCAGCAAAGGGCCACAAAGATAATGAAGGGCTTGGAGCATCTGACATATGAGGAGAGACTGAAAGAGTTGAGACTGCTCAGTCTCGAGAAGAGAAGGCTCAAGGGGCAATCCTATAAATGAGTATAAATTCCTAATGTGGGGAGCAAAGAAGAAGCCAAGTTCTTCTCAGTGGTGTTCACTGAAAGAACAAGAGACAATGAGCACAAACTGAAATACGAGAGGTTCTGTTTGAACACACCCAAACATATTTTTATCATGAGACTGGTTGAACACTGGGTCAAATTTCCCAGAGAAGTTATGGATACATGGAGAGATTCAAAACCCAACTAGGTACGGCCTGGGGCCCCCTCCTTGAGCTGAGCCTGCTTAAGTTCAGGGAGTGAACTAGCTGGTCTTGAGATGTCCCTTCAAATCTCAGTAGTTCTGTGATTCTGTGATTTCTTCCGTTTAGAAAATATGTGTGTGTATATTTTTAAAAAGAGATATGAAGGTATCTAGCTATGTCCAGAATCCAAATAAATATCATAGAGGAATATAATGAGTATATTATTAAGTGTTAAAAGCCTTACTGGGTTTTTTGTTTGTCTGTTTTTGTTTTGTGGTTTGTTTGTTTTTGTTTTCCTTTTGTTGTTTTGTTTTGGTATTGGTTATTCTTTTCCCTTAATGCTTGGGAAGATGCCCCACTGGAAACTATCATAGCCTGACTTGACCAGGTAGTCAAGTAGTTTTAATGTAATATTTCTGTGAACGTGCTTTTGGAAAGAGGGAGAACATTTCAGGATGGGAGAGTTCAGCAGAGTGACATTACTTTTAGAAGCCCCATATCCTTTAGTCTCCTAAAGGATTTGGAAGGATTTAGAGTGGAATATTCCAGCTTAAATCATGCACTGGAAAGGAAGTAGGCAACTTAATATAAATGGAGATGGACTAATGAGAGGCACATCTCTTGCATTTGGTTTTCTCTGACCCTTCACTTTACAAGAAGCATATCAATACCATTTAGACATGCTTTGATTATGAAACAAAGATGTTATTTTTCTTCCTGGTGTTTCTGTACCATGTAGCTTACACTACCAGTCAAATGGTTTCTCTTGATTAACTCCAGAGTGTGTTTATAGAGTCTTATCCTTTAATATCAGTAAGAACTTTATTTTAGAAAGTGCTGAAACAAACACACATTTATTGGGAAGATGAGATACAGACTAGGTAGAATAATTTATATCCAGTGATACATTACAGCCTGATATGAACATACTGACAAGAGCTGCGTAGGCCACAGGCACAATCAAGAAATCCTTCAACACTTTGATTACCAACATTTTTCTTGACCTCCAATCATATCACTCCATCATGCCTATAAATCATGAGGCCTGGAGAAAAATAATTTGCTAGATTACTTGTGAAGATCATGCATTTTCTTTATTAATTAGTGCAATCAGACATGCTGGGTCTAAATGTCTTAAATCATAATACAGTCAGATGAACACTTAAATATCTTTAAACTGGAAAAATACTCCAAAACCATCAAAACTATCAGATTCAATAGAATAACTATAACCTGTAAACACAGTCAATCTGTTGTGAAGCCTTGCCATGCTTCTATTTCACTGTTCATCTACTCCTTTCGGCTCAGATACTACAGAGCTTTTACCAAGCTGCTGCAATCAACATGTTGATGAGGATAAATAAACAATAGAGTGTAACAATAATGTGAAGTCCCAGTACTTGCAGTGCTTTTAAAATTATTGAATTTCATTAAAGCATTTTTAATTTTCAGATGGAAATACTTTCTGAGTGAATGGTGAAAGTTTTGGCTCAATAATTTCAAAGAAAATATTCTGTTAACATAGTAAATCCATGCAGGAATTCCATTAATTTCTGGCCCTATGTAGTATAGAAATTGAACTTTGGCTGCTTCAAGTTTGTTTCCCAAATGGGGAGAGAGACAGCAACACAATGATCAACCCTCTTTGCTTCTAAACTTGCAATAAGGCTCATTATAAAACCAGAGAACGTTATAAATCTTGTGTACTCCATTATTTTTGTAAGGTTTACTAAGATCACATGTTCATGTGGACATGTTTTTAAAGGTTTTGGCCAGGGCACTGATATTGGCTCCGTAAGGTTGTCTGTCTTCAGAAGAAGATGATGAAATTGTTTTTCTCTACTCGAAGGGCAGCACTACAATGGATCTTTCAACACCTGCAGGTTGTTAATGATACATCCAGAACACTGGGTTCCTCAGACACATCATTATCTATCATGATACATCACTCCAGGGTCTGAGCACTCAAACTGCCTTATCTTTCATCTTCTATTTCACAAGTTTCATTAGGTTAATTTACACAAATACGTGTTAAATCGCGTCAAGCTTTTTGTATGTTTTTTTGTAACATAAAGTCAATTGTGATACCCAGCTTTAATTTTCTATATAAATGGCCTTTTGGGAACCAACCACTGCAAATGTGTTACTATCATAAGCACAATGCTTACAAACACAGCTCTGAGGAAGCTCCGTTGCACATATCATTATTAACTGAAATTACAATTACATGACTGACTTGCTTTCTCTGGAAATCATAAAACCAAACAAGTCATGTGTGGTTCCTGAAAACCCCCTGACTGTGAATTCACCTCATTAAATATGCCTGGTTTTTTACTGTCTGGTAGATTTGGTATCAACCACACTGGCCATGTTAAAGACATTTTGCTGTAACTAACTTAGTGATATGCTTGGTTCTACAGCAGCAATTTTCATTAATTTTTCCTCTAAGCAAAGACTGTTTCTGGAGAAAACCAGAAAACCATGATACTCTCCCTGTCTGTCTTAATAGGAAAATCCTATTCCTTTCATGCATGTTAGTATTTTTCCAATAGAGTGGATGGGATCGTTTTGAGCATGAGAATTTCACTTATTCTCAAGTTGTGTTCTTCCCCTCTCTCTTTGCACCTAGTATTCTATGAGCTAATGAGGCATTTCTCTTCTCATATAGATTGTAAATACGTTGCTTCCAATGTCATTCCTCTGGGTCTCATCCAACCTTTGTGAAATCAGTGATATTACCCGGATGTGAGCTGGGGCAGGATTTGTCCCAGCACGTGGGAAAGGTTATTAAGCATTTTACAATCCTTTTGCCCAAGTACTGCTGAAGTAAAAATCAATTGGGCTGCCTTCTGTAACCACGTGAATTATTGACTGAAAACAAACAACAGCCACTGAAATCGAGGAAAACTATTAAAAATTCATCACTCACTTCTAGCCTTTTTCTCAAAGTACATGGACTGCAGCAAGACCTTGTGCAAGAGTATAATAGAAATGTTATTCCTTAACTCTCCGATTTGTTTCTGTTGACCTCTAATGTGGTTATCATACTTGAATGAAAGACAGAAGATTTTTATAGTAAACAAAAAGATGTATTTTTTGGGGCATTCAATGCAGGAAGGCTGGTTCATCATAAAAAATTAGAGTTGTTATAACATCTTTATTGTTAGTGTTTAGGGGACCATGAAGTCCTGATTTAGTGTCATTATTTAAGGAGTGGAAGAGTAAACTTATTTCATGTCCTACTGGAAGGAGGAAAAAAGCAATACTGCTTAGTTTATAAAGAAGGCTTTTCCTAGTATTTCTATCTAAATGCAGATTTTCAGTCTTCATCTCTGTACAATCTATGTAAGAAATCCCTCAAGACAAAAATGCTGAAAAGAAATGAATATTTAAATGGAAAAGTTTTTTTTCTAGAAGGAAGACAAATTTCTCAAGTATGTTTTACATCACTTTAGGAATGAGTTGAGCTTTCTTTATCTCAGTGAAGCACTGAAAATGTGCAAAATATGAAACAGGGAAAAGACAAGTCTAGGATTGTGTTTGAAATGTGATTCTTCTTCCCTGTTTTGCCTACTTCTGCAAGCACAAAGGCAAAATGGTGCTTCCAGCATTTTAACAAGACGGTCTCATTTTTCCCTGAGGTTAGCATTTCTTCCAGTTACGTTGTAGCTAGTATCAGTAATTGTGTTTAAATTGCTCTCCATTTGGGTAAGGATTTGGAGGTTAGTTTTAATTTCCCAGAAGAGGAAAAATTAGGAAGGTAAGCCACCATACCCTAATGAAGAAATTACAAAAAAAAAAAAAAAAAAAAAAAAAAAAGCCTAGCAATTTAGATGGTAAGGGAAGATTTCTGACTGACTGCTATTGCTGTCACACTCTTGACAGTCTGATGTGAAAACAGTCACGGCATCTCACTTTGTCACACAGGGAGACTGTGAGGTGGACAAACTTGTTCCATTTATGGATCGCTGTGTATGGAAGGGACAAAAATCAAATTGCTCAATTCCTTTCAGGTGGTCAATCAATATCAACATTTTGTTTCAGATTGCTCTCCTTTGAAGATTTTTCTTCCTAGTCATCTAGCTGACATGGGACTTACTCTTTCCTCTCACACCAAGGAGATGAGAGTAGCTAAGACCCTCAAGAAAGGTCAGATAGCTCAGGGAGGAGGCAGCTGCAAGTATTTAGAATGATACAAGCAGAGAGGTGTTTGAACTCCTTGGGATAAGCACATAGCATGATGACCTTGAGAGACTAAAACCTTCCTCATCAATGTCCTTGTCTCCAATAATGTTGCCTTCAGAAACTGTAGGCAGATACTGACCTACAGAGTAGAAGACAGGTAGAAGGCGAAAGAGAAGAGCTGTGAGCCTTTAACATATACTGTAATTTGAAGCTACATGAGTGGATATAGTAAGCCACTTTTAGGGTATGGGGAACCCAAGATGAAAGAACAAGTTTCCAATACAGTGGACTTGACACAGTATTCAGGATGTCTGGAATTGTGCTTTATGTCAGACTTTAGTGAAAGGAGGTTTCCTCCAAGAAAGTAAAAAGTCAAATTCCTTAGTTATGTAGATAATTATTCTGTTTTATTGATGGGTGGGTTGACCCTGGCTGGCCAACAGATACCTTGTAAAGCCACTCTATCCCTCCCCTCTTCAGCTGGACAGGGGAGAGAAAATATAATGAAAGGCTTGTGTGTTGAGATAAGGACAGGGAGAGATCACTCATCATCAGTTACTCAGTTACATCACTCAGTTATTGTCACAGGTAAAACAGACTCGACTTGGGGAAATTAATTTAATTTATTACCAATCAAATCAGATTAGAGGAATGAGAAATAAAACCAAATCTTAAAAACACCCACAACTCACCACTCCCTTCTTCTCAGCCTCAACTTCACTCTTGATTTCTCTCCCTCCTCCTTCTGAGTGGTGCAGGGGAATGGGGAACAGGGGCTATGGTCAGTTCATCACACATTGTCTCTTCTGCTTCTTCCTCCTCAAACTCTTCCTGTTCTCTTCTCCAGTGTTGGGTCCCTCCCATGGGAAACAGTTCTCCACTAACTTACTCAACGTCAGTCCTTCCCAGAGGCTTTGGTTCTTCACAAACTGCTCCAGCATGGGTCTCTTCCATGGCATACAGTCCTTCAGGAACACGCTGCTCCACTGTTGGTTCCTCACGGAGTCACAAGTCCTACCAGCAAACCTGCTCCACAATGGGCTCCTCTTTCCATGGGCCACAGGTCCTGCCAGGAGCCTGCTCCAGCACAGGCTTCCCTCATGGTTGTAGCCTCTTTTGGGCATTGGCCTGCTCCAGTGCAGGCTCCTTCAGGGGCTGCAGATGGATATCTATTCCCCCATGGACCTCCATGAGCTGCAGGGGGACATTCTGCTTCGCCATGGGCTTCCCCATGGACTTCAGGAGAATCTCTGCTCTGTTGCCTGGAGCATCTCCTCCTCCTCCTTCTTCAATAACTTTGGTGTCTGCAGAGCTGTTTTTCTCACATATTCTCACTCTTCTCTTCTCTGGTTGCAATTTGCTTCTGCAGAATAATTTTTTTTCCCTTCTTAAATCTGTTATCCCAGTAGTGCTTGTCCTTGGCCAGTAGTAGGTCCATCTTGGAGCCAGCTGGGCTTGCATCTGTTGGACATGCCTGAAACTTCTGGCAGCTTCTCACAGAACTGTTTGTTTTGTTGCTGTTTTGTTGCTGTTTCTTTTTCTAAGAAGAGATTTTTACCTGCCACCCAGTAATGAGTGGCAGAACTGCCCACTAACAGGTACCAACACATCACATCAGAGAGAAATATGGGGAACAGGGATATTGTATTTTACCAAGATGTTTACGTTGGAGTGTTCATGTTTCACATTAGAACATTCTCAGAATATTGTCTTCTACTACTAGAAAGAATAATGTAACCTCCATTGCAAAGGGGTATTTTGATGTAATCTAAGACATCACAGGAGATGAATCCTAGGAATTCTAACCTACTAGTTGAATGTCTGAAAGTATAGAGATATAGAAATTAGCTATAGAAGAAGTACTGATCACTACCATGATGAAATTTAAATAGTTGCTTTGTTCTTCCTTTGTTCTCTGTAGGTTCCCTATATTAATAACTTCCAGTGCTGTAACACTAGCATGCAGCTGTCCTAAAATTAATGACTGTGCTGATTCCAGTGTGCCCAAGGTACAGAAGCTGTCCTTTATTTTACAACAGAGCATTTAAACTTTACACCCAATCTCTGTAGCAAAACAAATCGTTTCTGCATGAGATTCCTCTTCAAAATTGTGTGTCATGCTGAAATATCAATAGAGCAGTAAGTATGACCTTTGTTGCATATCAACATTTATTTCATGAAAAAACCCACCCAGCAGCAGATGGCATTTGGATATAAACAGATTTTGAAGTAAAACGCTTTTGCTTAGTCTGATATACTTAATATATGAAAAGCAATTTTCTTGAGGCAGCACAGTATGGTTCAGAACAACTTGATATTTCAGAAATTTCCAAGTGATAAGCCTCAAATAGATCCCTCATGAATAAGAGGCAGAGCCTTCGCAGAAACCTTGCAGACATCCTGAGCCACATGATGCAAGGAAAGAGGGACAGCTGGAGGCTTCAACATGTCCTGGCTGGATAATCCCAAGATGGGGAAAAATGGCGAATTTTGACTTCTGACAAGGAGCAACACTTCTTCTGTGCTCTCAAATTTGAAGTTGTAGTATTAGTTCAGTGCCCTAACAGACAGTGGAGAGGATCAAGTCCATCAAGAGAATTACAGAAACCTACCGGCCCTGAACCAAAAGTTAGCACCAAGAGGAAGTGGTAGTTGAGGATGGATGCAGGGAGACAGCATCAGTTTAAGCAAGTGTGTTGTCGTTGGCGGTCTGGTGCTTTCTGGAGGACAGGATCTGCTGTGTTACAGAGGCTGCCAAGGCTTATCCACACCTTTATCTCATGTTGCTCAACATGGGCACCAGTGAGACTACCCAGGACCATATGGAGCAAATCAAGAGTGCCTACAGTGAGCTCTGGGGGGTAAAAGTGAGATGCAGGGACTCAACTGATTTCTTCCTTAGTTCCTTGAGTCAAGGGGAAAGGCTCAGATGGGAGTACATGTACATTCCAGTTTAACAGTTAGCAGCATCATTAGTGCCGCAGAGAGTGTCTTTGCCTTTATGACCATTTTGTCTTTTGTTTTTATTCAGGTAACTAATATGGGATCCCGATGAGTGTACCTCTGAAACGCAAAGGACCTCAGGTTTCAAAGGCATCTTTTGTCAAAACACAGGAATGATCCATCCTGATACTCTGGAGGCTTGAGTGAACACATCAGGAGACCAGTCACTCTAAAGAAAGAACGTGTGACAACGCTTCAAGATGAAAAGAAAAAGTGAAAAAGAAGATTGAAGAATATTGCCCAGGCTTGCAGAAATAGTATCTGGAAAACTGGCAGGGGCAGGAAGAGCTTCTACCATTACCTCAGTAGGAAAAGAATAATAATAAAAAAAAAAAAAAAAAAAAAACCCAAAAAAACCCAAAAAATGTGGACCTGCTGCTGAAAGCGACATATGATTTCGGGAAACCAAATGCAGATAAGGGCTATGTCATATTCAATGTCTTTGCCTCAGTCTTCAGCAACAAGGTTTCCCACACTTGTGTGCTTAAGAACAGAGTTCGAAGAGGAAAGGATTTTGATTTTACCAAGGACTTTGCCAATGCCATTGACTTCTATGATAAAATTACTGAATCTATGGATGAGAGAAGGACAGTGACTGTCATTTATCTCTGCTTTAACAAGGCTTTTGACACTATCTCCCATGATATCCTTGTATCTAAGTTAGAACATTATGGCCTGGATGGGTGAATGACTGGATGGGTAAAACAAAACTATTGGATGATTGAACTTACAGAATAATTAGTGGGTCATACTTTACCTGGGTGGCTGTGACAAGGAGACTAACACAGGGGTTATCTTGGGATGCGTCCTGTTTAACTTTTTTGTGTATTTTCAAGGTCTGATCTGAAAAAGACCTCAGCAACCTCATCTGAATACACAATTGAACCTGTTATTTGATCAGGATGTGGGTTAGGAGGTTTCCTGAGGTTCCTTCCAACTTATATGGATCTGTGGTGCTATGAAACTCTGAAAATACTTTATTAAAAAAAAAATTTGTACAATCTGTCTTGTCCTAAAAACCTTTAGTCTGAAATTACTCTATATACCAGCAGACAAGCTTTTACAAAGCAGCATGCTGAAACCTCAGGGCAGGGAGTTCTTTGTGTTGGATCAGGATCTATAAAAAGCAAATTTCTCTATGTGTACTCATCAGCCTCAGATCAGACAGAAAAAGAGAAATGCCAAACTAGGTGTTTCTAGCAGGCCTTTTGGTACTTGGAAGGGGCCTACAAGAAAGCTGGATAGGGACTTTTTACAAGGGCATGGAGTTGATGCCTTAAGGTTTAAAAGTATATAGATTTTAATGAAGCTTTTATAATTTTCGTAATTTCAGGATAGAGTTTTCTACTAAATACTTTCATACCAAATCCAAAAGATTGTTTTATGTTTCTTATCAAGGATTTCAATAGATAGAGATTTTTTTAGCCAGGTAAAAGGCAGCTAGTCTGTAGAGAGTATACCATAACAAATCCAGTGCATTCCTTGATATAACTTTAGTCAAAACTATTTAAAAAGCCCAGAATCCTTGAAATGGTTCCAAGCAGAACCAGCAGAAGGTGCTGGTGAAGAGGAAGATGGGAGAAAGGAGGGGTCTTAGCAACCCTTGCCTCAGTTTTGGGGCGGTGTGTCTGAGGGTGGGCCTGAGGGAGGGCCTGAGGGAGGGACAATTTTTGGGCTAGGTGTAACCATGATGTAATGGTTAGGCATGATAATTAGCTAGTGTTATAAAAATTGTAGGACCTATGTTGTGTGCTTGTGCTAAAGGTATTTTGTGCACCTTGAGGTCTTAATTAAAGACCTGCTCTTTGCCTCATTATACTACACTGTCCAGAGAATTTTTCTTTGATTTTAGGCAACAGAGGGATAGGACAAGGGGGAATGGTTTTAAACTGAAAGAGTGCAGATATAGATTAGATATTAGAAAGAAATTCTTTACCTTGAGGGTGGTGAGGCACTGATAGAGATTGTCCAGAGAAATTGTGGATGCCCCATTCCTAGCAGTGTTCAAGGCCGGCTTGGATGGGTCTTTGAGCAACTTGGTCTAGTGGAAGATGTCCCTGTCCATAGCAGGCAGGTTTGAACCAGATGATCTTTAAAGTCCCTTCCAACCCAAACCGTAATATGATTCTATGAAAGGAAGAAGGATAAGGTATTTAACCATAGATGGTTAGAGAATGACCAGGGAAATACAGTACAGTGTAATGGTAGATATTATTTAATCGCACACACAGGTCAAAATTATCCCTTTCTTGACTAGTTTTTTGTTTGTTTGTTTGTTTTTGTTTTTGTTTTGTGTGTTTTGTTTTGTTTTGTTTTGTTTTGTTTTGTTTTGTTTTGCATGGACTGTCATCATAAAAATCAAACAAAGAATGGAGTTACTCTAAAGTTACCCAACAGTAAACTATCAACCTGAAAAACAATACCTACAAACAGAAAGCTCAAAGCAGCTAAATTCTCCCCCCGAATTGTCAAGGAAAGTCTTACACTCACTCTGAGTGCAAAGACATCCAATGTTTTGACATTACTCTCAATGGTGCAAGCCTTCATTATAGAGAACCATGCCACGGTGTCAGGAAGATGTTAATTTTTTTTTTGTCTGGCTTATGACAGGTGAAAGAGAAAGCTGACATCAAAAAGTTTTGAAGAAGACTTACGTTTGCATATGTTCTTTTGTACACTTCACACATTTTAGGAAATATTCCTCAGAGCAAAAATGATCTTTCATAGGCACTTCATGTTTTTTGCCTGTTCATCTGTTCTAGGCCACATTGGCTATTTGTAACGAAAGAAACACTGTTACTGAAACAAAGAAAAAATGTACTGATATTGATACAATATCAAATATGACATGACTCCCTGCAACAATGTCTCCTTCAGAGGCTTAGAGGAAATTTGAGGTCTGTTTGAGACTGCTGTCACTCAGGGAAAGACTAAGGAATCAGAGCTGCTAGTCACATTCTCCAACAAGGTGATGTTAGTGTCAGTTTTGTCCTATGTTAGAAATTACATTGTTTGCTAGAAAAAAATTGTAAGGGAGCCAATGTCAATATCATAGTTAGGTTAACCAATTCTCATTCTTTGATCTCCTAAAAGGGAAAGGAAAACAAAAGAGTCTTTCCTAGTGTGAGTTGTCATGCCCTTATTATTAGCATGTACAGCTCCATCTTTTGGTTTTTTCATTCAAAGATTGTTTACATTTACACCTGGAAGTGAAAAGAAGGAAGACTTGTAAATCTCATATGTTCGTGGGCTCAGGAACTTCCTCTTGTCAGGAATGGCAAGTTTTACAAGCTGTTTGAAAGGCATGTCAAATAAATGAAATAACTATCAGTTTTAATTAGCACTCCTGCAAGCTGTAACACTCTGTACGAGAAGCTGAGTGACATCAAAGAGATATGAAATTCTTTCTTGCCTTTGATTTATTTTTTTCACATAGAACATTTCTCCTCTCATCCATGCAATTTTTATGTCCATTTCATAAAGCAATTGAAGGAAACCAATGAGAACCAATCCTTGGCAATTATGTACCTTAATAGTCATCACTGAATTACTGTTAAGAAGAATATTTGAATGCAATAAATAGTAGTATTGTCACATGGCTTTGAGTTGGTTAATTCTCAGATGATCTGTCATGAGGAGAACACATTTTCAATGCTCTTGCACTCAAAATGGCATACAGTTAAATACAAGCAAGAACACAAATAAACACAATTATTTTCTGTACTTTTTGAGGATGCAACCCAAAGATGTGTTTTTCATGAGTCTAGAGGAAGAATGAAGAGCAGATTCATCCACACAACACTGTGAAGCCACCATAAAAGTTTCTGTAATGAAAATTTTCAATACTATGTGCTTTTAGAGATGTTTGACATTGTAATACACCTGCATTTGAAAAAAAAAAAAAAAGAATTTTAACTATATTTAGAATTACTGATATACAGAATACAGAAGCAATTAATTTAAATTAATTCTTGCTTATTTTTAAATTAAAAAAAGTAATACAGCCAGCTTGCTATAGATTGAGTGTCAGAAAAAAAAAAAAAAAAAAAGAGAACAACAAAAGCAACTCGATGAGCTTACTTCTGTGCTCCACTTCCATAAAATTTATTGACATTGTCAAAGAAAAGATCAAAGACATCAGAATGCAATGTATAAGACTGGGTGTTTTTTTTGTTTTTGTTTGTTTACTTGTTTGTTTGGTTTTATTTTGTTGTGGTTTTTTTTTTTTTAAATATTTTGACCTACGAACATCTAGCTTAAATGAACAGAAAAAAAGTCAAATTAAAATTCTTCCAGTCCTGCCCTGTGCTGAAGGAGTTGGCTCTGTTTTGGAGAGTGGAATGTTAGAAGCGATGTTGCTGAAGCCCATATTTTGCCATGCCTTCCTTGGTTTCTTCAGCTTTAATTCTCTCAGTCTTTTTGTTCAACTTAAGTCTCAGTGGGTGAATTCTCACCCCAGGACCCATCTCACAAGTGTGGAGAGCCACATGGAAATGTCCTTCTGCTTCCCACCTCCTCCCAGAGGAAGCAACCTGCCCCTTTTCTCCTCCACAGGGCATTTGCAGGGTGGGTGCTGCTCAGGAGGAGGCTGTGCCAGCTCTCTGGGGGTCAGCAGAGACACTGGAGAGACAGCTGGAGCCACACCCCCTGTCATGGGGAGCTTGCAGGAGTTAATCTTTGCAATATTTAAGGAGTCTTTTAAGCAGCCATTTTGTTTTAACTTTCCCTTTAGTAAGGCTAGTTACTCCTGCTCAAAGTTCTTTTATTATAAATTTCATTAATCCATTATCTTACTTGCTTACTTTATAGTCTTATGAAGTTGGAAGTCCTTCTTCATACACTCAGTACAAAACACTAATGAATTTATGATTACTGGATAAAAGCAAGATTTTCTCAGAGAAGTCATAAATGTTTGAGATTATTCTTTATCCAAAACTGTATGTTAGTTTGCTCTCTTCACAAACATGTATGGTATGAATATATACCAGATATTTTACTTATGCAAAATTTCTGACAAATCTGAAGAACAATTGCTTATTGCTTTAAACTGTTCTAGAATTACAGACATAAAGTACCATTCATTTAGTTTCAGATTAACCCATTTCAGATGGGTTAATTATTTAACAACAAACTTTTAAGCAGACAAGCTGCAATGCTTTGTTTCTTGAGTATTGCTTGCACTCAAGGTAATTTAAAATATTAATCAAATGATAAATGAAAGCCTCTTAGTGTCCAGTTATTAATAATCTCCTTTATTATTTAAGGGATACTTCACAGCAATTATCTTGAAACTCAGTGGGCTTGACTTTGCCTTCACTGAAATCAATGGCAAATCTCTCAAAGAGTTCAGTGGAGTATGACTAGCCTTGCTATGTAATGAGCTACTATTAATGCCTGATTTTGCTACCATAATAATGCCCTGACACTAAGCACATAGTTTCTTACTTATGGGGAAAAAAAAAAAAAAAAAAGGAAAAAAAAAAGAAGAAGAAAAAAAACCCCTAGATAAATACACTCCAGTAAAATATAAAAGCAAACCCAGAAATTTTACCTCTTCCATAAGTATTTTTCCTGGACTATTAATATTTATATGGTGTATTTAATATGATAGAACACAAAGGTCTTACCAAACAGGTAACAGGATTAATTACTTTCCATGGATGATTTATATTTATGCAAACCCTTTAATGAACTCCATGAGTTATGGAAACTACACCACAAGGGACAGGAAGACTTAATAACTTGGCATAAGTTATTTAGGTATTTTCCCCATGAACAGAATTAATTCACAGTCTCACTGGAACTTATGCATCGTATTGATACCATTTACATTTGTATTTAAGTCGTTAATTCTTATCTTTATGGTTATCTGCAGCTGGTTGAGGAGGAGAATAATAAATAGTGGGTTTAAATGAAGCTTCCAATGCAATTTCAATGTGGGTCTGCTTAGAGCTTTGTTTCTTCATATCTACACTAGGAAACTACAGAAAAATATGTAATGTAATATGTTAACAGATGATATTCACTTATAAAAGACTAACTCGGAGCACAGCAGCTGATACAAGTTGGACACGTGGGCAGATCTACTGTTCTTGGAAATCCTCAAGCCTTAAGTTCTTCGTAATTTTTTTTTAATGTGCTGTGGGTCAATCTCATTAAGTTACAAACATCTTGTTTCACACGTGGTCCTTGGGGAATGTAGGCAGCTCAGAGAGAATGTTCCATATTCTTTTAAAGATTTCATATTGCCAAGGATGTCTGTAGTGCAGTATCAGGATGGATGCCATATATTATTTCTCCTCTGGTTTAATGAAGTTGGACAATGTTTTAATTTCATCCATATTCCAAAACATAAGTGGAAAGGGTTACTGTATTTATATATAAATAAATAAAACCCCCCAAAAACTCCCTCAAATATTAATTTAGACACATTCAGTGTGACTTGGCATGAAGAAGACACATTCTCACTGCAAGTCTTAGGAACTTTATGGCTATGAATTCCATGCTGGCTACAGCATGGAATCCATGTTGGATACAAAGACAGAAAACTACCCCTAGAAAAGCAAATATATAATTGGAGACCTGTAGCAAATCAATTGTATATTTCAAGTATCAGAGACTGAAATGGTTAATGGCTTAAACATTGCTAAGATCACCCAAAGATCACTAAAAATCAGCTGTTCATCCAGCAAATCCTACCTCTCCCTGGACTTCGAAAGGATAAGAGGCTGACATTGTGCAGCTATCCCAGGTGCAGAAGGGTATGCATACCTGAAGCTACAAACTGGATTTCCAGGTAAGGGAAGAGGCTGAGAAGAGACAAACCCTGTGAGATGGGATAATCCTTCTTATCATACCAATGTCCTCCCTTGCGTGATGACTGCCGTAAAAATCCCTCTAGGGAACCTCGGAGACATTTCACATCTAGCCTGGGCTATTTATCTCAAATGTTGGATCATGAGAGACGATGATCATAATAGGCAACTCTTATGTTTTAGAAGGTGTCAGACACTCCACGACATGTCCCAGGACACCATCCATTGTAAAACTTCCCACCCCAGGAGTAGTACAATACATTACTAACTGAGCTTAAAGTGTATAATAACTCATGAAATCTCTGAGTTTGGTGGGTTTCCCCCACCCCCAACGGATCAAGGCCATCACTTCAACCAACAGAAATGAAAGCTGCAACAACCAAGTTTTAGCTCTGGATCCAGCAGATGGCGACTATAAATATCTTTCTACTTTTATCCTTTCTTCCTCTTCCTTTCCTTATGCACTTCCTTAAGTGTTATTTTTATGCTTTAATATTACTGTATTACTACAGATGATAACACCCAAAATGGCAACATACCTGTTTACCTTTGAAACAAAATTGTTCTGAAATAAACCCTACATATATATTTACAAGCACTAATTATTCAGTGTTGTTTCACTCTAATCTACCCCACAGGATTTATTAAAAAGAACCTGGGTTACCCTCCTTGTCTGGGGCAGGTCGTAACATCAAGGTGAGCCATACTTGATACAATCATTTGTTCAAGTCAACAGAATGTGGATGTGTTTTGTGTCTGGAATTTACCAAATAAGGCCACAATAAAGATGTGATGATCCCTGGCTAATAATTCTAAAACCCAGTGCAGTCCAATCCACACATACCACATTGAAAAGCATGCTCATCTGAAAAAGGGGTGTTTTGGAGATCCCTGTGTCCAAAGAACTCTCGCTGGGAGTTCTGTATTGTGGTTATTTCAATTGTCCATAAAATCATAGAATGGTTAGGGTTGGAAGGGCATTAAAAAACACCTAGTTCCAAACACTCTGCCATAGGCAGGGATGCCACTCCCTACACTAGGTTGCTCAAAGTCCCATCCAGTCTGGCCTTGCACACTTTGAGGGATGGGTCATCCACAACTTCTCTGGGCAATCTCTTCCAGTGCCTCATCACTCTCACAGTAAAGAATTTTTTCCTAACATCTGATCTAAACCTGCCTTTTTGTGTTTTAAAACTATTTTCCCTTATCCCATCACTATCTGGCCATATAAAAAGTCCTTCTACCTCATTTTTATAAGCCTCCTTAAGGTACTGGAAGGCGACAATGAGATCTCCCTGGAGTCTTCTTGTGTCTGAGCCAAACAACCCCAGCTCTCTCAGTCTATCTTCATAGGAGAGGTGCTCCACCCCTCTGATCATCTTTGTGGCCCCTCCTCTGGACCCACTCCAACATGTCTATGTCTTTCTTACATTGAGGACTCTGAGCTGGATGCAGTACTTCAGGTGTGGTCTGATGAGGTCAGAGCAGAAGGGCAGAATCATCTTCCTTGACTTGCTGGCAATGTTGCTTTTGATGCAGCCCAGGATGCAGTTGGCCTTTTGGGCTGCCAGTGCATACTGTCCATGTCCAGCTTTTCACCCATGAGAATGCCCAAGTACTTCTCCACAGAGCTGATCTCAGTGACTTCTCCCAGTCTGTACTCCCGAGACCCTGAGGGATACCACTAATCACCAGCCTCCACCCGGATATTGACTACAACTCTCTGGCTGCATCAGTTCCTTATCCACTGAATTGCCCATCTATCAAACCCACACATCTCCAGTTTGGAGTCAGGGAAGTCATGTGGGACTGTATTGAAAGTGTTACAGAAGTCTAGATAGATAACATCAATTTCCTGTTGCTCTTACCTTGTCAACTGTTGCTGTCACTCCATCACACTCCATCATAGTTGCCTACTTTTCTCTCTGTTCTGTCCAATATAAATGTAAAAAGATTGAAATATATATGGAAATATGCAAAAAGCATAAGCATTTCAGGAAACTTAATTTTTAATTTTAAAAGGTCTGACATATTTACATATCAAAATGTTGAAGACAGTTTTTAAGCTATTTTCTTGACATTGCTTTCAATTCTTGAGATACTGCTCTTTCAAGAAGTTGTGAGAACTTAGCTTTTATTTTTCTCAGGTTACTTGGAAAATCTTAAGGTGAAACTTTTTTGAGCAGAAAATTGTGCTGGGACTATGACGGCAAGCAGGTCTGCTCTGTGGTTCCAAGGCCAGATGGCATGGTCAGCCCTTATCCATAGTATTTTCACAGAATCAGAGAATACGCTGAGTTGGAAGGGACCCACAAGGATCATCGTTCCAACTCTTGGCCCTACACAGGACCATCTCCAAGACTCACACCACGTGCCCGAGAGTATTGTCAAAGTGCTTCTTGAACTCTGTCAGGTCTGGCGCTGTGATCACTTCCCTGGGGAGCCTGTTCCAGTGCCCAAGAACCTTTTTCTAATATCCAACCTGAACCTCCCCTGACATTCCGTTCCTTTGGGCCCTGTCACTGGTCACCACAGAAAAAACATCAGTGTCTGCCCCTCCTTTGGACACTCCTTAGGAGATTAATGTCTTTCTTATATTGCAGTGTCACAAACTGCACACAATATGGAAGGTGCAGAGCAGAGTGGGACAATCCCCTGCCTCGACTGGTTGGCCCCAGGACACGGTTGGCCCTCCTGGATGCCAGGGCACTCTGACTCATATCCAACTTGCCATCAACCAGGACCCACAAGTCCCTTTCCCAGCACTGCTTTCCAGCATCTCATTCCCAGTCTGGACAAACATCCAGAGTTGCCCCATCCCAGGTGCAGAATCCAACACTTCTTGTTGAACTTCCTATGATTGGTGATTGCCCATCCTCTAATTTGTGGAGGTCTCTCTGCAGGACCTCCCTCCATTCAAGGGACTCAACAGCTCCTCCCAGTTTTGGGTCATCTGCAAACTTGCTTAGTAACCCTTCCAGTCCTGTGTTAGTAAAATGTTGAAGAGCACTGAGCCTAAGATGGAGTCCTGTGGAACCCCAACAATGACAGACAACCACCCCATTCACTATTACCCTCTCTGCTCAACCCATAAGCCAATTGCTCACCCTCTGTGTGATGTCTTTATCCAGCTTTGTGCTGGACATTTTGTCCGGAAGGATCCTATGAGAGACAATATCGAAAGCCTTGCTGAAATCCAAAAATATGACATCAGCTGGCTTCCCTTGATCAGGTAATAGGGTTACCCAGTCATAACAGGAAATCAGGTTTGATAAGCAGGACTGTCAGCCATGCTGGCTGTGACCAATGACTGCACTGTCTTTCAGATGTTTTCTAATTCCTCCCAGAATAATATTCTCTGTAAGGCACTGAAGTGAAACTGACAAGCCTGTAGTTTCTGGGGTCCCTACTTCTTGAAAATCTGGACAACATTTGTCAGTTTCCAATCAGCTGGAACCTCTCTAGATTCCCAAGACTGATTAAAAATCATTGAGAGAGGTTTTGCAATGACATTAGCCAGCTCTTCAAGGATTCTTGGATGAATCCCATCACACCCCATAGATTTGTAGGGATCCAGACGGAGCAGCAGGTCCTGCACAATTTCAGGGTCAACAGGCAGTTGACAATTCCCACAGTCATTGTCCTCCAGCTCAGGGCACTGAGACCCCCCTTGGTGTGTCATCTAAACACCTTATTGGGAATGGTTCCTTGACCATGACAAACATTGTGATTCTTCTGGAAATGGCTAGTGAGACTGCTAGTCAGTCCAGACTAAAATTGTACCAGGAACATATTCTTAGCACTACAGCTTCATCCCATTTAAAGGTCTGGTTGTATCTTGACCATGCTGGGTTCTACAGGAGTGCACAGTGAGAAAGGTTCTTGGAAGTCTCTGTACTTTTGTGTTTTGGCATGAACAAAAAGCATGAATTTGCAAAAGCAAAGCCAAAAGATTTCCATTAAATTTTCAAACCCTTCTTTGTGATGTATTTTCTAAGGGATGTTAAATAATTTTCAATTCAATTTGTTCAGATACAATTCTCACTTGAGTCCTAGAATCACAGAACAGTTTGATTTACAGGGGAACTTTAAAGGTCATGTAGTCCAACCCTCCCTGCCATGAGCAGGAACATCTTCATCTAGATTGAATTGGTCAGACTTTATTGTCACCAGGGATGGGACATCTATCACCTCCCTGGGCAGTATGTTCCAGTGCTTCACCACCTTCATTATGTTTTTTTTGGTTTTTTTTTTGTTTTTTTTTTTTTTTTTTTTCTAGTCTATAGCTGCTCTCTTTTAGTTTAAAAACATTACCCTTTGTCTTATGGCTACAGACCCTCCTAAAAAAATCTGTCTTGATCTTTTTTATAAGATCCCTTTAGGTACTGGAAAGCTGCAATAAAGTTTCTCTGGAAACATCTCTTCCAGGCTGAACAACTCTAACACTCTCAGCCTTTCCTTATAGGAGAGTTGATTCATCCCTTCATGGCTCTTCTCTGGACCCACTCCAGGAGGTCCATATTTTTAGTATTCTGAGAATAGCTTCTTCCACCAGAGATCCGTTGCTTTCACTGTGACTATTGATTAAGTCTTTAAAAATTAACTTTAAATATTTGAATGCTGAAGCCAAACATTAGATATAAAACTGGAGCATTCCCTGTAGGTTGTTGTCAGTAGTTACATTAGGGAGTAATAGAATAGCAACTTCTTCATGACGTATTGCACTAATTCAACTCCCTTATGATGGATTGGAGCAATACATAACCCAAAAAGAGGCATTTTGCAGATTGGCTCCTCAAGAAACGGAAGAGTCTGGAAATAAAGAATCCAAGGTAATCAATAAATAGTAATTATAAAACTTAAAGGAATATTTGAGGAGTAGTTTTGCTGACCATTTGATGGAAGAAGGAGACTGTGAACAAACAAAATGGTAAACTGTTCATCAGCCATTAAAATTCTTCAGTGAGATGGTCTGGGAAGGTCTAAGCTTCAATTATTTTCATCCTTGTTTCTCCAGAGATTGCAGTAAATGTCCTTAAAAGAAGAGGTCCCAAGACTAACTGAGGGAATGGACACAGAAATATCTTGCTTTGTACACTTAACACATTCCTCATCACCAGAGAAGATTAGAAATTTCCCGTTACTTTTTTATGTCTCTTTTCACTTGTTTTCCTGCCAATATTTTTATAGGCACTGCAACCCGGGTTTTAGAGTCCTGAGTACTACCCCTTTCTTTGTCAATGGCTGGCCCCATGACTGGACTAATAACTTCTCCACAATTAGTTTCCTTCTTTTGTAGAATCACAGAGTGGGCAAAGTTAGAAGGCAGCACAGTGGGTCATCTGGTCCAACCTCCCTGCTTAAGCAGGGTCATCCTGGAACGCACGGCACAGGACTGTGTCTAGGTGATTCTTTCCTGGTAGGGGGGATGAAAATACCTTTCTGTCCTTTGTCAGGTCAGAGCTTCTAGAGCTGAAGTATATATTGACTTACAGATGTAGTAAATATTTAGAATAATTTTTACAACAATGTAGCTCTGTTCAGCAAGGTCAATAGGCACTTTTAAAATGAGGAGCTGTAAAGGGTGTTCTGCCTAACATTGTATGGAATAAGAACTGAGGAGAGAACAGCTTTTGTACTGTTAAAATAACACAGGCAAATGATGAATGATGTTGAAATAATACTAGCACCATATTAGCCTTCTAGTTTGTCGGCTTAAGGTGGTTCAAGAAGTGGAAGAGTGATACTGGAAGTCATTGCCAAAACAACCTCTTATTCAATGTGCAGGACCCCTCAGTCATGGTTATGTCTTAGATTTGATGCACAAAAGCAGAGAATTCAACTCCATGTTGGTCTACCCCCTTTACTGCACCCCAAGCTTTCTTCTGCACGCAAAGGAGTGGATTTTGAAGCACAGTAATGCTTATTATATTTTAAGTCAGTGTCTGTAGGTAGGTGGTAAGAGGTATTTTAGATGGACTTCTGATGCCAACAAAAATATAAAACCAACGTGTGAAAAAGTGCTGAAAACCTCTGAGATATGAAGCAGCTCAGATGAGTACTTCCCATACTCCTTTCATCTCATAGTAGCAACAGGTTATTGTTAAGTTAATAGATCCATGTTCTGATCAACAGGACTACTGAAAAGTTACACTGGTCTATCAGAAAAAGTTTATGGGAAACTCAGTAGGTCAGACAGAAAGTTTTCACTGAATTTATCTGAGCAAAGAATAAATATCATGTTTAACACTCTAATTCTTTGTGTGAAAAGAAAAAAGGGATATTTTTCTACGCCCTTGATTCTCATTCTTTGCCTTCACTTGCAGCAACACACATAGGCTGTGTCCTGGACACCAGCAAATGCTGCTGTTGAAAGCTCCCTTTGGGAGAGAGTTTGGCTCCACACAGGATTAAAAACAACAACAAGAAGATTTCTAAACTGGGACCTAGGCAGAATGTAGAAGTGTGAAGCGAACCTGAATAAGCTTAGACATGAGCTTGTTTCTAGAGATCCATAACCCAGCAATAAATCTGGGAATAGCAACAAGTATTCCAAACTTTCTGATTTCCACCAGGTGCCCTAATTTCCAGGCTACAACAGCCACATCCCTCAGGCAGCCTCTCCTTGCACATCATCATCAGGTCAGTATTGCTTTCATCACACTGGCATATATCAAAGGGAAAAACCAGGAATTCCCCCATGACCCAGCCACAGTGGTGAGCACATACTTCTGCAGAGGAGTGTTTGAACTTCTGCAGGTGGAGAGGAGACACAGCATGTAACCACCTGAACTTTCACCTCAAATGTACCATGTTAAAGGTAACTACTGATGTTTCAGAGAAAGAAAGCACAGTTTTCAGTCATCTGAAAATTAATGCTAAGTTGTCCAATGGTCCTGGCTCTGAATGGGCAGAATTGCCTGCTGTGTCACTGCATACATCTCAGAAGCTTTGGGAAGAATGCAATGCCAGACAAAGTCTTTCATCAGAAAGACTTTCACCCTGAAGACGCCCAGGGTGAAAAATTCATGTTGCCTGCACTCTTTCCTAGCCCATGGAAAAGGGATAGTTCTTGCTTAACAGCTTTAACAGCTCCCTTTGTCCCTTGCTTGTGTCTTGAAATGATTGAGACCCCTCCTTAGGCCCCACAGGGTACCTTGAGAATGTTGTCCTCCTTCCCATGATGTCTACATGTTTCACCTCTCAAAGCAGTCCCACTTCAGACAGGAGACCTGGAATGAAGAAGTGAGAAGTAGCTGTAGGACCATCTTGCCCCTAGCTCAGCTCACCTTGTAGCTGCTTTTGGGCACATAGTCATCATAGCCTAAAGGATTACACAGCCAGTTTCTATCTGTCCTCACTGCCTCTGAGTTATATCTCACCACAACAATAGAGGATGGAACACTTGGAGCTTGAGGACTTGAAACCAAGGCAGACAGAAATAGACTTGTCCCCAAGATGCCAACTTGTAAGAACAGGAGTACAGACTGCCAGTTTTGGGCTCTACTTGGAAGGGGAAGGAAAATCAACCAGGCTGACGTGTCTAACTTGCAGACCTCATGTGGCTCCATCACTTCCTGAGACTTCTCATCATGTACCTCTTTACGACTCTTGGAGATACTCCAGGAGTTTTGTTCATAGTTACTACACTGAATGAATCGAACTTTATTGAACATGCATTCTTTGCTGTGGTTTTCCCAGTTAATGATGCATTCAGAGAGTGCAAGAAGCAGAGTCCATTTCAGAGAAGGAAGGTAGAAGTGACTGGACTGCTGGAGGTAGAAAATTGTCTGAGTTGGAATTGTATCTGGATTAATTTTTGAAAAAGTTAGGTGATGTATGTGGATGCTTATGAAACTTCCTATTTACATTACAAAAGTCTCTGAGAAGTATGGAAATAGCATTAACAAACTCTGCCAATCCTTTGAACATTTTAAGGAAGGGATAACAAGATTTAGTGCTTCCACTTCTTTGGCAAAGTTTAGGCAAGATGTACAGTGTTCTTATAAATATCTCTGGTATGAAAGAACCCAAAATACTTCATAGGTTTCTAGGTCAGTGGTGGATAAACACATATTTAACTCTTAAAGAGCAAAATAAACAATATCTTTAAAGCAGCAATGAACTAATAAGACACTAACAGTGACAAAATGAGCATATGACTTTGCTAGTTTGAGAATTCTGAAACAATACTCAATAATTCTGCTTCAAGGTACATGCACCTCACCAATAATGTTATCTATGGTGTAAATTGCATCCCTCTCATAATGCTGACTGCTTAATTGCCCATATCCATTGTGACAGTGCTGCCTTGTCAGCATGCTAAGTAATTGAAAAATTGTTTGGTGGAAGATCAATACAACTTTAACAAGAAACAAATATGATACAGTACTGAAAGAAAGCAAATAACCAAATGTATCTCCTGAAGACACACAGACATTGATTGGTGTTTCATGGGCTCAATCATGGGTTTTCAAATGTTCATCTTTTGACAGTACTATTTCTTCTTACAGGACCAGACTGGAGAGATTGGTGAAGTTGTTGAATTTTTTTGCTTGAAACCCATCTATTGTCTTTTTTTAATTAAAGCAGCTAACGGTCTTTATTGATTCCTTAAATGTGCTTTTCTAGATAAACCATTTGTACTTATCCTTGGTTATTTATGTTTAAGCACTTTAGAGATTCACTAAATGCCCTAACAGAAAATATTTGGTGGGGGGAGATCAGCAGACGTATAATAAACTGCTTAACTTCTCTGAATATTTTAAATGTACATTCAAACGCACAGAGATGAGTCACTATTTTTACTTGCAAAACAGTAGGCACCGTAGTTCAGCCAACACTCTTCTTAACAGAAGTCAGACGTGCATAAGAAAATGTAAGTTCAAGATGCTTTTAAGGTAATTTTATGCCATTATGTCTCCTAGGTTTTGAACTTTATCTCAGATACACTGTGTTATGAGTTTAAAGGAACATTAAACGTCAAGTGTATATATATATATATATATATATGTATATGTATATAAATATAAAATTTGCCTGGGATTTACATTCTTTTATAACTTGGAAACATCATAACATTGTGTCATGTGCTCAGATAGTGGCCAACATCTACATTTCTTAGTGAGTTAAAGCTGAGGATTCAAAAGGCATTTTGCCCCTTTGAAAGTAGAATGTAGGTGCTGACACACATACAGGGAAGGTATGATCACAAACCAGAGCTCATTTCTGTCAAATTTTATGTCAGTGCAGATTTCTTATTTAATTCTAAGATACTTGTCAATCATATAAATTTCATAATAGTAGATATATTTTGAGAAAATATAAAATCAATCCCTTCCAGAAATTACTATAAATATTAACCCTTTTCAGTCTGATGTGTTTTCAAAAGAAGTTTATTATTTGGTTTAACAATCCCATGGGGTTCTTTTTGTTTAGTTTTGTTTCTGTTTGAGAAGAACTTCAACTACTGTATATATTATATGATAGCTTTCACAGAGACAATTAAAATAATTTGGTTTGCTAAAGACAACACAAGTTATGAGACTAAATTCAATATGTGATTATTAAAAACAGTCCATGGAAAAAAATTCAGATATATAGCTCGTATTTCTTCTCCATAGCAGTCATTAAATTGTAACTATTTTTTCATAAACAAATAGGAAAAATTAGACTCTAAATCTAAACTTCAAGTTCTTCAGTTATTGGTATGCACAAAATCCACATTTCTCTTTTATCAAAACAAGCCATTCATATTTCCAATAGCAAAACCAAAAGACAATGTATTTACAAAGACCACTGAAAGGATTTTTTCTGACTTAGCCTTTTTTTTAGAATTATCTACCCGAGGACACATTGAAAAATAAAATTAGGAAATTCAGCATAAATAAACTTGGAAAATAATTGGTCTATGACTATTCCTATCTAGCCCTATCTAGCTCAGAATAAAACAATACCATGATAGCAGAGATAAATTGCCCATGTCTACTTGTGTAGGGGCAGATATCACACTATCTAATGCTGCCTTTATCTGAGTCTGAAACATCTCTTAGACTATCTCTTATTTCCCAGTCTAAAACAGGACTCCAGAAAAACAGGTGACTATAAAGAACTGATTCTGGTGGGCAAACACTACAGTATTATAGTGATCACTGAAAACAACTGTAGGAGTGTGGCAGTTCCTCTTCATCAGTCAGATAACTATGCTTCCATATTACACAGAGAGCAACAGAAGAATTATGTGGTAAAAAGGAATGAAAAAACCTGTCCTTACGTGTCTTCACAGGAATTGTGCTGAAATTTATTTTAGCTGTTGTAGAGCCAGAGCCAGATAGAGATCTTCTACCTGCAGATGAAGGAGGCCTTGGGATGAGAGAGAGAGTGAACTGGGAGTTCAGATCTCTGCCTCTTCTCCCATGGAGCAAGGACTCCTTGGGGTGGGTGACTTACTGTTTGCCCCATGTGAAATTCCTGGCCACATTCTGCATTAGCCAGCAAGTCCTCACTCATTTTGATCCTTTTGGCCTTGGTCCAGTATGTGCTGGAACCATGGCAGGCACAGGTTATGGGTTTCCTGCCTCTGATGTAACTGCATTTTCAGCTGCCACCAGCAGTACAGTCTAGCACAGAACTTTTTGAAGCTCAAGACCTTCACTCGGAGACTATGGGTACACTGAAGAAAGAAGGAGGAAATATAATGTAAAGGCAGGGAAACCAAAAGAATATGGGCCTGGAGATATGCCACCATCCATGAGGGTGTAGCTTTGCAATCAACATAAAGCAGCAGCAGTTTGATTCCTGGGAGACCATTAGGTTGTATTCCTCCCATTTTTACACAGTCAGATTTTTGTTATACATTCTAAAGTTTTATTCCATATTTGCAAAATGTGAGTGTGTATGGATCTATGAATTATTTCTAGGGAGTAAAATAAACAAGACAACCAAGTCTGTTAACAATGGTCTCACGTCCATCACATGTTCCTATTTCCTTGAGGATGGTATAAAGATCTGTAACAAAAAAAAAGTTAGAAACTGCAAGGCTCTGGCACTTTTTGCATTTATGTAAATGTTGCAATGCATCTTTTTGTGCCCCTCTCTGCTGCAAATCTATGCCCTAAGCCAACTGAGCAGTGTTGTGTGTTTAGCTAAAGGTTTCTGTGTCATGTTCATTTTCAAGTAAAGAGGGAGGAAAACATAAAAATAATGACCTACAGAATTCTATGAGGTGAGCTGCACCTCATTTCACACCTAGTTTTGTTGAATGAAATATTTAATTAATATTTCAAGGACCTCCAAGGAACAGATAGAACTGAAATAAGTTTTGATTAATGTTCATTAAACCCAATCAACATGAGCTCCTGATCTTCCAACTGCAGAGAGGCTCAACTGATTAAAATAGAAATCTTGCAATAATTTTTTTATAAAAAAGTGAAACATCATCATTTTGATTAGGTTGATGACCTGTTGTCATATTTTGAACTGAAAAATTGACCTATGCCACATTTGATGTGATGACCTCTGTAACTTAGCTTGCATATACTGATTTTTTCATCCCTCCAATTCTAAATCACTATGAGAACACAATGTTTTTTGGTGCTAGTTTTACTCTGCCACACTTTGAAATGTTCAGTGAAGCAGTATGATAGAGCATTTTAAGAGACAAATAGAAGTATTTATTTCTCCTATTTAAATGTTAAGAAGTGATAAGCATGACTATTTCTTATCCATTACAAATTACTTCAAATCATTGACATTTCACTTCTCTGAGTACATATTTTCTGGATAAAAATCAGGCAGTCTACTTTCTCTGTGCTTTCATTCCATTCTACCATGTTTTATCTGACCATTTTTTATCTCAGCTTCAACTGTCTGAAGTGGGGTTCTTTTTCAGTGCAGAAGACAAATCTATGTTGTGTGAAGAGTTCTTAAAAAGTTGGATGATAGCAGATGGAAGTTATCAATAAAGGTCTAAAAGTATTTTGAATAGTGAATGAATAAGAAACAATACATTGAGCCTTGTTTTGCAGAAAAGTCAGTAATTTGAGAAGTATTTAATGAAGCATGTTTTACTCAATTTCACTGTAGCACAAATTATAGAGCTTTGAAACGTGAATTTGATTTTCTGGATTGTACCTGTGTGAAAGAACTATCATATTTAGGAGTTTGTAGCAATAATAAATATGAATGCAATGTACAAGGTATCAATCACTATGGCAGTCATCCTGTGTAACTAGGTAATAGGTCTATTATATACAGAAATACACAGAAAAAAACCTGCTGCTGAACTTCCCCAGTACATAGCACTGACTTTAAGTATGGCCATCAGTGTCTGGCTATCGATATTTGATTTTAGTTACAATGTTAAAGTACAAATTTTCTTACGGCTTTCAAGAAGCTTTCCTAGCAAAAGCAATTTAATAATTTATTCTTACAACTCCACCATTGTCTTTCTTACCCTTAACACAATTTTTTCTCTGTGTTTTGTCCCTTGCAAAGACATTTCTAAGTTTTTATCAGAATTGCACTTTTTGCTAATGGTTAATCTGGCATACATAAATCTGAAATATCATACCAAGTAATAGTCAGAAAGCTACATCAATCAAGTCAAAATGTGAGCAAGCATCTTATGACTGGATTTAAAAGCTACAGATATTACAGAAAAAACCTAGGGCTGACAGGAAAGGAGGAACTTTTGCAAAAAGTTCCAATCTTTTCTTCCAGCACACTGTTCAGCACAGATCAAATGCAGTTTGAGAAAGCTGGGAAGAAGCATTGCAAGAGGTGTCCCAGTCCCTGCCCAGGCCTTTCTTTCACTGCCTTTGTCTGAGCCCAATTACAGGAAAGTTCATGATGGTTTGCTGAGAAGTGTATTGCAGTTTTCTTTCCTATATAGGTCTTTGGCAAAAAAGCCTCTGTAATGTACTCTGTTAATTAGGGATTCAGGAACTTTCATCAAGATCTATTGAATTTTCCCAAGCAAAGCATCCTTCCTGTATGTGCTCTAAATCCATAAATATCACTAAGGTAATATTGTTTTGCAACACTTCAAAAGTTCATCAATAATCCCTACCATTTGAGATTTTCAAATTCTGTGTAACATATTTTTCATTATCATTTTTATCTTTATATCTACCTACACTGTTAACAGCTGGTATGAAAAACTAGTTTCAAAACATATAATATTAATAACAGATAAATAGAAATAGGAGCTAGATGAACTAGTCTAGTTAGCAATCAAAAACAGAAGATCCTAATAACCCTACATTTCATATTTATTAATGCATACAAAAAATTCAAAGGTCTTCATCAGATGAGATGTTATTCCACTGTGTTCTTCCATGAGTTTTCATTTGCACATAAAAATTGTTTCCCCCTCATCTTTCCGTAGTTACCATGATCACTAAGATGACATTCAGTGAAGGTCTTACAAACCCCATAAACACACATAAAGACTTGTTCACCATAAACACATAAATATCTATATCACTGCCATAGTAAAATGACAGGCAAAGGTGTAGCTCCTGCAAATGACCTTTCTATTAATTTCCAGACTTTTTCAGTGGTGATAGGAAAGGTAATGAAATTTATAACTAAAGTTGTTTCCCTAAAAAAATCTGAGCTTTTCACAACTTTCTGATAGACATTATTGTTGACGTAGGTATTGTTATGTCACCTCAGAGTATAACTTTTCAGAATATTACGGCTTCCAGCCATTACCACTTACAGGTCTCTTGCAAATATTTAGTTTTAGACACAAGGTAAAGACTGTTCCTTCTGAAAAAAGTATGACTTAGAAGCCAGTGGGCAAATGAACAAGACACATTGGGAGTACAGAAGAGATGTAATGAAAGTAAATGAACTACAATAAATTTAATAAACATAGTATTTGAAAGGGACTTTTGAGCAGAGAGATCTGTTGCCAAATGTGTTCAAATTTGTGGACATATGTTGCATGAGTCAGGCAAACTCATTCCGAGAAACCTTGGTGGGCCCATCTAAACATGTCAGGTTTTTACCTTAGAGCATGATCCAACTCCCAAAACATGGCAAATACATTCAGGAGATGAACTGATTCCCTAGACTGTACTGGGACCAAACATAATCTTAATGTTGATGATATTTTAAGGCAAATATAGCACATCCTAGAGTAAGACAGTGCAGTGCCAGCTATTCAAAACTCTTATACTGTTAGCTCTATGACTGAGATCTTTGTAACTCAAGTCAAACAAAAGCAAGTTTTTAATCAGAATAAAAAAGTACAACCAAACATTTTTACAAATTTCAGAAAGATAACCTAAACTAGCATGTTGGGCTAATTCAGGGCAAAACTAATGTAGTGAAGAAAGGGCATTTTTCAGTCCCTCTTTTAAAAGCTTATCACCTACTTTTAGTTCCATTTTCCTCAAATTCACCAGATAAAGTCTGTCTGTGAATGTCAAAGGTAGTGAAAAATATTCTACTCCTCACCTAACAGGATTCTCTTTGAAAGAGAAATTGAAAGGTGTGCTAGATTTTGAGTGAAGAGAATCAAGAAGCTGATATGAGGACATAAAACAGAATACCCCTCCAGAAGATCAAGTACACATCATTTGGCTTGGATGTGGGAAACACTGTGTGAAGTTCTGTAGCTTGTGCTCTGCCATCAGTCACACCAGATGATCATGAGGCTCCCTTTCATTCCTAAACAAGTATGGATTTATTGTCACTATAATAAGTCCTCTTCTCACTACTCAGGCAGTGTAAAGTGCCTTTTAAGTGTGCATAAATTACATTTACTCTCACTTAAAGGACACTTTATCCTGTTACAACTCTGTTAAAGACCTGTGATTTATGTTAAAATGAGCCCCTTAAATATTCTAGTTCTTGGTCCATAGATTTTAGATCCAGGAGGTACAGATAATGGTCCCAGTCTCACATCCCACACAATATACACCATAGAATTTAATTAAAATAATTTTTCATTCAGATTTGATCAGGTGATTCATTTATACTTCAAAGACATATCTCAAGCTGAGACTTATTGAGACTCTGTAAGTTCATTACAGAGTAGTTGCAACAACTGCCTAGCTACAAACTTGAACCTTAATTTCAAACTGAATTTATCCACTGTCCACTCATAACTAGAGAATTGTATTAGACATTGTCTTCCAGATGAAAGAGCTCTTTATCATCAAAAACCTCTCTGCAACCTCTCTGCACAGATAACTCTCAAATCCCTTCTTAACTGTCTCTTTAGTCTGTGCTTATTTAAGATCTTCATACAGTGTAGGAGTCCAAAATCTTGAACCATTTTTTAAATGCTTCTCAGTTTTCAACATCTGTTTAAACTGCTCACAATAATATTAATCTCTTCTACATAATGATACCTTCCAGTTCCTGCACCTAATTCCCCCACTATTTGTATTCCGTCCCTGTTACAACTAGTATCTAACCAAAATTTAAACTTTAATGGATGGGGATTGAAAAAAAAAAAAAAAAGCATTATTCTCTCTTTCAAGTGCCTTGCTCTTTATTGCAATATCCATACCAAGAACAGAAAAGATCATCTCCCAGAATGTATTCCAAATGCTTAATTCCACTTTCAGGAGACCCATCTGGTGCTCTTCCAAGAGAAGATTAAGTAAAGACTCTCTATTGTTCTTAATTTTTATTTATATTTTGGGTGGTACAATTATTACCCCATTTACAGAATTCTGTCATCAAAACATCAAAAAGCAATTTAAAATATTGACACAGACAAAATGCTTAGTAAGGATGTGTGATTCTGGGCAGGTGATTGGTTTTGACACCTCAGATCACATTTCAGAAACGTTGGGAAAATAAGTCTGCTCTGCACCACTGGGAGTGTTAGAAAAGTCCTTGAAGGATTCATTTTTACTGAGACTAAGTGAAAAAGACAAGGCGGCATCACATAGGGCAAATGAAACATCCAAGGTGAAAGAAACAATTAAGGAAGTAAAATTTCATAAATCCCCTGACAAGGCAGCAAAATTCTGCTGGCACAGCTGTTTTGGTTTTTTAAAGAAATTTGTTCTCTGTTTCCATTCCCTGCACATATCTGCAAGAACAATACTGGTATCACTTATCTGAAGTCATGTTGGAGACATCAGCCACTCTAACTAATATCACTGAAAGAAGAAATTCAATGAAGTTCTTCTCACAAAAAAAACAACTGCACTGTTACAGCATAAATCTACATGTTTTTACTGGAGTGCTGGTGGCAAATCAGGCAGTAAAGATCCTCAATTATAAAGTGTTTTTGGGAAACACTGATTTCACATTGTTCATTGCCATCTGTCAGAGTTGCAGTGGATATCATCAAAAGCAGCTGCTGTCTTTTCCATTTCAGTCTCATAGTATATTAAGAAGTCTAGAAATGTGCATTGTCTTGGCACTGAAAATGGAGAAGTTAACTCGTGTTTGATACTTAAGTTTTCAAACCATTCCATACACAATGTTAATGCACAAGTGCTGTCTACTCCAAGTTACACCACCAATGAAAATTTATGATTACACACGGAGAGCCTCAGAAAAAAAGGGACGTTTTCAAATGAAAACATATGCCTTTATTTGCTGACAAACTCTGATGATTTGAAATATTCTGAGTGTTGGTAATAACTTGCTGCATTGTTTCTTGCTGCCATTTAAAGCTATAAAGCACCATCTAGATGAGGTTGTAGTCCTTCCACCTCTTGGTTCTTATTTTTATTCACCATCAGTGTTTGAAGGAATGCTTTATATTCCTTTAGGAATGTCTTTGCAGCCAAGAGGAATTGTATAGTTCTGATGGGAGAATTACGATGCGATTTTTCACTTTTACTAGAGGAAAGCAAGATGGAAAGAAGAGAGTTAGTATTCATTAAGAACTGCAAAGGGCTGTTGCAGTTGCAACTTTCCATCTAAGATTAACTCCATCCCCACAGTGTTTCTGAACAAAGTAACTTGGGACATTGCTCCAAATTGATCCAATTCAAGTTTTGAATTAACAAATGTTCTTCATTTCTTTCAGGCACATTTTAGTTTACTGCCTGGGTTTTCCTGTGACTTCTTGAAGAACCTTTGTCTGAGAAAAACTTCCTTAGATACCACTGTGATGGCCATAGCATAAGATTTTTCTAGACATCGAGAATAATTGGCAAAAAATAAAGTCTCAGAGAAAATGTCTATATTTAGGCTGAAATACAAAGGGAAAAAAACAACCTTTTTTAATAATGTGCTATTTATACCTCATTATTTATCTGCACAATATTTTAACTGAACTATTTTTAAAAGTATGCTAGGCCTCTCCAGAGCAAAAACCCTGCTGAGACATACTGCTCACTGGCTGCAGATGTTCTGCTGCACACCAGGCACAGCAATATCCTCTGTGTTTTCATTTCTGGAAGACTGGGTTTTAACCAGGCAATGTTAATTAAATGATGTTCTTCTAACTCCATAAGGATATTGGAAAGTCGTATACAAAGTGGGGAACGTAAAAAAAGATTTTATCATTTCTTTCTCCAGGGAAACTGAATTTGTAGCAGAAAGTCCATGAGGTAATCATGTTACAGATCATTATTTTTAAATATTGCAGTTTCTCCAGTTTGTACAACTCAGTACAAACTATACTATATGCTATGACTATATACAGTGCAGCCTAATTGAAATTTATGCTTAAGGAACAGGTAGGATTATTTTCTTTTCTTTGATGGTTTGTACTAGTCATAGAGAACTCTAAAGGAACCCAGGTAAAACTGATACAGGCATTTAGAAGCTGGGAAAACAATCTGATCCACAGATTGAGGTGGCTGTTTATTATTTAATCTGATTCTACACTGAAGAAAGAAGAATTATTATGCACAGAAAAGACAAACAATTCTCCCTGACTCTGGTGCAACTCAACATTCATATTACTGTATAAAATGTACTGACCACTGACCTGGGAACCGACATAAAACAAAGATGAAAAAAAGTGATGAAAAGAAGTCTGTAGGTATTATTACTTTTTGTTCTGTCGGGTTATATTCTCATATCCTTTCATAGCTGCCAGGCTAATGATTTGCAAATCTGATTAGATATGGATGTTAACTTCTTTGTCTTTAAATCACTGTACAGAAAAAGTAGATCCTGTAAGCAAATCGGTAATGCTAAAACAGCAATAGATTCTTATGTACAGTCTCTTATTTTGCAGTGCTTACAGCGACCATTTGTGGGCAGGAATGCATCCAGCTTTCTCTCACTGGCTTCTCACATTACACTACAGAAGCACTGACACCAGTCCACCTGCCATGTTTAAGATGGTTTTAGTGAGATAAGAGCATAAAAAAACAACAAGGAGAAACCCTCCAGGAATGCAAGTCCCAAATATCAACTTTTAAAATCACAGAGATTTCCACCATCACACATTTGAAACATTCTGTTAAACTGTTTTCTCTTCCTATTCGTCTAGCTAAAGTGGATTTCGTCAGAGTTTCTGTGGCAGAAATAGGCTCAAAAATACTTGGATAAATGGGGAAAAATGTGAAGGCAGCATGTAGAGTCAAGGCAGAGAGATATTAGCATGGTGCTAATAACAGCAACGTTCATGTTCAATGCCCATATGGGCCATTCGCTTAAGAGTAAGGACTCGATGATCATTGTGGTTCCCTCCCTACACAGAACATTCTGTGATTCTGTGTGATTCTGTAATTAGAACTGAACACAGGGAAGCCTGTTTGCTTTCTCCAGTATGCCCTCTTCACAGCTTCATGACAGTATCAACAATATACTGGATAAAAAATTTCAAATTATGCAGAGAAGGCAGGGGATTCAGTTGCAGAATATCTGCAAAGGCAGCAGGAATTGCTTTATCCTTTTGCTCCCAAATTGCTGAGCAGGCATGCTATCAAGTCTATTTTTTACTAGTTTCAGATTATATAGTAATAAGTATGATTATTATGGATGATGATGGTCATGATGATGGTGATAATAATAATAACAATACTAGTGACAGAACAGTAAAAGAAAAAACAAATGAGAAAAGTACAAGTTAGAATTTCAGCTCAGCTCGTCACTTTCCTCGAGGCTCTCATTTAACCTTTGCAACAGTAAGACCCCATACTTGATAGTCTTATAATAATAGCACAGCAAGTGTGTAAAAATATAAAGACCCTTTCAAAATCCTAAGTATTCTGATAAGAAATATCTGAAGTGAATGACAATGACAGTTCTGTTAGAATCTGGATGTTTCTTCTGTGAATATAAATACGTTACAATACAGACAAGAGCAGAGCATTTTTCATTATCATCTCCAAGCCATAAGGATTAATTTCACTTTTGCCATTTTTTTTCTAAACATATTCAGTTATTCAAAGACCTAAAGATGTACCTTTTTTTTGAAAACCTGCCTTGTACATTCCTATCCCTATCAACACATGTCCAAGTAACTCTCTAAACTGACTTGTTGCAGTGAAAATAGTGTAGGGTGTATAAAAATAATTAGGCCCAATAGGAAATAAAATATCACCAGCACTGTAAAGCAAACTGAACATTATGTTGAAAATGTTCATACCCTAACAGAGGGTGCTGAGGGATGAGCACATACTGTAGGGCTCTGGGAACATTCATACTCAGGGAGTGACACTCAGCTCTCTGCCAATTCATTGGTATCTCTCACTTTCCATAAAAAAGCACTTCTTGAGGATGGCTTCTGAATCCTCCTTCATCACTTTGCTCTCCTCAAAAACAGTCGCTGTCCTCACAAACAGTTTTCCACCAAGCAGTAGGTGCTGAGGTCTGCAAGACTTAGTATTGTGATTGCCATTCGTTTGCATGAAGGGACGGATCCCAAAATTGTATTCATTGAGGGTGGAATAACAACACAGGCTCTTCATAGTAGGCTCACACATTTGCAAATTTTGCACCTGTTGTTGTCCATCCCACAGACAATCCAATTTCCACCTTCCCTGTTCCTGAGCTCATCTGCTACATCCAGAGCTTCATATGAATGAGGATAAAAGCAGCTATAGCAGAGAAGACTACCAGAACCTCATGGCCCATGTCCTCTTCCCTTAAAAAAAACAGACAGCCAGGAGAAGCAGAATCTGTTTCTCCAGAGTATGGAAGACTAGCCTGGGTACTGAAATAAGGCTGCAATTTCTTCAAACCCTGTGCACCAAGAGCGTGCTTGGGACAGCAAAACTGGCTGAATAATACAAGTTAAGGCATCACAGAGGATATAGAGTAGATGAAGGATCCCACACACAAAATGCTTTGCTAAAGTAGACACAGACTAACTTAAGGAACTAGTCACTTCCCCTCTGAGGTGAGAGATTAGGCACTGGAAATTTAAGCCCATCTAAGCTTCAAATTGTCCTTTGTGGAGGCCATGGCATCAACTGATCTCCTAAAATAGGTATTACAGTCTGCTCTTTGTTAGGTACTACAAGGCTAGGGTTTGCTAGGAAAATTCATACAGTGAGTTGAGAGAGAATTATAAGAGTGAATTGTGAGAATATTAAGGTGCTCAGCTAGGAGGGTGATGAATATATTTTTCCTTTTTTTTCTTTTTTTTTTTTTTTAAGACCAAAATCTGTATTTTTTAAGTTGCAGTGAAAGAGTGTTTGTCAAGGCAGAAGTAACAAGGTAGTAAAACCAGCTTAATTGTCCTTAAAACTCATTAATGGACATTTTAAGAGATCCTCTGCAGTCTATTTTCTGATTAAAAACATAACCAACACATGGGATATGGATCACATCTCAATATGACTTTGAAGACACAAATAGTTGGAGCTCAGTCCACGCTATAAGCATTGACAATTGAAAATGTGGCTTACTTCTTTAAAAACAAAAATTCAATAAATAACTGAGACACGACTGATGCATATTGATCCTGTGCAGCTGAAATCTCAGTGAGAGTTTTGCATCCCATCATTCTGATCCAGAAGCTGTACATCCTCTGCTCACAGGACAACCTCACCTGTCCTGCCAAGAAACTTTCACCTCTGTCACTGTTCCTGCTCCCTCACTCTGCCCCCAAATATGGCAGTAGGTTCCCCAAATAAAACAGTGTAAGGAAAAATAGCCCTTTCCTTTTTTTTTGTTACAAGAGAAGTTTCCTGTGTATTTGTATCACTACTTGAGCTTTCTTCTGCTGCAGCTGGGACACTGCCAGTAGTGAAGTGTTATTTACCTCAGATCATGAATCTTAGCAATGACCAATTTATTCCTGCATGTGCTTGGAGACCACTGGATCTCTGAACCACAGGTCAGTACAGAATTGAGTGCAGCTGTCAGGAAACTCTCAAGAGCAGCCAAATCATTGCATGGAGGATTAAGTGGTTTCAACTCTGCGCTCCCTACAGCTGAGTTGGCAAAATCCTCTCTAAAACCCAATCTTTGAAGCAAGACTACAAGCATTAGTTTTGTGCCAGCTAATGTAAACTTGCCTTGTAAGTAAGAATCTGGCAGCTGGAGCAGTTCCTTAGGAAATCACAACTCCGTAGTCCAGCAATTACGTGGGCTCAGAGATTAATAAACAACAATATCATGCAATATATAGAGCAGTGTGTACATAAAAGGATATATCATAGACCCATAGTAGACACAGATGGCAGGGAATTAGAGATGCTAATAAATTCTCTTTCATCCCAAACCAGAACTAACTACACCTTAGCTAATATTGGTCAAAGATGTTTACTCAACTAACTCTTTAGGAACTTGGTTCGTGAATTCAAGTAACTGCCAAAAATCCAGTTATGGACAAAAGTATATATTTGCACTGATACTCATTTCACATCTAGGCAAAAATAATTTATAGATATCCTTTCTCTGAACTGTCTTAAGGACTGATTGAATTAACTAAAGGTACCAGCAAGGGAAGATTAGTGTGAGTCTGTATTTTAGAGGGGACTATCCAGCACAAATCATTGCTGTACCCCAGCCAACAGTCTTTCAGGGGAAAGAGGTGCCACAGAGAAATTTCTTCCTCTTAGTCCAACATGACTGATAAACATTCCAGCCTTACAACTATCTCTTGCAGGAAAGATTTTTCAAATATAAAAGTCACCTTTATTTATTTAAGTAGCCCATATTGCCATACATTGGCATTGAAGTTTTGAGAACTGGGGTTGTGAGAATTTTCCTAATCCTCTGCAGAGACTTTTTAGCTGCTTTTAATTTTTATGGATATTGTTATTGTTCTAATCATTCCTTCATAAGAGCTTAGAAGAGGGGACATTCTTTGTTTGAGAACACTCTGACTAATAGTTTGAGATTCAATACATTTTTAAATTAGGACTGTGGGCACTAGGGAAGCTTAAATAAACTCTAGAGTCAGACTAAAATCGAGATTGCTTTGCTAAAATATCCTGGAAAATCTTAACCATTAAAAATCATCACCAGTGTTTAAAAGTTGTTCCACATGAAAATACTTTTGAGAATAAATAATAGGAAAAACTGAATCTCAGGTATAAATCAAAAATTCTGCAATCAGAAAATAATCTATGCTACCACTGAAAGAGAAAAGAATTAATTTAGAATTAGAATATTTCTTACTTTGTTTACTGGGTGTTATGAAGACACTGACCTGAACAAGTTAATATCAATGATCCTTAAAAACATAGAGATTATCACATAATGACAATAAATAAATCCTGATGCATTCTGAATCCAGTAACTTGTAACACCTGAGGTATCAAAGGCATATAGCTGGTAGGTGTAGATCAAACTAGAATGTTTGTGATTCAAAAAAGTGCATAAAGGTGTTTCAATTTTACAGATTACATTTAGTTATCAAAATGCCACCATCAGTTTCACCTGTTTCTATATAAGCTGACTATTGGCATAACAGATTTATACAGGGGGAGCTGAATTTTATTACTGCTATAGCTGAAAGCAGAACATGACCTGTCAATATTCATAAATCAAAACCCCTTTAATATAACAGCTGATCAGCACAAATAAAGAGAAAAATCCATGTGGAAATGAATCTCTTACCTTAATAGAAATCACTAACTGACCTCAATGAGTAACAATAAAACCAATGTGGTTTACTGTATCTGGCCAATTCAACCTTGTCAGCACTCTGGTGTTTATATGCTGCCAGCTCAGCTTTTCTTTTCCTCTGTCCCGGGTTTGAATTTGAAGCCAATCTTTCCTAAGATTTCATGATGAACTTAAGAAAGGACAATGATGAACTTAAGAAGAGACAAGGTTTGAGCTGCATACCAAGAATCACAGCTATACTTCTTTTCACTTCTCTCATTATAAACAGCCAGTAAGTTAAGTTTAGTAAGTTTAATATTTTGAGTTTTAATGACATCGGGATTGGTTTTCCCTCTGCTGCAGAGGAATTTGCTTAGCAGCTGTTTGTCTCTTGCAAGATGCTAAAGGTTGGGAGTACAGATGTCTTCTCCTATACATTTTGGTTTTCTTGCTCCGACATGTAGCTTGTCCCAGGAGAAGAAAGAACCAAAGTTGTAGCCTATTCAGCTTTGACCTTTAGACTCTTACCTTTGATTTTTTTCAAGGGTTTATTAAAATTCAAAGTAAACCATTCAGCATTTTAAAAATCATTAATTGATTCATTCCTTTATTCAAGGAGTATGGCCCTTCCTGTGGCATCCAGAGGAAACTTCAAGCTGCAGAAATGTGCTGACAAATATTGTTTCTTACTGCTTATTTAAATCCTGGATTTTGTTAGGCTACCATTCCTTTAAAATATGTAGACTGAGTGCCTAGAGTAACACAATGCATTCACCTTTTGATCCACTCAAATCATTACCTTCACTTGAAAACTATTCAGAACAGCAGCTTGAAAAAAAAACAAATTTGCTCATCAGAGAAATTTTCTAAGGCCTTCTGTGCGGTCTAACAGAATGTTCCAGTTTTCATCAACGTTATCTTGCAGCCAACTAATGAAAAAATCTATGAATGTTCTTAGTCAATTCAAGCATTTAAATCAATTACAATTATTGCTAACACATTGCAGTAAATGTGCCTTTGTGAAATTTGATTTCTAGTATCTGTAATGAAAAAGCAGGATGATGACACCCCTTTACTGCCCAAAGAGAGGAAAAAAACAAGCCAAACAGTCACATCTATGGCAAATTGATTGGTTTCGTTATATTTCTCTTACTATGAAGTGTTTTGACAGACTTATAATTTAGCTGAATAGTTTGCAATGAAGTCCACTTCCTGAAAGCAACAAGTATATGTAAACACTTTTGAAGTTTAATTAAAATGAGATTTAACATAGTATTTTCACAGTTGCCTCTTAAGATGTGTGGAAAACCACACAAACAGATGAACTTGAAAAAAACTCATGGTCAATTATTTCAGTAGTCGCAATAAAATACCTAACATTGAAGACCTACCTAAAAATAAATTCTGCCTTTATTGCTTTCCAAATGGTACCATCAACTTTGCATATAGATGAAAATATAAATGCTGTGAAAGTATTGATCTAAGGAGTAAATCAATATATTTCAAATTAATATTCTGTGACTGAAACATACAACTATATTCCTCCTTCAGACTGCAGTGAATATAGATATCAGTAGAACTATAACAGTAAGTTATCTTTATAACTCTCCATTCACTGAAGGAAATATTTTAGGCCAGAACTAGATCTAAAGTTATTTTGGAAGAGAGGAATTTAATACAATATTTTTAGTGTGTCCTATAGTTAGATCATATTGGAAGAAGCAAGAACTCACTTCAACAGCGTATTAAGGGAAGAAAGCATAATCATTGTAGAGGTTTTTAACCACAGATCTTAGGAGAAAAAAAGTTTATTTAATTTACCCAGTGAAGAACTCTCTTGGAAAAAAAATCTTAATTGACAAATGTTCAGAACTGAAAAGAACAAACTCCTCAATGAGTTTGACATAGGAAAACAGTGTAGACTAGTAAATGCGGACCAAAAAAATCAGGCATGCCTTTAAAAGACAATGGATATGTTGAGACCATTACAGTTGGTATATCAGGATGTGTGTAACTCACTTCAGAAATAATTTATTGATTCTATTTTGTTTTTATTTGTAATACACTGGAGCTTCTTGGTACTTCTGTGATTCTGACACCCATCTTTGCTATTTACAGTGGACAACTAGGTAAGGCACAAGCCCTTTGGAACAGAACCCACATGGATGTTTGGTTCTGCTATGTATTTTTTGGAACATAAGCCTATTTTCTGTTGGTTTTAGAGTTTTAAAAAGAACCAAAACACCCCATGGGAATGGATAGCATTTGACCTAAGATTTTCTTCTTAGGAGTTAAAATATATGTACAAAAGGATCAGAGTAAATCTGAGTAGAAAACTTGGTGGCACTGTTCAAATTATCCTTTGTTAGCAAGCATCTTATGTCAAGAGTCTATTCCAGTGTATTGTCTACATGTGCTATGGTGTTGAAATGAACCAGGTATATGAAGCATGACTTTCTTAGACAAGTCTTAGCTATGTGATGCTGGATTCAGATGCTGTTGCAGGACAGCATCCTGCTTTTTTGGACGTAAAATTGTTGATCAGCAGACTGCTTCTGTCATACTGCTGTAAAAACTACACCAACATATAGAGCCTCTTTTGAAATGAGGAAGAATCTGAAAACATACATTCATATCTTGATATAGCCAGCCGTGATTATCTATTTGTTACCCTACATAGAGCCCAAGGCCTTTGAAGGCAACAGCAGAGTTTAGTTAGGCTAGGTATGATATGTGAACAGAAGCCACCTACAAAGGTAACTTTTATTTCTCTCTTTGAGCTTCCAGACTCTTAAAAGAGTCTAATACTCCACTTTGTAGGGGAAGGAACTCACTCACATTTGTAGTCACTCACATTTGTAAGTGCTGGACTCTCAGATGTACAGAAGAAAGATCTCAGCTTTCAGTTAAGTACTGTTCTTAGAAGTGATTTATGATCTTCAAATAAAAGGTTTGTTATGCTAGAGGTGTAATATGAACAGTTGAAAGCGTTCCCAATGAAGACTGACGAGGACCAGGAAAAGGAGGGGGTGTCACCCTCTATGTCAGTGACCTGCTGAAGTGCCTGAAGCTTCACCTGGAGTTGGATGAGAGGTTTATGGGTCAGGATTAAAGGGAGGACAGGGACAGGCAACAAGAAGACTGAGCAGATGTGTCCCTCTATAGACGCAAAGGAGCAACTTCATGTTCACAAGCCCTGGGCCTCCAATAACCCCAATATCTCTTGGAGAAACAACCTGGCAGGGTACAAGCAATCCAGGAGTTCCTGGAACGTGTTGATCATGATGAACTTCTTTCTCCAAGTGATAGAGGCACCAAAAAGGGGAGGTGCTTTGCTTGACCTAGTTCTCACCAACAAGATGGGGCAGAAGGAAAAGTTGGGGAGTGAGAAAAGGTCAGATTTGAGATCATCTAAGGAACTTGAAGGTGCATAAGTCTCTGGGACTTGATGAGCTGCATCCAAAAGTCTTCAGAAGACTAACAGAAGAAGTGGCTAAGCCACTATGCATCATATTTGAGAAGTTGTGGTAGTTCAGTGAAGTTCCCACTGGCTGGAAAAGGGGAAACACCACCTCCTCCACACACCCCACCCATTTTTTAAAAGGCAAAAAAGAAGACCTAGGAAACTACAGGGCAGTCAGTCTCAACTCAGTGGAGTAAAATCCTCCATGTGCTAGAGCACAAGGAAAATAAGAAGATGGTGACATCCAACATGACTTCACTAAGAGCAGATTTTGCCTGAAAAATTTGGTGGCCTTCTATGATGGGGCTACAGCACTGGTGGATAAGGGAAGAGAAACTGACATCACCTACCTGGATTTGACTTTGTCTTGCATGACTTCTTTATCTCTAAATTGCAGACACATGGATTTTATGGATGGATCACTCCGTGGATAAGGAATTGGCAGTGAGTTTGCACTCAAAGAGTTGCAGTCAACAGCTTCGTGTCCAAGTGGAAAACCGTGACAAGTGGCATTTCCTAGGGCTCAGCACTGGGACTGGCACTGTTTAACATCTTTGTTGGTAACTTGGGCAATCAGATTGAATGCACCCTCAGCAAGTTTGCCAGTGACATCAAGCTGTGTATAGGTCCTGGAACAGGTTCCCCAGAGATACTGTGGAAGCCTTATCCCTGGAAGTGTTCAAGTCCAGGCTGGATGGGGGTCTGAGCAACCTGATCTAGTGAAAGGTGTCCCTGTCCACAGCAGCGGGGTTCAAACAAGAAGATCTTTAAGGTCCCTTCTAACACAAACATTCTATGATTTTATGACTTAATTCAAAGAAGAAAGACAATATTATCCTTGAAGTCTCTATTGGTTCATGGATCAGCTTTAGTCCAGAGTCATGGCTAGACTTCTAATGCTCAGATTTCTGCTCTGAAACAGACTGTGCTCATAATCCTTCTGAGTAAGAATAAAACTCAGCTGTCAGTCTGGAATAAAAAGATAAGAACTTTCCACTTTTCTCAGCATTTTGACAAAACACTGATGTAGTTTTATGCTGGCCATTTGGCATTTCTGATATGCAGCTTAAGACATCTCTTTCTCATACTTTTGAGCAATGCTACAAATACCAATAGCTAAAGCATACTTAAAAGTGGCTTACAGACATTCAGGAAATTTAAGGGATTTACTTTTAATACCAAGGGAAGAATGCAGTTTCATTTCTGACATAAAAGAACTCAAAGAGTCCCTACTCCATTAGCCTCCTATGATCAATTGTCAAACTGTTGGGTTTTGTTTATATTATAATTGGATCCAAGGACTGTAGTCAGGACTGCGCTTTTGTTGTGTCAAGAGCGATGTCAACAGGTAAGAAGAAATGGCCTGAGAATAATTATTTTAGTCTAAGTTACAACACAGCTCCATACTGTAGCTTACACTGTAGATGCAGCTTTTTGTCTGTCCCGAGTCCTCAAGTTAAGACTGTGGACTGTAGCCACACAGTCAAGTCCTGTACACTAAAGTGAAGCACTTAAATACAACAAGGTCTTTCTCTGGAGGACTGGAGTCCCTTCTTTCCCTGAGCATTTAAAATTTCTGTTTTAGAGGAGCCTTATTTAGACCTTAAGAGCCAGGACTGGTGATGATCTTAAATCGGGCAAAGTGACTCCCTGTTCACGTTTCTTATGTGCTTATTTGAAAGTAATGCATTCATGTGTCTTAATAAACATTCCATCTTTACATTAAAGTAGAATTCTCTGTCCACATGTCATGAATACATCACAGCTGCTGCACTGTGAATCCACATTGCTGTGGACAAGCACTTATTATTGCCCAAGAAAATGAAACCTTATAGAAACAAAGAAAAAGAATGAAGGAAACAAAAAATATAATTAGGATTACTGTCTGTGTGAGCAGGACAGAACAGCCTAGGAGAGTAAGATTCAGTTCAAAATTATCTCATCCCATTCCACATCTAAGTTTACAGGCACACTAGGAAGATGAATTCCCTCTTTGGTGAATGAAGAACTACTCAGGAGAAGAGTACTTCTGCTAGCACCAAAGCAAATGGTTAGGCAGCTGAATGTCTCCCTAGACTGACCAAATCCCCACTGACTGTCACATGTGATCACATGTGATCACACAACACGTGATCATCTCAGATGCTGTAGTCCTGAACTGAATCCCACCTGGAGCATCATCATGTTGCAGGTGAAATGTTCAGGCAAAATCTGAAAACCAGGTTTACCATCCTAGTTTAAAAAATATAAAATACTACAGTACTTGTCAATGTTTTAACTTTTTTTTTTCCTGATTCCTCCTTGCGCTGCTAGAATGGAGAGGTTGACTTTCTCTTTCCTGCAAGAACCACAGCTGGTCTATTTTCCAGTTTTCTTTCTAGGGACAAATTTACATAATCATAATCACAGAACTACAGAATTACAGAATATGCTGAGTTGGAAGTATCATCGAGTCCAACCTTGCATAGGACCATCCTCAAGAGTCATACAATGATCCTGAAAATGTCATCCAAATGCTTCTTGAACTCTATCAGGCTTGGTGCTATGACCACTTCCCTGGGGAGCCTGTTCCAGTGCCCAACCACTCTCTGGGTGAAGAACCTTTTTCTAATATCCAGCCTAAACCTTCCCTGACACAACTTCGGGCCATTCCCTTGGGCCCTGTCACTGGTCACCATAGAGAAGAGATCAGTGCCTGCCCCTCCTCTTCCCTCATGAGGAAGCTGTAGACTGCAATGAAGTCTCCCCCCCAGTCTCTTCTCCAGGCTGAACAGACCAAGTGACCACAGCTACTCCTCATACGGCCCCCCCTCAAGACCCTTCATCATCTTTGTTGCCATCCTTTGGACACTCTCTAAGAGCTTAATATCTTTCTTATTTTGTGGTGCCCAAAACTGCACACAATATTCAAGATGAGGTTGCCTCTGTGCAGAGCAGAGCAGGACAATCCCCTCCCTCGCTCGGCTGGCGATGCTTTGCCTGATGCCCCCCAGGACACGGTTGGCCCTCCTGGCTGCCAGGGCGCTGCTGGCTCATATTCAACCTGCTGTTGACCAGGACCCTCTGTTGCCCCCTTGGGACAGTTGCCCCTTTCTGTGGCACAGCTTTCCAGCATCTTGTTCCCCAGTCTGTATGAACATCAACAGATGCACAAAAATCGAGAAACTGATAATTATCCTTTCCCTCAAGAGTGAATCTTAAAGGAGCAACTTTCCTGGTATTAGAAGCATTGAGTAAAAAAGAAGCTTCCCGATCACTAGAGATAGAGATAACATGTGTCCTTTTATATTATTTCCATGTATTCATGACATAAACTAAAAATGCTTTGTGAATGTGAGTAAATTTTTTGCGGTAAGAATGAAAGATTTTTTCCCCCCTGACACTGAAATAGGAAAGCTGTTACAAGATCAGAAAAACAAGGGATGCTAAGGATGGTGCCCTCCTTTGCCCTGAAGTGTATGGAGAGAAACCTAGAATTATGGCCTTATTCAGTGCCCAAAACACATAATGTAAGGGATATCCACATCTTTGCTTAGTCAAATGAAGTATCTAGCTGGAGCAACAGTCTACTTCTACTTCTACCTTTCAAAAACTTGTCTTTGTCAGACATTAACACATTCTTCAACCAGCAAGTTTTGTGGCTGGGGAAGGATAGGGGGAAAGGAAAAGGACAAAATTGTTCTCACTATAAAGACAAAATTGTTCAAATGTGTGACATTAAAGTAATTTTAAGTTTCAAAATGTCTCTTCTCTGGAGCCACGTTTTTATATGGTCTTCTCTGTTTCAAATGTTAAAATAAATCACTGTATCCTCACATTTGACTAGGTACTGCTTTACTGGAATGCTGCTGAGTGTCTGAAATATTCCACATGATGCAATCAGGATGAATTGCAAACTGTTATTTGGAACTAGACATTTGGCACTGGACTGTTTTCTTATTTACTACTTTACTAATAGCTTTTCCAATATTAGGACACACTGAATAATTTTCAATTACATACATGTTTGCAGAGGAAGACTATATCACTATGAAGGGAGCACAATCACAGAAGGACCAGAGCAAGGGATTTTTTAAACAATAATAATTCCAGGAATTGGATTTTTACTATTTCCCTCTTAATTGATTTCTTATCTTTAAATTAGAAACTGGGACTCATCCAAATTTTGATTGCACTTCCCTGGAGACTTCAGTCTTCCTGTCAAAGATATTTGATTTTTGGATTTCCTCTAGGTCCTTTGTATCACTCGATGCTGCTCCTCCCTTACATTCACTCCTAACATATACTAGTTTGACAACTGGGGCTGAGAGACAAAAAATCTCTAGGTAAACATATAATTAGGACCCAATGGTGGGTTTCATAGAGTAAGCACAGGTAAATCAGAGAATCAAAGAACATTTTGAGTTGGAAGGGACCCACAAGGATTTTGAGTCCAGCTTCTGGCTCCGCACAGGATATGCCTGAAAATCGCACCATGTGTCTGAAAGCATTATCCAAACACTCCTTAAACTTCATATTTGGGCAATATAGAATTCACTTATTTCTAATGGCCTGGCCTGGGAATATGTAACACGCACATTTCACAAACACTTTACTTGTCTCTGTCAGGAACTTATCCTGAAATGGAAGTAATAAAACAGCTGATTTAGCTGACAACAGCTTACACTTTTATTTTGTAAATAACTTCTTCAAAAACTCCTGCTTTAAGGCATCATTTTCTGCACCAGTTTCATAGCATCTTTATCATCCATTTCTGAGGGCATTTGTATTTATTATCTTTTTTTCTCACATCTTTTTTGCTCTTTAATCTTTGCTTTATTTGATTTCCCGTATCATTCTTCTCCTAAAAATCCCTCTTTATTTGTTTCAGTAATCACTGCCTCTCACATATACCCTCTCATGTGTCCCAGATTAGTTTTCTTTGCTCTCACCTTTCCCAAGAGCCTTCCTTTCCTCCATGTGCTTCCTCATTTATGCAGGGAAACAATGCTCAGACTAACATCCAGGAGATCTCAGCCTATAGCAGTGGGGTGACTTGGCTACTCTTTTCTCTGAAGCAAAACGCATATAAGAAGCTCTCCTCCTAAGAGACTGTTTAAGTAGAGAACAATACCAGCAGAAATTAATTTAAAGTACAATTTCTACTTTGACTAACTCCCACCTGTGTCAGATACTTATCTTGGGAGAGGATGAATCATCCCTCAGAGAGTGTCTTTGCTCTCTGCTATCTGTAGGTGGGAAGCCAGATGATTAGCTTAGAACAGCTGTCTTACACAAAAAAAGGAAAAAATCAGCAGGCAAAGCCCAAGCAATGCCAGAGGTTAGAAGTTCCTTGCCCAAGTTCAAGCTCATCACTCCAAAATTTGGTCTTGAGAACAGGCAACTCAAGAGGATCAGTTTGTCTCATCTATTTTTACCATCATCCAAGGATAGGTGGAATTGCCTTCTGAAGGAGTGTCGTATTTGACTATAGAGCGAGGGAAAGGTGCTAAGCTTAGGTGCCTAAGGCCAACTTTTAAACAGGATATAAATGTTGAGATAGGTATGTTATCACACAGTATGTGTGAGAGCGAAAATAAAAATGAGTAGCACTTCTGCATTATATTGCACACTCAAAGCACCAGTAAATCTGAGTGCTGCAAAGTTCTCCTAAGGGTGTGAGTGACAGCACAGTGACTTCATTTTGGGACTAGCTTCTGGCCAGTCTTCATCATAGACAGCTCCAGAGTCAGCATGATCTCCTTAGAGCTCTCAACCCATTTGCTACTGCTTGCGTTACTTATGTTCAAGATTCAGGAGCTATCAAAATTCAGACGATGATGACAAACATCCAAGCAATTAATGAAGTTTATTCTTTTTTTCTAATACATGATGTTAAGGATAAGAATTATTTATGACCAGCATGCATGCAAATCAGTAGGGAAGCATTTGTTTCCCTCATGAGTGACTGAAGTGACAAAGATGCACTTTGAAATATGTTTGAAATGTTGTATGCTTCTACTGCACGTTCTCACCACACTCAAAATAAGAGGTTAATTGCAGACAGGCTGGAAAATAATGAGATAGCATCACCATTTACAAACATAGAGTACAACATGAACTCTGACTACCTTTCACTGACAGCTGTAATATGGTAAATCAGTATGACAACTGAATGAGTAATATGCTATTTCCTTCTGAATCCTGTACAAGGTCTTTTTCTTTCAGCTTATGATCATTTTCCACTCTCTATAAGAGAAGCAAAGGAACCATTATAACATATAACAAAAGCATATATCAATATTAGGACACCAAAAGAAGACTTCTGTTTTCTTTGATTGCGAAGATATGTTTGGGACTCAGGGTAAAAGGCTGCACATGTAACTGCCACCGCTATCCCAAAAGCAATGATTTACTTTGTTATGCAGGGTACAGAGGAAGCTGTAGCTCCAGCATCAAAACTTCTTGTGATACCAGTGTTTGACTGATCTGTATTTTACCCTCATTTCTGAATAATCCATATCTCTTTTATTTCTTTATTTATTGGATAGCAGTTAATAGATGGAGTTCTTCTACCATTTTGATGAGAGACAGTTTCCTCAAACACAGTAGTTTGTGCTTATAATTCACTGTAACAGACAGCTAAACCCCAAGAATTTTCTATTTTCACTGGGGAGGAAAGACACAAACCAGTTGGTTACAGTCAATTTATCATGTGTGTAATGTGAATGTTTACATCATCCTAGCAAGAGCATGAACAACTGAACTGTGCCTCATTTAAAACACAGTTCCAGATGGTTTTCAAATTGAACATATCACGATGAAAGTGGAAAAAGAGAATTATTCTTGTGTCTGACATGCATTTGAATAAGAAAAATCCCCCAACAGAAAATCTGTTATCAGAGGCAGTTTTTACTATCTGCGTAAGTATGACCTTGATTAATGAGCCTGGAATGCATCATGTGAGCTGTCAAAACAGGAGGTGGCTATCAAGTAGGTGTTTAATGCCACTAAAATTTTGGCAAAGAAAATCACTTTGAATTTGTTCGGAGGATGAGACAGTGAGGCAAACTCTAACAGGAAAAAAGGCAAAATATTTGTCCTTTATTCAAGCCTATAAAGGGTTTGGCTTGCACATGACCCATAATAAACACAGCACAGATTTCTGATGAATGTCTATCAGCATTACAATAGTACTAAGCTTCCTTAATGATCACTGTAGCCTTTCAAAACCCAAAATGCTTACTGATACTATAGTCATTGCCATATAAAAGGATAAAAGCCCCCAGAAGAGAATGAAGGCATATTTTCTCTTATTCAGAGTAGGATAAGGGAGCCAAAGAGGAATTAAATGACTCAAAAAAGTCAATAAGTGTTGCAAATATAACCCATGAATGGAAGTTTCCTCTCTTCCTAACTCTGACCCAGAACCGAGGTCCGGGATAATAAATATTCCCCTGGAGGACTTCAAAACAGTTATCCACATTTCACTGATGGATAAGGAGGCAGCATGCAGCTGAAGGAAGAGAGCTTCAGGAGAAAACCGATGTACAGCTCTAAGGTAGGTGTATCAGCAGACTAAATCTACCCTACTGTGTCTTCATGAAAAGACTGAGGAAATGTCCAATTGCTGGAGGTGGGCAGGAGGGCTGTGATTGTCTCAGTTGATAGGAAGATACTCTAGGTCATCCTGTCAAGGCACTCTGCATCCTTTCTCATGGCAGGGCATGCTGCAGCACACAAATCCTCCCTTTACCTACTGCAGGACATACACACACAGCTTGCTCAGGAGAGAGGGGTGCCCATGTCCTACGCCACTGGGAACACCTGTCCCTGAGTCAGGGCCTTTTGCACTCACCTGATGGCTGCTCTGGGCACCTTCCCCCACTTTCTGCAGAATAATCTATTCTGTATTATGGTATAAAATATTTTCTGAAATACAGATACATTATAGTTTTCAGCTGCTGCAGTATATACAAAAATATTAAAGGGAATTTCTGAAGTCTGGGCTTCCAGTAATGGATCTATGCTGATTAGCTTTGAGCTTTCCTATCTACAAGATGACTGAAATCAGACTTTTAGTATTTAGTGACAATTTGGGGTTTAGTTGTTCTTCTTTTCTTGTCTGACTCTTGGGAACTTCATTTGCAGTTTGATTTTCTGTTATATTGTCCTTCATGCTTAATGGGTTACCAAAATCTTCCTCACTGGTACTTAAATTCCCTCAGTGCTTCTTTCTGTGTAGCCATTGAGATACTCAGCCTTGCAAAATATGCTATTCTCTACTAGTTGATTATGATGTCTTTGGATTTCAGCGTTTATTCAGTGTTAAATTACAGCATTGTGTTTTGCTAAAAGTTAGGGAAAGCAAATTTATGTTGCAATAGAGCAGCTCATTTGTGTTTTGTTATGCCAGTTACTAAGAAAAGAAAAGAACAGTAGTCCCTGCTTAGGAAACTGAGTCATGAACTGCAAAACATAACATGCAAAAATCCCATTTCTGTATGAACAGAGCCTATGGAATTTGCTCTTCTTTGACAACTTTGTGTCTGCCCTAATTGTGATTGTTAGAAATGCTTTTCATGTCATAGTGTATTGTGTTCCTTCCTCTCTTTTGACTGTCAATAAATAAGCATAACAAGATTAATTTGAAAAAAGTAATTTCAGAGGACATATGTTAATCTGAAATATGACCTCTATCTACCACCTGACCTCTATCTACCAGACTGGAGAGAGTGGAAGTGGAAAGACAAGAGTATCAGAGATGAAACAAAGGTAACTGAGCTCCAGGCACGGGTATTGAGGCATTGCACTACTCACAGATTTCTGTGCTTGTTGAGATTTTCCCCCCCACACCCCTTCCCCACAGCCTATTAGCAGGGCTGTGCCAGCCCTGCTCTGTGGCACAGCCCACCACATGGCAACAAAAGAGTTCAAGCCATGACAGCTCATACCAGGGAGGTCTCAGTAGGATGTAGAAAAGCTGTTTATTTTTAATTCTAAGGATGTGGTATTAATTCTAAGATCGTATTCCCTTTAAAGTAGCTAAGCAAACTATCACCTCTTATCTCAAGGGCTACGTGGAAGTAAAAATGATTTAAAAGTTTTCACAGTAATTTTTTTTTCTTCACTTTGCTATAGTATTCTTTTATTTTCTGTCATCTATCTTTTCATTCAACTAAATGGCATGTAATTATTTGCACTTACTACCTGGACAAAGAATGAGTTCTCTGCACAAAGAAAAAGCTTATAATGTTTCCTGGGAACAGCACTAGCTTTTTATCATGCCAAAGTGGATACAAAAAGTTTCTCTAGTCAATTACTCACTCACCAGCAGCAACCACCACAATTGCGCTCTTTTAGAAACACATGAAGCTAACATCTTCTGGGTAATAGAAAATGGATTTCCTTGTTCTGAAAAATGACCATAATGAATTTGAAATTTTAGGAGAATAGATAGCCTGTGGACAGCACTTCCAACTAACCACTGCAAGAGGTGGTACAAAAACAATAATAATCAGAGATCATTTCTCCAGGAACCAGCAAAACCTGTCGCTTAAAGGCATATGTGCCAGGCTGCCAAATGCACAGGATAATAAATTGCTTTTTCAGGTTGTGCCTTAACGCACCACTGAAAGTCTTTTAACGATCTCTCTCTAGTGAACCACCTTTTCTTCAGTATTTATTTCCAAAGGCTTTTTCTGATATTGCATTTGTTACGATACCTTGGAGGACACAGTGTATCAGGCTGATTCTAGAGGTCCATCATTTCACAAAAATACACTGCTCAGAGTTCCCAGAGTACATATGCTGCTCACAATTATTAGTGACAGCCAAAGACAATGCTTGCATTAGTATACATCAGTGGTATCCTTCGCCTCCGCTCCCTGTTTCTTGAATTTTCCCTAAAGACTGCAATAAAAAATACCATTTTTCTTTGCATTTATGTGAGTAGGAAGACATTGAACCATATGTCAAACAATGATCAGCAAAGGGGGTGCAAGGGCATCAACTTTAGTGCATTGAGAATGACCTCGTTTAACATTTTGATTGCTCATGCCTCTATGAAATTAGCATCTGTAAATTCATACATGCTACTACCTCAAAATAGAGACAGAAAGGTTAATATTTCTGGGAAATCCTTACAAATACTTTCAACGAAAAGAGTAAAGGGAGTTTGAGATGTTGTAACTAGGATAATAAGTTAGAAATATACGTGTAATTTTACTTAGAAATGCTGTATTAGGCTAACTTTTCAAAAGAATGTTCCTTTTTTTAAGGTATTACTGCTTTTTAAACCTTTTTCAACTGAAAAAATTGTCAGTCATGTTCATATAACACAGTGTCCTTCTTCAAGCATGGCACAATGTAGGAATGCTAAAAAGAATATGGTAATGATTCAGGAAGTCTAACATAATTTAAGAAAAAGAAGGTAGACATTTGAACTGATGTGAATCACTTGAGTGAACTGTTGATAAGACATTAGACAACTCAGCTGTTGGATTTGCAAATTAATATGCTTCATAGCAAATACAATATACAGAATCATAAATAGAATGTTTGTATCAAAACCTGAATTACCAGATTCTAAAGACACAAGTGAAAAGTGATGTAAATCAGAAAGTTGTCCTTTCATGTTAATGTGTAATGTTAGTAAAATTCTCAGATATGTAAACAATCTGGATTTATTAGTAAAATAAAAATAAATCTGAAGACTCAGAGGAGAAAAGGTGGTGTCAACACCTCACCTAAAAATAACTCTCACTTCCCATTTTGCTAGAGGTGCAGCTGGGAAAAAATATGGCTTTGCTCTTGGCAAATAAAGAAAGATGTTAAGGGAGAAAATATAAAGGGAGAATGAAAATAGATGGACTTATAAAGAGCTCAAAAAGAGGTTTTGAAAGGCATCTCTGCTTGGTGGATGATTACAAACAAAGGGATTTTGCAAGCTGGTCAGCCTGCCAAGAGTTGGCACGACATATTAGTCACTGCTGTTCTCTCATTCAGCAGAAATTACTTTCCAGAATAAATAATCAGATACATTATTGTATAGCTTCCTCTGTGAGCTTAGTATCATAAAGGATACAGACAATACACTGAGAGCTATGACAAATGGTTTATAAAGCAATGATCATGCTGGCCAAGCTAGTTATATTTACAGCAAGGCACTCAGCAGCACTCACATAAAGAAGAGCTTTCTAGCACACAGACCAGCTGCAGGCTTTGTGCACAGAAAGGTGTGGAGATGAACAAAAACATAACTTCATGTTCTTTCTTAGAAACTGACTGCAGCAAGAATGGGGAGATCAGCTCGAAGAGGCACAAAATACTGTAATCCCAGTTAAGCTTCCAGACTCTTAACAAGGCGGTGTGAAACTCAGCAGTTCACAGGCCCTCTCTGTGCCATGACTAAGTGCACCAAAGATGAAAGAACTAATAATTTGGTTTTACTTACACTATAAGTAATGAATCTCCTCATGGCACAGCATGGGCTAACCTCCCAGCGCCTCTCCCAAGGAGAGATGTGATTTAAGATAGCTGACCTTATACAGATGAAGGAGAGTGCTTTGGCTTATCTGTTTAATTGAGTGATGTTAATTATTGTTTACCTCGGCCTATGATATAGTACATTTAGACTTTAAACACACAAAAGCCTTTTTCTTGCCATACAAGTTATGCATGATAGGATCATACTGGAAACTGATTAAAATAAGCGTGAGACAGATATGAAAGACAATAAAAGAAATTTATGAGAACAAGTCTTAGAAACATGAAACACCAACTTATAACCATGATGATGCAAGTTACAAATATTTGTCATTCACAGGACCTACCTATTTTATTCCCAGAACAGCTGGGAACCCAGCTGATGAGCAATTACAAATGACATAAGGGGACTGGGCACTGCTGCTGTCATTGAGTAGAAAGGAGGATGGCAGGAAACTAGGAGAGCTGAATTGTTACTAAACCATCATTTAGTTATGCTTACATCTGGCTTGATCATGTGCACTCATCAGAGACAAAAAACAGTTTAACCTTGAACTTCAGAGGAAAAAAGAGAAGTGATAAAATCAATACAGAGTACTAGAACTGTGTACACCAAAGAGACCTCTATGGTCATCCAGTCCCAACTTTTTTCAAAGGAGGCCCAACTTCAACATTTTTCCAGGTCATCCAGATAGAAACTCTACAACCCCACTGAGAAACCTTTTCAAGTGCTTAGCATAGACTAAAGCTGTGATTTGTTTCCCCTTTCATCTAACTGTAACCTGTACATGTTGTCTCTTCTCTTTTTGTTGTACCCCTCTGACTCTACCTAAGCTATAGATTCCAAAATTGACTAAGGTTGATGAGCTTCACTGTAAAGCATTTAGAGAACTGACTGAAACAGTCTCAAGCAAAAACCACCAACAATTTTCAGAGTTCATGGAGAAGACATATGGTCCAAAAGACTCAAATGAGCAAACATATTGCAAGTTTTAAAGAAAGAAAGAACAAAGGAACCACTGGGGAGTTAGACACTAGAAAGGATGGAATTTCTAGAAAAAAAATGTTAACAAATACTCAAACTGTAATTCATAGACACCTGGATGAAGACAACAAGATATAAACCAGCCAGTTTAGAATTTGTAAATTTGATTTAAGTGCTCCATGAGACAAAAAAAGGAGGAGCAGTACATGTCATATCTTCACTTCATAGAAGTTTGACATTTTTATATGATATTCCTGAAAACAAGTTAGGAGAGAAACCTGTCAGAGATTTTGATGAAAGATTATAAATCTAGAGTATTTGGAAACAAGTAAAAGTATTTTTTAATGTTGTGTTGTCAAAATGGAAGATGTGCTAGTGGAATTTTAAGAGGTCTCTCTTGATATGGCTACAGCTCAATGTTGCTGTTAAGAACTTTTACAGCAGAATATATATATGAAGTTTGCAGATGACACTGAAGTGAGAGGGGGTGAAAGGACAGGGAATAAGAGGGTTAGAATTTAGGATAATTGTGTGAAATTAAGAAATAGGGCACAATGAGCTCTTCAATAAAGATGTGAAAGATGTTATAGCATGGATCAGCAGGTTGTGTGTGTAGAAAGCTGGGTAACAGTTGTGAAGGAAAGGATTTGAATTTGAGAGAAAGGTTTCATTTTAGGTTGAATATTAATGAATCTAGTCATGCTGTTAGGAAAAAAATGACAGGCATCATCTGTTTCACAATATATCTCCCCTTGTGGTGTTTTAGAGTAGATAAGGAACACCAGCCAGAGCAAAATGCACGGCTTGGAAGAATACTTGGTTCCTGTACTCCTTTAAGGGTGTATGTATATAAGCCAGATGTCAGGCCAAAGTCAACACCAGCTGAGCATTGGTGCTTCTGAGTGTGTCAAGACAGATCTGAAGCAATTATATTTTCACATGACATTTCAGGCACATTCAGAACTCAAGAGAACAGTTTAGTAGCAGTAGCAATGACTCAGATTTTACACTTAGAATTATATTTGCTTAAAGGCTTTGGTTGCTCTAGCCTTTGGTTGATTTTTCCAGTTCCAGTTGTACCATGGTAGATTGCATTCTCCTTTGAATAATTATCCTGTAAGGATATTTCAGTATCACTTATTGTGTGCAGTGCAGGTTCTGAGAAATACCATAATAACAGTTCCCCTTTTGCCAGTAGTCTATTTTACCAAGAACTCTCAACTATGACGGAGAGGGAAGTTCTAGACCCTTCTACCCCTCTCTCTACCAGCTCCTTTGTGAACTGGACATTCAATCCTCCTCCTCCTAAAAAAATTGTTAGTCAGAGCAGGAACTACAACTGTATGTTCTCAGATTATGTTGATGTTACAAGGTGATAGCACATCCTGGGGTATGGAGCTGACCTTGGATACACAGATGTCCTTTGTGCACAGTTATATTAGTGTATATTAGTTGACCTTTAGTTACAACCTAATTTAAGCTTCTTTAAATAACTGCACTTTACATATTATTAAATTAGAAGAAAAATACTCTTAAGGTTATAAGAATGTTATAAAGGCAGAGAAGTGTTCAACACATAGAAAATGAAAAGATTCAGGATACCTTTTGGTATATATTCTGATATAGACAAAAATTCAAGGTTACATTTTCTTCATAAGGGACCCCTTCCCACTTCAACACAGGACACAATTTGGTTTTGCTTCATATACAAAATTTCAGTATTTTGTAGTGTCTTCTTACTATGTATTCCATACTGTTTTCAAACCTTTCTCTGAAGGCAGGTTTTAAATTCCTCATTAGCTTTTCTGTGGTACTTGTTTCAGTGTCTGAGAGCTTCACAAACTGTAGTCAGGCTTCTCAGCAAGCTCTGGCATGAGCACAACCTAGGAGACAGACTAGAAACTTTTAAAAATAACAATATATCCTCTAGCTGTGGATATTATTGCAATGAGCTGGGCTCATCATAATGTCCCTTTTCAGATACCTCATTAAATAAAATCTCCTTTGTTCAAAGTAAATCACATAACTCAGACGGATTTCAGCTGTTTCAAGGAGTTACCAGAACTTCTGCAAATGAGACCGCAATGACTTGTGTCTTGGCTTGGACCCTCCAGAAAAAAGGGAGACTGTCAGAGTGAGGCCAGTGAAGGACTTCCAAAATGATTAGGAACTGAAGCATATGATACATTAGGAGAGGCTGGGGTAACTGCATTTATTTCATCTGGAGAAGAGAAGGCTAAGGGGGAGTCAGATCTAATCACTATCTTCATTTAGGAAGAGTCTGTCTTGCATTAGGAAAAGTGTCCACAGCAGGTCAAGGGAGGTCATCCTTTCCCTCTGTGCTATACAGGAACCCAGAAGATAAAATTTCAATTCAAGTATTCATCATTAGTCAGAAATAGCTGTAAACTGGTGATTCTAATAAAAAAACAAACTCAGCATCTTTTTGCAAGTGTTTTTCTCTCCACTCCCTTCTCTGTGGTCTTTGCATGTTCTTGCACACAAGTGCAAAGTTACTACTCACAGGTTACTACTGTGGCCACTGAGACAAGCTGTGGTGCTTACATTTGCTCCCCAGGCAACTCCCAAAAGGTGGACTAGTGAATGGGCTGGATCTTCATCCTGACACACTGTATACCTATTAGGTTTGTATAAATTGTGATCATGCTTTGTGTCAGCTTCAAGTCATGTCTAAAGCAATAAAAGAGAAAACATGAAGAAAAAGCCCTTAATCTTCTGCAAACAAGGAAAAGGCATATGCAGTCAAATTTCTGAAGCTAGCAATCCCTTAGCCCAAGCCACAGGCACTGGCAGTGAAAAGCTGCAGAATGCGTAAAGCCTTCCCTGAATTTCAGATTTTCAATCTCAGTGAGCACTTAGACATCCTTTTATCCTCAGCAAGGGATTTTTTAAAAAACAAAATAATTTCCCCATAGCTATGGAAAAAACTAGTGTTCAGTCCTTGGGAGCCTGGAAAACTCTGTGTATCCTGCATGCACTGGTATAGAAACCTCAAAATTGCATGTGCAGAAAGTTTGGGTACTCCCCACATTTTCTGCTCATGAACAGATCAAAACATTTTCTGTCCAAAAATTCCTTCCTTTGATGCACAAAAGAACATAACTCAATACTGTCATTGCAAGAATAACAATAATTTCATGTCACGTCTTCCAAAATTTCTGCTCCATCCACCATCCTAAATGATCTTGTATTCAGAAGTACTTTTCCTCTTAGAGCTTTGTGCTATATAATTGTGTAGTCAATCTTGTGCAGGATTTTGGTAGCTGTGCCTCAGGCAAAATTCCTGGAATACTGAGGTGACTTTACCTGGACTCCTAAATAGAGTAACCTCTCAATGACAATAGTGCAGCATCAGCACTTTATATGAATTAATGAGCTCCAGATTTATTCACACTCCTCAGAGTGTTTTCGGTTGTTTATAGACTGTACCAGCAATGTTTGATCCACTTTTGAATGTCAGTTCTCACAATCCCATAGACTGGAAAGCAATGGAGATTTTGCAAACCTCACTGTTACATAAATCAAATACATACTGCAGTGAGCAGGGTCCATGGCTGTACACATGATTTCTATGTAGAAGCACAAAACTGATGCTTCAGCACTCTGAAATTTGTATCCAAGTAAGAATATTTATGATGAAGAAAGTGTAGAGCCTCTGCAAAATTGATACCTCCTAAGAGCACAAGGTACAATCCCACTAGGGAGTGAAAAATGGAACCTACAACATAGACTTTGGGCCACTAGTGAGTATAATGTTATATATTCATGCTTGTCTATTTTGTTGAGAGCTGGGGTCCTAAATCTAGCGTAACCCAGAGTTTCTAAGCACCATTATACTGAAGCCACAAAGAGATGATAAAACACTTCATGGAAATAGTCTTTGCTTAACTCTTGCCAGATGAAAGTCAATAGTCCTTGCACTGTTTCTCCCCTTGTACATTATTCCTCCCAGGATAGTATTCCAGTGGCAATGCATGGCCATTGCTACTTTGGTTCTTAGGAATTTGCAAGATAGATGATGGGTATCACGGCAAAACAGAGATCTAGAGTCAATGGAAAAAAACCAGAAATATCTAGACATAGCAGTGTAAGTGGATATATTTAATATTTTGTCTTTGACTTACTATCCTGAATTGAAAAAGGAAAGCCAGAGTGAAGGGCTCACAGTTTGTCCTCTACACACCTTTAACAGAGAAAACATATTCTTCTAGAGAAAGGGAACTGGGACCCAGTTAAGAAACTACTTTGGGAACACCAAAAGATGGATTCAGCTCCATTTAGGTCTATTAGAACATCTATGTCTCTCTCTCTACAACCACCATCATATCACCTGCTACAAAAGGATAAAGGATTAGATCAGGACTCTGTGGTTTTACACATTTGCAGAGAAAACAGAAAGGTACATACAAGTAGATGCGAGTAACTAGAGTTTGGTTTTGTTGGGTTTTCTGTTGTTTTCTGAAGGGAGAGAGGAGTGTGCATGGTAGATAAACTACAAAAAGGACAGAAAGACAAAAGGAAGAAAGGAAAAAAAAAAGAGGAGGTGGACATTTATCTGAACAAACCTTTTCTTCCATTTTAAATGCCTTTGCAATAAAAAACAACCAAATGGAGATCCAGAAAGCTGTCGAGAGCCCCCTTCTCTTCCCCAATCCAACAGGAACTGTTCTTACATATCCCATTTAGAAGGCAGAGGCTGAGAGTCTACTGATTCAGACTGCACTGAAATGGGCAGTTCCCAACACTGTTTGTGAGGATGTGTAATCTGTCTCTCTCATTTGTTTTTGCATTTGGCTACTGTTTCACTTAGTAAAACAAGAGATAGTATCGACACCTCCTCCCAGTCCTTAACACCCTGCAGATAACACTGCTCTCTCCATAACAAGCCATATGCATGTCCAAGAATGAAAAGGATTTGAAAAGGATCCCATAAAAGAAAATAAGTGGTGGTTAATACCCCTTGAGACTGTGGTTTGGGTGCAGGGGGTCGACAGCTACATGTTAGGATACTCTGGACCTTCATATCCTTGACCTTTTTCGTAAGTGAGAATACTTAGACTTTTCATAAGGGACAAGCTTTAAAAGGAAAATCAGAAGGTTCAAACAATTTTAATTTGTGATTTCAAAATAAAGTGGTTCCTAATTCAGGATATATTTGAAAATTGTTTTAACATTTGCAAAATAAGGGAATGAGAACAAAATATTCCCCAATATATATCTCACCATTGTGAGACAAGCAGGGGTGCATGGACTGCAACAAACTTTAGAGCTCTTGAAATTGTTGCTTGTGGAGAGTGAACCTGGAAGCAGCTGGACAGAGGCAGAGACCACAGACCCGACCAGGGTAGGGACACTGTTCCCAGGATGGGACAGTTAGAACAACAATCCTATCCCATCTCCTGATCCTGCAGCAAGGCACACTGTTATTCTGCTGTCATCCCTGGCATGCCATTCTGGAATATGTACCAAATACACACAGATATTTTCTACTTTACTACTTATTTTCCCTGTATTACCCATATCATGCAAATGTGAAGGACTTGCTCTGTGCCCTCAAACTCACAGGCTGCCAGACAGAGCAGCTGGGGAGCATGAACTAAAATCTAAAAAAATATTTTAGAACTGTGATAAATTCTCACATGGGACTTAACAATGCTGATTCCTGAAAAAAAAAAAAAAAAAAAAAAAGAGGCATTGGAGAAAGAAATTATGCCAGAGGCACATTTTTTCTGGGAGTAAAGAGTCTGGGCCAAAGTCTTCAGAAGCAGAAAAAGAAACCCACCTATCCAAACAAGGGCTTTTATATTAAACAGCTGAGGGATCTATGCGACTAAACAGGTACTTCTGTCCATTTAATTTCTTCTAGAAAACAGGAACTTATTAATTTCTACTCCTTGTTGAAAAGGAAAATGTGTATTTACTTGCATTATAAAATGAGAACATTTTAAACTCAGGCAGTTTTCTGAGGTGTTGTAGATATTTTAAAGAACATGAAGGCATCTATTCTGTTATCTTGGAGCACATGTAAGTGCATTAAAGCATTGTAAAAAGTGATTTTAACAAAAAAGTACAGTGGATGTTTAAATCCGATGAAATGGAATAACATTGTTCCTTACAAGTTCATAGAAACCAATTATCTGAGACTGACTGGTGTGAAATAAAAAGGCTTTTCAGCACACTTTCACTTATATTGGCACTGCTGAGATGTTTACATACACAGTAGTTTGTCTTTATAGGAGACCTCAATTATCCACTGCTTATTGGTTCATATATAATATTTTCTTGCCTGAAACTCTGACAAAGATAACCACCTGCAAAGTTGAAAATAAATTTCAAATGCAAGATGATTTGTTTAAAGAGGCAGAAATTTTTTAAATTTTGCCTCTAGTGAAGTAAGTGCAATTTTGAATGCAATTATTTTTCCCTGAGATCACACTCACGGATATGAGCTACATAGAGCCTCTTTTAAAAGTCTTGTTTTGAATATGGATGAGTGAGAACCATTTATGCAACATGTATCTGAAGGTCATTTAATTTTTTTTCAGAATTAACCCATAACTCCTGGGAAATGACACTGCATTCTAAATTAACATCAAACCTCCCAGAGTACTATCGAGAGAAGATTCAACTCTGGCCATTGAAGCTGTATGCTATTACATTTCAGAAACCATTTTCTGTTATAGCACAGGAAAATGACAGGAAGAAATACTATCAGAGTAGGTATAAGTATGTAAATGGGTATGGGAATGACACCAGTTAAAACTAAAACACTCCATCTGAACATTTTTGTACTAAAAAGATTTTACTATTGCTAATCTTGTGAGTCTACTTGATTTGTTTAACTCATGGATCCTTGAAAGTTTGGGTTAATTTTCCTTTATGTATCAACATTGTATTTACAAAAAATCCCTAATGAACCATGCTGCAGCTTCTGGTTTTTGAGTTCTGTTTGGATAGCTAAACATGCGTAGCAGTTATGCATTGCAGTGAATCTTTTCTAGCTGAAAAATAATTCTTAAAGAAAACTACATTACCCTCTGTTTTGAAATTAACAACAGCAAAGGGAAACACCTCTAAAAACCCTGCAGAGACCCATTCATCTGCTCGGGGCAAGAATAATCATGGAAAATATCAAACCAAAAATATTTTGCAGAATCATTGTAACATGAAACAGAAGAAAGATGCGAATGAACTAGTAAATTGAACCCAGAGGTTTCCTGTTTCCTCTCACTACATATATTCATTGAAACTTAATCTTTTTCCTGAGATATTCTACATTTCAGATTTTTAACAACTGGAATTGTTTTGCAAAGGCACAAGATGAACAATAGACTCTGAATTATTAAGAATGGCGAGGAAAGGTAAGATTAGATTTCTGCCTTCATTTCACTTCATAAAAATGCTGGGCAGAAGCAGAGAGGACAAGAGTCTTTGAAGAGCTTTGTTGAGTATTTTAGATAACTGTAACAGAAACATTAAGACTGGCATGAACAGAGACTCTGTGGGTAGGTCTGGATGCAGGAACACCCAAAGGAACAGAAAGGCTGTAAGAATGGTGCATGTTGGTGGCACCCAGATAAATAGGACATGGACATCCCAGCAAAGCACAGCTATTTGCAGTTTCTCAGGACAACTAGAAATCCAGGGATAGCCTACACCCAAACTAAAATACTCAAACAGTATGGGTTCCCATCAAAGTGGGAAGGTAAAGAACAGGCTAGAGCCTTAGGCTGCCCAAAGAAAGAGAGAAAGGATGACGAGGAAAAGTTGTGGACTCAAAAAGGTGGCATGGGATGGGATGGGATGGGATGGGATGGGATGGGATGGGATGGGATGGGATGGGGAGGGAAAAATCGTTAGCATCTCCTAAAGGGCACAAAGAACACTTCAAAGCTTGGCCACCCTCCTCAGCCTAGGCAGCATGGAGAGATCTCAAAATTGGTGTCCAGCTGGAGACACCTGTCCTGGTTCTTATGAGGAGTGGGAAAATGTGAGTGAAGCAAGATTTTTTTTAAAAAGAAAATTACATTTTTGTCCTATAAGGGTTTACATGGAACTTGTAGCAATAGTGTAGTATAATTATTTTCTTACAGCATAGACAAGGTGATCCTCCAGGTCCCCAGAGCAGTAAGATGAGCTTCCTCATGAAAACAACAACAGTGTCACAGAAACTGCCCAAGTTTACCCGGGGGGGGGGGAGACAGGTAAGGATACAAAGTGGTTACCTGAGGAATTATCTCCCTGATAACAACATAAAGCTTTCAAAATGTTGTGCTCTTCTAGGGAAAAAAGTCCATAATTAGTATCCAGCTATGCATAGCCCAGTAATGTTGTTACAGACTTGTCTAGGAGAACAGCTGATGAAGGGTGTTCTTCTCTGTCACTTCCATGAGTTAAGGTCCTTAGAGCATTGCTGCACTGCACACGAGCAGAACTACTTCTAGCCTTCTCACACCTTGCCTTGCCTTTGCTTCACACTCAACAACCTTATGTGAGCTGTTAAGGTAGTTTTGGGTGCTAAAAAACCAACTACCTCTGTTTAGTGCATTTATTTGACAGATATCATGATGGTATTCAGGCTAAATCATCAGAAACAACTTTCTTGTACTATTTGTCTATGGAGTAAAACACCAAAATTTATGTCACTACACAGAAACAGCCTTCACTTGTAGGTGGTTTGAGACTTAAACCAAGATGGGATGTACCTAGTGCAGCAAAGAGCCCCAAGAAAGAAGATTTTTTTGTCAGGTAGTCTTGGATCTATCACAATTCTAAGGCTGCTGTGTTTACCAGTAGTTTATCTTCCCATGCTGCCACTGTGCTTGTCACAGCAGCAATAAGCAGTGGTGCCATTGGTGACTTTAAAGTGTGAGGTGAAACTGAGGTGAAACCTCCTAATTGCAGCCTTTCCTTGGCCACCCCGCATGGAATGTTCCCTCCAGTCAAGGACCCCATCCACACCCTCCTCCACCTGAGTGGCTGCTGCCTGCTGGGGCAGCATGGACTCTTACACAGCTCCCTGTGAGGCAATTTTAGGGAAAACTTGTTGTTAATGGGCTTGGCTGCACTGTGCACTGCCCCATTTCTTTTCAGTCAAAATGCTTTATTCCTCCAGGGGGTTTGCATGTAATGTGATAGCAAGTTCAGTTCCTCTGCAGCAAATAAATGTATCCTACTGGTCCTACCAGTCACTGTTGTACTGAAGAAATATACTTTGGTTGTTTTACATTTCAAGGTGCATGGTTTGCTTAAGTTCACCAACGTTTATTTCCTCAAGCCTGTTCTATATTCATTACATACTTGAGTTTCCTCTACTTCTCTGCATTACAGGGATGCTTGCCATTAAATATATTTCCTTGGATTCTGGTATCTTCAGAACACCTCAGGTATTTTCACAGAAATCATTTTATTTTCTTCTAAGTGAAGTTTATTAAAATATCCATTGCTACAGGCTGTAGTACATGGAATGGAGCCATATCTCATACTTAACAACCTTTTTCCAGTCATGCTAGTGATAGGTGAATAAATTTAAGCTCTCTTTTTGACTCTGCTGATTTTTAAACGTGGTGTTTCCCTTACTAACTGCGGTCATTTTTTTAATGGCCATCAGTGTTCTTACAGGACAGGTGATTAAGGATCATTTGTAACCTCTCACAAGCATAGAATCCTTAGTGCCTTTTAGGTAGCAGTGACTGTTCTGAAATACACACTACTTTTCTATTAATTTCTCCAGCACTTTATCTTAATTACTTCCATTTTGTCTATTCTAGTTTCTCATTACTAACCAGCACAGCAAACCAAGACCAGACGTACTTGGAGGCTACTGTAAGTACCTCTATTCAAGGTTAATTAATCTGTAACTCTGGACAGTACCTCCAAAATACACTTCTTTTCTCTTCTGCAGTGAAAGACCTGCGAACCAAGCACCACAGACATCTCACAGAGATATACTCAGTTGATTTCCTGTTTCCCAAAGCCCATGATTAACCAGTCCCAGTTATGTGACCTTTTGCCTCCACCCCTTGCAGGGCACCAAAGCATCATGTGGCTGTTACTTTATTTCCCCTTGCCTTTTGGTGCAGAATACCTCTGTGTCAGCTTATGCTCTGCATTTCACCCCCGTGGCTGTGCTTCAGAGGCAGTCAGTTCAGTCTGTAACAGAGAAGGATGAGATTATATTACAGATATAAAATAATATTGTATTGAGGATTCTAATCTCTCAGAAGAGAAGAACATACAAAACAATACCCAAACTAGGCAAATTTCAGCTGAAATTCTTTGTACGTTCTGGAACAGAAAAGCTAACTCACAGAATAAGGGGTTTCTCCGTACTCTAAATGCCTCCTGAAAGACTGTTTCAAATGGGACTAAAATTGTTTAAATCAGTATGAGCCAAAATGCATAGAATGCTCTGACTTCTGCAGTGGGGAAGTTAAATCAAACTAACTGTTCTTTCTTTAGAATCTTGAAACTATGTAATTTTTCTACACTCTTAGCCTTTTTTTTCAGAATCCTTTATTATGTTTCTTGTTATCATGAGCTGCACATCTTTTGGCCCTCAGAAAATAATTTTGTTTAAAAGAAATAGGTAAGGATAACAGTAAAGAAACAAAATAATTGCCAGTTTCTTATGTGACTGCTGATTGTGAGGACCTGGCAAGAGGAAACTGAAGAACCTACTTAACTGGAAAGGCTTAACAATGTTTTTCCCTTGCTGTATTTGAAAATATGATTTTGAGAAAAGCATTAAAATAAGGAAGAAACAGAAGAGAAATGAAGGACAGAGTTTAAGCACTGCAAATTGTGCACTTGCTTTGTTTCTTTTTTTCATTACTTGTATTGACTACAACTCTCATTAATGTGAGACAGCAGTAGCTAGGACGCTTCTTGAAGACTGTTCAGAGGATCTTCATTTTTGCTTTCAAGGACAGAAAATTTAAGCAAATGAAACATGATTTGTATGAGAGTCTGGATGGAAATAAACATATACTGTATTCCCAGTACCTATGTGACTAGGTAACATTACAAGGTACAGAGAAAGGAGATCCATAATGCAAGATAATAAACAACAGAAGCCAAAGGGAAAAAAAAAAAAAAAAAAAGACAAGAAATAACCTCAAAATCTGATATTGTTTCATGTCTACATCACTTTATTTCGCTTTGCAAATTACACCTTTGACCTGATTGTTAACTTTGCTGAACAATTTGAAATGTATGTCATCTTTTTTCTGTGCTTGTATAAGCTGCCAATGAATCAAGACACTGTGTCAAGGCAAATCTTTGCATTTGTATTAGGTATTTCACTTGCTTTAGTCCAAATAACTTTAGCGTATACTGACATCCAATATTCAAATATGCAATATAAATTTAATTTACAGTCTCTTGCATTTCTAATGCATGGGAAATTTTAAACAGAGTGCAACCACTTTAAATATTTATAAAAACTCCTAGGAATACAAAGTTATTGGATATTATAATTTGCTTCATACATAAACATGACAGTTAAGAGATAGGGAAAAAAGTAAGAGAGTTCTATCTCATGGCTTTATTAGCAAAGGTTGTTTGAAAGAAGTTTCAATATTAAACAAAAAAGAGTTTGTCAGAAAGGTACCCAAAAGTTCACAGAAGGCAGGACTCACAGGCAGTAAAGGAGGGAGACTGTGCTCTGGGCACCCTCTCTTCAGAGAGCCATGATTTCAGACATGAAGATGCACCTCAAGGGCTGCCATTCCCTAAAGTAGGGCAACTAAAGTGAACATGTTTTTTTCATGCCCTTGTCATGGTTTAACCCCAGCCAGCAGCCAGTCCCCATGAAGCCAATCGCTCACTCCCCCAACCATCAGGGAGAGAAACAGAAGGGTAAAAACCAGAAAACTCATGGGTTGAGATAAAGTTTAATAGGAGAAGGCAAAAGCTGTGCAAACAAGCAAAACAATACAAGGAATTAATTCACTGCTTTCCATGGTCAGGCAAGTATTCAGCCATGCTCAGGGGAGCAGGGCCCCATCATGGGTAATGATGACTTGGGAAGACCTACGTCATCATCCTTCCAAACAAATTTACCCCTATCTTTTCTTCCTCCCCCTACCTTATATACTGAGCATGATGCCATAGGGTATGGAATATCCATTTAGTCAGTTTGGGTCACCTGTTGTGCTGTGTCTCCTCCCAACCTCCCATGCACTCCCAACATCCTCACCAGTGTGGCAGTACGGAAAACAGAAAAGGCCTTGGCTCTGTGTAAGCCCTGCTCAGCAAGAACAAAAACATCTCTATATTATCAACCCTGTGTTCAGCACAAATCCAAAATACAGCTTCGTACTAGCCACTGTGAAGAAATTTGACTCTAGGTCAGCCAAAACCAGCACAGCCCTACAAAACAAACCACTCACAGTCGTCCACATGGCACTGTGCTAGAGATTTTCACAGACAGGTGGAGTCAGAATGAAGGGTGGATGACCATGGCTACCCTCCTTGGCTCCAACTAACTTCTCCATGAGATTTTCCAAGTATCATTAAAAAGGTCAGCCTTCAGCCTGATCTAATATATATTGAACAGTTTTGTATCATCTGTGGAGTATGCAGTGTCTAGCTGTAATCACAGCCCTGCAGTGGGTGTAATGCCATGGGTTATTAAGATACAGAAAGAAGTTCTTACTTGCTTTAAATCTTTAGGAAGAACTAAATGGCAAGCCCCCTGGATCCCTTCTTCAAGAGATTAGAGTTAACTTGGGGCACTAAGGAGTGAAAAGACATGTTCATTCATCCTAATAGAAATAGGAAGAGGAGCAGTGTATGTCTGTGTCTTCTTTCAGCATCTAAAGAACAGGTTAACAGATAAGAGACTCATGGATCCCAACCAACTTTTGATAATTTGCCTGGTTACCATGCTCAGTCTAATGCTTTATGGCTTCAGGAGCTAGTGAAAAACAACAACAAAATAATAATAATAAAAATAATTAAGAGTTCACACTTTTACCCTTACTTAGAAATAATAACTAAAGAGTGACTGCACTGAATCAGTGCATCTAATCCAGTACCCAACACTGAACCTTACTTTAACTAAATAAGACCAGATTAGAAATAAAATTCTTTACATACTGTTTCTTTACATACCAGGGTATCACAATGAAATTTAGCAAAATGAGTGGCTAAAGATGATCCAATCCTCTGTTCTGCATATCACCTCAAAGTACAATGTTGCTAATATGCAAGTGCAGTGAGGCCACAGCCAAAAAACCCAAATCATGGAAATGGATTGCAACAGGCATAAGTAACAGGTTGCTAGCCAGGGGTAAAAAGCAAACTAGTGCTTCCTCCCCTCCAATAAAAAACCGACAAAACAAAAAACAGAAAAGGGCATAATAAATCCAGGGGGTAATTGGAATTTCTTATGAGCAGCATTCCCATCAGTATTATGATGCTAGAACATGAGTTCCTTAGTGTTCTTGCCAAAATGAACAGCAAGAGGAGAAGAAAAGGATAAAGAGTGTGTTTTTTTTCCTCAATGAGACAATTATTAATTGTTTTATTCAGCATTTAAATTACCTGATACAGTTAGACATAATATAACAGTACACAAGATACTGAACAACCCAGGAATGACTCTCAGGATGAAGAGAAGGAAAGGGGGGGAGGCACTTGAAAATACTTTTTTTCTTCTAGCAGACCTTGTTGTAGTTCAATTACAACTGAGAAACCTGTTTTATAATGTTACTTGTGGGCTAAGTATAAAAATAGTAAAAGGCAAGGCTGTGTTTACCACTACTCCATTAGCGAGCTGCAGCATTGGTTACACACTGTCTGATTGGGCTCAGGGCAATAGAAAAATATCGAACCATTTTGTTCAAAACCAGGGGGTGTGCAATGCATATACTTGCGAAAAAATAATTGCGAGAAATCAAGTTAGGGATATGAAAACAAAAGCTTTGAATTTATAAGGTTCACTTCCAGGTAAATCAAAACTGCCTACCACATTGTTCAGTCTCTGCAGCTTCTGCAAGTCCTGTTTCTGCACAGCAATGTGGCAGCTCAGCCCAATTAAAAGAAATGCAACGAGAGCAGCAGCCCTCAGGTTACCTCGCAGAGCACCCCTGGGTTTTCCTGCCAAGAAAAACTTTGCTTGCAAGGGCCATTTGGTTTGGCACTGTACAGATTTGAGTAGCTGCTGCTGGGCAGCAGGATGAAGCAAGCAGTGCATTTGTCTCAGGAAAGCAATGTGTTTCCTGGAATACACGAACTCAGAAAACACAACGGTCATGAGCCCTGGCTTTTCAGCACTTGCAGATGAGAAGCATCTCACCAGTGCAGATCTACTAAAGCAAGGGGAACACGACTTTTAAACAAGTTGGTGCCTTGTATAGTCTGTATGGTGTTTGGGTAACTTTCATGCTGCAAGACCTGGTCAGAGATTTCTTGCAATTTTAGCAAAACCATTTGGCTACACAGTAACTAAATCTGCTTTCTCTTCACATTAATTCATTCCTTTTTTAAAACATGATGACGGGAGATGTGCAAGCTCTTATTTGGAGTCTTTTCCATACTTCCTACAGCAGAATGGATTATTTTCAGTTTCTTTTTGCATTTTTAATTCTCATCTGTCTCTGATATCACCTTTCAAAGGTTTATTGCCATATGTAACTACAGAAGGAGAAGTCAGTAGCTCATTTTTTAGGAAGACTGAAGTAATCCACAAGCCAGTGTTGATGAAGCTTGTGATTTTTCATTTATTCCCCTTACTGGTCATTCAAAGTTTCCTTTGGCAACAGGGGCTTTGCTGTGGCTTGATAAAGTCTCCTGGGCTTCTGGGGCACTGTGTGCCTCTGTCATTGACAGAAGTGTCCTTCAGTATTTCCTTGATGGGCTTCTTTCCTATCCTTTGATGCAAATCAATACAGATCAATTTTAAGCAGATCAGCTGGTTAACATCAGATGAGAATCTGCCATCCTCTATTTTAACTTCCTGGAAAACATCTACTATTTCAGGGCTTTCCTGCCTAGCAGTCAGCAGTCAGCTGTATAAGCACTTCAGTTAGATGCAAGCTCACGATCAAAAGTTAAAAGTCCACCAAAAAAAACCCAACTAAGAGAACAGATTTCAGAATGATAATCCTTATACTAAAGTACATAATGCTACTGAAATATATATTCAAAGACCATTCCAGCATAAGAACAATAGCTACTCAAATTCCCAGGGAAGAAAATTATTTGTATAAGATTTTGCTATCCCATGGTAGCAATACTTTTTTTTTTTTTTTGCATGTATGTCTTAAATAGCATACACTGGCTCTCGCTGTCATTAAGAACATGTATTTTTAGAACCCCTTAAGCCTCTGCTTCTAGTTACTCTCTTTGAGGATGTACTAGTTGGTAACATGGGAACTTTCATCATCTATCAATTAGTTAGTGAAAGAGAACTACTGCACATGTTAATTTACAGTTTTCATTAAATGGAGCTGAACAACAATAATACTGATGAGCCTAATGAAATGAATATTATATCTCAGTGGATACTCTGACTTAAGACAGAAAAGTACCTGCAGCTACAGGAATTTTCCACACTGAATTTTGAGTAGAAAACCAGCTCATACAGCTCATAAACTCACACACACAAATCGACATAAAATTTCCATTTAAAAAAATATTTAATTTCTTAAAAGAATTTAAGTCATTTGTCCCAGAGCCTTGCAGTTATGAGGCTTGGAGTGTCTCTGTTCCCAGTGCCCCCGGCTGTCATGCTGTGGTTAGGCAGCCATCCATGGGAACACTAAAGAATGTTACAAGACATGAAAATTGTATTAACTTCCCAGCGAAGGGAAACAGGAGGGAAGCATCTCTTTGGTTATCATCACTTTTGCTTCCAGTTTGAATGAATTAAATAGTGATGTGTGCAAAAGGACTTGAGAGCTCCAGCTGGTATTTAAGTAGGACTTGCATACTTCTGATTCAGTTTGTTAGGCTCATGAAGGCCAAAGGATGTCTGTGTTTTCAGAATAACACAACAATATGGAATCCCTTCAACCTTTATTATTTACTCAAAATTCAAATTCTTGAAATGTATTTTCTTTTGTCACTTAAAAGGCAGAGCTATATCAGCTAGAAGTGCATGTAGATAAGGTAAATGTTATTTGTCTCCTTCTGAGCAGGTGGTCTTACAAGAAAATTTTAGTCAAGTGAGCGAGAGAGAACAAAAGATTGTTTAAAGAGGTAGAAAAGGTAAGAAAACCGTCCTCATTGCCTAAGAATTGAGAAGAAAGAGGAGATTGAAGAGGTGAAAAACAGAGAGGATGGAGTATGTCCCCAGCTAGATATGGAGAAACGTGATTCCCAGCTGCACATGATAAATTCCAAGCAGTTGTGAAAATTGAAAATCCCTTGCCCTAAAGGCAAGGGTAAAATAGAACAGCTCTTCCTAATAGTACCAAAAGCCAGCTCAGGAGAAACAGTAAGAATTCCACCTTTTACTTACAACTAAATCTTGCCTATCAGCCATCTTCAGCAGAGGATGATGCAAACTGTTTCTTACCTGAGTCATATGCTAGAACCTGTCAAGGTTGCATGTCTGTGGCAGGTTGACCTGGCTGGATGACAGGTGCCCACCAAGAGGCCCTATCACTCCCCTCTTCAGCAGGACAGGATGTGGAGAAAATAATATGGGAAAAAACCCTCATGGGTCAAGATAAAGGCAGTTTATTAAATCAAAAGCAAAGGCCATGTACAGAAACAAAGGAAAACAAAAAGATTTATCCTCTACTTCCCATCAGCAGATGATGTCCAGCTACTTCCTGGGAGGTAGGGCTTCAGCAGCTGTAGCAGTTGCTCTGGAAGACAAATGTCATAATAATGGATGTCCCCTCCTCCTCCTTTGCCTGGGTTTTTAGTGTTGAACACAGACCGTATGGTATGGAATATCCCTTTGTTTAGTTTGGGTCAGCTGTCCTGGCTATGTCCTCTTTCAAGATTTTGCCTACTCTGAGTCTACAGATGATAGGAGAGACAGCCTTGATACTGTGAAAGCACTGCTCAGCTGGACCAAACCACTGGAGTATTATCAACACCTTTCTAGATGCCCATGCTGTACACAGCCCTATGAGGGCTGCAATTGGGAAAATTAGCTCCATCTAAGCCAGGATTAATATGTTGTTATCACCAGTGTCTTACCAGGAGATCTGCAGAGGAGTCTGTATGAGAGAGAGCAGCTCTGCTGCTTAACTGAAGCCAATTAGTATAGCTTCATTATCTTTATAGAGCTGTGACAAAGTATATCAGCTGATTCTGTCTTGTACTGCTTCAAGCAAACACAATGTTTATCTCCATTTTAATGTAAAGCACCCTAACAAAACCTTCATTTTGACACATGTGGGCTGCATGAGTGAGAGAGAAAGCTGATAAGGTTCTTAACAGTTGGCAACAAGATCCTCAGCTAATGAGTGAAAAATCTGAATCATGGTCCTACTGGTGAGGAATGTTTCTAGGCATTGATATCAGTAACACAGGTCTTGGAGAGGGGCTGGAGGTGCAGTTTTGCTGGATAGGGTTACAGACTGTAAACCCATCTTCAAACAGCCATCTTCAAACAGACCAAAGAGACCCAAGCATATCTGTCAAAGCTTTCACCTGATGTGAGCTGCACAGCTATGCCTGTTTAATATGGTGCTATTCACTGCTGCATAGCCACAATATCAAACCATCCTCTTCTTGACCCACATGCCTCTTCCTGAGAAGTGGGATGCCTTGCCACAACCTAAGATAAGAGGGCAACGTGGTCTCAAGTGGGGCCCATCTGACAACACAACAGTCAAGCTGAGTTCCCTGGATATCCAGTAAGAATAGCTATGTCAGAGGGGGTGTTCCCAAGACAGTTGATTTCCCTGTGAGACATATACGACATGCCGACATCTCATCCACATTCAGTATTTAATTCTAGGACTCAGTCTGGGCTGTCAGACACTGAACTAATCCCTCTCGTGCCCTGGGTGAACCACCAAGGGCTTCCTTACATCCTCAGATTCCTGAATACCTTCTAAACTTGGGCTTCAAGTCCCCTTCTCTCCTCTTGAGAGAGCTCTTATCCCTTTCTCCCTGTAAGAGACAATCTGCCACACTGACAGTTCACTTTACAGCCCATCCTGGACACGAGTAAATACCTGCTGAGCCCAGAGAACCATCATGCATTGTCACCATGGGCATGAAGATAAAAAAGAAGATCTAAGAGGCAAGCTTCCCCCTTTCCAGTTTCAACAAACATTTGTGTGTTGTTCAATGTAAAAACTTTTGAAATACTTTATGGTAAAAGCCACTTCAGCTTCACATTTTCTTCTGGAATTTTGTCAGGGAGAGTATTCCCAAGGTGGCACAAGTAAACGTTCAGCTGGCTCAGCTGGTCCTAAACACACAGTACAACTCCTCTCTTATTCCTATAACAAGACTTGGCAAATCACAGGAGGCAACCAACTCTTCCCCCATTGCAAAAAGCCAGGTGGTGATTGCTAAAGCAGTGTAGATGCTGACAGAAGAATGAGTAAGACTTCAGATAAGTAAAGCCTGTTAGGATTTCAAGCATCCCACACTATAGAAGGATCCAGGAATCCTGTTAAAATGACACCACCCAGTTGACGATTTTCAGATATTTTTGAACTCACTTCATTTCCTTTTCACTTTTTTAAAGGCCAATTTCTTTGTTAACATGTAAAAGAGGATTTGCAAAGGTCTCATATCTGTGTCTTATATGAGAAAACAGCTAGTGGTTTGCATAACTGATTCAAAGATTGCTGCCATCTGCAGTATTCTAAATATCATTTCAGAAGAGATATAAGCAAAGAGGCATAAATATGTGACTAAGTGACATGAGAAATTTGACACCTAAAGAGTAGCATTTTTGCATGATCTCAAACTTGATAGGAATGAAGCATGTATTTTTAGTGCTAAAAGATATTAATTTCACCGCTCTGAAGAAATGGGACCCATTGACATTTACTTGAGAAAACGTTATAAACAAATTCCATGTGTGGACAAAATAAACACATAATCACTTCAGACATTGCCAATTATCTAAAATTAGCCTGGAATCTAATTTAGTTAGAATTAGAACCAGAAAATACTTCAAGTAAAACCAAAATATTTTTCAGGTAGCCAATGTGTGCAATAGGAGATTTCTTTTCAAGAGAACAGATTAGTAGGAAAAATACAGAAGAAATTTTCACAGAAAAACTTTGTAAACAGAACAAAACAGTAATTTGCTGTCTCATAGCAAAAGAGAGTCCTACAATAAAGAGGATTATCCTCAGAGTTGTTAGAATCCAGTATCATCCAGAATCATCTCCTCAAATTGATGGCATATGTTATGAAGAATAAATCTGTATTTTTTTAAGAAACTACCACAGCAACAACAACAAAATCAAAGCAGAAATAATATTAGTGTAGCCACTATGTATATATCTTTGATTTCTTTGTTCACAAACACTGTCTGGAAAAGCCTCATCCACAAAAATGAAAGAACAAGGAGAAGTGTTTTTTCCCTTGTATTGCCTTAACATCTGAACTTCATGAGGAGATGGGTCAAACTGAATTGCGAGTTAAATTTTACAGCAGCAACTCAAAACAAACACAAACAAAACTAATCACATGTGAATATTTTATGTCATCTCATGTGCTTTGGTCTTGTTCGGAAAAGCCTGGAGAAATATTGCTGGATAGGATCTGAAATGCACATTTGCCTGCCCCACAGTTACTCTGGAGAGGTGCTTTTCCAGCTTGTTCAGAAACATTCCCACTCTTTTCTGGAAATACCACTGAAAACCTGATTGAGGATTGCAGCAGCAGACTGGACATTACTAAGCAGAACTAAAGGATTGCTCTGTGTACTTGTAATTTATACATCCCAGAATGGTAAACCTATTTTCAGTCCCACATTATAACATCTGGAGAACTGCTCTGTAGAATGGATTTGTTCAGTTGGCAGGTACCTGCAATGATTACCCAGTCCAACTGCCTGACCAACTCAGGTCTGACCAAAACTTAAAGCATGGTATTAATGACATTGTTCAAGTGCCCCTTAAACACTGACATGTTTGGGGCATCAGTCACCTCCCTAGGAAGCCTGTTCCAGTGACTGACTACTCACTCCATAAAGAAATGCTACCTAATGTGTAGTCTAAAACCTCCCCTGGTACACTTTTGAACCATTTCTATACTTCCTACCTCTGCATCTCCCTCTTCTCATCACCTCTTCAGAAAGCTGTAGAGAGCCATGAGGTCACCTTGCAGCCTCCTTTTCTTGAAACTAGACAAACCTCATGTCCTCAGCTGCTCCTTACAGTACATTTCTTCCAGGCCCATCACCTGCTTTGTTGTCCTCCTTTGGACACACACATTCTTCCTTCATTCTTCTTAAACTTGTAGGGCCCCAAACTCAGTTCTCGAGGTGAGGCTGCATCAACACTGAATCCAGGGGGATAGCCACTTCTCTTAACCTGCTGGTGATGCTGCGCTTAATGCATTCCAGGACAAGAGTTGCCCTCTGGGCTTCCAGGGCACACTGTTGATTTTTACTGAAACTTCTGCCGACCACCAACCCCAGATTCCTTTCTGTAGGGCTGGTCTCCAGCCACTTCCCTCCAAATTTATACTTGTGCCCAGCGTTGCTCCATCCCAGGTGCAGAATCCAATATTTGGACTTGTTAAATATCATGCCACTAATGATTGCCCATGGCTCCAATCTATCTAGATTGGAAATGAGACTCCAGTGCTCTCCATTCTCTGTTATTCCTGTTACATCTGATTATGTGTAGCACTTTCTAGTTGTTCCTACTGAATGTGCAGATTTTTTTTCATATTATTTCTCCCTTTTCATCTACTTTTTGCCTTGCAGCATAACTGTAGTTCTTCTATTTGTTTTTGTTTGTTTGGGTTTTTTTTCAGTGTAAGCACCCTACATGTTCCTTCACCCAGACTGCTGCTGAAAACAAACTAGAATAGAGTGAAGGCAAAACCTCATAGAGCTGCATAAATATATCTTCCCCTTTTTTCAAGAAACTGCTGAGAAGTATTTCTTGAGCACAATTTAGCTTGCAGGTTAGGGTTCTTTCATCTAAACTATGATTCCGTAGCTGGCTTGTGAATATCATGTTAAACATTGTGAAAAGCCTTACTAAGAACCAAGGTATAAAACATTTACGCTCCCATTCTACCCACAAATGCCATTATCCCACTGTAAAAAGAGTTACTTGAATCTGAAAAAATTAGGGTACATACTAGAAGTTAGATGAGAAGAGAGTTGATGGCAACTCTTCTCATTATAATTTTCCAATCACTTACGAATGTACTGCTGAACTATTTGTTCCAGATTTTTTCTGGGTATTAAAGTTATGCTGAGTGGTATGTAGCTCCCTTACTTCTTCTCGTCCTTGTTCCCTCCAAAGAAAGGGGGAAAGCAACAATGACAATATCAATTTATGACACTTCATCCATTCCCTTTTTGAATTTCCAGAGCTGGTTGCTGCTGGCTCCAACACCTTTTTGGCAAGTGCTTTTTCTGTCAGAAAATGAAGTTCACCAGGTCTGGAAGAGCTATAAATATCTTATTTACCTTTAACTGAGGCGGAGGGTTTATTGCTGGTATTAACTTTGCTAATCTCTCCTTCTTGCTGTCTTTTCTACTGACAATTGAAAGGCAACACTGTCTACCTTGCTTAATAGTTAATTAAAAAGTTGAACCTTCTACAATGCTTCTTATCTTTTATAAAATGTAATGATGGCAAATATTTCCTGAAGTTCCTGAATTAGAAATTCAGTTTACAAAAATTCAATACCACTCATAATTGCAAATGGTTCAGGCATGCAATGGAATGAATTATTGTCTATTGTATTTCCTTTAAATCCTGGTTAACCTCTTGCTGCTTCTAAATTAGAATAAAAGCAGAGACATGTAGAATGAAAGTACTTGCAGAATATCAATATAAATTGACTGAAATATGTTGCTGAGGATGCAACTTGCATGTTAACAAACCTACTTCAGTTGTGATACAGAACTTGAAAGTGGGAGAATAATTCAATAACTGTCGTGAAATGCCATCTTCTTAAACTGTTATTAAATGCTATGTAACCTGTGAGCGTAAGAAAGACAAAATGATGGCTTTTCTTGACATAATTGCACTGGAAAAGGGGAACCTTGACACCTTTTCTTTAGTAGAAAGTTATTAAACCTGAAGGGAAAAGTCAGCCCTAGATAAAACAAGTTTTTGATCTGACAGCTTCTAAAAGGCAATTTGCACTTGATCTGACTCACATATTAAATATATACAGTAGACAATTAATTCAAACAGTAGTTGCTTATGAATGTCTTATTTTTGAAAGAATTAAAATTCCCAGAACTAAATTAAAATGCAGTTTTAGAAACATGCAAGTTGAAAATGCTGTTGTCTTTAATATTTTAAGCCATGGTACCCTTCTTCCCTAATTTTTACAAAGATCCTTGCTTGTAGATCCAGAGGTGCAGTTTAACTAATTGCTGGGGCATTATTTAAGCTTTAATTAATAAAGCTCACTTCATGAGGACCAGCGCGGTCCAGTCAGATATGGTGATGCACTTTCTGAGCCGTTTCCAATAGCCAATGGTGTGAAGCAAGGCTGCGTTCTCGCACCAACTTTATTCACAGTCTTCTTCAGCATGATGCTCCAAAGGGCCACAGCAGACCTCGATGATGAATACGGTGTCTATATTCAATATCGTACCGATGGGAGCCTATTCAACCTAAGGTGACTGAAGGCCCACACTAAGACCTTAAATCATCTTGTCCGTGAGCTGCTTTAAGCTGATGATGCCGCCCTTGTCGCCCACACAGAAGTAGCTCTGCAACGTTTAACATCCTGCTTTGCAGAGGCTGCTGAGCTTTTTGGTCTGGAAGTCAGCTTGAAGAAGACAGAAGTTTTATATCAGCCTGCACCTTAGGAAGTCTCCCATCATCCCCGTATCACTATTGGTGAAACAGAGCTCAAATCAGTCCAACAGTTTAATTACCTGGGAAGTATCATCTCCTCAGATGGTAAGATTGATGCTGAAATAGACAACAGGTTAGCAAAGGCGTACAGAACTTTTGGTAAACTCCATAAAAAAGTGTGGCAAAACAAACAGCTGAAGAAAAGTACAAAGATCAGTGTTTACAGAGCCATTGTACCATCTACTCTTTTATACAGTTCTGAATCCTGGGTCATTTACCGCCACCAATTGCATCTCTTAGAACGCTTCCATCAGCGCTGCCTCCGTACCATCCTAAACATCCACTGGACTGACTATGTGACCAACACGTCTGTCCTTGAACAGGCAGCAGTCACGAGCATTGAGGCCGTGCTGCTGAGAACACAGCTGCGCTGGGCAGGGCACATCTCCAGGATGCAGGACCACCGCCTCCCTAAGATCGTGCTCTATGGGGAACTTGCCACTGGCTGCCGCAAGAAAGGAGCCCCGAAGAAGAGAAGATTGTTTCCCTGAAACAATCCCTCAGCCTTGGCCATATTTATCACTGCCATTGGTCTACCCTGGCCTCCAATCGGGAGGCCTGGAGACACACCATCTGTAACGCTGCTGCTGCTTTTGAGAACACACGCAGGATCACTCTCGAGGAGAAAAGACAGCGCAGAAAGAATCGCGTCTCGTCGATATCACCTGGGGAGTCTTTCTGCTGTGCCTTCTGCAACCGGACTTGTCTATCTCGCATTGGCCTTTTTAGCCATCAGCGTGCCTGTAGCAAGTGTGGGTAGAGCCCTTCTCAAATCTTCGTTCACGAAGCCTAGCCATGATGATGATGATGATGAAATAATAAAGGCATTTGAGCACGTGCTCAATTCTCATTTAAATCAGTGAGGGCTGAATGTTTTTGTTCAGGCTGGGTCTGTGTTTACTTCCTTTCATGAGTCATCCTAAGTCTACAATAATAAAAGAACTCTAGAAGTAACTATTTAATATTAAAAAGAAATAGAGAAAACAGGGTATATCTGTATAAACACTACCTTTTTTTTTCTGAAGATTTTTGTTGATTAGAGTTTGCAGGAGTTGATGAAAATGATGCAAGACAGTGGAGGAGGGGAGACAAAGGGAGCAGTTCCTGTTCCTTGTTGTTTAAGGTATGATAGAAAGCAGTGATGTAAAAATTGCTGAAGTTACATGCTTTCTAAAATACTAGGTGTAAGGACTGCAGGGCTGTTCAGTGCTCTGCTGAGGCATTTGCAGGGCCTCTGCATCCATCTGGATCAGAGATCCAGAATGGTCTGGAAGGGAATCAGCTACCAAACAAACACTAACAAGAAAATAAACAAAATGTTCTCCCAGAGCACTACATTAGTCCTAGACTTAATGCATCAAGAGGCAAAAACAAGGCATGACAAATTGCAGCATTTTAAGGAGAGTTGCAGTAGGAGGAGAAATTAATAGTCCAGGTTAGAAAAGTAGAATAAAAACTTTTAAGGGCACTTCACATATTCACTGAAGCTGGAAGGCTGGGGTTTCTCAACTTGCAGTTCTCATCAAAGCTTACACCAACTGCAGTGAGCTCAGAATTGAAGGCCCCAGTTGAGGAGAGCACTCAGTCAAATCCTTAAGTGTTTTGTTGATGAGGGCTAGGTTGAAGGATGTGCTTAATGTGCAGGTGCCAGTGCTCATAGAAATTGAATTGAAAATGCATGTCTCACAAGGACTGCAGTGCAAAGTTTCACATTTGCTTTCTGCAGAGGTTCTGCTAGAAAACCTTCCTGCACAAGGTTTGCAGAAAGGTAACGCAAGCAGTGACACGACAATGATAGGAACAATGGTGGAACGTTTAAATAAATACACAAAGCTAATTTTCATCTGCTATACCTGCAACCCCAGTTGAGAGAAATTGAATGGAATACTGGCATCATGTGGTAAGTTGAAAACACTTAAGGTTGACTACTCTTGTTTTTTTTGTCCTTGGACTAATACAGAACATACTGTAGGGCAAAAAAAACAACCATTGCCCTCAGTTTATATGATGAACAGATAGTTAAAAAAGTATCTGCTGGACAGAAGAGAAGGAGAAGCAAAATTGATGTTAACTATACCTTAGAAGCACAAGGCACATAGGCCACCTTAGCATGTGTGAAGTTATTTAACCATCTCTTCCTTCTCTAGGACAAGAATTCACCCAAGGACACAACCAAGGAGATGTACCCTTAAGATTCTGAACATGCATAGACAAGAGTAAGCAGTGCCTGCCTTCTTAATAACATAACATTTAAACTAAAGCTTCTAAATAGTCACTTCACAGTAGCCTTTGGCTAAAAACCAGAAAGTGTCCAGGGAGCTGCAGCCATGGGAATGTCCCACTGCTGTCTGAATACCTATGCCGTTGCCCTACTGTTTCCTCACTTCTCTTTCTCTTACGCACACACATACACATGCATGCTCCGAGTGAATTGTGCTCTCAGCATTGCCCCAGCTTCAACAAGAGAGGTGCTCACTCACAAGAGTCATGTTACTGGAAAGAAGGGAATTGTCTAGGAATGAAAAATATCAAATCAAACCGATTCTGACCTTTTCCATAGTGCGGACTCCAGCCATTGGTTTGTTATATAAAATACTGGCATCGCTCTACGCTTGTTACAGCACCATGTATAGGAAGACTGAAAAGGACTTTTGTAATGGAAATGCAAGATTAAGAGGTAATTTTTAGCCTCTGCATTTGCAATATGAAGCTTTTCTAACTAAGCACCAGGATTATCAAGTTCCTTAAAGGAATTTCTTTCAAGAAAGCAGCAGCCAGTAGTCAAAGTCTAATAAGATAGTGCTTTAACTTGGAAGATATATGATGCCTTTCTACCAGCTTAAGGGCAGTACAAGTGTTTTGAATTCATATTTTTGTACCCAATAATTTATCTTAGATCAAAGAAGTCAGCTAGTAATATGCCCTTTGGTACTATGTAATCACTTCTATATCTTTGTAATATTAGATATGATGCTGCACTTGGAAAAAAATACATTACATACACTACTGATGCTATAAACCTGGTCAGTCCTGATAAGAAGTATTATTGTTTCCTTTTTTTGTCTTGGAATGAATGAAAAGACACTTCACATTCTTTTTTGAAGGAACACATTTCTTCAAACTTTAAAAATATCTACCAGTTCAGAAAGAAATACATCCACTTCTGGCTACCTTCTTTAGATCTGTGATTAGGTGATAAGGCAAAGATATACATGCTAATATATTATTTGATTGCAATTAGGTCAACATTAATTTTTCAGCACTCCTTTTTAGTGAGAGCACAGCTTCAGCATTCACAGCTTGATGACAGTGATTCAAGCTCCCAGCAACTCATGTTTCAAGGATTATCTATGAGAAACTAAGCTGAAGAAAAATATCAGTGTATACTTTCAAATTTCATCTCTCAGCTTTCCAATTTGGGATCAGGCATTGTTCTATCATTTCTACACTCAGTAGATCTTCACAGTAATCTCCAAAGAGCAGCACATCAAATTACATAGCAGTGCTGTTGAGCTAAGGATACTTGAATAAAAAGGGTGCAAGATAAAGTTCCCAAAGAGATGTGGACTTTTTAGTTGTCACCATGTTATCCACCTCCTATATATATTAAAAAATATGAATAAACCACAAAACATTATGCCTTAGTTCCCCACATGACATGGGAGTATTTTTCATTCTCTCCCTGCATTTTGTGATCTGATGAGCTAAATTCAAGTCTTCCAAGTTAGGGTTGAAGCAGACATTGTTCTGTTAGGGGCCAGCAAACTCTTCCTTAAATTCATAAGAAATCATTGTAGTGTTCAATCTTACCTTTTCCAAACAGAAGGTTTTTCAAGCTTTGCTTTGTAATGCAGAGACAATTCCAGTTTCATGAAATGGTTTTACAAGCCTTAAATGGAACAAAATCCTCATGTGAGGATTACTGGCACAAAACTGAACCGTGCCAAGATGGACTATTAGTGGAAGTTACTGTATTGGATCAATCTAGTCTTTTCTAAGAAAATGAGGCAAAATATTGCCAATAAAAAGAAAATATAAACCGTGCTTTAGCTGTTTGGTCCATGTTTAAAAGTGATTGCACAGTTGAGGGGTTAGGTACAACAGAAAAGTGGTAACAGTGGCTCTAAACCACCCTTCAAAAATACATCTTCAACAAAACTCAAGCAGCTTCAAAAGAAGGTAAAAAAGACAAAGTACCAAGAAAATCCAATTAGATGCTTATTTTTATCTTTATCTAGGTGTTCACTAGCCTGTTTGAGGTACTTCAGGTTTGCCTCAGCTGCTGCTGTCACCAGGCTCTAATTACGGAGATGTTCATTTTGCTCCTACTCAGCAAAACCACGATGAAGTGTGGTCTAACATATGCCTCCACAACTGCAGTTGTTCTTGTTTTGCTACAGTGATATTAACCGTGTGCAGCTGCTGTGAGCTGTAAGATGCTTTTACCACAATAAGTTTCTGATTAGATGGTCATGCATGATTAGCTAGGGTAAAGTCTGAACTATCCAACAGGAAAGGCACAGGAGATACTTCCTTGGGAGATGCATTTGTGTCACTGTGTTAATGACCATATCCTTGGTATTTACATACCTAGTTTGTCTCTACAGCTTTTATCAAACCTTTCATCTCAGTACAACTCACCTTCAACCCAACTCATACTTCTTCCCTTCTGAAAGGTTGAATGAGAACAAGGACACTGCAGGACAGCTACTTGATTTGCTTATAGCAATGTCCTCAAAGCCATAATTTGAGGAACAGCCTGGTTCTTTATGTGGCAAAACTAGGGGTTTTGTACTCTTTTTTTTTGGAGGATCTGGAGATGAGCCAAAGATTTGTAGAGATTCTGCTATAAGATGGCACAGCTCTGCAGGCTGTTATCAGACAAGCAGCTTTGTGTTGCTGCTAACACATACATTTGTTAACTCTATGGCTACAGCCAGAGCCATGGAGAGGTGCCTCCAGAGTGGAACCTCCACGGGGTGGTACCACGTGCTAACGGGGTGAGACATTGCTACAGATTGGAAACTAATCAGTGGAAACCAGGAAACACAACAGGAATAAGTGGACAGCATTCAGAGTGACAACGACTGGGACTGATTTGGAGATGTGTACTGCTGTTGAACAGGCACGTTTCCCATTACCAAATTACAGGGTACACAAAACTTGAGGAACTTCAAAGGAGTGGAAAAGGTGCCACACCCTTGTAAGAAAGCTGACAAAGACCACGAGGAGATGTGCTGTTCAGACATTAAAACTCTATAAAAACTGGAGCTGTAAGTTTTCCCTTTTCCCACAAGGCTGAAATTTTAAAGAATGTAACCAGAATGCAAACTTGCACACAGTTCAGTTACACAGAATTTTTTATTAGTTTTAGCTCTAGCAGAAATATTTCAATACACACCGACAAGAAAAGGCTCGAAGCAGTAAGAATTGAGACTGTCATTTGAAAAATCTCTGACTGCCAATTCTGCTGAGTACCTTCATGTGATGGGGAAAAGAGTGTTAGGAAAGACAAGGACCTTCACAAAAAAGAGCAGTTGGATGAATATCAAAACATTCTTCATTTCCCACTGCTGAGAAATATTAAAACTTAAAAATAATTTCTCGCCCCTGCCCAAGGTTTTACTTTTTTTTTTTTTTTTTTTTTTCCTACAGAATAAGTAAATCTTACTGACAGTTACCTGTTTTCTGCAGAAGGTTAATAGGACCTCCCAGCTTAACTTCTCCCTATCACATCTGTCTGATGTCATCTGAGAAGAGGAGTCTGCAAGGTCTAACACTTCTGGTTTTGAACCGCAGCTCAACAGACACACAGAGTCATCCTTGTTCCCAAATAGTTTCATTTATGCTGTGCACCAGGTCTTCAAGGGTAGCCTGGACATTTGCCTTGCTGTTCAGAAGAGGAAATTATTGTCACAAACAGTTTCTTTGAGGAAAAAAGGTGTGGTAGAGGTGCATTGCTGAAAAATGGTTAGGAGGATTATTTTGAATCCTGACAGTTCAGGATTCTATAGCTAGATAGAAACCTGCCAGCTCCTTTTGGGGAAGTTATAAAAATCATCATTAAATATTTCAGATTGGAAAGGACCCTCACAGGCATCTCATATAATGCCCAGTTGAAAGCAAGGCTTACTTCAGTGTTAAATCAGCCTTTTCAAGGCCTTTTGAAGCTTGGAAAATTTCGGGGGGGTGGGGGTGGGGTGAAATTTGGAAAATTTTCTGTCCGAAAGCAATGTGTTCCTGCGTTTAGCCAACCTCACTGTGAATTTTTTTCCTAATGTTTAGTTGGAATTTGGCTGCCTTTTGTCATTTCTTTGTGAATCTCTGAATAAGGAAGGCCTAGATCCCTGTGCCCTTTTCTGCAGAGCTGCTCCCCAACAGGCAGGTTTCCAACCTGTGCTCTTGCATGGGGTTGTTCTGTTGCAAGAGGAGGACTTTGCATTTGTCTTTGCTGCGTATCATGATGTTCTCATTGACCAGTTCCTTCCTCTTGTTCAGATCCCTGTGAATCACAGCTCTGTCCTTCAGCATGTTACTCTCTTCTGACTTGCACTCTTCTGGTGTTGTGCATCAAATGGATGAGAATGCATTCCTTGATGTTGTTCAGGTCACTAATAAAGATGCTTAAAAGTTCAGCTTCCAGGACTGAACCTCAAGAAATACTATTTCTCTCAGCTATCGATTGGGTTTCAATCCTTTGACTGCCAATCTTTGAGACCAATGGTCCAAGATTTTTTTCCACAACTTATAGTCCCCAAGTCCAGTCCACTTCTCCTCATTTTAGCTGAAAGAAGCTGTGAGATACCATCAAAGTCTTGCTAAAGTACAGCAAAATAACATTCACTGCTCTGTCTTCATCCACTGTATTGGTTATTTCATCACTAGTGGTAATGGGGTTAGTTACACAAAAACTACCCTTGGCAGACCTCATCTGGCAGGTCCCAGTTATCCTGTCTTTCATTTGCCTGGGAAGGATTTTCAGAAGGATTTTCTCCATAATCTTACCATGGAGTAATGTGAGGCTGAATGTTCTGCGCTTCTCTGGACTCCCACTTCCCCTTCTTAAAAATGAACGTAAAATTTGCCTTTTTTGAGATGCTGGGGACATCTGACTGCCATGATAGAACTACTCCTGAAGAAATATGAATCTACATCTTTAGTCTGTAGTTTTCCATTCTCATGACATAAATACAAAATTTAGGAAATCTAGTTCATAAAAGTGAACAGTAAGACTTGCTCTAGAGACGTACAGCAGAGACACATGCTGGAAACATGGGTTATAATGCAAAGGTTGCAGGAAAGTGATTTAATCACCCACCATGGAGTCCAAAGGTGAATTTGGAAATATGTCCTAACCATATTTTATGCCTTTTTTTTTAAGAATGTATTTAATCTCTTCAATATTATATGTACTTAATTACTCCAGTAAGAACACACTAATTCTGAAAAAAAAAAAATAGCAAGTAAAGTAGATAAAAAAACATTCTTATTTTGTAAAGTGAACCTCTGTCCAACTTGCCATCTTTACAGTTTGTTCAGCAGTGACTCTGCTCTGGTACTGGATTTTTTGAGGATTTTTTTGGGGAGGGGGTGTGTGTGCTTCTTTTTTCCTTTTTTAAATACGAAGGAGTAATCTGGAGAATAATTCAACATTGCCATAGGCCATAACTTAAGAATTAATAAGTAAACCATCTGTATTTCTCATTGCACACAGAAAGAGTTCACTTTCTTGAGGGGACTGTGGAAAGATTACAGAGGACTGTACCTCTTGTTAGCTGAGGGAAAATTCTTCCATTTGTGATGGGATTTTCCAAATACACTGCAATCTTGAAGGTATAATAAAAGGCTTCCCCATTCTTGTGCAATCCAGCAAGACTGTTGACAGCACATACAGAATTTCTGAGGACAAAATGAGCCTTGGGAAGAGCCTGTCTTAGCAAATCAGCTTGACACACAAAGAGTCACAGCCTCTGCCCAGGCATGGTGTCTGACGAGGCAGCTATCAGGTGCTGAAGAACAATCTCAGAGTTTCTGTTCTAGCCAGGGGTCCTTACCCAGTAACACAAGCTGACCCTTACAGTCACCCATATTTCCTTTTCTTTTGAAGCAGGGTGATGCCAGCACAGTCTAATTAGGTCAGTTCTTAAAACTTTTGTAAAATATAAGAGGAATTCAGCTACTCTGAAAACAATAACTTACCAATTAGAGAAGACAATGAGCTTGACGGAAGGGAAGCCCAAAAGAGCCTAATGGGAGGGAAATGCAAATCAGCACTAAGTTCAGTGTTGTGAAGGACATATATATCCCTGGGCTAAGATGATCTTGGGTTAGTCTTCTGACTCTGATGGGAATTGCATACTTACAGGTCAGACTTGGGTTTAGAGTGTCTGTCAAACATGGGTGCAACAAATATAGCAGACATTGAACAACTGAGTTGCAGAGCAGAGAGCTCAAAACACTGTGGTCATCTCAGCACTTTGATGTCACCACACAAAAGAGAATTCAGAACTTTTTCTTCTTTTTATGACTTTCTACAGAATAACAAAATTTGGTTCATGACATAGCACCTGAATAGATTTGGAGGCTGATCAAATGCTTTATTTATGCACTGTGTCAGCTATTAATTTACCTCAGGGTTACTCACAGCTTGATGTTTCAAATCAATAGAGATTATCTGTTAAATAAACTTTAAGGAGGTGAGCAAGCAATGCAGCACTTATAAACCTCCCAGAAAACAGTTTTATCTGGATCGTTTTAAGAGTGGAAATAAGTAAGGAGCTGCTTTGGGCAGTGGTATAGGTTGGGTAATTTCCTCCTCCTGCCCTGGCCCATTTCAAACTGCTTGCTTTATCCCTCCAGAGATGCCTTAACTACCTGAAAGGACAAATTTCTCCCTAGGAACACAGTGCAGAAATAAAAGCTATTTCAAACAGAATATTAAAAAAAGCCCTCCAAAAGCAGAATATTCTGAGAGCATCAGTCAAGTGATTAAATCAGGGATAGAGGAGTGAAATAATAATAAATAAAAAATAAAATTAAGAAGGTTTTCTATCTTTACTTAAATACTTGACAGCTTTGAGGGGCTACTGCTTCAAGTATGAGTATTTCCAAAAGAGATGAAGAAGCACATTTGTCATAACTGTAATTGGGCAGTAGCAAAGACCTTAATAAAGAATCCCAAATAAATGTCTTTTATTGTTAAGGATGCCTCAGACACATTAAGCTTTCAAAATTTCAAAGCCTGTGCACACCAAATTTGGAAGTAAAGCCACATTATTAGAAAGAGCATAAGAGGATGAGTGGCCTGAATAAATGAGAATGGGCAAAAGTCACAGGAGAGACAATTTAGTGAGAATGACTTATATGCCTTGCCCTCTATGCATGTATGTGGGAAACCCTCTGATAAATTCTTTTTGTTGTGTGTTAATATAATAGCTAAGACACTTAGGTAGCAGATTGTGAGTGATTCATATTGTTTCTATTATTGACAAGTTTAATTAAATATTTTGCTAATTATTTAACACAGTATTTGCTAATAATTAGTGCTCAGTTGTTCTGTTCTTTTCTGAGCACAGGCAACATCAGCTCCTCAGCACACCAGAGCAGTCAGTCTGAGGATTCCTGCTCTCCCTGCTGCCCCCCTTATGAGTAACCTGTCATGCAAACAAGGATTATGCCAGAGGACTGCTGATACAACCTCACATCAATGGAAAGGACCCTGGAGGTGACCAGAGGTACCACAGACTCTTCAGACTGACTTTCAGCTCTTATGAGACAATAGAGCCTGTAATGAGGAACAAGAAGGACACGGTAGAGACAGTCTGCTGGGAAGGTGTCAGCACGGTGTCTGCACCTGCTGCACTAACAAGATGGTGCTTGAGTAGGATATCAATGAGTGAGTAGATTAAGGTGACCCATTAGATGTAATTTACTTGGATTCTCTAAAACTGACAAGGTTGTCATGGAAAATTTGTTAGAGGAACTAACAAGACTTATGGAAAGGTCATTTTATAAATTTTTATGTTCCTATTGTTTTATTAACCAAGCTTCCTACAGATCCCTGAAAATCTATCCCCTCAAATCTGCTAATGCTTACAACATGGTAAAGATACAAGTACTACTGATCATCTTGTAGAAAGCCCTAAAAGAAACATACATCTTGTATCAGTAAAACGAAGGTGCTGCGAAGTAAAGAGGCACCAGCTGCAATCTCAACTCTAAATTTCTGAGAAACTACCCTGGGTAGCTGTACTAGGCCATGTTTTCACATTTACATTTCTGTAAACTGTGAGGCTACATGAAAACTCAGCATCAGCTTGGGCAAAATAAACATTACTCTAAATGGCAAATTTAAATTTTTCCCTTGTAAATGCTGACACCTCTCCAGTTCCCCACCCAGCTGTAAATGTACTTGTTAAGTAAATATTCTTTTACTGCTCATTTTCCTTCCTTCTCTCCAGCCATATCCCATTCACTAACAGCTCTAGTGTCAGTGGGTATTGCCCTACCTTCCTTGTTTTGCATTTCTCCTGAGAAACTACCCAATCTTATGCTTTCATTAGTCCAGTTGTAGCAACCTCAGTTCATAAAGCTGCCTAGCAGATGCTCACTATGACTCAGACCTTCTGCTGTCACCCATAGGTTTAACAAGTTTTATTCACCCCACTGGGACCTTTTGTGAGTACTTAGCTCTAGGCATAACATTTTAACTACCACCTTTCCAAGCACCTTGTAGAAGTACAGTGGGAGAGGGAATCGGGAACGTTTATGAGTCTTGAGTTTCCTTCTCAGCCCATGAGCCTGTTTAGTTATAGCAGTTTCAAATGATTGGTAGAAAAAAAAAATAAAATCTTCATAATCTCCACACTTCAGCAGTAAATGGGGTCACAGAGCTTTTTCTACACCCAGGTTAATTGAATCCAGTCCCACAGTGTTCTCCCTATGTAAAAAGCCAAGAGGGGAGATTACAGCATGGAGGATGTGTAATTTCTTATCTCTTCTCAGAAACCCAGCACCATTTGCAGGGAAGGAGGAGAGAACAGGAGTTGTAGGTTCAGTCTCAGATCTAGGGCTTAATTTCCTCCATTCACAGCCTGCCCATTGGCAAGAGCATCTCTCCTTTGCTCTAAATCACTCTTTCCTCAGCTCTTCTCAGGTCTAATTGGCAGATGGCAGCCGGCAGGGCAGGGACTGGGGCTAAGGAAGCCACAAGAGAGCACATGGAGAGCAGGGCAGAACTGGTTTGGGAAGTGGGAAGACTCAGAGACATATGAGTGCCTGTCAGCACTGGTGTAGCAGTTGCAGAGATGGATTCACTGTAGAGCAAGAGGAACGATTTCCTATGGGAGGCGGAAGATATTTTAAGATGATTATTGAGTACCTTGACAAATATTGACTTCTTTTTCTTTCACAAGCAAATACGTGTTATTTTCCACTTCTCTCTCTTCATTACTCTTCTAAAATCTGTTTTCAAATAAAAATGTGTCATTTTTTCTTAGCTAATTAAGAACTCATACATACAAATTATTTCAATGAGAACAAACCCACCACAAAGATCACCACTGAAATGTGCCAGAAATCCACTGACAAATGAACCTGATAAGGGCTCCCATCCACAGGCATAAATCCCTTACAAATGACAGACACTAGACAAGCATCTCAGGTGGAATACATGTTACCTAATTTAGACATTCAAATTAGTAGTTATGTAAGACTCTGCCAGCAATCTGATCCTTTGCAGTCAGTGGAAAGAAATAACAAATGGAAACACGTGTAAAACACAACAGACATACTTCCCTGTAGATATGTTCATTACTTAATCATCTAGAAAACTCAAGTTAACCAGAAAACTTGATGTTGTTGTCCTAAGCTATGAATCCCAATCATAAAGGGGAAGACAACCGCCAATCAGTAAACTCTAATTAGAGATATCTTCTTTTTATTTGTTTCATATTTTAGATTTCATCTTTGTATTTGTGAGAGCTGAGCTGAAAAGGGAAGGAAATTTCAACATCCTCCATTGTTAAGATCTTGGAGGATGTGTGGGACTACAATGGAAGTGAAGATTATTCAGACAATCAGAGATCTGTTCTGGATCTAACAGCACTAGTTAATAACATAAGTTATTTTTTTTGAGCTGAATGGCAAAATTGGGTCTTCACTATTGCACAGAGGCAGGCACATTACTTTGCCTACAGCCTGCTGCTAGTACACGATTGTTAATAAACAGACAGAAAAAAATAGTGTCCTCTAAAGAAAATTAATTTGTGCCAAAAGACAAGAAATCTCACTTACAGAGCTACCCTTATGACACAGAGAAGGGGCAGAGTATCTGAAAGCCCCGAGATCTGCCCTGGGCAATGCTCATACCGAGAGATGGCAGTCACCTCTCCCAGGCAAAACCACTGTCAGGCTGAGCCCCATCAGAAACGTGGAGGGGGCTTTTCTCATGGGCACAACTTCTGACACTGGAGAGAAGACAGTTTATAAACTAGCTTACTACTCTTGTCTTCAAAAAGGATGCAGATGATCATCCTCTGAAGTCTGTGGGCTTCCAGATTCCTCCAGGTTGGTGAGGGCTGGCATTTGGGAGCAATCACTTACACACATCAAATAGCATCAGAGGGTCAAAATGTCCTTCAGTCTGAACCTTGAATGAAAGATATTTACTATTTCATGGGGAGACACAGGCTGGTCTTTTCCACTGTAACTTAAACACTCATAAGAATTAATAATTTTGTGCATTTAACTTCATGCTTAAAACCCACAGAAAGCTAAGCTGCATCTCATCCCCAGAATTAACACATGAAAGTCTCCATGTCAGAGATGTCTCTAGAAATACTGCACAAAGCAATCCTCCAGTTGTACAGCAGTTTCAGCAGCCACTATTACAGTGCTCAGTTCCCAAGCTCTGCAGTTTCCTCATGCCCCTCCTCACCTCCAGCTTGCCCAGACCATTATTTCCCTCTGCAGAATGGTGACAAGCAGTAACAAGATCAGTGCTGCTTGACGAGAGTGTAACTATAGAGACAAAGGATCATTTCACTCATCAGTGGGCTGTTATTTGGAAACAAAGTTAGTGATATGGTCCATATTGAAAAGAAAACCAAACCCCCAAATTAGCAATGCCCAATGGAAAGTGCTTTCATACACTCTTTTACTATTTACACATATTGGTTAATTATAAGATTAGCATTTAAAAAATGGGATTTCACACTGATCAAATTGCATTCAAATTAAATAAATAACCCCAGGAAAAAGATAACACACACGCTTATATCCAACTTATTGGTACGGTTTTTATGGCAGCTAAGAGACAAAATTTGTAAAGAAAAGATAAGAAAATATTTTTTCAAAGCCTCAAAACAAATCCTTAAGCTTTACACACACACGATTTTAAAAGAACAGACCCTGCTATTAAATTCTGAATTTGACTAAATGCCACTTCTGTGTCTAGATGACTCCAGCAAGATGTTTCTAATGTTTGCTTTAAAGTGAATGTTTAAACAGGTATTCGGAATAGAAAAAAAAGTGTCCTAAACTTCGAGATTAGGTTTCCATCAGAAGTAAAAAGGCTTGTTTTACTGTGTTTTGGAGAGTATTTCCTCCTAATCCTTTGCTTTCTGTTAAAAAATATTGATAATTTCCAGATTGTTACTTAGATGTTTTCACTAAATGTGAAGAAATCCACTGGGACTGCCAAAAAAACAGCAGGAAAGGAATTCCCCTGGTTTCTATAAGCAATGCATACCTAGATCACAATACAAAGTCTAAAACAAACTGTAAAACCTCTTGAGTAATAAGAATACCAAACTGATGAAGTTCTACTCCGGCATTCAAATTATATTGCCCATTTAACACAGCTTTGGTGCAGAAGCTCAGCTACAAGACCGGTTGATTTTAAATCCCAGAAACTGCAATGTAATGCAATTTCAGGAAACATTAGGCAATTTTTTTCCAGCCAAGAAGCCCATCAAATGTCCTACCTCAAGCTGTGCTTGCGAGATCCCTGCAAACAGAATTTAGCCTGGGGCACATCTGCACCCAAAGGGCCACCTGAAGCTCAGAGGTACAGATGTACTGTCTCATTGGGGTTCAGCTGTTACAGACTAAAACGGGGAGGTTAAGCTGGTCTGTCTTCCAGTGAAATGGCTTCAGTACAAAATAGGTAAGATTTGAGTGCCACAGTTGTGAGCAAGGAATGTCTTGCATAACTTTTTCTCAAGTATAGGGAATAGTTGTAAGTTCTTCAGCTCAAAGTAGTTGCTGTCATCCAGGAAGTCATTCATCACTAATGGGATCAAATAATTACCCAATTATATGCTAAAAATTGCTTTCTTTATCAAGGGATTTCATTCATTTGATTTATTAATTCATTATTTAGAAGTAAACACTAGTTCATGGTGAACAAAGATGACAGAATACAATTTTTATCTAATAATACTAAAGTGAAGGGACTGAAACATGCTTTTGAAGATGAAATGTCTACTAAAAAATGTATAGTGAAAAAATTCTCACTAACTCAATGCAGTTTTTTTAGTACATTGCTGTTTATTTACTTATTCATGCAGTTTTATTTACTTATTTTAGCAAGAATGGGTTCACATAGCAAAGCTTAGAAGATTTTTAGGACCAGTTTAGTGAAATAATCATAATAAGGTATCTGCTGAGCTTGCAGAAGTGGGATTAAATGACTTTCAGGGAATCTTTACAATGCTTCTTCTTCTTATGAATGTACTTAAAAATTTGGCACATTGTAAGAAATTCTTGTAGCCCTTACAAAAGATATAGTAAGATGATTACAATCAAAAAGACCATATTAAAGCAATGCAGGCCAGAATACCACAAGAGAATGAAACTAAGAAACATGGTCTATCAAAAAAAAAAAAAAAAATAGAACTGGACTGACACACACTTGAATTAATAAAATGATTTTTCTTTTTCTTTCAGCAAAAGTGGAATGATTGAGATGGTGTAAATTCCTTAAATGTGTCAGGAAACAAGAGGAGGAAAAAAGAAGGAAAAACAAATCCCACAGACTTTCTATGAAGCTCTTATAACCTTTATAATCTAAATGTACACAACTTGATGTATTTCTTTACAGTTGTGCATTAATTCACACAGAATTTATTTTGTGGATGCATCCCTACAAGAAGGACTCAGACTATCCCAGTTCATTTCCATGGATCCCTGCCAGATCTTTTCAACCTCCTCTCAAGTCTTCAGTCAAAAACTCTACATAGCAGTACTACTTCTGGTCCACATCCTGATCACGTCTACCGTGCAAGTGTCAATTAGATGAATTATGAATTAACCTTTGAGCAGCTTCTCCTTGTTCAGGAGTCTGAGTTTTGATCTTGGACAGTAGATAACTGAAACCAAAAAATCCAGTCGTGGTTTCTTAACTTTTTTTTTTTTTTAGATATTTGCTTTCTTACTGGAGAAAAGAAAATGTACTTCTTGAAAATTACACACTGGCTATGTCTCTCCACAGGGACACAGGATGTCTTTTGAATCTTGTACAAGACAAAGCGGTCAGAGTCACAAGGCTTTGGCTATGATTTTTAAAGTTTTATTTACAACTTCTTGCTGAGCAACATTAAAGCTGACACACCAATCACTGATATTGTAACAAACATAAACAACCTTCATGTTCAGACACAGAAAAGATGTGTCGCCTGTATGAGACCTTCAATGACATCTTGCAGTATTGGAACACAACTTGCAACCTGAAAACTCCTCTATATTACCATTTATTCCCTCTGGCTTGTGTCAAATTAACAGTTACACACCTTAAAACAATTCCTTCATTAACAGTTGATGGGGACTTCAGTGAGAGTCTGATTGTCCTTTTTGATCAAGATCAGAATAAAAAATCTTACCTGTAAGTCTGTAAATAAGAAAATTTGGATTAGAATCATTAGAATCAGTAATAAAATAATAAATAGGCTAACCAAGCTGACAGAAAAAAGTTATGAGGGAGAGAAGGAGGAAAAATATCTCAGTGACAGTTCTTCACACGAATACCAGCTGGTCTGAGATCCTCTGGAATGCTTTCTACTGTGTGTAAGGCAGAGTGTATCCTTACATCTCCCTTCAGTCCTCTTCATGTCAGAAAACTAAATAATTATGTAAGCCTCATGTTTACATTTGGTCCATAAATCCTCTGTAGCCTGTATGAACTCTGTGTACAAGAAAGTTTTAGCTGTCCTGATAACACCAGCACTAGAGGGAAATGGAGTCTACAAGCTGCTATAAAATATATGTTCATTTTCTTCACGACAAACAGATAGAACTATCTGCTTTTTGTACCATAGCTCCTCGGATGAATTTAGATGACAAACACTACCAAAAGATGAATTTCAATATTATGTTGATTGCTTCATTTAAAAGGATCCTGAATTGGCTCTTCACCTGGTGCAATTGACAGTACCATCTGACCCACGGATAACAAGCCCTAGAACATAATGCACCAACCTCCACAACAAAATAAACAAACAGTGCATGTGTACATATAAAGTTTACAAAACTAACTTTTTTATGTACTTTTTTAAACGAGCTGCATTCTTTTTCACGGGGACATCCAGCTGAACAATGAGACCTCTCCTAACAATGACAAAGAACTTCTAATACTTTTGTATGCATCTATAACAAAGGATGGCATTCAATATTAGACACATTCCCTGTTGCTATTTTATTTGCTTTTTCCTCTTGATAATAACCATGCTGGGTTATAAGGAAAGAGAGATTTAGGGTAAAAAACGTTATCTATGGCTCTGCAGCCTAGAAGTTCCCAATTCTAACCACATGGCTCTTTTTAATTAAATATTCTTTCATTATTATTTTTAAAGATTTTTATTATTTTTATTATTCTAACTTGAATTAAAATATGTTGTCTGAAAATGCTGACTTATATGTCAAATTGGACTGTCAGAGACAGTGTTTAGATGGAGTGTGATCCCTTTAATCAAAGAGGTATCTATTGCATTTCAAAAGCAAAGATTTATTTCTGAAAAAACTGAAGCACCTGTACTTTTCATTAGCATTATGCAACACCTGTATTGGTATTCACAAGATGATCAGTCTGAATTCATCAAGTAAATTAGTCTTTTTGTTGTGTCCATTCCTGCCATATAAATACTGACTTATCTGTTAGCTGAACTTATTTTTTAGAGAAATGGTATTGTCCAAAAAATATAACATCTCTACTAATATGAATTAATAGAGATGTTATGTGAATAACAGTATTATACACAAAATCAGAATAACTGGTGACGTGAACAACCAGTGACAACTGATTATACTCAGTACAGGAAACATGGATTTCATTCCATTTGCACAGACTCCTTGCAGAAGCACAGTGCAGGTGTTCCTTCAGAGTTACCCAGCTGTGGCTGTTACATGGTCAGATGCTGCTTGTTTGGTATCATTAGTATTAACCATAGCACTGGTATTCCACTTATTTTCTAATGTACTTTTTTGATGTACACCACATGCCAACTAACATCTCATAAACTACCTTATTATTATCAATCTCTATTCACCATTTTGGCTTAACTTTTTAATATTATACATTCCCAGAAAAGAGGGCTTGAGTCAGCAGAGCTGCTCTGCTGGGATTGCACCTGATGCACCCCTCAGAATGGTGCTGCTCCCAAAAAAAAGGGCGACTGTCTTAGCTACCATGACAACCATTGTGGTGTTAGACAATAAACTTCCTACTCCTTTCAGTTTTAAAGTATCCCTCTACCTTGTCTACTGTAACCTCTAAATTAATGGTTATAATAATCTTCAGAAGGTCTATAGCCAGAAATACAGGGACACCATCTCCCATAGCATTCTCCCGAAAAAGCTGGCAGCCCACAGCTTGGACAGGGGCACTCTGCTGGGTTAGTAACTGGCTGGATGTTCGGGCTCAGAGAGTGTTGGTGAATGGGGCTGCATCCAGTTGGTGTCCCCCAAGGATCAGTGTTGGGCTCAGTCCTGTTTAATATCTTTATTGATGATCCAGAAGAGTGGATTGAGTGCACCATTAGCAAATTTGCGGATGACACCATGCTGAGGCGAAGTGTTGATCTGCTGGAAGGCAGGAGGGCTCTGCAGAGGGACCTGGACAAGCTAGAGATATGGTCTGATTCCAATGGGATGAAGTTCAACAAGACCATGTGCCGGGTCCTGCACTTTGGCCACAACAACCCCCTGCAGCACTACAGGCTGGGCACAGAGTGGCTGGAGAGCAGCCAGGCAGAAAGGGACCTTGGAGTTTGGACAGACAGGAAGATGAACATGAGCCAGCAGTGTGCCCAGGTGGCCAAGAAGGCCAATGGCATCCTGGCCTGGATCAAGAACAGTGTGGCCAGCAGGACCAGGGAAGTGATCCTTCCCCTGTACTCAGCACTGGTGAGGCCACACCTGGAGTGCTGTGTCCAGTTCTGGGCCCCTCAGTTCAGGAAAGACATTGAGGTGCTGGAGCAGGTCCAGAGAAGAGCAACCAGGCTGGTGAAGGGACTCGAGCACAAGTCCTGTGAGGAGAGACTGAGGGAGCTGGAGTTGTTTAGTCTGGAGAAGAGGAGGCTCAGGGGAGACCTCACCATTCTCTACAACTACCTGGTTGTAGCCATTGGTCACTTCTCCCAGGAAACCAGCAGTAGGACAAGAGGGTCTTAAGTCTTCAGCTGTGCCATGGGAAGTTTAGGTTGGATATTTGGAAAAATTTTTTTCCTGAGAGAATAATCAGACATTGGAATGGGCTGCCCAGAGAAATGATGGATTCTCTGTCCCTGGAGGTTTTTAAGATGAGACTGGATGTGGCACTTAGTGCCATGGTCTAGTAACCACAGTGGTGTTGGATCAAGGGTTGGACTTGATGACCTCGGAGGTCTTTTCCAACCTGGTTGATTCTATGATTCTATGACTAAGAATAATCTTGAAACCAAGATTCTTTCTTTTCTTATTAAACTTTTTGAATGTACACAAGAAGTAAGTAATACCACCAAATAGCTATCCTTTAAAAGACTAAGCCTTGCTCTGCTACTAATGAATAATCATAGACACATGCTCTGAGAAGATGGTTATGTATAGGAATACTAGACCAGAAAGAAAGGCTTCCATACAGGTATTTGTAAGGAATCTGATTTGGAATATCAAGATGGGACTTTTAATTACAGTCAGTCCTCTTCCCAACGTTGCTGGATATCCAGCTTTAAACAACCGCTTGTTCAGTGCTTTAGCCATTTGGATCTCATTTTGACACGTTGGATAGTCCTCACACAATGATTACTACAATTGTGTACCTAACTGGGCTTTGGGTTCATTTGTCAGGAACAAAATCCTAACCATGGAATTACAGTATCTTAATATAGCTCATCAATATATAAGTATTTTATTTGGTCTCTTCCTAATTTAGAGACATCTGGCTTAAAGGGAGCTGATTCTACTTCTGCTATATAATGCTATTGGATTCCTCAGAGAGCAGCTGTTCCATTTTATTCCAGTCATCTGCAAATTTTTCTCATATAGGTGTATAATTTCTAGATCCTTTTGTCATCTCATATCAGATGGTGAATGAAGAAACAGCTGTGATAGTTGTGTGCCTTTGCATTTAGTAGCCACTCCAGACACATGAAGGAAATACTCTTTAACATGCAAGGGGAAAGATAATATAAATTACTCATAATGCTGAGACTGCAGAAACTCTTAGCAACTAGTACAGTGGAGAGAGGCAGTGAAAAGGGTCGGACAAATTAAACATCCTGTGGGAAAATCTGAATTCCTGTCCTGTTCCAATTATTCTGAATGAAACCTAAAAGATAAGAAAAAGGAAATCTTAAACTCCACATTCGAGACATATCTAGTACAGCAAAAGTTTGCCTGGTGTTTTGCAAGCATTGGTGTAGAACACCTGTCATACACCCGAGGGGTCGCACCTCAGTTCTTTAAATAAAGGGCATATAGGATCAAGACAGTGTTCAACTCATGGATCCCAAGCGACGAATGAGTCAGGAGGACTTGTTATACTCCAGTGCAGAAGCTCCAGGCTTTTATGAGTTGTACACTTTAATTTTAGACTTCAAGAGATTTTGCCCACACCAACCCTTGCAGAGTCTTTGATTCTTTGATACCTTGAGTTCACTTCCGGAGAAAAACTACGTATTTTTCTCTAAGAGATTTCTTTTAATTGGGTGAGAAAATAGGGGTTTTGGCAAAAAGCGTTTTACAGAAATAACATGCGACTTCCTAGAAGCATTACAACAGATTACTGAGATGAGCAAGCATTGCTACAGTAAGGGAACTTTTTTTTAAATACAGCAAACACAAACTCCATACAATTTAAGTGAAATACAGAACAGAGAGATTAAGAGAAGAAAGAATAAAAAAAAAAAGAGAGGAGAGAAACATGTGGCTCTGGAGGTCATATGTTGAGAAGTCAGGAGGGCAGAGGCCACAGGAAGATGGAAGCCATGTACGTGTCTGTTTATAGACTTTGGCCAGTCCCCCTAGGTTGGGACCTTCAGTTCACTGCCACTCACTTCCCTCTAGCCAAAGTGGGGGGTGCCACAGCCACTTAGAGGTTGCAGGGGGGGTGGTGTGGGTGGGCCACTAGGTGGCCTTTTTGATAGTCCAGCCACATGGCTTTCCCTGTCATGTGCTCTGCATGGGTACAGCCATGTTGGGCCCAGGCCTAGGCCCAGCCCTTCCCCCTACCCTCTCCCCCCCAGACAGCATGGTTTAGTCAACCCATCAATCAAACAATCCAGTGAGATACAAATCTGGTCTCTGACAGCACTGGGCTTTCAGGTTTTTATTGGCACCATTTCCCTTTTTTATGCAGCTTTCTTTCCTGCAGCTGTTGGTGACTCCACATTTCACCTGCTTTAATTTTAAAACTAAGTTCCCCTTGCACTGCCTGTGTGATTCAGCTATCTAAATCTAGGTCACAAGAGTGCTTTAATTTTATCTATTATAGGCTGCTCGGCCCTGTTGTCTCTTCTTCCCCACTAGACTTTGCTCTTATATATGCATTTCAGCCAGATAAATCAGTGCTAGTCAGTCACAGGATGTTATTATTTTTTGCTGGGCACCTTGATTAGCACTGAATCTCAGACTCCGACTTTGTTTTTAAAGCCAAATTATTAGGAAAACCTTGAGAGGCTTTCATAGCTAACATATGCCTTTACTTCATATAATTTTTGCTATGAGAAAGCCTAACCCCACCCTTGAAATCTTACTACAAGTCATTGCTGCATTCTCATTGTCTGCTTTAACTGTCTCCTTGAATACTTTCAGATGTGAAGTCCTCTTATCTCAACTGTTGCTCATCACCCCTTCAAATCTTCCCAGTAAGTACACTGCATGTCAGGTGTATTTTTTTAATCTAGAAGGTGCACCTTATCAATCCCTTTCCTTAGCCTTTGTGGTATTTTTAAATTCAATTAAAACTTTCCTCCTTCTCTAAAGGATCCACAGTGGACTCTCTGACCTCTCTTCTACACTCTCCTCCATGCTTATTCTACACCTCTGATCTTTCCCTCCCCTCCATCTTTTTATTCGCACCATACTGTATATCCTGAAGATTTTTCTCCTTATCTGAACCTGTGGTTTATATAAGAAACCTGCTTTACAATTTAGCCTTTGACACTGAAACACTTTTGACTTTCCCTTTTGTTTCCCATCATGCAAGTCCCCTCTCAGTAGCTCATTCCTGAAAGTTTCCACCATTATCTCAGAAGCTGTTAAATTCCACCCTACTATTCTGCCTCTTGCTGTATCCCCATACCCAGAACCTTTCTGCTGGCATAAGACTCCTATGCAGCACACTAATGTATGTTGCTGTACACATACAACACATGGGCATGATGTAAGCATATGACAATAATAAAACACACACTTTCTTCTTATTGCTCAGAGAACTTTGTCTGATTTCCACTTCCTCAAAAGCCAGAGTGAAAAATCATACCATGGGATAGTAAATATTCTCACTGTGGCTACCAGAATGATGTGAATAAATCATCATGCTAGACCAGGTGACATTCACATAGCAAACCTGTGGAAAATTATTTTCTCTATTTCTCTGCAGTAGCCCTTCAATTTTACAGAAATGCAAGTTCTGTTTACTTTATTAGACGCAACATGGTGTACCAGTATTACTGTAAAACTCCCCAGAGAGCCAGCACAAAAGTCCTTTGGGTGCAATGGTCATTTCTGAACCCATTTGCCCCTTCAGTGAGAGTTTGGGGCAAGCAGTAAACATAAAGTGGGTCTTCTACAGCATAGTGATTTTGTATCTTAAAAATTTGACAGTGACTCTCAAACATAACCAGGTGAGTTCCTGTGCATGCACATTTCACTCTAACTGGCATGCATGTTTCACTATTGAATCTCAGAGTTTTCATTGCCACATAGGACTATTTCTGTTATTAAACTATGTCTTTTTATGAGTTAGAATAAAAAATAAACATCATTTATATACTTATTGACTTCTGTGCAGACACAATTAGAATAAAAAGCAGAAAAATATTATCCCAGAAAACTGAGTTGTAAAATAATCCTGCTGGTGAAAGTATTCTAGTTTTAAACTCTGTGTTTTAAAAGGAAAAATAGATTTTAATTGCATTTTTAAAAATACAATTGCTTATCCTATGGGAAAGCTCTTTTTTTTGTCGTTTCTTTGATTTTGTTTGAAGGATAAAATAGGAGTGATGAGAAATAATTACTGACCAATAGCTCTTATTTTGTGAAATTATTACCTGATTGCATTTCTCTCTCTGGTGTTGGTTTATTAATGTGTCACAGAGGAACAAAATGCTCCAGCTCAGATAAATATTGGACTCAGTGTTAAGCCACGTGCAATTGCGCTAACTGTGACTAACTAGTGGGCTCTGGAGATGCTTTCCAGAAAAGTCTATTCAGATCTGTTGCAAAGCCTGTATAGCCATAGATTGCAAAAGTCAACATCACCTTCCTTGCCAGCAACAGCAGATGCCATGTGGGCAGACACTGGCAGACCAGCTCTTGCTGACTCGGCAGGTTCAAGACAAAGCTGGTGGGCTGAGCTGCCTGCTCCCCTCCTCTGCCAGAGGCAACAGAGCTCGCAGCAAGAGCAGCAGAAGAGTGCACGTGCAGTTTGTCAAATTAGTACACAACAGTTTGTGACCTCTTTTTCTCTACCATCCATAAACAGCTAGTTCTTTCCATCTTTTTCTTTACTCAGAAGATGGTAACACTGCAATGTCAAGCACTGCAGCAGCCGGCCCAGGGAAGTTGTTGAGTCACCATTCCTGGAGGTATTTAAAAGAAGTGTAGACTGTAGTGTTTAGGAACACAGTTTAGTGGTGGACTTAGCAGTGTTAGGTTTATGATTGGACTTGATCTTCAAGGTCTTTTCTAGTCTAAATGATTTCTTGATGTGCTGCGGCTTCTGAGGTTTGACAAAGTGTGTAAGAGGAGTTTGCAGTCAGATGCAAGGGCTGCTGACTCCTCAAGTTCGCTATAGGCCACAGCCATCTCCATTTTAATTTTCCTACAAATTTGCTGCATCTCTACCATCTCCACTACCTCTAAAATCATCCCTTCTCCATTTTAAACCACAACTTCCACAGAGTCATTAATGGTAACAGAGAAACAGAAAAGGAAATATGCACTGATATATGGCACTAAGTCACAGACAAAACACAGACTTTGTTAAATGTTAGCATTTAAAATTTGCAAATACAGTTACCAAAAAAGCTAAGACTATTGAAGTAGGTCTTCAATACTTATGAATTCTGAAAGAGTTCTACTAAAAGTTTTGAAACAAAGACATAATGCTTATTTGCTTTCCTCTGCAAGGCTGATCATATTTTACCTTAAATCAAAAAGGCAAAATTATACAATTTCCTGTGATGAGGCAGAAAGGGTAAATGAAATTAAAATAATAAATTAGTTTCCCTATTGAAAACCCCACAATTATGGAAATTCCATTTAATTAACTTAGTGGAAATAATGAAGAACGTGGATTTTTTTTCAATTATGGCATATGATATAGATATACACTCTTGGACTGTAACAGGGGCAAAGATACATAAGAGTAATGCTGAGATCCGGCATTGTATGGAAAGGTTTGAGGGTAGGGCTTGTTTGCTTCTCCCTCTTCCTATGGTATTCAACCTACTTACTCAACAGCAAGACAGTTCTCCAGGTGACAAGACTTCTAGGTACCACTCCCTATAAGATCACATATTGCTGTATCATCAGTTGTGAATTAATTTCTGGAGTTTATTAGAGTTTATTAAGCTACTTGTCAGATATGAGTCTGCCCAATTCTGTACTCCTGGGTTACTGCAGTTTATGACATCAGTCACAAAATCCATGCGACTCTTTCAGGAAAATGAATAACAATATTTTTGTTTTGCAATGTTTCCTAATGTGCACATTTACATGAAGTGTAATTCGAGGGGTTTGGGGTTTTTTTGTCTCTTATTTCAATGCCTTCACAAACAGAATGGTTTCCCTGTAAAATGCTAACACCAGTTTGGCAACCATTCTAAAGTATTTCATGTGTAACAATGTTTAGAACGCTTAGAAAAGCCTATTTGTTCTACTACAAAACCTTTTTACTGCAGAAAGAAGGGGAAATTGGTTAAGCTCTTCTGATTTCTGCTGCTATCAAAGTCTGCTAAATAAAATATGCCAGTGTTTCCACACAAATGAGTTTTGCTCCAATAATCACGACATATCCCAGGTGGAACATGTTGGAAATGTTTGAAATGAAAAGTTACCCAAAGCTTTTGAAAATTACTGTTTTCCTTAGGTTTACTGCATAAAAGATTAAGAAGTAAGATTATATTGACAGGTGTATTTTTTTCTTTTTCAAAGACTAGAGGGAAAAAAGTTTTTGAGAGAAAAAAACTTTTTATTACTTCAGACTGAATTTTCCAAAACTATTTCATTATTATCACGAAAAAAAAGAAGCCCACAGCTTAGTTAGTGCAGAATCTGTTTCCCAGAAATGACCAGAGGAGAGACTTAGAAATGAGCACATGAGTTGGCTACCACTTCTACAGCAATAAGCATTAAATCTTACATTTAGATCCTATTTTTAAATTTAAAATTTTTAAATTCAGATGTTAGTTTTGGGACCTGAAGAAAAAAATCAAGTGATCTTTTTTATGTGAGTTAGCCATGTAAAGCTATTGCAAACCCAGTCTAGTAGGAGCAAATTTATGCAATTTAAACACAGTTTAAACCATAAAATGTATTGCAAGCTTTTGAAGCAATAGTACATGTCTATGTAAAATTTATTCCAAATACCTAAACTACCACACTATTAGAGAAAGTAAATGCCTTACAATGTCTCCAGGACACATTTAATTATTCCCCCCAAGTAAATAACTATATTTATCCTTACAGAATACCCTGCACCAGAACATTCATTCTTTTCTCAAGGCATGATTTTTCACTTCAGCCTACTGAAGATCTTTGTCTTTAATCATATGGACATTTTTGGTGTTTATTATTAATTAATTTTTCTTTAATTTTATTTTCTGAGGCCCTTGAGGAGTTGCAATGTCACATTTCCTCTATATGTACATCCTGCTGACTAGTTGGCCCCTCTTAATGTTAATGATCAGAGTTTTTCTTAAAATACCTCATCACCAGGTGATGTTAAGAGAAGACAAGATGTACTTCTAATTTTTTATTTCATACAGAACACAAAATACATTGTTAATTTTAATTTTAGTTGTATGCCCTCCTGTAACAAGTTTACAGTCCACCAGATTTAACGTCTACAAAAAGTCTCAGTACTTGAGATTCAGGTATTTTTTCATAAAAAGCATGATTGAAATATTAAAAAGGAAATACCAGGGGTTAAAAAGAATATACAATTGATACAAGAATAAAGAATCAAAGGACACATTAAAATCAAATTAAAATGGTGATCTCTCACTCATACCAAGATGTTATTGCATGTGTAATTTCATGAAAATCCTATTTAATTTCACTGCATTTTTATGCATTCATTATATCTACCATGGAAAGGCAATAAATCAGAATATTTTACCTGACTGTTTTCAATAAACTTTTCATATAAAGTCAGGAATAATATGCCTAGAGAACATCACAGAATTGTTTCAGTGCTCAATTTTGTGTCAGGTCAGGTCTCCAGATTTATTTATATTCTCAGAGGATAAAAAAACCTCAATTCAGTGTTTCTCAAAAAGTATAAACAAGGAAATGTCCTTGCATAATAATAGGAAAAATGTAGATAGTGTATTAATCAAGTTGGGCTCCTATACCATTCTTTGAAGTCACACCTATTGACAGTTGCCCTTCCAAAATTATCATTGTTGCAAAATGGTAATTAGGAATGATGTAATTGTTTTTGAATCACCTATAGTAGTGCAGTTATGTGCAAATAAGCCAAATTATAGCAATTGAACTAAAATGACAGAGGAGGATTTCCACCAAAGGTTGCTTTCTGGACAAACCTTATTTGAGGGTTGGACTAGATGACCTTTAAAGGTCCCTTCCAACCTGAACTATTCTATGATTTTTCAAGAATATTTTTCATAGATAATGAGAGACGATTATGAAATCAGTGGACAACAGACACAGTGTTGGGAAGCACTGTCAAAACAGAAGGGTGTAACAAAATGAGTAGAACAGAAGCAGCTATATATGTAGCAATAATGTGTTAAAATGCAGCTAACCAGCTAAACACCGCATAGGAGCCCAGGACATGAATGGGTGATGACTTTCATGCTAAATTTGAAGGACAGTCCAAAAGTGGAGTATCTTACTTCCATAGCTTCCTCAAGATATCTCATACTACTCAGAGGGCACTGGAAAACCCTGACTGACACAGAGCCATGCTCTCGCTGCTTCATATTTAACCATGCTAGATCCTTCCCTCAAAACACGTGAATCTTTATTATTTGCTTTTCATACTGACTTTATAGTTCTTCTGGGTGGGACAAAAGTATTAATTTAGAGAAATGGCTTAAGTAACTGAAATTATTTGCTAAATTATCGACAAACTTGGAGTTAACAATGTAATTTGAATGATCGATTCTCTTCTCTGTGTAGGGATTATGATTAAAGGAAGAAGTGTAACAATAAAAATGACTGGGGCTAAATTACTGTAAGTTGTTCAGCTAATTAAAAATAAATAATGAATCTATCAAACCAAAGACTGAGTGAATCAACCAATAAATCAATAATGATTTGCTCCTGAATTTTGAAATTATCAAGTTACTGAATTAATACAGAGAATAAATCATGAGGTTGACAGAAGAAAAAATATCTTTTAAAAAAATCCAACAATTCATAAATAGAGATACTGCTGGAACATATATTACATCCATTACTTCAGAAAACATAAAAGCCAAAACCCCATCCATCTATCTCCTTCCTGCCCAATAGCTAATGCCCTATCTACCACTATGGACTTGACTTAACAGCTGAAAAATCTGAATTTCCATTCTTAATGTAGCACTTTGACTCAGGGAGTTCATCCAAAAGGGCAGCAAGATAAATTTTGCCAGTTGCAAAGAAATAATGAGATTTAGTTTCCCTTCATTCATATGCTAAAATCTCATGGTGGCTAAAATCCCTGCTTCCCTCACAGAAATTAACAGATGTCTTAAAAAGTAGAGGCAACTGCTGAAAAATTAACAACTCCAGCACAACTCTTTCCCCTTAACTAAATGTATTTAGATAATAGCCTAAATAAAATTTTAAACCCCCTCAAAACAATAAAAAATCAGAGGGGCAGTTCAGGACAAGTAGATGTTTAAGATCTGAGACTGTGCTTGACCAGAGATGGGGGTTGTTAGGCACAAGTGGGAGGAAGCCTTAGAGGCCAAGATTGGGCTGGAGCCAGAAGAGGTAGAGAACCCAAGACCTGCATGGTCAAGCACAAGCCAAGGCCAAGAAAGTGAGAAAAGAAGGCACTAGGCTGAGGAGCAGGGCAAGTGAGGATTCAAAGGCCAAGATGAAGATTGGCCAACTTTCTACCAGTCTAAATTCTACTGGAAAGAGACTGGGCAAAAAACCAGACATGATTGCTGGAACAGAACTCAGAGATACACTGTCTAAAAAAGCATCAGACAGCTTCATAGATGTGGGTAGTAAATTTTCTGAGCAATTTACTGCAATTATAGCTCAGGAATTGGCACTGCAAAATATGATCTTACTCAGACTTTCTTCTAATAATCTATCAAAATTGTTGCTCCCTTAAATCAGACTCAAGAAGAATATTACTAGTGGAACAGCCCACAGAGACACATACAGCTGTGGCTACACTGTGAGTGCACTAATACTCAAACACAGTTTGGTTTTTAAGTGTCTGCAAGGAAAAGCCCAGAAGTGCACATGAGCACAAATGTGCTGAATAACCTTTTTGTTGTGCCTTTGAGTCATTGCCTGGAGGCAACTTGTCCCTGGCGTATAAGACTCCAAGTCCAACCAAAAGAACTTCAGAAAGTACAGGTACAAACTAGGTCACCCAGGGCCCTGAGAGATTATAATGCCTGATAAATTGCACTTGGGTGGAAGCCGCAGCTTGGTGTGTGTCAGTAATACACCTCCTGTATAATAACTACCCATGATGGTACTTTTGATGGAAACAGAGCTTTTATTGAATTCCAGGGCGTGCTGAGGATAGTCTTCATCCTGCTAGTCTCATTTTGGACCTTGACACAACTCATTCATCCAGTTTAAGAATCTCTAGCAGGAGATAATACATTTAGCTTTCCCAATTACCAGCAGAAACAATCTTGGGGATTGCTTTCTGTGGTGAAAAACAATCCTCTTTGGACAAAGGAAGTGTTGAAGAATGAGTCCATTTTTAGGACATGAAGTTCTTAGTACAACACAGATAGATTAGTCCTCTGAATTAGATAAATCTCAGAAAGTGCACGGCACCCATACATACCATGTCTTTGCAGACAGAGGATGGACAACAGAACTGAAATATTTTCTTCTTTCCAATAATGCCATCAAAAATAGAAAGTCACTTCAAAAACAGATGCAATGTTAATGTTGCCAAGGGCTTGAACAATGGGCTCCCTGTGTCTTGAAAATAACCCCCAGAAAGGGGAAGGCTGTCAGGCAGCAAAAGCACAGTATAGATAATGCATCCTCAGGCATGGGATTTGTGAATTTATGGGACGATGTAGTTGCTGGAGGACTACTGGAGGGATTTCTGATGCAAAGTCATTAAGCAAATGATCTCTCAGAGGCTTTCAGGACTTGGAATTTTGCTGGTGTCCAAAGGTATGACACAGTTCCAGACAAGGAGCTGAAGACTCATGGCCTCTAGCACTTTTCGGTCAGACAACAACTCCAGGATTTGCTTGAGCAGCAAATATTTGAGTTTAGTCTCATTTTCCAGAGACATTCTTTGACAAACAGACACTTAACATGGTGACTGTGTTCAGCTGCTGTAGGTGCAGGTTGGTGGCTCATGACAATGTGACACACAAAGAAAAGATAATGAAAATTTTGCGGCCAAAGCAAACCAGTTAAGTGATGAAACTGAAGATATACTGATGAGAACAGAAGTGCTAGATAGAAAATATTCAGTCTGTCTTGAGTTACTGCTGAAAAAATGAAATGAGAATCACCATACATTTTTGCATGACAATCTCATACAGAGCATTAAAGAAAGGAATGTTTAAGAAAAGGTCTACAAATACCATGAAAGTGAACAAGCCTTCAGTCTGGCATGGTTTGGCATATGCATTATCCAGAAATTCAGTGAGCAGAGGGTCCACCCTGCAGAATTTAAAATGCCACCTTTTGCCAACTTTAATGTCACAAAACTCCTGGATTTTTTTTTAAATTATTATTCTGAACATTGATTAATGTTTTACACTTGCCCTCTGGACATTAACTCCTGAATTCAAACCATTTTAAAATTTAAAGATCTGTAAGAAGAGCCCACTTTTTATTCTGTCAACTGCTATTATAACTGCTTTTCTAGCTTTAGCTTACTGCTGTGTTAAACTTACTTTAAATTCAGAATTATTTGTGGCAGAAACTTATATTTTTATTATTCTGTAAGTTCAATGTTCACTTTTAATACAGTCTAGTAAGGGGTGGTAATACAACTGAGAAGAAGGAATGGTCATTCTGAGTGAAGTTGTGTAGAAATCTATTACTGAAGTTATGAATTATCTACTGACCTGGCTTTTTTTCACATCTACTTCTGTTCCAGCTGCAGAGGTTAAAACGTGAAGTGATGTGTTTGAAAGCCAAAATAGTAGACTACTCAGCTGAAGTTTGAAATGAGAAATTAAATACACCTTCAACATGGACACCTGGGAATCCAGTGTACTGCTGCAGAGATGAATTACTTCTGTTTCTCTCCAGGAGTGCAGCAAAGAAAAAAATTACACAAGTGATGACACTCTTGAATAGCCTATCCAGCAGACAGAGAGATTTCTGCTTCCTTCCTTTCTGCCTAAAACTTCAGGATGCCTAATATGAATAAGAGGTGTGGACAGTTTCCCTTTGATAAACCGACCTTATTCTCATTCAATTTTTATCTCTTTAGACAACTATCGATTAAACAGAACAAATGCTTCAGAGTAATCTGTCCTTTCTTCTTTTTTTTTTATTTCAGCTTAAAGTCAAGCTTATAACAGAGGGCAAAGCATGACTTAGTTTTGTCTGTACTTTAAACCAATCCTTTTTGAGCAGTGGTTCAGCTAGCCTATGTTTCATCTGACAACTCTCATTCTGTCACACTGAGTCATGCAAGTAACCTTGTAAACTTCAGTGTTACATAAGAACCAGAAGTTCAGAATCAGAGACAATATTTAAATATACCTTTTCTGCACTTGAAAGCTACTATTAATTGCTCGCCTAAGTCTTCTCTTTATTAGGCTAAACAATTCTAATTTTCCAGTGTTCTTCCAAACATTATTAGATGTTTAATAATGAAGAAGTTTAAAAAACCAGCAACCCCACCACCAATTCTCTGCCTACAAGGAGATTATCAAGGGGCCAGAGCCAGCCTTTTCACAGGGATGGAAAAAAGTGAGATAACAAGGATAAGTGGAAACAAATGGCATTAAGTTTGGGTAAGGACAAACATTTTCATCATGAGGCCAGACAAATAGCAGAACATGCTGACCAGAGAGGTCTTGCAGTCTATGGACTGATCATGCTTCCAATGGAGCATCCTTAAAAGTTTTCAAAACTCTGTCGTATAAATCACTGAGCAAGCTGTTTTGACCTTCTAGTTAACACTGCTTTGAGCAGGAGGCTGCACTAGACCTTTTGATTACTTTCTAACCTGATTTTTCCTACAGTTCTAAAAGCCATAAATCTACCTTTTGGAGAGTGACTAAAACTGAAAAAAGCAGGTGTATTAAATGCTATATTGTGATGTTCTCAAGTTTAGTACATACTGCCTTTTTACTTAACTATAACCTAGTTTATTTACTACTGACACACTAAGTTGCATTTGAAACTGTCAGCCAACTACTTGGATTTAAATAGGTTTTCTGAGCTCTTATTTTTATTCCAGGGGAGGCTAGAAAAACAAAAGCTGAGCACACAAAACAGCCCTGCTCATAAAGAACTCCTTGGACATATTATTTGTCCCTTAATCTGCCCTTTATTGCTTGCCAGTTACATTTTTCTTTACATTTAATAAGCTCTACTTGCAAGGGCAAACAAGTGTTCTCCTAATGATGTTCTGATGGAGGAAACATAATTGCACACCATAAAATCTTAGTAGCTACTTTAATTGCTCCACAAATTATCTGTAAATGCTGTGCATGATTTATAGTAGCAAAACTTCCCCCCCCCTCAGCAGCTAAATAGAGCTGACTGGGAACTTTCAAGAAAACATTTTTTTTGTAGACAAATATCCACCTGAAAGGCAAGCCTTTTTTTCAGGGACGTTTCTATTAAAAAAAAAAAAAAAAAAAGGCTGGGACAGTATTCTTAATTTTAGGTAGGAGTTTTAATCTGATTTAAATACCAAGTAAATGAGATCTTAATCACAGCAAGAATACGTGAGTTGTGAAAGACAGAGGTGGTCGATTTGTAAGCTAAGACAGACAAACCAGATTCGAGACCTTGGCTTATCCAGATTGTAGGAGAGCAAAAAGCTTGAACTTGGGTCTAGGTGAAAGACCTATTTTGATTGAAGTTTGTCTTTTCTACTGCACTGGAAGCAGTTTAAAGTGTAAGACTTAAAAAAATTTCAGTAAATGAAATTTTTGTTTGCTGATGAGCCCTGTCTTCAAATAACACCTAGGCAGCTGTGAGACAGTAAGCAAACACAAATACTTGCAGAATTACAGCAATTTCCACAGTCTTCATCACCTCAGCATTTTATAGCAGTAACTGAAGCAGTAACTTTGATGCAGAGCAGCATAATTTTTAGACAGAATACTTTTGAAAGTAGAAATACGAAAAGATAAACATTGCAGAAAGTGAAAACTGCTTCTCTACAACAAAGCACTACACTAATTAGTCCATAACTTAACGAGGAGGAAATAGAAATCAGTGAGGCATTAGGAAAAGCTTTTAGAAAGAGACAAACTTTGTAGCTATTCCATCAGAGGACTACATTCTGCTATAATTGCAGTTTATTTATTCAAAGATTTGTATATTAATGGGTTCCAGCTCAGTAATGAGTAACATTTGTTTCTGTACAATTAATTGTTGACATGGCTAAACAACTGTGAGTTGAACTTAATGCAAACTGATCTGCTGAATGAAATCCTTAATTATTAGTACTTTATTGAGCCACTTGTAGTCTAAAAGCTTTTTGAATACAAAGTAATGAAACTTGTTGTATATTTAAGCTGGATATAACTTTTTTCTGAATGAGACAAATTGACTGGGATGTGAAACACACCTACATAGAAGTGCTACTCAAAAAAATCAAACTTAGAGACAGATACTTTTCTTCCATTCTGTCACAGACTTCTCTCAGGAGACAATTACTGTAGAAATTCCTCAAGTTTCAAACTTGAGGCACTAAAGACAAAATGACAACATATTTCAAGCAGAATGGAGCAACAGCTGCTTATAACATTTACAACAAAGATAAAGTAACATTTCAAATCAGAATCTTATGAAGATAATGGGTTTGGAAAAAAAACTATTACACCAAATAAAAATAGAAATTGAATGCCTGATAATTCTGATAAAAGTAGAGAATACAATAGTTTCATTACAAGATATTTTCTTACATGTATTTATATATATAGAGAGATGTATTTACCTTACTCTCAACATCTGCAAATGAGAATTTCCCTCTCCTGATTTTGATGATTTCAACACTGTAAAGGTTAATCTTGAAAGTGCTGTGAACAGAAATATACACTAACGTAAAATTCCCCAAAATCACAATTTTAACATGATTCCTAGTGAGCTTATTAAAGCTGAATTCAATATTGTTTGTACTAATTACTTTTTAATTTTTTGTATTATGTTTATTTACCTTAATTTCTTGCATACTACTGAGTGAATCCATCTTTACTCTCAGCTTCTCTTTTCTTTATTATTTCAGCTGCAGCTATTTCAGGAGACAGTGTTCTCAAAAACAGGTATCTCTTATTGTAACTTTTTAAATTGCTACCAATTTTTATAAAAATTTTTTTTTCCCGTTGTATACTTTGAGGCTCTATTCCCAGTAAAACTGTCCTTTAGAAGGTCAAACCAAGATATTCTTTTTCTGAGTGATTTCCCTTCCCCTGAGTCTGAATTCCTTTACTTTCAAGCTCTTCCCCCTTACAATTACCATCTCCTTCAGGATGATAAACACCAGAGTTGATGTACAAGTAAGATCAGTGGTGCTATCAAAGATTTAAAGAGGTGCTGGAGATGGAATCTGAATATATAACAGGACCCACTGGCTTTGATGATCCCCCCTCTAAGCCTGGCTTGTTCTCCTTTGCCTTGGGGACCTTATGTGGACTGTCATTTAAATTTCCTCTTGAAAGTTTACCCATGGGTCATACATGATACTACTTGAGTAAACTGAAAACTGACAAAAGCAGCATTAGCAAAAAGTAGTGACAAATGCTGATGAATGACTGCAGAGAGCTATCCTGGAGTGTATTGCAGAAGTGGGTGTTAAGACTGACAGCATTTCATGCTATCCTAAGTGATCTGCAAGAAGTAGTAAAGATTGTATCAGTGACAGCCTGAAATATAGGTAGACCATCGGAGGAGAAACTGCAAATCGCAAGCACAGCAAAGAAATTAGCATAAAAAATTAATCAGAGGAATAATTAGAACACAGAAAATTTCAGTTAACAGAAAAAAAAAATAAAACCATTGTCTTCAGGAAGAAAATAATCTTGAAGGCACTTAAGATTTCAGGATGGTATTTTGCCTCCAATTGCTGATGGAAGCACAGACATTAACTCTACTTTCAAGGAATCCTTTTGCTCTGACCTCCCGTAATTCTCCTTCCTGAGAGTTTAGTCCTCACAGCTTGCCACCCATCTAATGCTCTACTCCCCTGCTTCCTCTAGGACTTTTCCTGACACCCTCTCCAGAGCTTCTGAGAACCTCTGATGGCATTTCTGTCTGGGTGGCATAACATTTAAAGCAAAGGGCACACACCTTGCAATGGAATTTCTAAATACACATAGCTACATATTAGGCAAAGCCTAATACACCTAAACAAATTTCTGGGCACATCTGTGCAAAAACTTCTTTCAATCTCTGAATGACCTTTGGAATCTGAGGACTTTGTCTGTATCAAGAGAGTGTCAGGACAGAGAAGTTAAGTCATCTATTGCTGAAATTTCAGAACAGTCCCTGGTACCTTCTTGTGACTGGTCATCTAACACTTGCCCATATGATTCTCTACAGCTCAGCCCAGCTGTTGGCACAGGCCACCCACAAGAGCTGTTTTTTCTAATCAGGGTAACACTGATTAGAAGACTACATGAATTTAAGCTGGCTTGATGTCCAGAGGAAGACATGGTGATATGGCTAGTACAGATGTGGCCCTTGAATCTTAGGCCTCACCAGGGTGGTACACATCTTGCTCACCTTAGAACAATGCCAACACACTCAGCAAGGGCCTGCTTGTGCAGTGTTAGTTATGAGGAGAATAACAAGAAGGATGTGTCTTAAATGTTACCCTTTATGCAAAATGATAGTAAAGTACTTGAGAGCCACCGGTTATATCTGTTCTGAAAATATTTGTCCAGAAGCCTTTCTTAGAAAGACTGAGCAGGGACAACTGATTTTCAGCACTTGGGTGAGTGACCCACCTGGATACTGTGTAAAAAGAATGAATGATTGTCCTTACTACTGCCTTCTGGGACCACCTTTCAAAACAAGATACTTGCAAATGCATTTTGTGGGAAGCCCTACAGATCATATTGGCTTAGGATAATTCTTTGCATCTATGTGGTGAGTGGTGCAAATAGTATGGGTATCTATGAGAAGAAGAAAATGAGGAAGGGGGAAGAGAGAGAGGAGTTAAGTGCACAAAGAGGAAAGAACCCAGAAATCAGCAAAATTGCAGACACATTTTTTTCCTCACTGCAGCTGAACTGACTGAAAAGGTCACTTCTCAAAATTACTTCCAGCTGCTCATGACTGCAGTTGCCTGGGATCATGATGGCCTACTGAACTGCTCTTGTTCACACCCCAAACCTATCTCAGTTGAAAAGAGCTACAAAAATGAGCACATTTCTGCTAGACTGACCCATCTTAACCAAACACCTATTTCAATGTGATCAGAAACTGGTTAGAAGAGCTTAGCTATTTCTTTCACTGAAAAAAAAAAGAAAAAGGATGCACATCTAAATTGCAATGCACAAACCTGTCCAGTAGTGTTAGTGGACTTCAGTGTCTAATGTATTAAGCACACTGTACAGTGCTTTTTACAAGCAGGTGCAACATGCTTAAGGAAGATTGCAATCATACAAAGCAGACCAGGTAGAGTCACAGCTAGAATTACTATCCTCTAAGCAGGATAATGTTATCAGAAAGCTATTATCAAATCAGCTCAGGATATCAACCCAAATAATGGTGCCTGAAAAGACAGAATCGCAGGGGACAGCCTAGAGAGTTAAATGAAAGCAAATGAGGAATATAAGATCTGTCCAGTGACATGGAATATTAAATGGATGTGTTCCTGTTTATCAACACTTGGTAGCACATGTAAAATGTTCTGCTGTTTATCAGTCTGGGAATTGGTAAGATACTTGTTCACTAATCTTCCTTTAAAGTGCTGTTGACATGAATTCTGTCCCTAAGCCCAAAGGTGGATTTGATGGTCTGGTTATGATGAGCCTTTTTCTTCAAAATGTTTTTGAAAATATTCCATCTGGAAGAAATATAGAATAAAAAAGCAAAATTGCACAGGCTTCTTCATCAGTGTAACCTATAAGGTTTTTGTCTTTCCTGCTTTTTGGGATAGGAGTGCTATGGGGGCTTAGGATTCATGCTTCTGCTTTTCTATTAATTCCTGCATCATGGGTGCATTCTGAAGTTAAAATAAACGAATAAACCAGGAACAGGAACAAAAAACCCCACCCTAATTTACCCCAAGTAAGGAAAAAAGAATCTAACCCTTAGTTATATCTGTGTGCTTGCAGCCACCAATATAGGGGTGAAAGACCCTGCAAAAATAAAATAAGAAGGTAAGAAAACCTTGGGATTGTTTCATTTTAAAGGTGATCACAAAATTTCAGTATTTCAATCTTCTCAATAATTTCCAAACAGCTTCAGATTAACTCTATTTGTATGGTCTGCCAACCAAAGCTGAAGACGTGAGGAGAGGGGAGTACTCTTAACAGTAAGAGTAGATTTGGTATTTGTGAGCAGTCTAGTCACAGAATGCAACAAAGCCTTTCAGCTGTCAACATTTTCCCTTGTTAAAAATCAAACTCCTTATTTTATTTCAAAATAGCCATAAGGGAACTTTCTGTGGAATAGGATCATTAACTCAGCAGTGAAATGACTGGAATGCAACCTGCCTCTAGTACCCTTTTCAACTTTACAAGAAACTAATGAGTAAAAAAACTAGAAAGTGTCAAAAATAATTCTAGTGAGATACATGAATGGCACTTATTTCTTCAACTTATTTGTTTCACTTGTTGCCTTAAGTGATTTTCATACTATGGCATAAATTATTTTAAGTAGATTTTCTTTCTCATTAGGAGAGAAAAACAGAAATGCCAAACAGAATCCTTAAGTTCATAGTCTGTTTACTTGTTACAGTTTCAGATGTCAATTTTGGTTTATATAATCATTAGAAGGAAAAAAAGTGAAGTGTATGCTACTCAAGAGCATACATTAACATCACATAGAAATGTTTTCAACAGTAGCTTAATGCAACAAGGAATTTGGAGTCCAGGGGTATTCATATGGAACAGGCTTCCTTTATCCTTCTATTAGCTTCTAATATATGAGTAGACTTTTGAAGGATCAAATAATACAACCTGTTTTCTGAATAGTAGAATAAATTGCTGCACAAAAAAAAAACCTATAAAAAAATCTATTATATTCTAGTAGTGGCAGCCTAACATTTAAAGTGTTGCATAGTTTCTTATAAAGTCTCCCTGCTGAAAAGAGCCTTTTATAGAAAAACAAAAAGAGAAAAAAGAGTGTCTCCTTTGAAATTGTTTGTTTGCCTTAAGAAAGTGATAAATAAGGAAAAATAATACTGAATGGGATATGAGCAATCTACATTGCCTAGTTAAAAGAGGCTCCTTTTTTTTGAAAAAAACCACAAAAAAACCAAAAAACAAACAAAACCCACACACACACCAAAAAAACAAACAAACAAACAAACAAACAAACAAACAAAACACACCAAAAAAACCCCAAACAAACCTGCAACTGGCTCTCTATTTAGGAAGGAGACTATGCTTAATTTTATAAAGAAGACCTGTAGTGAACGACCTGCCAAGTGTCTGGGTGCCTGCGCTAGTGATCCAAACCAGTTCATGCTGTAGATCCCAGAGGTGTGCAGTGCTGAGGACACTGCACTGGGCTGTGGGAACATTTTTCCTACTGCCCATGCTAGCTCCAGCCTAATAGCAAGGACCCTGAAAGGCATGATTTGGTCTTGCTGCCTGGACTCTTAAAAGGATGACTCACAGCTAAAGGCTTTCAGAAAATTTCTCTGGAGTTGGCACTTTCTGGGACACATTACCAGGGTTTGTAATTTTGTTTCTTTTTTTTTTCTCCTCTGTCTGCTTTCCCTTGTACTGGAGGACAAGACAGTCTCAGAGTAAGGTCAGTGTGGAATTATCTCAGACCTTAGAATAGTTTTTATGGATGGCTACTAAAATAAATTTAAAGATTAGCTGGAAAACGTTCTTATCTCTAAGGTCTAAAGAACCTTGATCTTGAGGGGACTCATTACCATATGAATAACAAGTACCCAGTGAGGTACCAGTGAGGCATCTTGATATCCTGTAGAAGTCCTGAAAACAGGTACTGAGAATCCCCCTGGGGATAATTAGCCCTCTTGCCTCCACCACCACGCCATGCAATGGCCAAAAGCAACAGCTTTCCAGAGGAAGACAGACTGAAGGGCTGTGAATCTCAGCAATGACCCAGTATCTTCCTCAGGTAACAAAAAGAGTAGTATGTAAGTATCTTCATAGCCTTCGGTGGTTGTAAACCCTCGATAATTCTGTATGTTGAAAAGATAACAGAAAATTAGGCTGACACAGTTTTTACTTGCATTCAGCAGAAATGTAAGGTAAATTCTTCACTAATATAATGGAGCTGATTTATATTACAAAAAACCAGATTAGACTTTGTATTTGCCTTTTAAAACTGCTATCCATGTTTTATCTTCTTTCAGTACATAATAGTAATTTACAGGAGTTTCAATTTCTGTTGCTTTCTCCAGAGTTTTTACTTCATAACATTCCTCTGACTGTAGAACCTTGGCTGAATACCTCAGAGTATACTTACAAAATCTGTGGGTGTCATCATGCCGGGGTCACGGGAGTAACCAACATCATCACTAAAATCTGCAGTGTACAGTTTCTCATGCTGTTATGTTGGAGAAAATGTTGATGAAAGCATGTGCTGCTTTTTAAGCTGCGTATGCCAAAGAGTTGAATTCTCTAAGGTGGCTGAACTGGCCTTCATCAAGTCATGTGAATCCATGGCATTTACAGAAATAAGAAGAGAAAGAAGACTGCTCTTCAGAACAACCCCAAGTAAAGATCTTGTCTTGGAACTCTCTCTATTCACTGTGGGATATTCCTGGTTTGCTGATACTGTTTCCTTAAGTATAATTTAAAAAGATTGTCTCAAACATGAACTCAAGCCTGGTAAGTAGTGCTCTTCTCAAGGATGAGCCTCTCTAGTATAACTATTCTAAAGGTAGGCATAACCACAAAGAATTCAAGATGAATTTGAAATCAGCAAGTTAAAAAGAAACCACGTTGAAAGAATGGCTTAATTAAAGCGAGGTTGTAAACTAACTTTGCTTGCTCAATTAAGAAAGCAGGTGCAGACTAAGTGAATTTACTCATAAGCAAATAGGGAAAATTAAAATATAGGTAGGGTGGAACAATTTATGTAAGGGGGAGGTGATCTAATAAAGGTCTAAGTGAAGCACACCATCAGGATGAAATTGCAGAAACTGTCTCAAGGCAATTAAGAACTGCAGAACAGAAAAAGACCCTTTCTAGCACGTTACAGGCAAAAAAACCCCCACAAACCAGGAAAACTACAAGTATACAGCTATAGAAACAAAAATATACAAAACTTCTTCCAGCTGTAAATGTATGGACAGCTGATCAGAGAATGAAAATAAACATCCTATGCTTTTTTTGTACTTAGCATTATGAATAAATAAAAATATTTGCCCTTTTTTCACTATTCAACTGAAACAGAGTAAGATGCTCATGTTAATGTAGTCCTTCTATTATTATCTGACTGAAGTTCTTAACTGCTTCCCTTTTAAGCACATCACTGAACTCTGTGATGGGACAGTGAGATATGAAGAATTCTGGGTTTTTTAAAGGGTTAGAATTGAAGAAGCTGGAGTCAGATTTGTGGCCGTGAGAGAATGAAGTGACCTTACTACAAAAACAATCTGCTTTTGCCCTTGTATTTTCCCTTTTCTCTGTGAAGAGGTTAAATGATGTTCTTTTAGAGTACTGATCTTTCTTTCTGCATATTGTGTCTCACTTTGTCGCCCAGCCATGTGATAGTCCCATACTCCTCATCCCCCTTAGCTCTTCCAGCACTGTCAAAGGGTCCTGTTAATATACACTGCCTTCTTCATCTTCTCCACAGCCTTATTTTTTGGGTTCAGATGCTTCCCCTGCTGGAAAGACGACACTGAAGACAGGTATTGGAATTACGACTGTGCAAGAGCTAAAAGAGGTTCTGCATGTCAATACTGTATTTTTAATACCTTGCTCAAAAGTCACTGCCATTTTACCTTGCAGACAAGGAGTACTGCAGTGTTCCCTTGCAAGCTGGGAATTCTGGAGAATGTCCTCCACTTTCACTGTGTAAAACAAGTTATGAGTAGGGCTTCCACCTCTGAGAAGTTGTTTTGGTCCACTTAGTTGCCCCTGCGGGCTAGACATGCTCATGGGTTGCAGAACTAAAAAAAAAAAAAAAAAAAAGCAGAAGCTGTAAGATTTTTTTGTTTGATGAAACAGTCAGTCTGAGTCCTCTGTTCCTATACCAGCAAGAGATATAAAGACTAAATTCCCTTGTCTAGATCAATAAAATATAAACATATACTAATGACCTTTAAACCTATAGCTTTTTAAAACAAGCTAAACTGAATTTCAGATTAAATAATTTTATACAAATCTGATGTTCAAAGCTAATGGAAGTGAAAAAATGGAAGTGAAAAATAAGCTTAATTACATTACTGATGACTTCCAAAGTGATTTACCTCATAGTATTTCACAGATGACTTTAAATCAAATTAAGGATTTTTCAAAGGATGAAACTTTTTGTGATAGCAGGCACATACTAGGCTGAGAAACTTGATGCCCTTTTTAGTCTCAGCCTTCAACAAGGTCTCCTGGGCCCTCCTGCTTAGGTGAATGTGTTCAATGGCAGGGACTGTTGGGGTAGCTGAAGATCAAGTTATGATTTTTGTCATCTTTCAGCTCATATGTCTCCCCACTGTGGAATCAGGTGGTTTAGATACATGGGTGCTGACAGAATTGGTCAGTGTCCTTGCAAAGCAAGGATGGGCTAAAAACCAGGTGGGTAAAAAAATTATTTGCTGATCAAGCTCACAGTGTAGTTGCAATTTACCTGGATTACTGTCACAAGCAGAGAAACACAGGGAGCTGTCAGAAGATGTGTCCTGTTTAACAACTTTACCATCGACCTGGAGGAGGGTTGACCCTTATCACATTTGCAGATGACATGAAATTCGGAGTCCTTGAGGGCATGGATGTCATTAGAGGGCCTGATGATGGCTGGAAGAATGGGCTGACAGGAGACTATGAAAGGAAGTACAAGTGCTAAGTGTCCAGCCTGGGAAGTAGGAGTCCTTTGCAGTGATACAGGAGTGCCTGGCTGGGGAGAAGTTCCACAGGCAAAGTCCTTGGGGGCCCTGGCGGGCAGCGAGCTGACTGTGAGCCTGCAGTGGCTATGGCAGTAGTGAGGGCACACAGCATCCTGTGGTGTGTCAGAAGGAGCACAGACTGAGGAAGGGATTACCTCCCTATAATCAGCACTCGTTAATCTGCATCTACTACAGCCCATTTCAGGGCCCCAGCAAAAAGATGCTGATAAACTGAAGCGTGTTCAGCAGAGGGTTACCAAGATGGCTGGGCCTAGAGCATCTGTGCCGTGAGCTGGGATAAGGGAGCTGGGCTTCTTCAGCCTGGGAAAGAGATGGTTTCAGGGGACCTAATAGCAGCCTCCAGTGCCTGTGGGAAATGTATCAAGAGGATAGGTCCGGGCTCTGGGTGGTGGGAAGACTGAAGACATGTCATAAATGAAGCAACTGTATACAAGTTCAGACTGTATACCAGGAAACATTTTTTCACCATGATGACAGTCAAGCAGAAAAGCAGGTTATCCAGTCTCCGTCCTTGAAAGTTTTCAGTACCTGACTGACTATTAAAACACCAACACACATTGTTGATTTGACCAACATTGGTTTGACCCCACAGCTAACCTTGATTTAACTAGGAGGTTGGACTGGATACACTGAGGTCTCCTTCAACCCAAATTTTCCTAAGATTATGTGAACACAGCTGAATGTTGCACCACAGTAAACTACACAGTGTTACTCTATATCAGTACTGAATGAAAAAAATATTTATTACAAGATTAAAATAAGGTATAATTTTTTTTTCCCACTGTTATCAACATATATAAGCAGTAACTTGTAAAATCAGTAAATGACAAACATATTATGAAAAGATTCCAAATTAGGCTTACAAAAATATCCTGAGACAGTTCACTTCAAAATCCCACCCACTGCTGTCACTAATAGGCATGTAAAATTCTTCAGTGAATAGAACAGTGAATGAACAGCACTAGAATAAAAATTCACTTTCCTCATCTCATAATTTTTCTACTCTCATAAAAAGAGACACTCTACCACAAAATTCTTTTTAAAACAGATGGAGATAGGTAGAAAAGACAGTCACTCAGTATGTGTAAGAATGTGGAAGAAAAACAAATTACAAAATCATAAACTGATATTAGGCTACCAATAAATAAGCACTGCTAATTCAACCATATAAATATATAATTTAATTGTAAGTGCATATATATATATATTTGTATTTATAAGGCTGAACAATTTGCATTTGCAAAACTTATAATTTTGCCAAATTCCAAAGTACATTTATTTACAAAAAGGATCTGCAAGACAAAAGAAATATCCTTGAACTGTCCATTCTAAAACTGTAAGTGTAACTCAGGTGACACACTCCAGGGGCGATGACAGATCAGGCCGAGTTATTTCTTTAAGTGTTTTCTGTTTAGTTCTATGACATGTTATGCTCAGCACATGGGATTTTGAGACTGTTCTTTAGAGACATCCTACACTCAGAAAAGAGCACAGATACTTTCTATGGGTTTGGTATTCCTCTCTGGAGGTCAGACAGGCAAAAGCTAGATGTGGTCATACCTAATAGTAAGTACTTTAAGACTTAGTTTAAGTCCAAGATGCAGGATGGTTTCTCGTAACCTGGTTGTAAATCCTCCAGGGATTGTCTCAGTCATCTTGTTTTATTACAAAACTCAGTGATGTTTACTAAAGTTATATCTAAGAGTCATTGGACAAGACCAGAAATTGTCTGAAGAGCAGGGATTAAAACCTAGGATTTTCTACTCTAAAAAACAGATAACAAAGGGGGGATTTAGTTTTCACATTAAGACACTTAAATGGATGTTTGTGGCAGTGAGCTGTATATCTAAGCTCACGCTATCACCACTGCTCAATTCAGTTGTCTAAGCACACACTTGAAGTGCCACTAAAGATGCTCTAGGGTATCAGAGGTTATCTACATGAAGAGAGAAAACGTGACATAGGACTTAGGGAAGATCTGCAGTCCTTTGTGGTAGTAGCTGGATACCCAGGCCAAAACATTGGGGTATTATGCAAGTGTTTCATAGATTAGATATCCCAACCACAGGGAGGCATCTAAGTGCACGTGTCTACCTTTGCACATCTTCATCTCGAGGCAAGTCCCATCTCGATGAAAAATCTCGTCAAGAAATGTGAGACAACAATCTAGTGAGTATTCTGATTGCAGAGGTTATTGCTCCCACCAAAGCTGAGGTGCTCAATAATGTGGTTCACTGCATTATTTAATTTTGCAATGAAAGAGATAAAGAGAGCCCAGATGACCAGGTGACATCCCTTTTGCAGAGAGGCCAGCGTGTCTAGATTGCTGCAATGGCATTATGAGGGGAACTCTAACTCTGCCTCAGTGCTTTCAAAGCTGCATAACTGTTTCAAATCCCTGTCAGAGCATAAGTGCCATGTAGTTATGCCATCTCTGGACACAAACATCTCCTCTCTCTCTGTGCTGTGAAAAAACATGTCAAAAATCATGTCTCAAGTGAGCATTTACTTCAAAATTTATCAGCAATGAATATATTTCCCAAAATATCCATAGCTTTTCCAGTGGCCTAGAGAGTTTGCTGGTGAGAAAATGCTACAATCTGCAAAGAAAAAAATGTGTGTCCTTTTGTGCTCAAGTTGCTTTACTAGCGACAAAAATATTTTTTGGCAGTCGATCAGCAAATGTGCACTGGTGTGCAATCCAGTGCTGAACCTGTTGTTTGGAACTAGAGACTTGAAACACTTTGCTATTATACAGATGCCAGCATCCTCCTGTGTTTTGTGTCTTTTGTTTACAAACTACTTTTGAACGAAGCTTTTTTGAAAAAATGAAAATTATATCAATTAGATAACAGCTCATTTTGTTGACTTCTTTCCTTGCTCTTTTTGTAATCATGCTTTTAGTGCTGTGGAGGGAGGAGGGAGAACTGATTCTCTTACCTTAATGCAACAAACAAGCAAGCAAGTAAAGCAGTAACAAAAAGGGCACAGTAGTTTCTGAGTAGCTACAAAGCTTACATATTTATTTTCTTTAAATTCTTTAGTTTGGCTAAACTCATCTCACTTTGTCATGTGACTTTTCAGAAACACTTGTCTTGCAAATCAAACATTTCTGTTGAAAAACAGTTTACTAAAATAATGTTACCATATGAGATACCAAATATAAAGTTTAAGATCCAGAACAGTGGCCAGTGTCAAACTAAGAAACGCACTTTGGGGAGCCAATTCACCATCGGAGTAATTCACCTGCCAATTCACCTGCTTTCTAAATATCAATGTATTTTACATATTTATAAAGCAAATGTTTGTTACAAAATAAATGCATTCAAATTAACAAGGCAGTGGTGTTTCAGAGAATTTTCTTGACATAAATATTGATCTGATGAAACAAGTACAAGGGGAAGGAAAAGGACTAGTTCTCAAAATTTTTTATATTTACAGGAAATATGCATTTCTAGGAGACATAATAAAATTAAAATGTTTGTCTACTAGAAAAAATAGTTTATCATAATAGCTATCCTCTAGATTTATTAAATACTCTGGTTCTGTTAAGGTATTATTGAAGACTATAAAGACCTTTGATGTTTAAAATAATTGCTGTTAAAATATTTTAACTATAACTATGAACATAATACCATCACATGGGGGAAAAAATTAAAAATTAGATAAAATGAAAATACACAAAGGATTTTATCAATATTCATTAATTTTGAACTGAGAGATTTAAAGCAACCACTAAATGAGTTATATTTATTCAGATTAGATCTCTGAAATCATTACTCAACTCAGAATGAACTAAGCCTACTGTGCCTACACTTGTGCATACACAAGTAAAGCCAAACAGTATACGAGTGTAAGAGTTGTAAAACTGAGCACCAGATTTTATTTTGCTCAGGTAATGACTGTTTTGATTAAATTGGTAACAAAGTCTGTCCTATAAGTATTTGTAATGATAAGTTACCAGGTTTAAAAAAAAACATTTCTATTTCTGCCAACCAGACACTGTATCTAAATTATACAGAACCTATACAACTCTTAAAGGACAGGCAATAGTTTCCTAACTTGGAATATTTACACACATTTTATGACTTGACTTTAAAATTATAGTGTTTTTTTAAACAGCACCTGAAACAACTTTCTTTGCTCCACTTTCTCTGTGTACAGAAAAACCAACATATTGTTTTCCATTACAAGAAACAGCATTTATTCAAAATGGCACCTGGATTATTACATTTTTTTCTATATTTAAGATTGGATATAAATTGCATTATCTCTGAAACTTCTGTATAGAATAGTAGTTTAAAGTAAATGTTTTCCAATAACGACAATTTTCCTGTCTGGCTCGAAAACCTTCCAATGCATACTCCCAAAACAAATGCACTGTTAAAAAGTAGGCTCCTTGTTTTAATCAATTTGCATTTGAGCTGAGTTCAAAAGAACACTCACTCTCCATAAATATAAAGAAAACAGAGGGAATTCCTCTGAGAGGTGAAGAATAATTTGATCAAGGTTCTTCAGAAATTTGATTTTTTCTTCTCCTTCATAGTCTGAGCTAGAAACATTACTTTCTTCTGTCTCATTCTGAAGAAGTTGTTCCAGAATCATGCACAAAGGAGAAACATTCTCATACTGGGTAATGTCATATGCAGACTGGACCTGGGGATAAAAAAAAAATCAGTACATAAGCACAGTGTGAAAATGTTTCTGCAGCCCAACATCTCAGATGGCAGTGTAAGCAATACTGTTAAAATTGGCAGCAGTATTTATATAATCAGAATAGTTATACATTCGGAAAGATTGTTTCTCAGAAGTGCTTCCTTTCTGGTGGTAACAGCCAAACAACTGACACTCCATCATACTACGAAAAGTCAACATAATCCCCTCTTTATGAGTCAAAGAGTTTTCTTTACCTAATTATTCACAGGCTGTGACATACAATAGGGATGCACAGAAAAAAACAACAGCTTTGTTTGTTTTAGGCATATAATTAGAATTGGTGGATTTCTGTTTACTGTAAAAGAAAACAACAAGCAAAAAAGAACTTTTTACTCCTAAATATAGACGATCACCTATGCAATTGACACCTCTAGAAAACAAAAGTCCAAATTCTCAATCTCAACAGAAAATACACAAGCCAGTTCTGAGTCAGGTAAAGTGGAAGAGTCAGTTTGACAAATAAGCTCACTGGCCAAACTAAAATATTTTTAAAATCTTACGGCTTTATCCAATATAAATTTACCTGTCCTGTATTTGGAAACTGGAATTTTAAACAGGAGCTTCCCAAATCTCTTCCATACATAGGAAATAACTGGTAAGATAAAAACTTAAATCTTGGGGAGTTGTCTCTCTGGACTGAAATTCTGTGTCCTCCTTAACAGCAAAAATCTACCAATAATATGAGATGACTTTGTTCTGAAAAAGGCTGCAATTACAGTAGGTAGATGATCAGGACTGAAAGGTAAAACCTTAGCTTCTATAAAATTAATTATATATTTTAGAAAATGGACTGACAGCTCTAGCAGGTCTAAAAAATTGTTTATGCCGCTGATACAAAGCCAGATGGGTCCAGGCTTTGACAAAGGTCTATGAAAAGTATCAAACAATTTTACCCAGACTAAATTACATACTGTTAGACTTTCTGAAGTGTGAAATTTATTACATAATCATGGTTTTTACAAATAATGCAAGTTGGTTTCGATTCCATTAGAATCTAACAAAAAGGCAGCACTTTATCTTCCTCAGATAAAACTGTGGAAGATTGCTCACCTTGACTTTCTGAGCTAGTAGTTCTTAAAACTAAAATCTGTGTTGAAGCACCCTAGGGTAATGTTTTTCAGGTAGATCCCCACCTCAAGGACAATACTAATAGACCACACCCATCCTATTGCAAAACCTCTACACAGCAAAGTAATTTTGCTGAGTTTTCTAGACCTCTTAAAAATTAGGTTCATTACCAAAACACATTATCCCCAGCCTTGTCTACTCCCGTTCTGTCTCTCTAGAACCTGATAAGAAAAATCTACAGTTCAAAAGCTGTGCTAAGAATTCAGTATTGACACTCTTATCAGAACAGACAGTAAAAAATATAAAAAGACAATATTAAGCATTTACATACTTCTAAAATCCAATTAAATCAAAGTGAACAATTAGGGAAAACCTCCTTCCCAACCAGAGGTAAATAGACAGTCTGTTTTTAAAAAATACCAAACATTTGACTCTTCGACAATCATGCCTGATTGTTTTTACTATTAACTAAGAGTGATGTAATAAATGTATTATTTTTCTTATTATACTAAATTATAGCTTTCTAAGTTGAGATAATAACTGTTATTACTGAATTTCTAAGAAATAGATGATTTTAAAGCCCCACAAAGTCTGCTCTTAAGACTTTCAGTGTAAGGATCATCTGACCAAACAAAGGCATCAGCAAACTGAGACAGTTGCCTGACAGAGGCTTGAATTTATTGCCATTTCAAGGGTATCCAAGGGTATCCAAGGCATATCATGAGCAGAGCCTTACATAAGGGTCAGCAGCTGTAAGCCAGGAGGTGTACCTTCGGTTATCCAGTGTGGTATTAGATGTCTGAGTTTTGGCAACTGAGTAGTTCCTGGGGTCTTGCAGGATGCTATTCACCCCACTCTAAACTAGAACATCAGATGCGCCATGTCCTGAAACTCTTTACAGCAACAAACTGTGACTGTGCCCCCTCCCAAAAAAAAGTGACTATTTTATAAACATATATATAGAAGCAAAAATGATGTTCTATGCTTTTAGTTCCTGTAATTTGGATAGGAGACGTACAATGTCACAAGCAATAATCTTTGTTTGATTCTTAAATGAGAAATCAATATAACAGGTATTAGAGAGGCAAATTTTGTCACGGCACTTACTCTTGTAACCTCAGGCTCTTCCAAGTAGTTAGGCAATTGTGTTACTTTCAGTAGGTCTTGAAAATTGCAACTAATTGCAACTTAGTAAACTATCTAATTTAGTATGGATAATAGAAGCTACAAATTAACTAATTAGCTTTCCTCTGCATTAAAGGAAGATTACATTAGGAGGAAGTATTTTTTGAGATAAATGCTTTTCTGAAGACAAATGCCCTTTGAAATACTGTATTATAAAACGGGGGGGGGGGGGGGGGGGGGAGGAGGAGGAGGAGGGAGGGCCAGGGAATCAGTCTAGAACATTTTCTGGCTCAAGGCTTAATAACCTTTCCAAATCATTTATTAATCTCAACAAAACGTGTCTCTCTTTTCTATTAGATGTCTTCCATAGCACTAATTGATGCAATTACTACCAATGCAGATTTATGCCACAGAATTTGTAGAGGGATATCTTTATTGTTACCTAATGGTGCACAGTCACATAATAGAGCTACTAATCTTGCCCACCAGTGCGTGTAAGTGGGTAGCAGTGTATGTGTGTGTACACACACACAGAGCTAGTCCTCCCAGAAAGTTCAGAAGGTATGGCTATAAATTAGTAAGCCTCATATATATGCTGCTATTCCAGAACATATTAATAACAACCTTAAGTAACACTAATTCTGTTCTTCAGAATGAATTTTAAGATAATCACTCTTCTTGCAGATCAGATGGATATGCAAAATGGATTTTGGACACTATTTTTTATGAGATCAGTCCTTGTCAATTTTGCCTCACCAAGTACTTGCAAATGTGTTTCCCAGCAGTAATATGCATTTTCATGCTCCTCAGTTTTTAATTTAACTTTTCAAATTATTTTCTTATTATGATTTCTCAATACAAACTTTTCAGAGTTAAATAATTTTAAAAAAATATTATTTATATAAGATTGACCTTTACATGAGATGGAAACAAGGGTTACAAGGACCTCCTCGCTGGATCTGATGATCTGTTAATCAGAATTAATGTATTTATATCACCAAGTTCAAAATGCAGGAAGTATCAAAGCTTTTGGTTGAAATTAATTCTCCAAGCTTCTCCTACATTACATGGCAACCACCTGGAATAGAATGCATATTTACTAAACAATCTGAAAGCAGGGAAGAAGTTCTCTTACCTGTCTTCTTTACAATGCTATCACAGAAACATGAACTAATGTGTTAAAGGAAACTGCTATGTTCTAGGTCCCTGGCCCTTTATCATACTTCCTCTTTGCAAAGCAACAGATCAGATGGCCCTGGATCAAATTCTAAGCCACTGCTCCCCTACTGGACAGATCTGGATTCTTACTGAACAGATCAGGAAATAGATTAGTGCAATTCTAAATTGCACTTAGATTATTTCCATTCTCTTAGTTGCTCATGCACATTCATATAATTTATTCAAATTCCCTTAATAACAGCAATATAAAACAAGAAAATGAGAATAAATTTAGCTTTGAAGAAATTCTTTGCAATTCTTAGGCCATTTCAGCAGTCACAAGTCATATTTCTAGTGATGAAGTCTGTGAGCCCGGAATTTTCACATGCAGAAGACTGATACTACTTTCTCAGTATAGGCGAGTAACTTTTATATTTCAAAGGCCCCACAGAATAGAGACAATACTTTGCCAGTGCAAATAAAAATTAGATAAAAACAAAGAGAGTATCTTCATGGCAACTATTGTTTGCTTCCATGCAGCTCAGATAGTTATGTAGGCAATGGACAAAGTGTCATCATCACCTGCACACTCTCTGGAATAAGACAGAAACAGTTCTAACTGGGGAAAAAATCTTTTTGATTTAGAATGGAAGACTGAAATGCTGACATTTCTGACAAAATAAAACAATTAAATTTAATTTAGGAGCACCATTATGTTTGATGAATGACAAAAAGCTTTCCTCCTTTTCTATTTCTATAATTCAGTTAAAATCTGCTTAGACTAAAAAAAAGTGTGATGATACCAAGTTTAAACATATGTTGCAACAAATAATTATACACAACAGAATGCTATATAAAATACTGACATATCGATACAAACTTTAATCAAACTGGAATGATGAGTGTTTATTCACTTCTGCTGTTTAGGAAGTCATAAAATTAACACTTCTAGAAGATAGCTATCTTAGCAGAAAAGTTTTCTACCCAAATCTTCTCAATCCATCATATTCTAACAGTTTTGCTTCTTGTAAATTTTTTCTTGCAACTTTTGCCTCTCCAGTTTCTTGGAAAACCTTTCCTATGCAGCAGGGATATAACTTTTTTTGCTAGCAAGGTGTCTTCTCTATGTCTCAATATAAAGTTGAAAGTTGGTATTTTTCCTCTTTTACATGGGATATATTTTTCAGAGAGGCATAACGGGTAGACTGAAATAAAAAACAGGATCTGCTAAAGCCTGGCTAGTTTTACCTTCCAAGGGAAGCACAAGCAGTAGGAACTGCAGCACCATCAGTTGCTGGGCTGTGACCACTTAGTTAAGGAGGATGGAAGACAGAACAGAACCAAATCTGCCATCTAGCCATTTCCAGCAAAAATCTCCCATCCCTGTCCCCTCCTCAGAAAAGCAAATGTAGCCAAAGCTGCTACAAATTTTCCAGAGCAGGTAGAAACAGACAAAGAGCAGACATTTTTCTTGATATAGACTACCACTGACCAACACATCATCCCAGCAAATAGTCCTAGTGCCCCTTTGCTTCCTTGCAGGTGGCTGCTAGTATAGGCATGAATGAACACGTGCAGACTGAATTCTTGGCAAGAAAATTCAAATTCATGGGCTAGGAGGCCACAGAGAGAGTGTAAGCTGGTATCTTGGGTAACACAGAACACAGGACTCACACAAACTACTGGAAAGTATTTGAAGTGGAGAATGCATGTTAGAAAATGTCTGAGCTTGATTTATAAATTTCTAGAAACACACAATTCTGGAGATGCTGCTTAATGGACAATTACTCCAGCTCTTTTTTTTTGTTTTTGTTGATTTATTTTATTTGCTGTCTTGGCTTTCTGGTAATAAGAAAGAATACTCCATCTAGAATTAAAAGGAAGGCAAGTCGACTAAACAACATACTAAATGCAGCCACTGCTATTCACAGAATTAAAAAAATTATTTCTGTGCTCACTATGCCTGCAAATAGGAGGAGGCTTCTCTAAAACTGTCTTATGTATTTTAACACTGCAGTTCTAACAAGTATTTAATTATAAAAGCAATTTCCTAAGTGAAGAGATATTTGACAGCATCTCTTTTTAGAAAAAAAATTTCTAGATTAGCATAATGAAAAATAAGAAAGGAGTGACTGACTGGAAACTCTATCAACAAGTGGTCACCATTTAGTAAATTTTGTGTTTGCTAAGGGAATGCTGACCAACTTAAATTTTCAGTAAAATCAACATTGTTTTACTATACCCATCCAGTCTAAATCAGAGGTTAATGGAAATATATTTCAAGAATGACTGAATCATTTCCTCAAATGGCAGTTCATTTGCATTTATGAATAAATCAAATTAATTCTCACAGGAAATTCTCGACCCTTCATTTTTCTTTCGAGAAATCCCTATCCAGGCTACCCATTGCTGTGTTCAAGTGTTAAACACAACATTTTTTTGGAGTACAGTATGTTATTTGGATAGTAGGCATTTTACTTCAAAATAACACAGAAATCTTTTAACCGGATGTTCCACAATCATGTGAATAACTTCTACATGGATCATTAAAATTTACAAAACTAACAAAAACACAGTATAAGAAAGCACAGTAGGATAGAAGGCTATCTCTAATTGCTCTTTAGTGTTTATATAATATGTTGATATGCATCCCTAAAACATGTTAGGCACGCGTGCATAAAAGATTTTACTAAGAATCCTTTTAATACTATTGTGCTTAGGTAAAAGGTAATTACATATTGTCATGACACTGGATTCAGCTTTTAGCTGATTAGCACTTCTCTTTAATTGCTTTTTGTTTTGTGACTTGAAAAGCCTATTTCCTGAAATCCCTCTCAGTAATCATAATCCTCATAACCATGTCAAAATTCACCTGCCAAGTAAGTTCAAACTGATGTATGCCCTCTTTCAGTACCTAAAGCAAAATTCACGTCACCTTAATTTCCTTATTTAAATTTATACCCCCACCCCAAATTTTCAAAATATTTTGATCTTTCATTCAATGAGTTCTGAAACTATAATTGCATCATCTTTATTCATTCTGAGTATCATTTTCTTCTCGAGTAGCTCCCTAAGATTCAACTATTCTGCTTAGAGTTCAAGACCAAATGTGACTGCGGAAAGGGTCAAGGAATTACCAACGTTTGTGAAAGTTAAATTCCAGAGGAGGACCATCAGCTAAACTTTTGGAACAATAGAATCTACAGCATGTGCAGTGACTGGTCCTGAGCAACATCCTGCCAACACCACTTTAGACGTCCCAGCCAGCCTCATGCTACAGAGGTTTCAGAAGCAACAGTAAGAAGCTTGTGAAAATACTATCAGCCCAGACACAAAGCCTTGGCATACCCTGGAAAATACTTTTTATGGAATTTCAAGTGTTTGTTCTCTTTGCTATGGCCCAAGAGGAGGATGCTTATACCTGAGGTATCTATGCACTGAGCAGGGTCATCTGTTACCAGCCCTTACTATGACACAGAATTACAAGCAATTCCCAAGCCATCTTAAGCAATATTATTCTTATCTAGTAATACAATTTCCTCAACATATTGTAAGAAATTATATATACCAGCAGTAGAGCATTGATGTTTCTATTTTGGAGTAAGAATCACAACTATTGCCTAGCACGTAACATAACAAAAACATAGAAAGCTTTGAAAAGAAAATTCTAATCCCTTTTATCCTGTTAAAGAAAGCTAAAATATAAGTACCTAAGATATACCATTTAGAGAGAACAAACAAGGAATATGAATGTATGAACCGTCTTGCGATAATGGGAATTTATAAACATATTTTACTCCAATCTACAAGAAATATATGTCAACTCTCACTTCTGTCATGAATGTTATTTTTGTAGTCTATTCTAAAATTATAAAAATTAATTCTTTACAAGTTGAAGCATGTGAAATACAATGTTCTGTTTAATTTTGTTTTCCAACAAAGAATGTGAAATAAAGATTGTGAATGTATCTATTATGATGTGGGCCCTTCGAAATCCAATGGGCAACTTAAGCATAAGTCTAATTTTAAAAAGAAGTTCTAGATCAGACAGTTCAATGTAAAGTCACGATCGAGGGAAACCAGCAAAACCAATGTAATGAAATTTCTCAGTTATGAACTCTTCAGTATTAAAGGATTTTGTTGTGGTTTTTTTGGTTTTGTTTCTGGGGGATTTGCCTACTTGCAACTGTAGGAGTACCACATGCAATAACCATATCATTAAAATAATAGATGTTGTTTGTTGACATAGAAATCATATTCTCAACCTACAAGAAACGGCATGAAGTATACATCAAGGCCAGTAATCTAAGCAAGTCTTGAAAATAAACATCACACATATAACATTTTTCTAGGTGAAGACTGACATTAGTGTAAGAAAATCTTTTTGAATAATAGCAACAATAAAAAGTCCTCTATCAATTAAAATCATATCAGAAAACAATGGATTGCTGAAAAATACAGCTATCTTAGTTTCAAAAGATTTATTGGCAGAAGTTTACCTATGTTTAGAAAAAAATGCAGAGAAGCACTGAAAATGAATATCAATCACTTTGCTTTAATGGCTCTAGAAGAGCAGACAATACTGACAGTAATGCAAGGTACACATTTATTTGTACCTAATCATAATTCATTAATTTTTGAAAAAAAAGCTTTTCAACATGCTTTTTCAACTCATAAGGCTTTTTTTTTTTTTTTCCTTAAAAGCATAACTTTGCCTCACAGTCAGCTTGACTTACTAAAATTACCTCTTCCAATACTAGTAATGGAAAGCATCAGCTGAATCCAGTGGCAGATGGCTGGTACAAGGTTGTCATACAACATGCACTTAAACTGCTTGCCACAGGACACTGTGAAAGCTGAAGGCTTGCACGGGGTGAAAGAAAAGTAAGCCATCATATGAGCGAATCCCCTGAAACACATGAAAGAAAGAGTCACCCGTCCTCTTAGATAGCCCAAATTGCTGAATACTGGGAGAATCATCCTGGAAACATCTCCAAACTCCCACTTGAATGTCTACTATAACCACTGTCAGAAGCAGAATATTTGACCTCTACTCTGACAGCAAGGCCATTCTCATGCTTTCCTATCTCGCAGTCTAATTTGCTGCCTTACCCACTACCAATGCTAAGTTACTTCAGAAAAGAAAATATTCCACTTTTCAGACCAAGTTAAAGCTTGTTTTCAGCTCTGGAAGCTTGCAACCATTGCAACTATATGCATCCCATACTTTAGTCTTTCCTCCAAAGCCAGAGATACAATCCAGGTTCAGAATCACAGATCAAAAAAGCCCACACGTAAGCAAAAATAGGAGGTTTTGGACTAACCTAAAACTCAGCATGTATTTATCTGCTGCAAAAGAAAACAGAAAAGCCATGAAAAAAACAAGGCAAAACAAAACACTAAGAAGGAACAAGAGGAGTGATTTTAGGCATTGCCCTGTGGGAGGAAAAGGACAAAGCTGGTTGAAACACAAACGTAATATTTATATGAAAAAAAGCGACATCTGCTTTCTGAATGACTTTCATCCAACGAATCAAAGTCTCTGTATACTTTTAACAGATAAAAAAGCACACTTCTAAAGAAGACAGGTTTCCCTCTTATTATGCAGTTATTTTTCTTCTTCCATAGTTAGAGGTTGAATATTCTGTAACTATTCAAGGCAATACTATTGTTCAGGAAAAAACAGTTATTGTACAGAAAAAAGTCTTCAGGAGAATATTTGTATTTCACATAAATAAAGTATTTTCACAAATTATTTTCCTAAAATAAATAATTATTTCCCTTAGATATGACTGAAACAAGACAGCAATGGTGTTTCAATAGTTCCAGCATCTGTTTAAAACATCTGCTTTCCACTACAGTTATGTCACCAAATCCCATAACAACCTCTGAATTTTCAGAAAATACCAACTTTAACAGGAAGACTCAAGAGACATGGCAGGATATAATAATTTCATGAAAATCTGGCAGGATTGACAAGCAGTGCTACTTTCTTATTTATTGTATTTAAAACTATGTGGAATATGCATGTAGAATAAATCTTGAGTGGATTAACAGAATTTAACAATAGAAAATATTGATTATTCAGCTTCAATATGTGAAAAATTACAGAATCAACATATTTAGTTGAAAATCATACAAAATATAAAATGTCATGAAATCTGGAGTACACCACAGTGTATCTGAAAGTTTATAGATATGCATTAAAACTTAATTTTAGAAGCAATACACCTTCTCACTAAAAGTGTGATAAAGCATAAAACAGGATAGATTGCTCTCTACAATCTATTTAAGCATTGCAGAATCTAAATGTGTATGACTGCAAGCAAATACATTTTTGTTTTCAGATTTTACTTTTCCATTAATTATCCATTAGACTCTTCTAGAAAGCCCCAAACCAGTAATTTTCTAGAAATTTTCACATTTTTTAATTTGTATGTTTGTTCCAACCGCTACAGCAGCACAGTAGCGTAAACAGACAGTAGTGTACAAAGGTTTTTAAGAGCTCCAGAGTAGCAGTTTAGAATGGATACTATCAAGAAAGGATGAATCTGGGAATGCCGGGATTTGAAATGACCTAGAAGAAGCCTAAAGAAAATCTAGGAAGATTTATACATGGCAAGACAGGCATGTGATTTTTCACTCTGGTATAATTTCTTATACCAAAGTTTCAACACAACTCAGTAAGACTACGCAGAATTCACAAGCAGCAGAGGGCTTGACAAGCAGCTCATTTATCTTTCACAGAATTTGTGTGAAGCATAATGTTCTGATGCTGAATTGGATACTTAAGAGCTGAATACCCCAGCAAAAATACAGATGATTTTATCAATAAAGACAAAATAAATATTTTATCAATAAAGATAGAAATTACCAGATGTGCACTCTTTTGCAGAGTGACCCAAAAGGAAACTATTGCAACCAAACTACAGAGATAGAAGTTCGAAGCAGAAGCATCAATTCCAGAAAAATATTAGAAACTACAACTCAGCTGGAGTTTGAAGTCTGCTGAAAGTCAGAAAGGATCTGAACACATCCAATGAAGAAACTTCTGCCTTGAGAAACCTAAAAGACAATGATTTAGGTAAATTACTGAACTGTCTGGTGGACCTGCTACAGAAAGGTGATTTAAATGTACCTGTAGGGGCCCATAAGGTACCCTGACAACAGTTGGCAAGCTAAAGTTTCCAGAAACACACTGTCATTCATGTGAATGTGGTATGACAGCTCCTTAAAAGAAATGTCAAAATATAAAAAAACCAAGCAGTTTCAATTGGAGACAGACTTTTTTTTTTTTTTTAATTAAATCATCTGGAACAAGAAATAAGGCATGTTCCTAACTGTGGACCAGATGCAATAATTCAAAATATCGCTACGTTATTTTATGTAGGACATTATTTACAATCAGGTAATAATTACCAGTAGGCAATACATAGAAGAATGTAGCAAAGCTTCTTTAAGAGCCTTCAGTGACACAATAGCATTCCTCTTTTCTCTTTGCTACAGATATAATGCTGTAAATTTAATACAATTTAACATAATTGCTCAATTTATTAGGCAAGATTTAAATTACTGTGAAAAATATTAAAAGATCACATTAACAAATCATACTAAACACACAGGCCACCTTGCTCCTCAAAATTATTTCAGATGACTGCAGGAAATACATTAACAAAAATATGACAGAAAATCACTACAGACTGACTCATTAAAAGAGCACAGAAGAGACAAAATCAAACCCTATCAGAATTGAGGTACACAGATCATCTTTGTAATGCTGTAACTGACTCCTAGCTAATTTCTAGTTATTAGAAGGTCTGGCCTATCTGGCATAGTAAGCATAACATTACAAATCAGTGAAAGATACCAGCCTCAATATAAAGAAAATCTCCTGTTTTAATGCTCAAACTTATTTTATTAGAAGAAGAAAGTCACTCTTCTCCATCTGAGCTTTCATGCATTCATTGCTGTTAGTGCTCACTTAATACAATATGTGTGTTATAGCACAGGGAAAACTTCTAGGATAATAGCCACAATTTGCAGAGTGTGAACAAATAAGAAAGAGAATACTGCCACATTTTTATGGCTTTAAAGTAGCCATGCAATACATTCCTTCAAGATTCCCCTGATGACAGCAAATTAACCAATAGGGAACACATGCTCCGACTGTTTCTGTGACCAAATTTAACTCATTTAAATTGAATTAAGGTTCTTCTATACTATATGGGCACACAGTCATCGATTTAGTAAAGCTTTTAAGCTTTCCAGTCTGAAATGTAACAATTTCTCATTTGGTTTTGTCACAGGTTCATCTTTCTTCCTTAATACTGTGTATTTTATATTCCCTACGAGAGAGGAAGGAGATGGGATTATCACCATATAGAACAATGGTTCATTTAATGTTCTTTTCAGTTCTCAATCCTCAGGACAATAAGAATTTAAAGACTTTGACTTCCTTAATCCTAAAAGGGTTAATTAGACTCATTCCACCTACTGGTCCCTCAGTGGCATCTCAGTCTAGTTAGCCTTGAGCCATTACCACTCTGTATGTTTCTTTACTTTCCCATCAAATTTTCTCAATAACTACGATCTCTTTCCAGAATAAATTATGCCCCTTCATTTTTTCCAATTTTGTCCCCAAGTGACAGGGATTTAGCAACAAGCAGAAAATCATTTGTGGTTTTGTTTTTTTTTTTCCCAACCCAACTCCTGAATGTCTGAAATTGCATCGGAATTACCAACTCAAATACCCATGTGCAGATGCAGAAACCTAGTATCTGGCTTCTAGACTGATTTTAATTCCAATCCTTTTTTTTTGTGGTGGGAGGAAAAGGGGGAAGGCAAGAACCTATGAGCTGAAGAGCCTTCTTTCCTTTTACAGGAACCTGCAATTGTTTTTAAGATCAGAAGAAAAACTGTTATGAAAGATCTTCATGAGCACCATTCTTCAAAAGGGGAAAAGTTAACAGCAGTTCCAGGTGACAGTAAGGAAACTAAATAGAACAGCTTCTGGCTGTGGTAAAACAAATGTACACACAGAGACATAGAGTAAATGCACTTATTAAAGAGCGCATTATAGTCAAAACTAGAAAAAGAAATAAGTAGAGTAATGTAGCAGGCCTTTTGGGTATGTCTACTAAAATGGGAAGGTAGGTATCTTAACAAACTTTTCTCCAACTAGGCCATCATCTGAGTGGTGTAAAACCATTATTTCAGAGGATCCAACTCTGTCTGTATATGCGGAACAGTGAAAAAGTATGGACTCATTAAGTATGATCCACAGAACTGGATTCCTCTAAAAAGTAATTATTGTTAAGCCAAGGGATCTTGATGTGGTTCTAAAATCTTCAATGAAAAGAAAGACCTCACTTGTTCTGTCATTAGAAAGAATGAAGTTACCAATAGGTAAATGACTATTGAGAAAGGTATTTCTCTAGGTAAACACATAGACTCAAACTTGAGGTATTCCTCATGAAAACTGTACACCTTGCTTGACAGGGAATATCATCACAACCCTTACTTCCTTTAACTAATTGTCACATTCATGTGGCCACAGAAGTAACAACAAAGCTCCTTCGTGCAAACCAAATGAAGAGTCAACCAACCTATGTTGGTTTGTTTGGTTGGTTTGGGGCTTTGTTTTGTTTTAATTTATCTATTCATTACATAACTTGGAACTTGAGACTTTGATTATGACTTTGCCAGATCTAAAATAGCCTTGTTAACAGAGAGATATTCTGGCCAACATCTGCTGACAAAGGGGGCATTCTTGAAATGGACGCACAGTGATCTTGTGATCAAACTAAAATGAACGACTGGCTGAAAGACCCACGGGATCAATTTTGGAAAAACACGTAGGCTCGTCCCAGAAGCATACAGAGAATACACATGCCCAACAGTGAAATACCCTCTCATGACTTTCATAGGGATGACAACTAACTTTTTAGAAGGACTTGGGCAGATTCAGTTGATTCTCCAAAGAATCTTTGAAGTGCATCGCTTTCTCCTATGCTCTCACTTAGCAAACAACTGAAAAAAGGAAGGATATTTCAGAGAGGAAGAGGCAGAATCCCCATGCTTGTGGGAAGTCACAAATGCACGTCAGCTTTGCGAATTTTTTCTTAATGCTGAAAAAAGGTTGTAGAACCTGAAAAGTCAGCTTTCTCATCAGCTGCAAATTTTCAGTGTTTGGGACAAACATCTTTCCTTTCACAGCTCTTTTTGTACACTGAGTTCATATCGACTGACTTAAGACACTGCCTTTTTGTCAAGCAACAGTGCGCAACAGCAAAAAAAAGTGAAATATATTTGATGATTATCAGGACTAATAATTGGGAGAGTCAATAGAACATTCTTCCTAAACCATTTTTTCTCATCCCATTTATAGCAGAAAAAAAAAGCCTAACAGTTCATGTGAGTTATCCACACACATTGCTTCTGAAATCAACCAGCATTCAAAGGTGGGAGACTACTGTGACAAGGAAATAATTATTACACTCATATCTGATCATCTCATCCTTGCCAAAAGGTGCAGCATTTTCCTTCTCAAAAACTGAAACAGTTTTGGAAACACTCAGAAACACCGAGTGAGAGTTTTCAAAGAAAATTTGCAGTTTTTTAATTCTTTAGTATGGTTAGAACTCCTTTTTTAAATTGCAGCATCTTCTGGCAGTTTCCAAGAACAAGATATAGGTTAGAATCTCAGCACTTCCTGAATTTACTCTTCTTACTCACTCTTTAGGATCCATTAGATTTGGATCCTCAGAAAAGCACAAAGTATTGACAGAAAATTCTGCTCTAGAGAGAGGCACATCTGCAGTGATATCAATAGTCCAAAGATAAAAGGTGAAGTAGAAAATTAAAAAAGATTACACAGAATTAGCATATATGACAAGAATGTTCATGGACTATTCACACAGAGTATGTAGCTAGAAAATTCTTGTGCAGGATCTGAAGATCAGGAAAGAAGATATACCAGATATACATTTGAACAAAGGTTTCTCTTTCTCAGATGCAAGATTTTTTCTTACCTTCAAATTTCAATCTAGTTCTGCCATAAGATAAAGAGTAGGAAAAAAAATCCTCAGTTTTTCTTATTTGCATTATACGCTGGTTTTATATATTTCTGTTGTAAACCCTCAGTTGCTTGCTCTTTATATCACAATCCTTTGTTCTCTCAAAATAAAAAACTTTACAAGTCTCTAAATCTGATGGGTTTATACAAACCTTCTCTATTCTGTTACCTATTTTCTGAGAAGAAAGTATCACATGACCAATTTTGCCGTAACTCATCATCTAAATCTTTACCTGTTTATCTCAAAATCTTAATAATATTTTAGAACAGTTGCTCTTCATGGAAATAATAGCCTATTTTCTGTACTTGATTAATGGCATTAAAGAATTAACACTTAAGGGTTAAAAAAATAATCATTTATTACATTAATGAGTAAAAATTACACTAAACGCAATCTTCAGAATTTAAATTTACAATAGCTAGCACCACCTTGCTACACTAATTGATGAAAGAATAATGACAAAATACATGGAGTAGTTTTTAATTTGCTTCTCTTGCATGCAGTATGATTTATCTCCGGATTTAAAACTGTGCCTAATTGCATATTAAGCGATGGCAATATGTATAACAAGATTTTATTAATATCGCTGCCTGTCATATTTCATATTAAAAACAATCCACATTGCTTCACCTATAAAATGAACTTGTAACAAAGGCCCACTTCATGCTAAGTAGCATATTAGTATTCTACACAGACTGTAATTGCCATTCTACTGGTTTTATAATATTCATATTTGTAAGCATTTTTGAATAGCAGTCAATGACTTGTTCTTTTGGAATGCTCTCCTTGCATTTATATTAAAAGCATTTGAGAAGACAGTCACTGAGCGGTGGGAATAATTTTGCAGGAACATAGATACATTTTTTAGATTTATTTTGACTTTATGAATGTCTGAAAGTATTTTTTTGGTCTTTGTTTTTAAAAAAAGTTCATGTACAGTGATTACTCCAATAATTGCAGTATTCACTATGGAGACAAGCTCTGAATTGCTTTAGAAAGATACAGTATTAGAACATACTGATACAAATTCTTAAAAGGTGAGTGCAAATTTGATACTCTCTTTTAGGAATGAGCTCTGGATGATAACACAGTGTGAAGGCAAATGAAAGGAAAGAGAAGTAAATTCAATACAAATACAAATTATCTATAAGAAAATTAGAATAATGCAATACTTAAGGACAGTTTTGATGACACAGCAAGACTGGGTGTCGTGGTTTAGGAACGGCATTCTCCAATTTAGTGTTCCTACTGAAACCAGGCTATCCCTTGCTTGCTTCCCCGTTTCCCTCCCTTCCCCCTGCAGTGGGCAGTGGGAGAGGAAAACTGGAGGCACAACAGGTGAGACAAGAACAATTTACTGGATACAGCAATGAGATGAGAAAATGAACCATAACAGCAACAACAACAATACTAATAACAGAGGGCAGAAGAAAGAGGAGAATGATTCATATAGAAACACAACCCGACTGCTCCCTCTGCCATGCTATGCCAACAGAAGGGACCTCTTCTCCCCACCCCCAGCAATGAGGTGAGGTGGTACAGAAAAATCTCTTTGTCCCAGCCATGCCCCCTCCTGGCTACTACAAAAATTAACCCTCTCCTGGCTGGTTCCAGGACACTGGGAAAATGTAATGTGTCTGACAGAAGACATCCTGTGCTGCTAAACCTTCTATGTTGTCCAAATGTTGTGGAAAGTGACACAAGTGTTTTCTGTGTTTATTCCCACACTGGTTTTGCTGTGTTTGTTTAACAAATATGAATATTATGTAAGCAGTATGTCAAGTAGTATGGTAGAGAATATAGTAAGCTGTGAAGGACAGCACAATCTGTTAGTCTAAATCAGCAATTAGGTAATACAAATCTATCTATCCTAAGAAAGTAATTCTTTGTAAGAAAATGGGGTATCAGAAGCACTTTTATGTACTGAGTCTGCCTTCCAATTTCCAACTTGAAATAAAAGGTTCAGGTGCTTCACTAAGGAAACCACTTAGGGTTTGTAAACTGCAATACTGCAGGTGAGCTGCACAGAAAGATAAAATTTAAGACACACCCATTTCTTTAACTAACAGTACAAAGACAATCTTTTGGGTTTTTTAAATCAAGAAACATCCAAAACAAAAATATGAATACTTAGTAAAAATTAGATGAATAGAAGTTTAGCTTCTGAAAGTAGTCAATCAAAAATAGAAAGTTCTGAAACTAGAAAAATCAACACTCTTAAGGCAAACCATATAGTGAGATAGCAGGGAAAAATTATCAATGCAAAGATAACAAAGTTGCAAAAAGATTAGAGAAAGATAGCAAAAATTGGTTGACAGCAAAAAGCCAAACAGACAATGACAGTGACTCACCAGCCCACTTGGAGCAGCACACCCTAACTGGGAAATCACATCTACTGCTCAGTCTCAAATATTATCTAAAAGCAGGCACACAAATCAAGCACCAGAAACAATAAGATGGTAAGAACAACAGTAGGATGGTAAGAAGTAATTTATTTTTAGAATTTACAACTAGACATTCCTTGTTTGTATATTATTTGTATATTGTATATTATTTGTATATTAAGTTTGTGACAGGCATTATTATTTCTATTTTTGTGTGTGTTTATCAGACTGCAGAAGGCTGAAATTCTACACAGTCCATAAAATCAAAAAAAAAAAAAAAAATCCTCCTTAGCTGCTGCTTTGCTTACTTAGAAATCAGTTCTCAAGTTTGGGGTTTTTTTGCCATACTCATATCTTATGACATAGTTACCCTTCATAATTCCCAATTCATACCCATTCACTGGTATTTCTACAGCACAGCTGCCCTTGAAAAGTTGGAAAGAGTGTGTAAAATCAAACTACATGAACAAGTTCATATTTTCCAGAACAAATATTTTTACTTAAAGTTCTTATAGCAAAGAAACATAGACCAAACGAGAGCAGTAATTCTACCTCTATTAAAGAATAATTCCAAGTTCTTAGTGATTCTGTAAAATTATTACTTCTGAAAGTATTAAATGACATATTATAAAGTTTTCACATAGCTTTATTTTTAAATCTAGAAAGGACCACAAAGGCTACACTGCTTGATCTGAAAGTTCAAGGAAAAAAAAACAATCACAAATTTTTTTTTCCACAGAAAGTGAATCTACTTGTCATTCAGAAAGATGCGTAGCTTTATCTTAAAGATGATAAACTACAGCAGTCACTGTTTTTTCTTGTGACCTGCCAGAATGTCAGCTGAATTTTCCAAGTATCAGCATCAGAAATGGAAACATCTGTTGATGTAAAAGTAAACCCATTAAAGGAAAATGTGAAAATGCTGATAAAACATTAAATAATCTATATGTAGGAAGTAGAAGAGGTGGCAAGGAATGGTAGTGAAGGTGAAGTAAAAATTGTAATGCAAGTAACTGATGAGAGAAGCAAAAGGGATCACAGAGTATAAGTAACAGAGTAAAAACAAACAAATAACCCCCCCAAACCAAACCAAAATCAAAAGAAATAACTTTAAAATTGGTTAGGAGTAAAAGTAAAGCCACAGAACAAAACAAAGATACCGTACTAAATGTAAGCAGAAAATTATAAGCACTTCTGAAAAAAAGACAATGCAGAAATAGTACAAAATGGTTTCTGCTGCAATTCTGAAGTGGAGGAAGAAAAAGACATTTCTATTCCCTATGATATTGTGGACAGAACTAAAAAAGTGGGGATATGAAACATCAGCTGCAACAGCCTAACACTCCATTAAGAAATGCTCTCAAGTACTTTCCAGAGCACCTCTGGAGTATTTCTCACCATGAATGTATGTCAAAAGCCACGTTAAAACATCAAACGTGTATATGAAGCCCTAGATCACTGCTTGGAAGACCTACTTCAAAAGAGTAACATTTTTGCCAAAAAGGCAGTGGGTACTGTCTACTAAGAAATTTCCTTTATGCTAGTACAGTTAGGAACTGATTGGAGCACAATTCTGGCCCCTACATTCACATGGAACATTATGAAAATACAAGGTTTCCAGTGCAAAAAAGTGTTATGTTCAATACAAACACAGTATTTCATGGTTTGGACTGCAAATAAAGAATATCAAAGTAAGCAGACCTTTCTTCTACCTCAGAAAGTTCTTTGCACTATTTGATTAAATTACAAAAACATAAGTTTACTTTTACATAGTTAATTACTTTTAAAATAGCATGAAGAAGTGGGAAATGAAATTTATTATTATGGCTAATCATTTCAGGGACTATAATTATTTCTCAAATAGTATTTGTAAGATGCCAATTTATTTTAAGTATCACAGTTCACTGCTTGCATTCCTGGATACAATTGGCAAGTAATAAAACCCATCAATGTTTTATTTATTAACTTAGCAGACAGACGTGCACTTACTAAATTTCATATTAATTGTTACCATTTCCCTACAGCAACAAAGTCCTGAAGGCCTGGATTTCTGTATCAGGGTTTGTTTTTTAGATGAAATACTTTTACATTTAACTACTTACTTCTGAAAAAAAAAATGTTTTTCACTTGCCAATGATAGAAACAATTAGAATCTGATAAGAGAATTGTCCATTGCTGCTCCTGCAGACCCTCAATATGCAAGGGCAGTTAAATCAATATGCCTCAATTTCAACATAATTTCATACATAAAAAAATCCACAGGCAATGCACTGTCAACCTAGTTTTATAGCTACACTGATAGCTAAGAAATTTCTGAAAATCTTGGTATTTCACATGATGCATTTGATTGAAAATTCTGGCTCCTTTAACTTCCTACTGGAAGAAACAGTTTCCTTAGAAATAATTTGGTCTTTCAGACTCAGCTTCAGAATTTTTTTATTACTTTAAGTCTTCTTTGGAATTTGAGACTTTGCATGGGCTGATATTTTACAAATACATATTGCTAATCAAATGGCTACAGGCAAGTTATCTTTGTGAATTAAATTCTAGAAATCTGTCTCCTATGAGTCAAATGCAATAAAAAACAAATTAAAATCAGTGCCTTGTGCACAGATTACAATAAAATTTGCCATGTTTATGTTATGCCAGTTCCTGTATGTGCAGAAATTCATTGGGAGCCATCACTTCTGCGCACATAAACTACTCTCAGTTGCTCACAGGAAATTCACATCTGTATACTGATACTGATTAAGGAGAGAAAAAAGTCATCTTCTTTCCTAATACTGCACTGCTTATTTGAGGAAAGAAGTGGGCAGGAGGAATGCATCTTTAAAGACAATATAACCAATGAAAAATTGAGATCTTTTGGGTGGAGAGGTGGTGGTGCTGTATGTAGTTAGAAGAACATTGCACGCTGTCTGCTATTCTAACAGAATTTCTCATACTTGCAACAGTGGTAGTAAAGTGACTTTAAAGCTGACAGCAAAGATATTTAAAATGCCCTGCTTTGGTTCTTCTGCCTTCACTTTTTAGGCAGAAGAATCAATCAGGAAGCACCTCAGGATGACAAAAGATGTGCCAAGGTGCTGAGTTAGCAACTTATCCTAAAGGGCTCTAAAGGGAGAAGCGCTGCTCACAGGTTTGTCACCAAACTCTCTCAGATGCTGTCCCACAGGACCTGAGACTGATGGGGTACTGACGGTCATATGGAAAAGCAGGAGCCCTCCCAGTTGCTTTGCCTGTCAACAGAAAGAATAGCTTTGCCATGGCAACTATGTTATGTACTTTTCTATGTTTAGTAAATCTTATTTTGTATATATCTTTGCAGGGGTTGGGTTAAAAACATAAAATTTCTTCCCCATTCCAGCACTGCTAAGAATGAATAAGATTGAATTGCTGGACCAATCTCAAATACCATTTTTTTGGGTATCATAATAACCCCTCGAAATCCCTACTCAATTTCTTCCTTGAATATATCACATTGCAATATAAAGCTGTTCAAACAAGAGCAGTAAGAGAAGGAAAATATGGATGACATGAAAACGATTATGGAATACTACAGACATCTTACCCTATTAAGATTTCTTTTCTCTTTAAAGCAAACATTTGCATTTCTTACTGAATACATATTGATGTAGCTGATGTTTTCTTACAGGAATCACAACAGAAGTGGTCATTAAAAAGTCTGAAGGTGCAAACAGAGTACTTCAGGTTTGCTAAATGTGAATACAGAGAGAGAATCGTTTTCCAGAGCATGAGGTAGGAGACACAACAAATGCAAACATCACTGCCAAGTACAGGTAGCATTTCATAAACAACAAAAAGGGATGAAAGCATGCCTTGCATATGGTCATAATAAAAATTAGTGATACAAAGTAACGGTTTTGTGAAGAAGAAGTAAAAACTATAAATTGCTAGATAAAAAACTCAATTATACTTATGTAAACAAATTATTAATTTTAATTCAATTCTATTATTTTAAGAGTACTCAAACTCAGCAACTGTATAATGCCATCATATTATAAATCCAAATATTTAATACAATTTGACTGAAAAATGGAGTTCTCTAGTGATTGCAGCAGGCTCTGGATCTGGTCTTTAAATTTTGAATAAAGCAGCATACAGAATGCTATTAGACCATGAGTTCTAGTAAAAATTTTGTTTCCCCCAGATGGATTTCTTCCTCAAATAAATATTTTAAAAAATTTTTATAAATAACAAACCAAGCCAATATTTAGTCAATACTATTGATTCAAGTTGATGCGACATAAAACTGGTTGGACAATTGCTTACACTTCGTTCATAGTTTATCTAACTTACTATATAACTTTATATATAACGTTATGTAACTTTATGAAGCTGTAATACTATTTTAGCATATTCTATTAATCTTGATCAGGATGTTTTGTTGATTTTTTTGCTTCATTTTTTTGTTAGTTGTCACTTAATTTTAGGCAATAAAATTAAGATGGAGAAAGCCAAAACTCACAAGCTATTATTAAACAATGAGGAGAATTATAATTTTAAACAATGAACGGAATCAATAACAGCTTTCAGATTTGATGTATTAATAACACATTCTTAAATTTGGCATCAGAAAAAAATCTATTGCCTGCGTAGGAAGGTGTTTGGACTAAATTACTCCCTCTGACCTCAGAATCCATGAATCAATAATATAATTTAACTTTCAGGTGCATTTTAAGAAGTTTTCAAGGAGATTAAGAAGTATGTTCTGAAATTGAAATGTATGCTAAAATACATTTTGAAGAACAGCTCTTTTGATAAATAGAAATATTTAAAAATGAGCAAAAAGGTTCTTGAATATTATTAATTTTGTCATTAGCATAAACCAACCCAGAACAGTGCATATTCTCTGAAACACTATTCAAGGGAACACAGCTGTAGTCTACTCATTACTCGGATCCTTACCCATACGTACAGCCCCACTGTAACTGTAAACAGCTCTACAAGATCAGTGGTGCAGTCCAGTCTTCAGCTGCCTTTTTCTACCATTTTTCAAGCCCTCTCTTAAAATTACCATTTCCTCCATCTTTATAGATGAGATGTATTATACACAGGTTTTACAGTGAATACTGAATACAAGCAGGGACATCAGAAGTAATCTCTCTGAGAAAACACAGAATCCACAGAACTCCGAAAATGAAAACCCCAAAAGGGCTTCCTCTGATGCAAACCAGTCACTTCTGTGCAAAAAAATCACCTGTTTAAATCTCTGCCAGGACACAGCTAAGCTATATCCTGAATTTTTATTACTGCCTGAAGAAGAGTTTTAACCTCTTGCATTTTGAAATCCTCATTGTGGGATGTGTAATTTTCTAAATTCAGTCAAATTTTGTAAATTTTCTGTAAAGCCTCTTTCCTGCACTACTAGCATTATTACATCCTTATTATACCAATCTCCCCAAAACTAACATCCACACATTTAATCTGAATATTATTTCAACTCCTACCAGAACTCAGAAGCAGAGGAAATTTGCTGTGGAGTTTTGCCTCCTTCCCCCTAGACCCCAGGCTTGCCCCACAAGCTCATCAAAGGGGTTTTAGGTAAAATTATACAAGGTTCCAAAAATCTGCACGCCGGATTTATTAGAAGGGCCTTCAGTTCTTTTATATCTTGAGAGAGTGCATGGGAGAAGACACTGCACACGTTTCTCAGGAGGTCAAATAACACAAACTGGCAAACTTTAGAAAATAAGGGAACTTGGTAAAAGTTTAAAGGGCAACATTAACCAAAAAAAAGCATTTCACAAAAAATTGACTTAGCACATGCTAACCCATACAACTTAGCAAAATCCAACCCATCCAGCTTTAAGTTAGCCAAATATCAAGAAAGGAGATTAGAAGAAGAAGTAAAAAACAAGAGAGAGAGAGAGAAAGGAAGAGAGAAAAGAAGAATTATAGCTATCAGCCTAGATACAGCATAGATCCAGCTGTCAGGAGTCCAGGAAATGGCAGGGCTGCAACAATGTGGAGACCACGTCTTTGGTTTTATCTGCTCTGGTCCCTCTGCGGCCCTGGCTGGGACTTCTGGTCCACTGGCCACTCTGAGGCTGGACTGGGGCTCCAGGGCAGGGTGTGGGGCAGTGCCCCTGGTGTGCCAGTGACTGACAGCTACTCCAGGGCTGACCAAGGAGGCTCTGAGGGACAGGGGCATGGAACAGGGCACAATTTCACTTTCGTGAAATTCGACCTGTCCCTTTCTCCCCATGCACCCACTTGAGTTTGTCCAAGCCACAATTAATATAATAATCCAATGTTTCACACTCTTCCTGTGCAAATGTTGACCATAATTAACAATTTTAATATAACTTAGAAATAGGAGTTTAAGAGTTCAGAGTTATGGATGAATGGGTGCTCAAGTGTTCTAATGAAAACTCTTGCCCTGAGACAGGTTTAAATATACTCCTGTCACCCCCAAAAGACGTCCATGATGAATGCATTGCAGTATCTCAGTAAGTTTGCCATCTAACTTTAATCACCAAGTACATTTCTTCCGCTTAGAATACCAAAGGACTACTCTTTGAATGACAACTTTTCATGTTCTGCAAGACCATTACAATTGCTCTCCCCTCTTAGTCCTCTCTTTTCAAGATTATTTTTTGGAAACTGACATTTCATCCACGAGATCTCAAAATATGTCAAACATGCACACAAAAAATCCCATGAAGATTACCTATGAACCATGGAAATGCCCTATTCTGTGATTTACTATATTTTTAAATAGATGCAAATCTTTAAAAACAAACCTAAAACACACATGAGTAATAATAATTTTTTAGTAATCATAATATATTCTTGACATTTTGACCGTTTCTTATATATATTGCCTAGTTATATACTAGCACAATCATAATGAATGTTACATTATAATGATAATGTAACTGATAATGAAATGTTGGGCAACATTTCATACTCCTCATCACAAAGCACCTTTTACTCCTTGGCCCATTTAGCAACACTATCTACAGAAAACGGATGAATTTTGAGAAAGATATTAGTAAGTTTTCCATGATTTCAAAAGTTACACTTTAAACGTGATTAGTAATGCTGTATAGCAAATAAAAAAACCTATAACATGAAGAAGATAATTCTGTATACAGTTTAATCCTGTGACTCTAAAAGCATTAGAGGAGCAGAAACCCTCTTCCTTTTTGTTAAACAACATATAAGGAGAATCTCAGCAGTTTTATGCTTTCCCTGAAAGTTAACTTCCTCTACTTTTTCTACAGTGGTATCCAGACTCAAGAGAAACAGATAGGCATAGTTTAGAAAGAGCTGTCTTTTATATGGTAATTAATTTTAAGAAACTCTGACTATGGAAAATCTTATCTTAAATAACCCACAAACTGAAAGCAGCTCCTACATTACAGACAGAAAATATAGGTACAAACTTCTAATTAATTAAGTTCAGATGCTCATCAAAGTATACTTTCCTCTAAGCTAAGTAAAACTGAGTGATTCTTGATCAACCCCTGTGTAGAATAAACCAGCAGGATGCATTCCAAAGGTTGGTTAAGGGATTTATTAGCAGAATCATGAAACATTGAAGAAATTAAGGTCTATGTTTCAGACTATGTTCTTTAATATTGCAAATAATTATTTATTTTATATAGTTTCCTAATGTACCACTAGCTACCTGCTTTTATTAGGAATGGCAGTTTTAAACCAATATAATGACACTGCAAGCCTAATTTGACTATTTTTGCCTACAGTTGTGTTTGGTTGTAGTTTGTTCTGTGTTTTTGTTTGCAAGTGTACTTGTTTCTGTTACTATAGAGAATGGATGATGCTCAATTAGAAGAAATACAATTTTCTGTCCTTGTTATAAGCATGGACATGAAATGTGTATCATTCAGTCTCTGCTCTGAATACAGAACTAATACTTACTTTTTTTTTTTTTTTAATGACAGTCATTGCTATAATTTCTCACACGCCACAAATATTACTTGAAGTTCATAAATGATTTTAGAGAGAGAGACGGCACTTTCCTCCTTTTAAGAAAGAATCTTCTAAATAATTAATGTAGCTGCTAATGCCAATCTCAGCTGTCTAGGACATGATTTTACAACACATGCCATCAAACAGAAATACCTAAATTCAAAGGAAAGTCTGTACTGGCTTCTGTGAAAACTTTGTACATTGATGTCTTCCTCTTTAAACTCATACACATGCACTCACAGAAATAAAGTAAAAAGCACATACGGAAATGGCCTGAGACAGACATCTACAGAGAAAAAGTTTCATCCTGAATGGTAAACATTTGCCAAAATTTATGAAATGAAAAAAAAGCCTTTATGATAGAAAACAATATCATTTACCTGATCTACAATGTGGATGAATTTTGCTGAGTGAGAATTGATTTTTTTTTTGGGTCTTGTTACTGAGAGAGAAAAGTATTCTTTTCACATTATACCTCAAAATTTATTCTGTTTTCAGCAGATGGTACAATAACAACTTTCAACCAGACAGCATTTCTCTGACAGAAGCATAACTCACTAGCTTAATTTTGCTATCAATATTGGAAACACCAACTGGAAATATACATCATTTACTTTTGAGAAAAAACTTAGCAATTATCTAGAATTACTACTTAGTGAGAAAGAGTTTTCAAGCTTAAAAGCTCGTTCCTCTCTTTAACCCCAGATTTCTGATGTTACCTTCTCCTGGCTGCTCTGAAGATAAGAGTCTGTGAAAGACAGACAAGGTTTGGTTTATCTTCTGACAGAAGAGAAAGGAAGGTAATTGTGATGGCATTTGGGTGACTGGAAGGGAGGTGAGATTACATCAAAGACCTAACAGTAATACAGTAGTAGCAGACAGAAAATTACTAGGCAATGAGATATCATTCAAGATGTCTAGATGGACACAAAAGCAAGGTTCATCACAGTGAAGGAACCAACCACCATGTTGATGACACTCCTGCTAGTGGCAAGCACTGCTCTAGATGTATTTTGAGATCTCAGTAATCCTTGGTCATTTCCCTGTTCCTTGTCCATTGGCTAAATAACAGTACTTTACCTTCCCCAGAGGTAAAACCCCCCTGTGCTCTTGGACACGACTAGATACAATGAAGGTTCATCAAACTTACAGTATAAGCTTCAAGCTTCCCAACAAATCTACACATCCTGATGAAAAACAAAACAGCTCCTAAAAGGTCCAAGTACTAAGGTTTCTAGATAAACAACTTTGCTTGCTTGCTCAAGTTACTCAAGTTCTTAAAATCAGTCAAGTTCTATATTAAACAGATAGAGAAGCTAATGTTCTTCTTTCTTAAAAGCTGCTTCCTTCATTAAAATAATTTAAAAATAACAACAGCAAAAACATGGAACATACTTGAACATAATTTTTCCTAGCAGTTATTTAAGGTCCCTCTGAAATATCTTTCAGCCCTGAAAGATTAAGGGCTAATGTGCTATCCTCCCAGGTATTTCACTTTCTTAGGTATATGAAAGGTTTACTACAGGATGTTCAAGAAAAATAAGGAGCTTCAGAGCATGTCTCAGTAATCACCTTATGTTCCTATAAACTGATAATTATTATCTTCATAACTCCCAGAGTGTTAGTGAAGTTCCTATAAACTTTCCTGAAGAGTATTACTCCTTGGTAGGTAGAAATATGACTTGTCTTTATATGACTTAACACTTCTCTTAAGAACTCACCTAATTTGCAACTATAATCTCACTTAATTCTTGAAAATTTACCAAATTCAAAAAGGTGAACTGCCAGTCTGGTTTACAGGAGAGCAGACTTTGGCCTCTTCAGGAATTTATTTGGGAATATCCAACATGCTTTTACTCTAGAAAGAAGGAGGATCTGGGAGAGTTAGTTGATTTTCAAGGATCACGTCCTTCACTCTCAAGAATGGTTTGCCTGATGTACACAACTGCAAAGGTGGCAGGAGGCATATGAGAATGCACAAGGATGTCCTGACAAAAAATACAAAAAATACAAGAGGGTCAGGTGAATTTGGAAGAATATGAAGACATTCTGAGTGTGCAGGGAGATAGTTAGGAAAGCCAAAGCTCATCTCAAGTTGAATCTGGCAAGGCAGGTAAAGTGCATCATGAAGGATTTTTACAGGCACATCAGCAGCAAAATGTGGCAAGGAAACTGGTAAAAAAGGATGCAGTGCTTTCTTTGCCTTGACCTTTACTGGTAAAACCAGCCTTGAGGAATCCCACATCCCTGTGACAAGTGGGACAGTCTGGAGCAAGGAACAGCTTACCTGTGGAGAAGAAACAGGCTAGGAAACATTCAGAATAACTGGATATACATAAGTCCATAGGACCTGGAAGCATGCACCTGTGATGCTGAGGGAGCTGGCCAATGTCATGGAAGGAACACTCAATTATCTTTGGACAGTTACAGCAATTAGGGGAAGTTCTTAAGGACTGAAAGAAATCAAATGTCACTTTTTTCTTCAAGGAAGAACAAACAAGGAAATGCAGGTCAGTCAGCTTCACTTTGATTCCCGGGCAGGTGATGGAGCAAATAATCCTTGAAACCATTTCCAGGCATATGATGGACAAAATGGTGACTGAGAATAGACAGATAGATTTACAGGCTTGTTAGGTGAAGAGTGAGGTGGACTGAAATCTGCCTGAAGTGCCATTATCAGAGGGTTGTAATAGAGGCATAAAATCTAGCTGGAGGTCACTTACTAGTGGTGCACCGCAGGGGTTGACACTGGCACTCAGTACTGTTTGACATTTTCATGAATGACCTGGACACTGAGATTTTTGTATCTCCAAACTCAGCAGCTTTAGAGATGATACAAAAGTATAAGTGATGTACATACCAGAGGAGATTAACACTATTCAGAGGGACCTTGACAGGTTGAAGAAACTGGCGAAGAAGAATCCTGAGATGCCACAAAGGGAAGTGCAAAAAATGCTTTGAGCAGGGTGCCATTCCAGATCATCTCCAAAGGATGTTTCCAACCTTTTCCATTCCACAATTCTACAATCATTCAATGAATTCACCCTCTTTAAGTTAGTCAACAGGATTAAATCATAGTTCACATAATCAAATTGTGTAGGAAGAACTCAAAATGGTTAACTTATTCTGTTACTCTAAATTAAGTTCTTTTATAATTTATTCTAACAGGCAGAAATACTGCTTAAATTTTTAGCTCTCTCTCTCATATTTATCATACCACAATTCCCTATACTATTCTGTATTAAATGTTGTAGCTAGGCTTAGTAAAAGAGCTTTGATTAAATGATAAGGTTACACAAAGAGTTCTTTAAAACTGCAACTTCAGCTAGAAGTTTAATAATCTGAAAACTCAAGAGACACTAGTAGTAACTTTTAATGAAAGAATTAATTATAAGGATGAAATAGAGCCAAAAGGATCTTGTTTCAAGACAATATACCCAGAGGTTTAATTGTGCTTTGCCAACTCAATTCCAGGAATGACAGATGCCAAGAAATTCAAAACATACAAGCTACATTTTCAAAGTCTGCACTATAATCATGCAACCTGGGATGCCATTGTTTATGAAAAAGGATAAATACACACAAATTTTGTTTCTATTTTTCTCATTTTCTTGCTCTCTGCATTTGAGTTCTCCCTATGTGAATTGCCATTGGAATCAAGTGAAAATAATCCTTGCTTATATAATAAGAAGCTAAACTGGAGTGGGATTCAAGGTTATTTTCTAAGATAAGTTTTAATTCAGTAATGTTGGTGCTGCACACATTTCAAATGTGCATTTCAGCATAAATGTAATAGTTCTAGAAGACATGCAATATAGACAGTGCTGCCATAAATTCTTTTGTGACCATGTATGTGCATGCACGTGCAATTGTGATTCAACCCCACAAAGGTATCTGGTCACCTGCATTTCATCCAGTTCAAGACTGCAAACAGCACTGTCTTAATCCTTAATCTAATCAAGCCATAGAAATTATATCCTATCTGAGCATACTTCACCTTCTCTTTCTGGAACACCTCCAACTTCAGCAAAGCACTCTGCTGTGCAAATCCTGGACACCTAAGCCTTGCTTTCTATCTTAGCACCAATTCAGCAACTCATGTAACTAACACTCAAATCTAAACACACTCAGCTGCTTCTCCCTTCCTCCCTCACCACAAACCTAGCCCAATATCTCATTTCTTTATCTCCAAAGGCCCTCTGAGTCTCAGTAAGCTCACTCTTAGTCTGACACAAACTCAGGCCCACCAATACATCTTCTTTACTGAATCCACTGTGGATTGAAAAGGCTACATCATCAGTGCCTACTGAAAATTGAAACCCCAGATTCCTAAGCCCTCAGCACGAAAACCTTAAATCTAGCTCTGATACCTTCTATAAAGGTGTTCAACTTTAGCTCATCCCTACTTATCTCCCCAAATTAAATCTACACCAGAAATCCTGTCAATGTAGCAGTGCATAGGAGTAGCTGCTGACACCAGTCCTGAAACCTACTTTCCCCTCTAGGCACAGAATTAACAGTAGTTTGCTGTCCTGCCAGATCAAGCCTTAACCAGCCAGGTAGAGTGCTGCCACCCAAAATCTATACTAAGTTTAAAATAAGCTATGGAACCAGATTTCATCTTCCACATGTCTCCGCCATGCAAACCATTATTCCAACCTTAGCTACAGAACAAACTTTAGGTAGCCAATTCATTTCATCCCAGACTTAAACCTACTCTATTAATTACTTCTTCATCAGTTAAATCTTAGAACGATGAATTCTGCCTGTTTCAGAGCCAAACTTCGAATAGCAGCTCCTTCTGAATGTGGTGGCAGCATTCAATGCAGCTCACAAGCACATATATTCAAATATGCAACACCACTGTAAGCCTATGACAGTTTCAACTGAGGAGTTAACCAGAGATATTTTTCTAACACCAACTCTAACCCAACACTGAACTAGCAGAACAAGTGTAGTCTTGTTGGTCATGACAAACACTCCTAGGCCCAGCCTTTCAAGCATTTCCCTCTCTGCTGAGGATCTTATGTTTCGATCTTAATTCTAAACCGCATTCTAATCCTAAGCCTAACTAAATACACTACAGCCACCCTTCCCAATTAACAACCTAAGCTAAGAGTTCAATCCAAGCACAAACAGAATGTAAAACAAACCCATTGCTTATGAAGGAAGAGCATGCAAAGACCAGAAGCAGTTTTTCTGTGCTTGATGGCATATCACAGCACACTGCAGAAGACAGCCCACTGTGCATGTGCTTGGTGGTTATAACATCTCATAGTGAGCTACATAATAATGAGTTTTTAAAAGCACTTGAACATATTAGAAAGCACGGAACAAACACCAGTTAATCTTCCTGGTCTTGTGATTTTAAAGTAGTGATGGTTATGCATAAGCTCTATAGGTAGATAAACACAGCTTTAAAAGTATTTTTAGCAAAACAAACCAAACCAATAAAAGAGAGTCCCAATGGGGCAAGCTAAATCATTATGTATAAGAGTGTCACACAGGCTTAGAGAAAGGCAAGTGTGTGCAAAGCTAGGAAATTCAAAGCTACTGACATGTCCTGTAAAATGAAAAGAATGTTTTAAAAGGAAAACAAAGTTATGATTTAACACTGGTATCTAATATAATTCTATAGTTTTTATTTACTTCTATGTTTTTCTAAGCTCTTAAAGACAACTTTTAATTATCAGCTGTTGTTACTATTCCAAACAAAAATTTGTTATATCAGTAATTCCTTGTTGGAAATTCTAAGGCTATGACTCTTTCTTTTTCCATTTCATTAAGACACCAAATACCCAAGCAGCCAATAGACTGCAAAGCCATTGACACAAGAACTATGTATTTATAGTGTATCCCAAAAAAGCATTTAGTGCAACTGTGTTAAAAGCGCAGCAAACTGAAGACTTTAAACAATTATCCAAAACTAAAAGCAGAAGGTAAAACTGACACAAAATGTTACCTTGCCTGGATATTGAACTTTTAAGAGCACATATGGTAGATATGCTATTCATATAGGCAACTCCAATATCCAGAAGTGTTAAGGCAGCAGTGCTTAATTTTTTGTCACATCATTCCATTTTGAAAATCCTTGTCTGTAAGCAAGAATGCTCCATGAAGAAGAGAACTTAACAGGAGCCTTAAAACCATCTATTTGAAGATACAGGTTAAGCAAAACCTGCCTTTCACACTAACAGGTATACTACATATGTCACAAAAATCTGATGCTTCTGCCTTATTCATGTTCTGCTTTCAGGCATGCAAAATGATTAACTGAGCTGTAAAGAAAGCAATAGGAAAATGACAGAATTAATACTGATAATAAGGAAGTAAAAGCAGCATCAAAATGAGTAATTTTTGGGTTTGATAAATTCTGATTTTTGTAATTAAGCATTTTTCCTTTTCCAGTACTATGTTTCCACGAATGACATGATTCATGAATATTAAGAGTAACAATTCTCTAGTCGACACCATTCTCCTCATGTAATCGATATTTGCTGCTTCTGTTCCCAAACGCACCTGAGGTTTTCTGATTACATGTCACCCTCAATTTTGCCAAGCACCTAAGTGTAGTCAAAGCCCTTCTACTTTTAGCTCTGTAAGAATACTTCCAAACTCCTTTCTCCTTAAAGCTATCATTTTAAGATAGTATGACAGGAAAGAGAAAAAGTGCATGAACCATTTGTCATTTTCCAGTTCTGTCTGACTCTTAAGCATCTTAAAATCTAATCTGTAATAGGGGATGACATATGCAGCAGAAGCAGGTACACATTTCAAAGGTGCATGGCACTCTTGGCATATACCAAGTTGTGACTGATTCTTTCATTCCTGCCTTTCAGGCAAGAGATTTATGTTTTCCCAAATCCGTATCTCCAAACCGGGTATATAAGAAAAAAAATGCAGATCCACTGATTATTCCGTCCAGCCATTGTTTCCTTTGTTAACAGTAGCATCATCAGTCATATGTAATTAAAATTAATCCTACCTTTACCCAGAGCACTATTTTGCAGCATCTTTAACAATTCACAATTAGAAATTTGCTTACCAGCATATCAAGGAAAGAAATGACATCTTAAAAAGCATGAACAGATGTCCAGATGAAAGTTCAATTATTTTCATAAGATCTACCTGGTACCAATCTCTTTTATCTAGGTGAAGTATTAGTAATCTGATGTGTGAGTAAAGCCAACAGTAGAAACTACAAAAAGCCATATGTGCTTGATAGCCACTTTAGTACCTCAAACAACAGTAGACTGCAAAATCTATTTAGCTTTTCCAGCTGCATAATATTCCGTTTGATTTTTTTAATTAACTATTTTAGCTATTTTCTACCATATTTGAGGAAAAAAATGTATAACTTTTTTTTTCTAACCTGTAAGAAAACATATATAAAATTATGGCTGAAGAGATAAGCCATACTCCATAAATGAAGTAAACTTGGAAAGAGGAGCTTATTTGAAGAATTCTCTACATCACATCAGACACACTTGCATATGGAATAAAGCATGAGGTAGGTACCACACCTGCCCAGAGCATCCACTGGATACAGAATGGATGCGTGGAGAAAGACTTAGGAAGGAAGTGTGAGAGACTGAAATGGTTAATGGCTTAAACATTGTTAAGATCACTGAAGCCTGCTCCCCTCCCAAATATGTCTTCTGGATTTCAGGGAACTGGACTGTGAGTTAAGCCTCCTTATGGGAACTTGACATAAGACAGGTGGTACAATTGTACTCAGGTATTACCTCAAGTTTAAGGAGAAGTAAACAAGGCTGGGAGAAGACCCTCACTTTGCCAGGACTGCCATCATCACTTCAATCAACAGGCATCAAAATTACAACTACCAAGTCTCATCCCTGGATCCAGTGGGTGGTGACTATGTAACTTTCTACTTTTATCTTTTCTTTCTCTTCCTTATACATTTTCTTAAGTGTTATTTTTATGTTTTTATATTGCTATTTTGTTATAGATAATAATAATCAAAATGGCTACATACCTGTTTACCTTTGCAACCAAATTTTTCTAAAATAAACCTTACATATATATATATATATATATTTACACACACACACACTGACCATTCAGTGTCATTTCACTCTAATCCACCCCAAGGGATTTACTAACAAGAACCTGGGTTACCCTCCCCTTCTGGGGTGGATCATAGCACAAGCCCTGACATTTATAGCTCAGCTCTTAGCACCTTTCTGTTACTCAGCTGAACCCAGCTCCAGGAAAACTCCATTTTCCCAATGAACTGACTACCAACTGACATTGCCTCCAACTTGCCAGCTAGAAAAAAAAAAGGGCTCTCCAGCCACAGGAATATTTCAGCCCTTTATTTGCTTCTAAATAGAGCTGCTGCTGTGTGGTTGTACATTTTAATGACATGATTGTTTGCTAGGCAGTAATGAATGGCAACAAAAATCACAGGAAGTGCTCAAAATCACAGTACATCCATGCTCCTCTTTGTTCTTTTTTTTCCCCCCAATGCATTGGCTGCATAGACTGCTAGCTTAACAGAGCTCCCTATGGAGAAGCATCCACATCACACACACCACAGCTGGAATGCATCTTAAAAGAAGCTTCAATACACACATCCTGCAAATTCAATCACCATCAATCATCAGTCTCTTGTGTACACTTAAAGAATTTGAACACCTGGGAAATAAGTTAACTTATTAATTACTCTAACTAAAATATAACTTGCTACAAACATCTAATAACGTTACTTACTTAAGCTTGTCAGTGTACAGATAGAAGTATGTTTTGCATGACTACCTGTTAAAACTGTTCTGTAGGATTTTCATCCCTTTGGATGCCTTCAACATAAATATCTATATTTCAGCTGATCAATCTAAGTTTCCTTTCTCATAGCCAAATGAGAGAAGCAGACAACTCTAGGGACAGCTATCATAGTTGTGCACAACAACAGGTTTGACAAGAAATTACTTTTTCCTTCCCTTGGCTATTCTGGAAAACTAAAGCGAGTAAATCGGATCAAAACAGCAATCTCTACTACAAACATCTAAAGAGGATGAATCTCACCCTGTAAATCCTGTGTTGAAGTCTAACTGCACCACTCATTCAGGTTAGAAGTCAGCACCTACATTTGGTTTTGGATTTGGACTTAACACTTACATATAACATTAGGAATTACATATAACTTGGTGTCTTCATTTAAAAAAAAAAAAAAACACCAAAAAACCACAAAACCAAGCCACAACTATTCAGTGTATGGTTTTTGGATAGAAATATTTTAAAGTTTTAAAAAAGGAAAAATAGTATAAAGAAAGTAATGTGATATAAAAACGTAATGCTGGACAAGCTATTACTGAATAATAGATCTTTCCCAAACCTCACAGTACATCTTCCTTTTTCTATTTTCATATCTATTTTCTTGTTCTTAATTTTCTTCCTCATATTTCTTGGAATTATCACCTAGGAGGTTAGAAATGGGCAGTAAACCAATATGTGCTTTCCATTTCTGGTCCTCTGTCTTTGAAACAGCTATCATAAGGGAAGATCTGCTATCATGGTGAGGAACTCAACATTTGAAAAATAATCCATCTTCCACAATATCACTGTGAAATCTTAGTATCTTACAATTTTGTGTGGTCTGCAGTAGAAATCCAATTGGGGATCAGAAGATTTCTATTCCATAGTGAGATAAGGTTTAGTTATTGTATTCTTATAAACTGTATTTATGAAGCATGAAAAGTTCCTATTATAGATAAAACTGAAAAGTCCATATCCAACATCTGTAAAATTTAAGGGATCTAATTGAGTTTATATAAATATGCTTTTGCCTAGAAGTCAGCATCCTGATGTCAGCAAAGTGCTGAAGTATGAGCTTTACTTTAAGCACATGATGAAGTACTTGAAAGAATTTAAGCAAATTACTAACTGGCCTGAGAGTTTACTACCATAAAATTCATTTTAACTGGTGGAACATCAAGATAACTATATTGTTTTATATGATCCTTATTTAATTCTCTATATTAACATGTGGGAATATTGTATACAAAATTATATTATTCATATATTTGACATTAATTTGTCATATTGTAAGATTAATGGATATAGCTAATTAGAGAATATAAAAATATTCATAATAATCCCTGTACTTTTCTGTTGTATTTTATTAGATACACTCTCATATAGTCAACTTAATTTTTTAATTTGTAAAGCTAGGGACATAGGAAGCTTTTTGAAACTGTGGGTAGACACATAAGCTTGCTCCAAGAGGACACAAACTCTCTAAAATCAGTCAGAATTCTAAAGTAAAAAAATTTTCAATATTTATCAAAGGATGTATCCACAAACCCACAAGGGTTTGAGCTGAGCACACTTCCCATTGAAGAAATGATGGAATATAAAGTTGCATATTCTGGAATGCACACATTTGAGAAACTATTTGGAGCTTAGTTCAAGCCTTAAGGAGGAAGTTAAAATGAAAATGTTTTGAGCTATCTAGATGATTGATTTAGAAAAATTAAAAGGGATTTTGTTTTCAATCCAAGTCAGCATGGAAAAGCATCTTCAACTTTAAAAAAATATTTATAAAAATGATAAAAATTATTATTATAATTATAAAAATAATTGCTACTATTAAAAATACATAAAAATTTGCTTGGATAAATTAGGTATTTTTACCGTTTTCCATCAAATGCTCAAAACACAATTGCAAGCTAACCTGAATACATGCCTTAGATGATTTCTTTATTTCTCCCATCTGCCAACAACAACAAAAAAATAACCAAACAACAAAGCAAAACAAACCCCGTACATTTGCATACCTCTAATCAGAACTAAAATTCAGTCCCTAATTCGACTGTTTTCAATGGAACATATGAAACACCTTTGCAATTAACAGCAATGTTGCTTAAGTAACAAAACACAATTAGGATACTTGTCAGCTAATGAAGCATTATCTTTTCTAATTTAAGTATTTAAGAAGCTTTTTTTTAAAGCTGTCATTTTGTAAATTTCAAACTGATACTGTATCATTAGATTTGACTACAAAACAAGGAAAAATACTTTAACCCTTTTTAGAATTGTACCTACCAAAAATAATGCTACACAAAGTCAGAAACATTTAGAAGCAGGTCTGTAAATTAGACCATCAGAAATACCAGAGTTTGGAGTCCAATTGTGATATGTTTCCATATTATATTATCACGTACAGAATGTATAAGAGTTTTTAAATGAACACAATACACCTATTTGGACTAAATGCAAGAATGCATGAACTTTAAAAACAGTGACTTCACAGCAAACTAAGCAAACCAGAACTTCAGTTACTTTTCCTACATGAACTGCAGCTTTTCAAAGTCCTACAAAGTGTCAGCTACAGACAGACACACAGCTCCTAAGGCTTCACCAAATACAAAAGGAATAATTAAAATTACAGTATGCAAATTTAAGTAGTATCATAGTAACCAAGTGCAAATGCAAAGTGCAATGTTCAGTGTAAGCTTGACATCACTGAAAGGTTCTGTGCTGCCACTGACAAAATCTCTAACAGGAAGGATGACTAATTCTGTTTGTTTAACAGGTGAGATTTAATAATGTTAAAAACTAACAACTTCTTTAAACTTAAAAACCAATTATTGTTTCTAATTACACTTCCCTATTCTTAAATTTGCTAAGTCTGTTGACATCTGGTTGCCAGCAATGTCTTGTATGCTAACAGTGACTAAAAATAAGACACAGCTCTTTGTTTAATTCTTTCAAAATTTGCCTTTCGGAACTGCTTTCAGAATATGATTCAAACATAGTAGAAATTAGTGTTGGAAATGATATATTCCCCCTCAGCAGTCCGAACTTACTACCATGCCATATCCTAGAGAGAAAAATAATAAAATTCTTGAGCAAAACTTAAGACATTTGTTAAACTGGACCACCACTGAATACAACTACGATGAATGTTTTCTGTATGTATCAATAAATTTAATGGCCAACAGATAAAAAGCTGCATGCTTTCTTTTTATTGATCATTTTAGGATAGCAGACAATCAAGTCATAATCCCAAGTGAGGCTGAACACTTTGCATAAAATACACACCCACCACATACAAATACAATAAAAATCTATAAAACCTATTTATTTCTACCTCTCATCTTCAAATGTTAAAGGGACATTCACTTTCTCTTTTCCTCTCTTCTTTTAAACTCTATAGTTTACTGAAAAAATTTAACCTAAATATATATTTTACCACAAGTTCTATTCTGCTCCTTACCTTCTATTCATTGTAATAAACTAAATACAATATTACGTGTTGAATAACTTTTGCATCATGAAAATTAATATTACAATGTAAAACATGAAATCTAATTTTGAAATAGAATGAAGCAATGATCTTTCCAGTATTACATGAGCAAGAGACTGAAATAATTTGTTCAGGTGGATCCCCAAGCTGTATTGCCTGCACAGTCAATAATTTACACATTATACTAAGTGTTCTAATTATTTCAAATCTTAAAACGTATTGAGTCTATTTATTATATAGTCTGCTAATTTCACTTTTCCATAAGGAAATTTTCTTTCATTTTATACCCCTTTTTATTTTTTCTGAATTTGCTGTTTAAGTTAGGTTCTAGCATTTTCCGGGTTCCTGAATCTGCATACTCTATAAGATAATGCATTTATTACATTTTAAGAAACAAACAGATACAGCCAAAACACTCCCCAACACCACTCTTCAGCCCTTCTCCAAAAGAAAAGATGACAGACAGTACCTGGTGGGCCTGCAACAGCTGCTCAGCAAATTGACGTACTTCTGAGAGTAGAAGTGATATTAAAGAATTTCTTAATACGTTGTTCTTTCCTAGCAAAACCAGTGTTTGTGATACAGAATGCAGTGCCTGAAACTAAAGAGAAATAACAGTAAATTTAATCTTTCAAAATACATCTCCATCTTTTTTACTGCAATTGCCTGAAATACAAATGGGATTTACATACTAAAATTTTGAAGAAAAAAATCAAAATTGAAAATTTAGAGTATTTAAAACTCTATTAGTTACATACATATGAGATCTATGACAAACTCTCATCTGTTCTCAAAAGATTAACACTACAGGAAACTGTCCTATGAACAAACTCATCCAAAAGTGTGAATTCCCCAGGACACACCTTTTCAGCATTAGATGTCATCCAGCCCATCTGCTGACAAAGAAAGTTGATGACTACTCTGCACATACAGGACTTCTGTTTGTCACAGGTAGACAAATGAACAAATTCTTTGAAATTCAAACACTTATGCTAAAACATGTACTATGGTCTTCTGTCAACAAAGCTATCAGAAATAAACCTAATTACACTATATTTTCAAATTCAGACAATTCACTTTCATATTGATTTTTAACAATGCATTTCTCCTGAACCAGGAGTGATGTGAACTTACATGAGAATTATATTGGGGTGGGGGTTTGCCATGATCTTTTCTATTAAGAAAAAAATAGAACTGTTTTCTTTGTCCCCTTAAATCAATAGATATTATGCAATGAAACTTACTGCTCTACAAAGTGCACACTACATTATTCTGTAAAACACTACTGGAAAAAAATGTAATTTATATATATAAAAGTTCTTTCAAAGAAAAAAAACACATTAAATGTAATTACTATAAGTTCTATCTTCATATAAATGCATACCCCTATACAATTAATATTCAATAACTCGAGTATTTTTGACTAATAAAAGGATATTCTGAACAAATATTTTATGTCTAACTGTGATGTCTTCACCACTCAAAAGCAGACCACTGCATCCTATTAACAACGTAGATTATACCTCTAGCCAGCTCACATGTGTATACACACATACACATGCAAATATATGAATAAAAATACTTGTCCACAAGCTTGCATGGGATGAATCCTCCATGAAAACGTTTCGAAACACATGAAAAGCAGGAAGGTGGTCCAAGTAGCAGTCAGCTTGAATTTAATAACATTTACCTTAATTTTACCATGGATTTCAACACTGTCTCCTGCAAAATTGTAACTGACAAAATTTTGGGCCACGTAAGTGGACAGTGAGGTGGACTGAAAACTTTTGCTGTAAAACCAGTTAATTAGGCCAGTTTGCATCTACAGTTACTGTTTTCCTGCCTGATGCAATGTCTTTTTACTGGCCTATTGCAGCTGAAGAGTAGGACCAGCTTGGTTATCATCTGCTCAACATGAGACAGCCATAATAATCAATCTTTAATAAATATTTTCTCTGAATCATCTCACTGCTGCATGTAATCCCAAAACAAATATCAAAAGAAAACTACAGAAGACAAACAAGTCTCACATTGAGAATCAAATCTGCAGGCAGAGATACCAAGCAAACTCCTATTAAAGAGATTTCATAAATTGTACACATACAGCTTTGAAACCTCTGAGATTAAAATATCTCATAAACATATACACCAAATATCCTATAAAGATGAAATGTGAGATAAGGTGAGATAAAAATAGATTTCTGAACACTTACAATAATATGAAAAGATAATGTAATGCTTGCACCTACATGTGCCTTGAAGATATATGAAGCAAAATCAGACTTTTACTTTTTTTATATAAATTAAGGAGGGATACATATTTTACAGTTCTACATTTTCAGAGTATAATAATAAGTATATTTGCTAATTTGCCTTTGGCAAGCAAGTAAACTAGATAATCCAGAGTAATTTTTCAATGCTACCTCTGAAAAAGATCACAGTAAAGGTATATATTAACACAAAAACATCATAATTTTTGTTCTTTTTTAACCTCTCTTCTATTTGCTTAAATGTTTTTTTGACAGATAGTGAAAAAATGAATTTTTTTTGGTGCAGTTATCAATGCTAGCAGCTGAGATATAAATAAAATAGGATCTTTCACAAAATTTCTATATCCTTTCTGGTTTGGTAAGAGTTGCCATTTTCTAGTTGGAATTTTTTGGGACTAGATAACAGGGGATCTTCAAATTTAAAGCCTGAGCCTCTATTAAGAGAAGCAAATACATATTTTGTAAGGATGCCACTTAGAGTACTTGAGATTAGGTTATGAATGTCACTGAATATTCCCACTTGTGAATTTATTAATATTTAATAAATATTGTTATCAAATATATACTTATTATACAAATATTTTATAGTAATATGTTGTAGCAAATTTACTATAATTATATTTAATATTATTAATAATCTTTAAAATCATGCTGATTTATTAAAGAGGATGGATTTCACATTGTATCTTGAAGGATCTCTGTATTTTAAGAAAATAAGAGACAAGAAAGAAGGTAAAAATGATGTTCACAGTCTGTATGCATTGAATTAATACAGAACAAATTTATAGCATATAAGCAATAAATCTGCAAATAGCAAACAGAAGTAAGATTTTGCTGTAGGGCAATGCTCATGTATTGCTAATTAAACTCTGGAAACATTCAAAATTCAAATAGCGTGCAGTTTCATTAAAGATAAAAATGCATCTTCAGCTCTCAAATCTATCCAATGTTAAAAAAGAACAGAAATCTTCTAATCCCTTGGGCTTGTTTAATGGTGTAGATGAAACAACATCTATGTGCTTCAGGGATTCTCAGGTAAAAGCAGTCAGAAAATTAGATTGTAAAAAAACCCCATACCATTAGAAACAAGAAAATAATGGAGCCTGGTTCACTGTTCAGGCACTGCATCATTTGTCCCAAACCCTCCTCCCACACTCCCGTTGCAGTTGTCTTCCCCTGCTTTCAGGATGCAGAGCAAGACAGAGCAATGCTGTGACAGTAACTGGGAAGGATGTGTGGATTGTTGACCTGGCTGTTGCCAGAATGAATATATAATGTCAATGTTGGGCTTACCTCAAGCATACTAACTTGATCTCTCCTCCAGCCACCTACTGATTTTAAAGTCTACTTGAAATTATTACTGACCTTCCACTTTTTTGCAAGTGATTTCAAAAGTGGCTATCAAAAGTTACTAGTATAGGAAAAGATTGAAGAGCAAAACAGACAGCACATTCCTATGAGCCCTGATTCACAGGAAACTGGATAAAAACCTTATGAATTATTCTTTTATTATTCATTTATCAGCGTGTTAGACTTTTCTTTAATAATGCATATCCAAAATTTGTGAGTTTAATTCTTTCATGAGTTGCATGATTCACTATACCCTGCAACTACAATAACTGCACCTTAGTTTCTGTTTTGCTAATTTAGTGGGTTTGTGACAAACAAGAGCTTTCTTCCCAAGCAACTGGCACATCTGGCAATGCAGGACTAAGGCAAATAATTATTACGGGTATCCTCAAATTGTGAGGTGATAAAAACAAAACAGTATTTTTGCCTTTGATTTCACATCACCCTTGCCCTTTGCCCATTTAGTCCAACCCGACTTTCACTCCTAATCATCAGTGCCAATTGAAAAACTTCACTTCTATACAGAGAACATTTGCACCTCTTTTTTTATCTTACTGTCACATTGTTTCCTTTGTAAACTGATGCTTGTCATTTATCTCTCCTCCTGTTCACGTGCCACTATTTCTCCTCTCTTCATGTCTTGGGATTCGATACACATTAGTTCAACTCTTTGCTCTGTAAACCTCATCTTAAGCCCTTGCTCTACCTTTATCTCTTTCAGAGAATCATAGATTGTTGTAAGGGTTGTAAGGGACCTTAAAGATCATTTAGTCCCAACCCCTCTGCCATAGGCAGGGACACCTCCCATTAGACCAGGTTGTTCAAGGCCTTATCCAGCCTGGCACTGAACACTGCCAGGGTTGGGGCATCCACAACCTCCCTGACAATCTGTTCCAGTATATCACCACCCTCACAGTATAGGAGTTTTTCCTAATACCTAGCCTAAAATTCCCTTTTCCTAATCTTGTTCATGCTTTTTTCCACTCTTCTAAACCTCATGTTCTCTGCTAGGACCATCAGCTGGCTTCACTGCTGCAAGCTGCCAAGTAAAGTCAACTTGGCTTGTGCCCCACAGGCAAGCTGTGGAGTGAGAGGCAAAGGTTAGAGGGGCAGGGTGCAAGCAAGGGTCCTCTGCTGCTGCTGACTCTGAAATGTGCTGGCTTGCACTCTTCAGGAGATGAGCCAGGGACTCCTGAGGTAACAAGCTACTGACTTAAGTACGGCCTTGCTGAATTTGCAGGATGAGGAGGGAAGATCTCCAAGGAAGTGCATGACACAAACTCCTCACAGTCATCATTACTGCCCATGAAGCTTTTAAGTCAGACTGGGAGTGTGAAGGTGCAATTTCTTCTACTTACAGGTTGGAAAGATCTCTCTTAAATTTATTTCTTCATGGCTGCCTAAAAGTCACTCTCCAAGTCCCTGACAGCTCCAATCCAGTATCACTTCCCTAGCGAAACAGGCAGTAATAATTAGTGCACCTGCTTGCTCCTGTCCATAGCCTAAACTAAGCAAAGTTGGCTGCTGCTGCCACATCGGCAAGAGGGAGTGATGAGAGACCACAGAAATTGCTGTGAAGCACAGATGCACTTGCATAAACCTTCTTACTCCCTCCTTTCCTTACTGTTTCTTCACACCACAAAGCCCTCCAGCAGAAGCACATTTCCTAGACTATTTCCGCGGTGTTTACCCTCCCTCCCAGCACTAGGGAAAGCTTTGTACTATTGACATAAGGTTGACAGACTCAGACCAGATCCAGCACACATGCAGAGATTGGACTACCCTTGAGCAGTATGCCCTCTGATTGACTGACATACACAAACCTTTTCCCTCCTCTTCCTCTTAAGTATAAATGCTCAGTATGCACCACAACTTGCTGCTACTTCTCTAGCTGCTTCTTTATCCAATAAGAAGATGTAAAACATTAAAGAACATCTTTTACAGTTCCATTAATATTTTTGTAGTATGAGCTCCATAACAAATGCTTTACTGAACACCGGAGAGATTAAAGCTACCTAATTTCACATCTGTAAACATAGTTTATTTTACAAAGAATGCTCTTGTTGTTCTGCCACAATCTATCTCTGCTAAACTCATGCTCAATCTTATGTAATTTATCTCTAAATCTTTAGTTGTTCTTTTCCTTTAACTTTGTTACAAAGCTTTGCATGCCTTTAAGATAAACTGCTACCCTAGTAACTTCCACTTAACCTTCACTTTCAAACACTGAGCATGCTATATTAGAAATGCTACAGTTAGAATAATACTATCTCTGATTCTAAAATTAATTCACTTTTTTCTTTCGTTTCAAAGGATAAAAACTTGTCTTTTCCACTTTGAGGACCTTGCATTCTCTTGAGTTGGCTAATATATGTAAAACAATGACACCTAGTTAATGGGATAAAACACAGGTAACACATAGAACAGGCCCTGTGCATGTGTGTATTTATGTTTTGTAAACAAGAACAAAAAAGGCAAACCAAGCAAACAAAAACTACCAATCCAAAACTAAAGTACAACCAGGATGTCCATTAATAAAATGCAGTCACGTTTAATGTAGTGACTACCTCAAAATGGTAATATCCATTTACATACACTGAAATCTTGCTCTATCACCTCACTCTAATCACTTTTACAGAAAAGCCAACACTTTCCTTGTGAGCATGCAAACACACAAGTCATCAGTTCATCTGAAGACTAAATAAGAAAAACCAGTGTATTAAAAAGTCAGGGTAACTACTAAAGACACTTGGGATCCTGTTGGCATCAGTCTTCAACAATAAATTTACTTTAAACAATGCTATCTTGACAGAGATCAGGAATGTCTGCATCTTCTTGGGATTCATTAATTAGGCATCTAAATATCTAATTCATCCAAGAGGCTGGATCCAGTAAATATTGTCAACAGAAAGACAGTATCAATCCCAGTTAAACAGTATTCACAACAGCTGCCACTCAGACACCTCTAATGGTGCTGCTGCCCATTTTTTTAATAACTACTGTAAATATTCTATTGATTATCAGGGAGCAGCTCTAGATACAAAGCCTTTCAGACCTGAGAGATTAAAATTTATATTACTCTTGATTCTTCCTTTAACTAGTCCTAGTCGAAAGCCTTGCAGAGTTGAAGAAGTGCACATCTGTTTGCTGATGAGTTGCCAAGCCATATGAACAGATACAGAAGACAGTATGCAACAAGTGTGAGTTTGCTCAGAGCGGAAGAATTAGGGATTCAAATTTTTCATCTGCTTAGAAAAAGTCATTGGATAAATTAAAGAAAACAGGTATTCTTTAGCTTTTAAATTTTTAAACTAAAGAGTGAATGAGTCATCCTTACAAAGAATCAGGAATGTAAATAAATGTCTCATTCAAGTGTCTAAGATTTATAGACAGTTCCTGCAAATGAAAATGGATTTCAGATGTTTATTTCCCAATCCCTCACTCTTTTTCTCCTGCCTACAATGTGTGAGCTACCTTGAATACCACTTAGAGATTCCAAGTATCTGGCATGCATGCCTACAAAGTACAGAGGTACCTTTTTTAAGGTTGTAGATTTCACTTCAGGAGTTGAGCACTAAAAAGGCAAGCAAGGAATACTCAACTGTTTTTGCAACTGTCTGTAGATAATATACAGTACAGAGATTACTTCTAATTTCTATCCTATCACCATAACACAAACACACACCCTACTTGGGCACATAAAACATATTTCTTAGAGAAGCATGACAAATTTAAGCTATGAGAAAAGTTTCATTAGTGAACAAAAGTACAGAAAAACCCTAAGATTCTAATTATTAAAGTATGTATATACATTTTAAGCTATGCTTAAGGACTACTATCAAAACCCCCTTGGGACATACAGCTGCCTTCAAAAATTAGAGGATGTAAGAGGTAATGTTCCCCTAAGGAAAAGAAACCCAAACACCAACAAACTCATTTTTTCCATGAAGAGAAAGACAATCATTACAGCAGGAACAGTGCTAAAAGTGGCCTGAAAGTAACCAGAATGGAACTGAAGAGCTGGGATAAGTAATGATATGTTGGAGCTAAGGTGGTCCTGTCACCCCTTTGAATAACAAACTACTATCGCATGACTGAGACCAAAAGATGGAACAATTTTAGGTCCTTTTGTTCAATAACATATATAGGATAACAGAAAACAAGACCTATTTAGAATTCAAATTATTTTACCCAGGTATGTTAAGTGAAAGGCTGAGGGATGGGCTTTGACACTGCAGTTCTATGTTGTCTCATCTGCAAATATCAAAGAGATGCCAAAGAAGCAAAATGACACTGCTAATGTGAAGCTACAGAAAGAGCTATGGCAGAAAGCATTCAGTGGAGAGAGACTGGGGGCAGAGGAAAGAAACAAATAGCTTTTGATAAATATTTCCTATCATCTACAACAAAACCAAGACCTTCTGTAATCTTCCACTTAGGGCCCCTACATATTTTGTTTGTAAATCAAAAGAAGAGCAAAAGCCTATTCCATCCCTTTTCTTCTCCAAATGGATATAATCAAAAATACTCTGAATACTATTTAATTACTTGCACAAAAATAGGCAGTGACAATATCTGTTATTAGGAAAAGAGATGCTGCTGAGCAAACAGCATCACAGACAGGTTGGAAACCATGAATAAAACTTTTTTTCCCTAATGGTAAAAGAAAATTCTGCTAACTTCATCCTGTAGCTCTTCTGAAATTGTAGCTTTAGTGCACGATATATATCATCTGAGGCTGGCTGAGGAGGGAAGGTGGACAAAATTTTCTTTAATTCATTCCTGTCTAGCTGCTCCTATGATCCACTTTACTGAAGGAAATGAGAGTCAGTCAGTTTGGTGATTGCTTCACAGTGTAGTGATTCACAAGACACTGGATTTTGCTTTACATTTCACTTAAACAGCACTCTACATAAGACAAAAGGTTGCTGAGAAAATTTAATTCAACAAATAAGAGATTCAAACATTGACCCTTAAAATCCAGGTGCAATGTTTTAATATTCATACAAATGAAATTTTCTTCCACTATATAGGCAAAATTCTTTGATGTAACGTAATATGAAAATGTACCCATGACATTCCCCTTGGGACTCAACTAATTTAGGAAAACTGAAGCCCACTAATGTTACCCTTGAAAACCACCAGTGACATGAATAACTATTTTTAAATCTTATTTGTCCCTGAGCAGACAAGACTCTTGTAAACTGATGAGTTAAGGCAGTCCTGGCTGAGAAAAGATAATGCAAACTACACACAGTCGGGGGAATATATTGTCACAAACAACTATATGGAACATGCATTTCCAAAAGTGAAAAGGGTTAAAAAAAAAGAGAAAGGAAATATCAATAACCTCTTTTTGTGTGTGTATGCTGTTTGAATGGAGCAGGCAATTCATGACTCATAAAAGTCAGTATTGATGTTTAAACAGCACGAGAAGCAAACCTCGACGTATCACTGAAACGCATCCCTCTTCCTTCTGGGTCTTGTTTGAAAGAGACCACGAGAGAGATGGGCCAGAGGCACAAGGTATTTGTTGAACAGGAGCCCAACACAGCTCGACCTTACTCTAGAATCCTAAAGTCAGTGTTTGTGTTTTGATTAACTCCTTAAAACAAGACCTCCAAGAAAGAGACACAGAGCTCTGTACAGAACCCAGGGTGAAGGCCAGGATCTTCTGGTACATAACTGATGCATTAGCCGTTCTTCTAATTACAGTATCATCAGAAATATAAACCATATAGGCTATTCTAAGGAGCACAGCAAGTTGGGAATCCTCAGTGCCTCTGACTGTTGCATTTTTCTGGTATGGGAGAAATGATCCCCTGTTCCAATACATCCTGGACAACAGAGACAAAAAACCTCAATAGAACAGGCACCCTCCAGTATCAGTGAGTGAGTGATGCAACTAGAAACAGGAGGAATGCACATTTGCTATGTCCCTGTGGAGGTGGATGGAGACAGGTGTTGTCAAATCCCAAATGGGTAGATTAAGGAAAAATATGTTCTGGTGCTTCCCCTCTAAAGGAGAAGTGACAGAGTAATTTGTTAGGAGCTGTAATTACATACCACAGCTTCTACCAGAGTTTTCCACAGGAAATGTTTTCCCATGTTTTCAAGAGTCCATTTGAAGGTAGTAGAGTCCATTTGAAAGGAAAGGGAAATACAAGAGGCTACTTCTATTTGAAGTTTTTTGATTTAAATAATTTTTATATTTTAAGTAATATTACCTTTTATTTTGCCTCACATATCTTCATTGATAGACTTTTTTTTTTTTTTGTCCTTTTGATACTCTCGTCAATTTGGAGTTTCAGGCCAAAAACTGTATCCAAAGTGCACAGCTTTAGGCAGCTGAATCTAGGAAAAAAATTCCTGAGTACATGTCTTTGCTGGTTCCTTCAGCTTCCAATGCTTTATAATTAGAAACATCTCAAACAATAGGACTCAACAGTTATAGCAAATAATTCTGCTGCTGTTTTTCTTCCTTTATATCTAATGCAGAGATAATTATCTCTTTTCCAATTCTCAAAGTTATTTAACTTGCTCTAAAAAATGCTGAGACTGCTTTCGAAGATGAGGCATTAAATGTAATCCGCAGCCCCTTTGCTCTTTGTTCACTTTTCAAAGGTGTTTCTCACAGCCCTTTGTCCTTGAAAGCTCTTGACAGTTTTATAGGTGAGGATAGTAAAGGGAAAGTTGTGTCAAATAGTATAAGCTCTTATCGATGGCTGTCACTACAAATGCTTTTTGGCAGAAAGATTAGATACAATAAAATTCTTAATATTTTTATACTGGAGGGATTTAGGCATCTTCCTGGAACTGAAATTCACACACTTTGCCACTCTTTCCAGCCTTGTAATTAATGGTAATTTTATTTTAAACATATAATCTTGACAGTTCAATCACCACTTGAGTAAACAGTGATGATTAAAACTGAATTATAAAGGATCCCTGGGAGATATTTAGTACATAGCGTATGAAGAATTAGTTATAAAATTTACACTACTAATTCTGAATTCTGCGTATTTATTTCCATATTCAATTCAGTTTAAAGAAAACCAAACCTCTAAAAAGATTTTTCAACTAATCTTTATAAACATTGCAATTACTACACACAACTTTTTCCCTGTTCCGCTAGAAATCTGGGAACCTCCACAATTATACCTTAGTAATTGGTTTATACAGTTTTAAACTCTTTTCATCTGTTTGATTCATGTAATGGCTGCACATAGTAATGACTGTTAAGTCAATATTTTGGTGGAAGCAAGACATAATAAAAACACATCTGTTTTAATGAAGTTATTCATAATATGCCTCTTTCAAATTATGTGGACATACTCCAAATGATTTACAAAAGCATTTTGCAGACTTGAAACATCCCTGATCTATCAGGGTATTTTCTCTCACTTAACTTAAACTTTCCCAGGTTCCTCCAATCAACAAATAATCCCTCTCCGAATAACCTCTTGATTGCTCTCCTACAATTAACATTGCTTTAATTATTTATTGACTTCCCATTAGGGCAGAGGAAGGGAAAGGGTGGAAACACTGGACATCATCAACTATGACGAAGTTCTCAATGAAGGACTGCTCAAACTCTCTATTTTCTGTATCTAGTGATCACACACACACACACACACAAAAAAAAAAAAAAGGAGTCACACCTGTATAACTCCATTCCTGACACCACACAAATGGAAGGTAAAGACACATTCTTTCAAAATATCAGCCACGGACACCTCTAACTAAAAACTAAGTATCACACTGTGGTGACACTGAAATGGAAAGCACTTTGGTATAGTATAGACACAAGGCTCTAGTCCTGGAAAGATTTCATTCTGAATACTTTCTAACCAAAATACAGGTATATCCTTCCTAGCCAACTCCCTCTTAATTTGGTAATAATATTTGCTTGATGTTTTTGTTCTGAGGTAAATAGTCAGTACACAGTGAGATTCATATTAAATTAAGTAAGGTAAATGGGTACATCCATCCACATGTGTAGCACGTGTCTAGGCTCTCACGTTAAAACAACTTAGGAGCTCACCCTAAAATAGGCACCTAATATCTGGTCAGCATTCTTTAGGCTCCAAGGATTAGAGGGGATCCTCATTTAGTATAATGATAGTGCAGTTACAAAGACTGGGACACTAAATTGGTACATCTAAGTCTCAAACACCACCACCATCATGTCTGTACCAAGTTACTCTAAAGGTCAGAATGAAAAGCAAAAATTCTAAGACAGGCAATGGAATTCATTACTTGTGGGGCATCTTATGAAGAAAGGCCAGGCATACTTCAGTTGAATGAGGAAACTAACAAACTGATGCATTTAACAACATAAACTGATGCATACAAAGAAAATGCAATTCAGTGCTATTTACTATCTGTGCTGGAGACATGCTGTTTCTGCATTCTTCCCTCATTTGCTGCCCTATTTTTGAAACACAAATTTGCAAATATCTAGAGAGTGACAGATCTTCTGCAGTAAACCAACCTATTTTATCTAGGTGCTCAAGAAGAAATAAAAAGAAATTGCATATTCATTACTTTGTGAATATCTACAATATATCTTCATCAAGAGAAACAATGTGCTTTTCTCTCATATTTTCTATAAAGTTGCTTTAAACTGCCTTTTTAACATTTCCTAAAAGACCTACACTCAGGAACAGGACAGAACTTCTTGCACGCATGAACAAGAACTTTTTCAAATGCTGTAGAGTATAATAAATTATTGCCCATATCGCAAAAAAGAACAATCACAAAAATCTCGGAATGGTACTCTTTGAAATATAATAAGACAAACTGATATTTAAGAAGTGCGTAAAACTAGAAGAATATTACATTATACTGAAGTAGGGTAGGAAAGAGGGAAGGCATTTTAAACTTACCCTATTGATACTTCTGTTTCTTAAAATAATTTGAATTAGATTTTTCTTAAATTCTTCCAGCTTCTTGAAACACTTCTTTAAAACATGATTAGATAGTTTAGTATCAGTTATTAAACTGACCAAAACACAAACTGCTTCAGTAAGACAATTCGAAACTGGAAATTTAGGATTGTTGTAAAAAACAGTCAGTCCATCAAGTAACTGAGACACTGAATTGCATATGGTGAACGAATCATTCTCAAGCTCTGAGAAGTCTGCTTGTAGAATCCCTCCTTCTGACAGTTTTCTTATTTCAAGCAAATGTTGCAAAAACTGCACTGGAGCAGTCAGAGATTGCTCCTTGCTAGTTGCAAGGTTCAATGGGGGAACTTTGACATTTTGCTCAGATTGGTGAAAATCTGAAGCTATGCCTAAAGAATCAAATGCAGAGTCATTAGAGACATCACACCCAGAGTCTTCTAGCTGGCTTGAGTAACTCGCAGGGTTTATAGACTCCCGATTCAGAAGAGCTTCAGCAGATGTGTCTGGTTTTCCTGAAATGCAAAGGTGAAAGTTATATTTGCGCAATGTTTCATCATGTATGCTTATGGGAGGTGCTTTCGGGCAAAAATCATATACTACATGTGTATTTTGCTCCCCAAGGACTTCCCATGCCTAGAATTTAGCTGTCAAAGAAGATGATAATTTTAAATAAAGTCAAAACTTTCAGAATGTAGTGTCTATTTGTGAACAAGATGTTTTATGCTTACAGTAATTTTGAGTTTAAAACTATCAAGAATTTTAAGCTTTCACATATATAATTTAGGCAGCTATAACACAAACAATTTAAGTGAATATCTATACTCCCATTAATTCCCAGGGAAGAAAATGCATGTAAATTTCTGATGCCCCAAACATTTTCACTACTTTTAAGAACTCCAACTACTTTTAAAAGACAGTGAAGGTCTGTTACTATAATTGCATCAAATAAGATATTCTCCTTTATGTGTATTCTTTCTCCCCAGTCAGGTAAAGAATTCCAACAGAGTCAAAGCTGAACAGAACATTACACTTGATTTTTTTTTATTGTTTAACAAAGAAAAATATTCAGAATCAAAAGCTTCTCCAGTCACCATCTATCTCATCTTCTTCAAAGACAGAAAAACTACATTACAGAAGGCATGCAATGCATTCACACCAATAAATTACTTTCATATACTGCTGTAGAATCTCTTTCATCCCATTTCTCACACTAAATGCATTTAAGACAGTGCCTCTTGGCATAAACTCAGTACTAGATGACAATAGACACCTGTTCTACATGCAACCTATGCAAAAAGATCACACTCAAAACAAGCAAGAGCAGTGAAGTGGAAGACCAATGCACATAAACATCTTGGTGCCATGAGGCAAGGCTAGAACCCCATCTGATGAACTCCTGATTCTGCCCTGCTTACCAGGGCAGAGTCACAAGCTTCTTCTCCTCTCTTAAAAAATTTTATATACTCTTCATATTTTCCACAAGGATCCAAAGCAATACCATACTCCTCTGTCTTCGTAATCTTAAATTAATAAAAGAGTTTATAGTTGGTTTAACCTGATAGGAAATAAATATTTCATTTCCTAGCAAGTTAAAGAAAGCATTTTTTACACAGAAAATATCCCTAGGCAACAATCCACAGTGTTCTGTGTGCTAATAAAACACTACTCAAAATTTTTTATATAGACTTCCTTAAATTCACAATTTCAAATTGAATTCTGACCACTACTTTAGTCCCTGGAAACTACCAGGAAATACCAGATCATCCAATGAGGGTACTGCTACCAAGATCAAAACTGGAAACATGGTTAATTTATTTATTGTTGAATTTCATGCCTTTAACATTCAGATGTATTTGAACTGCACAGAACTGGTACCAACTGATTCAAAATGAAAGAGCCAACTGTAGGGAAATCAGCTGCTGTTTCCGGGACATAGGAAAAGCTGGACTTTTAAGGCCAGCCTAGCATTTTATAGAATAACACTGTTTCCAAATGCCCTGCGTGCCCAAACTTGGAAAGCAAGCAAAGAAGCAAAGCACACTTCCCACGGTCTGACTAACTTGAACAGGCACCAATCTCTCATGTCTTCTCTCCCCAGGGTTTTGAGCAAGACACATTCCAGAAGAAAAAACCTGAAAGTTAGTTTTGGTGCCGTTTAAGCAAAATATGCCCTTCTAGGGAATCCATTTACTATGAGTTCCATTATGTGGGTATTTTATTCCTGTTCTTAATCCCATGGGGCAACATGAAAATTGCTCATGAGAATACAATGCCAGAAGTCAAATGAAGAAAGCAAGAACTACATGCAGAAAAACCATATGTATGTTTGCCAATTCTCTTGTGGAAAGAAAAAAAATAGCAGAGGTGAAAGAAAGGAGAAGAAAAGAGAAGAAAAAGGGAAGGATAGTACAGCAATATCCACAGGAACCAAACATAAAAGAGATACCGTGTTCAATGAAACAGTCCTTCCAGCAGGAGACAATGTTGAATTTACGCTTGGGTTTCTATTCACTGAGATATCAAACTCCTGTCCCATGATGAGCTTCCAGAAAATCATGTTATAGTCCCCAATATCAGCATATTCCCAGTTAAATGAGTAATACAAAATGCTTTAAAAATGTTTAGTTGTTTATATGTTATAGCTATTTGTGAAGATGGCAGTTATCTTTAAAAAAAAAAAAATAACCTACCAGGAGATACTCATTATTTCCCTCAAAATGCCTAGAAATAGCTTATAATTTAGTGCTTGAAAGAAGCTAAACTAATCACTTTGTACTTACCTATTATTTAAATAAGAGAGCAGTCTTGACATTCACACCATGTGGTTATCAAGTACAGAAAAAAACCCCAAACCAAACAGCATTAAGCTTGCCTCACAGTAAAAAGAATCTTTAAACAGAAATTTCAAGAACATTTGACTATAAATATATTGGAACAAGAAATATGAACATTTAGTGTGTGTAAACTGAACACAAAATTTTACAATGCCTTTATTTTTGTAATGAAATATCTAGTCATGAGCAGTTTTGCAGCCTGCTTAAATATAACACATAAGATTCAGGAAATATTTAAACTCTCAGTTCCTGTTTAGGACATCAGCTTCTTACTACGGTAAGATCCTGAGCTGAAAAACAAAGCAAGATCCTGAGCCCCAAGCAAAGGTCACAAGAAGAGCCTTGGGGTGCAAAGGCTGAAGAACTGACACAGCTCTAAAAATACTCATCAGTACAGAAAGATTATGGCCTGAAAACCAGAAGTTATTAAGGGAAAGGGGAGTGACTTGCAAACTGTGTATGGTATATCAGCAAGGTGTGTAAGCACTAGAACTCACATGTACGTACTGCAGTGGGACCATCAAACACAGAGGCTTTCATCAGGGCAGCGAGGTGCCAACCAGCCTCATGATTAGAGAATGGGGAGTCTTCAGCTGGTCCTGAGAAAGCAGAGCTCTGGCAAACACCAAAATCAACCCCATCTCCCAAATTCATTCTCTCATACCCAACATGCAGTAAGAGAGGCAGCTTGTATAATATCCATGTAGCAGGAGCAAGGGTGGTGGGAGATGCTTTCTTAGACACCTGTGCTACTGCCACAGATCAGACAGCATTTGAATGAGGAAGGCCACATGCCATATGTAGTTCAACATTTAAAAACTGAAGAAGGGTCCTCAACTCATGAACTTGCTGTAAAATGATAAAATGGTCTTGAAGTCTTTTGCAAAACTTAATATACCTGCAGCTCCACCACCAACAGGGACTGTAGAACAGAAAACAGGCTTGAAGGTGGCATAGGCAAGAAACAAAGTGAATACATTATCTGAATTCTGCAAAGAAAAAATGACTTCGGTTTCAAGCATTAGATATCATTAAAACTCTCTCATTGTGTTGAGTATATGCATGGATTATCACTTGAAAATCAAAAACAATGACGTTAGACATGTAAAGTTCTCTTAAAACTCAATAGGCTCAGTTCCATTTCAAAAAGAAAGAGACAATTAAAAATGAGACAATCCTAGAAACCTCTTTGATGATACTGCATTCTGCGTTCCAAGTAGGTGTTCAGTCAATAACCTCTAAAAGGAAATGAAAACCTAAGTGAAATTATGTCCACTTCTGCATTTTTCAGGACTCTCGGTTATTCTTCATTTAATCTTCATTGATTGGTTTGTTTGAAGTGCACTTTACATGAATGATGAATCAGGTTTATTCTCTTATTAAAAACCCCACATGCTTTCTTTGCCTTTTCTTCATATGTAACCATCTCTATTCTGTTGTTTTCATTACCAACAAAACTGGCTGGTTGAGGAAAACAAAACAGCTCTCTGCACTCATGAACTCCTCTATGTTTGGCACACCATTGTTTTCCTGACCTGAAACCAAGCCAAACTTCTGATTTCACTATCCTGAAATAAGAATGCAAAAATAATAAAAAGATTCTAGGATTCTCCAAATGAAGATAATTTAGAAGCCGTGTATCCCATATTTTTCAACTGCATTTCCATGGTTTTTTATAACCACCCTGAAGAAAAAAAAATGTCCTCTGTTAAAATCTAGGGTGCTTTTTTATGCTTTTTAATGCTAAGGTGCATGCTAACATACCTTATCCCATTTAGGAATAATTTCACAGAAATGAATATAGGATTGAGTATCTAAAATTCTCAATGGATTGCTCAATGCCAGGATATAAATGCTTCTCTGAAGGCTTAGAAGCATATACTTCAATTTGTTAAGGATTTTGCTAACATAAAGCATCTAAATGTTTAGAATTCAGTAAGAACTGAGAAGGATTTCGAGGATATAAACATTCATTTTAGGGGATTTCTGTAGATGACAGCACAAATCTTTTGTAGTTCAAGTCAAACAAAGAATTCTTGCAGCAAAGATATGAAAGGATAAATAATCAGGTGACAAACACAGATCTGGGTCAGTTAATGCTCATCAAACAGTAGGATAAAAGATCTGACAAGCTTTGCAATACTGACCATCTCACTGGCATAACTGAAACTTGAGTTCTAAGCTAGATAGGAGATATTTCAAGATATTAAGTAAATTAATGTTAGCTATAGACTGCAGGTCTGAACTGGTGGTACTGATCTGGAAATATTATGTCTTATTAAAAATGCTTCACACTGTAAAACAAACTGAGCTTTGCTAAGAGACTTGAAGTATCAGCCAGTGACTGGACAGGAGTGTCAATCAGCTGGAAGGCAGGAGGGCTCTGCAGGGGGACCTGGACAGACTGGAGAGTTGGGCTGATTCCAGCAGGATGAGGTTCAACAAGGCCAAGTGCCGGGTCCTGCACTTTGGCCACAACAACCCCTGCAGCACTACAGGCTGGGCACAGAGTGGCTGGAGAGCAGCCAGGTTGAAAGAGATCTGGGAGTTTGGATTGACAGGAAGCTGAGCATGAGCCAGCAGTGTGCCCAGGTGGCCAAGAAGGCCAATGGCATCCTGGCCTGGATCAGAAACAGTGTGGCCAGCAGGAGCAGGGAAGTGATCCTTCCCCTGTACTCAGTGCTGGTGAGGCCACACCTGGAGTGCTCTGTCCAGTTCTGGGCCCATCAGTTCAGGAAGGATATTGAGGTGCTGGAGCAACCAGGCTGGTGAAGGGACTTGAGCACAAGTCCTGTGAGGAGAGGCTGAGGGAGCTGGAGTTGTTTAGCCTGGAGAAGAGGAGGCTCAGGGGAGACCTCATCACTCTCTACAACTCCCTGAGAGGAGGTTGTAGCCAGGTAGGGGTTGGTTTCTTCTCCCAGGCAACTACAAATAAGACAAGAGGGCACAGTCTTAAGCTGTGCCAGGGGAGGTTTAGGTTGGATATTAGGAAGAAATTCTTTACGGAGAGGGCAATCAGACATTGGAATGGGCTGCCCAGGGAAGTGACGGATTCTCCATTCCTGGAGGTTTTTAAGATGAGACTGGATGTGGCACTTAGTGCCATGGTCTAGTAACTGTGGTGGTAGTGACTCACGGGTTGGACTTGATGGTCTCAGAAGTCCTTTCCAACCCAGCTGATTCTATGATTCTATAACATGCATGAAATGAAGGCTGAAATGAGGTGGACTCCTTAAGAAATCAGCTAGGGTATGCCTTTCTAAAAACACTTCTTTTCTTGAATACAACATGGTATAAATACTTAGTTTTTATCTTTATATATACATAAGGACACAAACAAAGATTTGCTTAAGGAACTGAGATTCTAAGCTTGAGTTGGGTTAAGGCTGCCCAAAGAGGTTGTGAAATCTCCATTCACAGAGATAGTCAGAAGCTGTCTGGACACAGCTGTGTCCTGCACAACTGGCTCTAGGTGGCCATGCTTGACAAGTGGTTTGGACAAGATGAACTTCAGTGGTTCCTTCCAGTGTCAACCATTCTGTGATTCTGTATTTCCAGTGAAAAACATGACTTATCCATAGCTTCCCACAGTAGACTTATTGGCAAGAGGATCCTAATTGCCATGGCCACACTTCTTAACCTGTTTTTACCATATACATTTATTTTTCCCCAAAACTACCACTGTCACCCAGAAGAAAAGAAATTAATCTATACTATATTATCAACTCCCTTGCTTTTATGAACCTTATTGCAAATAATCACCATTCATCTTATAAGGAACTTGATCTTTACAGGCAATTAATAAACAAACATTTCCTCTTGCTGGGACAACTGGGTTGGTTTTGCCTCTGAATGGATTGCTTACACAGAAATCTGGAAAGAAAAGGATGATTCTTGGGCCCCTTTACCCTAAGTATGTGCTTAGAACAGCTGTAGCAATGCCATCGGATAAGATAGAAAGCATCTGCTTTCCAAGGGAGAAAGTTTCCACAACCAAAACAGACCTGTTATCCATGGAAGGAGCAGTACTCTGAGATTTCAATGAATCATTACACTCCAGCTGGTGCTTTCTCCAGATTGCAAATTAACTTATTTAATTATCGTGAAAAGGCCTCAGCTTTCATAAAGTTCCCCATTGTGTCACTACAATTATGGAGAACAGATTTATCTCATCATCATATTGCAAGAGCCATATTCCTATAAATCTGTACTAAACACAATTTAACTTCATTTTTGCCATCTTACAGATCTGTTCTCAATCCTCTGCTCTCCTCATAAAAATTAAAATACTTTTTAGGTTGTGAGACATTCCTTGCAATGCTGCCTACTTGCATTATTTCCACTGGTAGAAGCACGGAAGTACATTAATACACTTTACATGCCAAATGATAGTTCATTTTTGAAGTACCTTCTGTCTGACACCATTATGCCTTAGAGAAAAAAATGTTGAGATGACACACTGGGCTTCCCTTACAGATCTGTATGGAGAGAAGGATACCCTTTTTTTGTCAGATGGGGAGGGGAAAGGCAGATGTAGGGAGGAAGAATGTCTTTATGCAGAAACATCACATCCCTAAGCACTGCAATCAGAACTGTTTTCCATCAAACTAAGTGTTGACTGCTGCCCAATGGAGAATGCTCTCACCTTGGAAAAAGGAAGGCATACAAAGAAAGAAGTCAAAGGTACCCCTCAGAGGCTGACAAATCCTCTGCAACTGTCGTGTTTTTGCATTTCTTGCTTTCTGCCAAATACCAGGGGAGAAAAAGTGATGACAAAGCACAGCAATCTGTAACAGCAGCTCATTCTAACATACTGAGTTGAAGAAATAGCTTTTACATAAGCACACCATGGTAACTTGGTAATTACAGTCTATAGTCCTCTACCTTCCTACCACGCCATAGGAACTAAAATTGTTGCTAAGTGCTACTCACAGTTGATGTAAACATTTCACACTATTTAATCTACTTTCTGGAGAGAGAAATAATTTCTCCTAATAGATTAATGTGTTATTATTATTCAGTCAGGTTTGGACTGCAGCTATCCCCCCTAACAAGGAAGACTCCTTTATGAGGCTACAGATAACATATTCACTAAGGAATCTGCATGTTTTGGTCTGACCTTTCTGAATTCATCTGATTTGTTTGTCTTTGAAAATGAGCTTAAACAAAATGTATCATCAATTATGTTCTCTTGACACTCCTTTTAATGTAAGGAGGCAGAAGAAACATCACAAGTTACATTAAGTCCTGATGGAGAGTTTTGCCCTTTCAGAAATTTGAAATCAAATTAGTCAGAAAAGATTTTGACTAGCCATCACTTTTGCTGCCACCACCAAAGCAGAACTTATCTGATCCTGTCTTTGCCTACCAAGGAAATGCTAGGGCTTTAAGATGAGCACCCAGAGTTTAGGCCTCTCTCTATTGAGTAAGATATACCCAAGCCATGACTTACAGGAAAGCAGAGAGGCAAGAGCAGGCTGAATTCTATGGCCAAAACAAGACTGCTGGTAAAATGGAGTTGGATATCGTTTATAATCAGTTTTACTTCAGCTGTTGAGTGAGCTTGTTCCAGTTCTATATGCTTCTGGTTTCACAAGAAGTCTGAGCTTCCAGTAAGACAAAAGGAGACTGAAGTGTCTTCACTGATACTAACCTGCAAAGGAAGTTGCTCCCTTTTCCCACATGTACAACTAAATGCCTCAAGAAAAACACAAAGGTAAGGAATGAAGCAGGAGATACATTTTTTTTTTTTTTCTGGCTCTTATTTTCAAAAGAGATACAAGTTGCTTCTTTGACACAGGAAATAGAATATCCTGCAAGGTCAAACACAGCCTCGGGGTACAGTTAAGTATCAGACATTCACATTAATCACATTCTGACTCAGAGTTCAAAGTTTCCATAAACACACAGGCACATTACAGTAGGGTGGACTGGCAGCCACACACTACTGTGGAGACTAAGAACAGGAGAAGACTTCAGGGCATGGCAGACTAAGTTCTGCTGTAAATTATCTATAAAAGGAAGACTAAACTAATTCTAAACAGGGACAGTGTGGAGAGAATCTGATTTTTATTTTAATTAGAGAAGCAAGCAGTTCAGTAAATGTCTACCCACTGCATAAGAACGGAAGAACATGAACCAAAATTGAAGGTGAAGCTAAGGAAGGGAGAACACACACTTGATACAAGTTTCGCTAAACATATACCCTGGATAATTGATTTGGAACCCTTCAAGAGCATCAGCTGAAACCAACTAAGGCATTAAACATCTACCCTTTAAACTGTCATTCTTAAAATACATGCTTGGCAAAAAAAAGTGTAGAGTATTGCATTTATGCCTTCTTAAGTTGGAGTAACAGCTGCAGGCTTTTCAGAGCTCTTTAAAGGAGCCTGCCAAGAAACAATATGATCATTGATTTTATGAGCTGATAACAGTGAAGGAATTTGTCTTAGAGGACAGGTGCTTCAATCCATCAATTCGTCAATGCTTTGTAAGACCCTTTATCTTTTCATATAGCTCCCAAAGCAAAGTGACAACAGAAGGCTCAAATACTTTATATCCTTATTCTTGGAATAACACCAAGAAGTTTCTATCCTCCTTACTGTGAAATTTCAATCTGAATCAAAGAAAGGCAGGAAACTTTGATTTAATATGAAATTTGACTTTTTTTCTACTCATGGGCATAGTTGTCAGGACAATACTGTCAAGGTGAAAAATAATGAACAGATAATTACAAAAAGATTTGCTTCTCCTCCTCAGATGATGATGATTGATGTACAGCCGAAAGCACCACCAAGGAATAGAGTCCTTGTATTCAGAAAGGCAACTGAACAGTAAGTCAAATAAGGAACTTGCAGACACAGCACAGTCATTGAATATACACCACAGCAATTTTATGAACACATTAAACTGTAACAACACATACCACCAAACAGCATACCTGCAGCAAAGCATGCTCCTCCCCCTCAGTTAGGCACCTCTAGCTTTTCAACGTCTCTGATGACAAAGAACTATTCAAGTGGGACAAAAATAATTTACACAACATATGTTGGAAAAAAATGCATTCTTTGTTTTTTCTCCTTCATGTGTTTGCACATCCATACTGTGTGCAACTTTATGTGGAGAGGGAAAACAGGTATCACAGCTTCAAAGAGCTCACAAATTTCTCACATCAGGGAAATAAAACTCCATGGGCAGTCTCTAATCATTCCTGAAGCCTCTGAAAAGACCTACTATTATTATTACAAACAGCAGGTGGGAGAGGAAAGCTCTTGGACTCAGAATGCAGAGCAGGAAACATACAGCTGCAAAGTGAACCTTGGCTGAAGGACTCAAACTCTACAATTCTCAAGAGGGTCCAGCAGAAACAAATTCAGTATTGTTATCTTTACTGTTATCCTTACTGCACGAAATTTTCTGTTGGTGGATTTTGTGAAACCCAGGTATTCTTGTATCTATAGAGTTTTTAAACAAAACACAAGAAAGCCACATAAAAGCTGAAGGTTTGAAAACCTTTTAAGAGGCTGCATTATTTTAAGCAGAACACCAAGTCCAAAAATGAGGCTGGAGAGCAGGAGGAAAAGGATCCATCTTATCTGCAGATTATTTGGCACTCAGAACAAGCCTAGCTATCCTCATCCTTAAAGAGCATGTCTCTGGGCTACATATATCATCAAAAGAAAACTATAAAAATGGCTTGATGGATCCACAGTAGCTTTCAAGTGAACACGACGAAACAGCATTTATACCAGTTTTTTCCCGAATTTAGATTCAAGTTCCTGGTGCCTCCATATCTCATAAGTAACCACCCTCTAGATTCTAATCTCCGTGAGCTTGAAAACATCTCAAAACTGGCACAACACACAAGAAAGGATTATTTTTTTTTTCCCCTGCAGCAGAAGATGTCAGTGGTATAGTGGCCCTTATTTCAGGAAGGCTTTCCTCCTACAACCATCTTCCTATACATGTAGAAAACTTACAGGTGTTCTACTATTAATATACATCAACAACTTGGTCACCGGAGGAGTGCATAGATCTGAACAACAGACATCCCATCTGGTGTCAGTAACAATCTTTCTTTACTCAAGAAGCACCAGACCAGGCATTTGTCTCCAACATCACTGTAATCATGAATGCCCACTCAGCAGTTACATCTGATGACGAACATCCTCTTTCCAAAATAACACATAGCTCAAATGCATTATCAAGAAAGATCACATGCCATACCAAAATTAAAAGAGAAAAAACCCCACACAGTCAAAAGAACAAAATATCACAAAAAAATGGCCATCTCAAAGTTACATTCCAAGAATTTGAAAGTGTCCTTTCAATGCTAAGGAAAACCTGCATGAAGAAATCTATTCAGTTCATATTTTCCACACAGTTTTGTGCTCTTACACTCAAGTAGTATGGAGATCCTGAAGGGGAAGACTATGCCCTATTTTTCTCGGACAGTGTGAGATACAGCTGGGGTTGATGTGAACTCCCACAGATATTTCACATGTCAAAAGGTTTTCTGGCTAACAGGTTCATGAACACTGTAGTCATAAAACAAACATTTCAAGGAAAAAATGGCTACACACTAATCCCTCAAATCAGTAGGGTGCTGGCTTTGAACCCTGGAGAAATCAAGAAATATAGAAGGATTATGGATACCAGAGACTCATCTCTACTGTTTATGAGTCTGTTAGCTAAAAATAGACTGAAATTAAAGACTGGCTTCACTAGAAAAACAAGACTTAGTCAGATATGTTTCAACAGGCTGCTGAGACCCTAAAAAATTAAAAAAGCTATCCACGAAGAGCAGCTTACTTAAGTGATTTGGGAATCACAGCACTTTTTCTAAGCGAGTCAGACTACTGCTAGCAGAATGCAGAGGGACTGACTTTTCCAGACAACTCCCCACATCCATATTAGTGAATATTGCAATGGGTCAAGTGAACCATAAACTGCAGAGAAAGCATGCTATTTCCCTGGAGAGGTAAAGAAGAAAGCGCAGAAAATTTAGTGCAGCTGTACACATCCAAAATTAGAAAAGATTTAACACATTTTATGTCTGTGAACAAACTTCACCGTGACTAAGGCAATGAAAATTAACCACCTTTGCAAGGCGTGTTATCTGCCATGGATGGTTGTTTTTGTCTTCCCTTCTCACAACTAAAATTTGAAGAATCTTTCAAAAGCAAGACTTAGAACACAGAAGTTGCAGATGAATTGGTTTTATTTGCTATGTTTTGCTAATTGATTAGTGGTTACTACATTCTGCTTAATCCACAATTAGAATATCCTCACCAGACATTAGATGTTAATAAATCTCTCCTGATCATATGCATCACATGCAATCAGTTTTTCACAACTTAAGACACCTGTTGCAAACTGCCTCTTGAACTGACACACAAACAATAACTAAGTATGAACAGTCATTAAATCACTCCACTAGAGAAAAAAGCCTATTATAAAAATTAAATTAATAAATCATTAGAGCTGCTAGCTAAAGTCTAATAATGCATTCCCCCCATCAGTCAAAGTTAGAAACTAGAAATCTCACAAGGCAATAAAGAAGCCACCCTTTCAGTACGAATGCAGTGTGGTAAAGCCTCATCAAGTTTTCTATGAGGGAAACTTCTAAAAATCTCAAGTCATAAATCAACTACACATCTTGATTTTAGAGATCCCCTCAGCAGCAAAATATCTCTCTCTTTCAGAGCGTTTTGACCTCCATCTCCCAGAGAAATATATTTCCAGAATCTGGAGACATTCTCCACTGCCTGATTTCCAAGCTCACTCTGCGCCATTGATCTCTTGGAGTAAGCATGACTCACTCCACATGCACAAGTCAGAGAAACAGTGCTGTTTGGACCCATCTGTTTTTCTTTTTTCTTTTATCTTCTTTAACTAACAGCCTCCTTCCTGAGTCCTACAATATCAGACTCACAATATTTTATCATATGCCATAAAAGAACCCCCATTCACAGTATCCACAGTCTCAATACATTAACAGAATCAGCAGACATATAGTCTTTTGCCTGCCCAACCCTCTTGTTATATATGTTAGGGATTAGCACTTCCAACACATTAGGCTTAAATTCAGATTTTAAACATCTGTAAAGTCCTTAAAAAATATGCAATATGTCTTTAAAACATGTCCCAAATATAAATAGGGTACATCAATATTCTTACAAACTAGTATCTCCGAGGTTATAGAGAAACATTTTGTATTGACAATTTTTGCTGCAATTATTCTGTATAATACATATTGATTCTGAAGGTTAAATATGTAAATTCTGCTTAAGGACTAAATTCTCAAGCATAATCCCATTACAAATTAATTAAGTGTTCCACTACTTCAGAGCTTTGGAAAAAAGCCGAAAGTTGTACACTGAAGACTCTCATATCTAGGTAAAAGAAATGCTACAGGCAACATGAAAGCTGTTTGGTTCCCTGCTACTGAAACACAGTCAGAAATTATTTGAGAAACTTACTATTTTCCAAGCGGAATCTTGGACAGATCCGGCTCAAAAGAAGCTCTTGTCGTAATCGAAGAACTTCAGCTTCCAGCACTTCAACTTTCCACTTCCATCCAAAATCTTGTTCAGATACAGTTTTGGCAAGGTGCTCAGTGTATTCTTTGGAACTCTTCCCTGGTGGTTTCGAGTGGATAATTGCAAAAGCCAATGCTAGTTTTGATATTTTCAAATACCAAATTTGATTTTCTCTTCCATCTTTGATTTCTACTGCATTAGAAAAATAGAAAACAAAACCATTACTTCACTATGACTCCATTAAGGAAATTATGCACAATATTTTCTTGACTTTGAAAACTATTCAACAGTGAGGCCAATTCTTTTATTTCTAATGCATTCCTAAATCATCAAGCAAAAGAGCAGAAATATAAGCATCTGTGCACAATGTGAGAATAAAACAAACATGAGCTGCACTCCAGCTATAAAAATAAAATTCAGGCAGTGTTTGAGAATAATTGTGGAAATAGCAAGCACTTCAAATAGGCTTATTCTAGCAAAATTTTAAATTCACGTTATTTCCACTAAAACAAAGATGAAGACACTAAAAATACTAACATCAGAAAAAACCTTTGACACCCCTTCCCCCTCACCAAAAAAACCCCTAAGCCCCTGACTAAAGAAATCATTGTGGGGTTATTTACACTTAAACATAATATTTATAATTTTTTACCATAAGTTCACAGCGCACAAAAGATAAAACTTTGAGGTTGTGTCTGGTTTTAGACACTTGGTGCTGCTGCCCTTGGAAGTTCTAAGTCTACATTAAGCCTTCAAGCCTACAGAAAGTTTTATGTAGACAGTTGCAAGGTGATGCAAGTGGCTAGTAAAATAAGTGAAGAAGGTAATTTCATCAGCTCTGATACAAACAATGAGGATGGGGAAAAAGGCACTTGAGGAGTCAGAAAAAGAAAATATTTAACTAGAGGATTATGTCATGGGCAACAGTACAGGATTTAGGAACAAAAAAGGAAAAAAATAAATTAAAAGTAACTAAAAATAACCAGCCTATCTATTCAGCGGTTATTTGTTTTTTCCTAATTCCACATCATTTTAATTCAGTTGTTTAATATATTTTTTCTTGAAAAAAATATTACTCCCAGATTAATAATAATAATAAAAAAAAAAAAACTCCACTTGCTACACTTTTGTCCTGGCCTTGAAAATCTAAACATTTGTTAAAATACTATTTTTTTTCCTGTTATCCAACAAAACTACACGCTTAGCACTATAATGTTGTGTTGAGTAGCTCTGAAATAGTTGCAGCACAGGTTTGAATAAGGTATTTTAGGTCCTCCTTTCACCAGATCATCTGCTATCACTAAGCTGATTTGTCCATTTGGTTCTCCTCAGCTTTGGATAGTAAGTCATAAATCATCATATATTCACTTATCCATCAGGGACACTTACAGAAAGTGCTGCCTTTTAAATATTTCTTTCACCTTTCAAATACTTCTGAAACGCTCAAACAATTCCTGCACATCCCTTGCACGCCATCCATTCGGACACTTTGAATTGTACAGAGCACAAAGGACAAGACTGCAAAAATTCCTTGGGATCTGTTTACCTACAGCTATGCTTTAAGCTACTGTTCTCCACTTGAAACACTCCATTCCTGACTTGGGACAGAGCAAAAACACCTAATCTAAGCCACCAGTGCATTCTTAAATCTAAGAATAAGCCCTTAGAAACTGAACTATACTACATATGCCCACTACTGGAAGCAGTTATACATTAAATGGTACTTTCTGCAAAATTTCTTACAAAAAAATTATTTCACAAAACTTTTTAATTGATATCTAAGAATTCCAGGGAAAAGCAGAATTCTCTCATCCTCAAAGGATTAGCACTCCTGTGGGACAACTAACTGGTGTAAGATTCTTGTTTGCCTTATACATCAAAGGACATGTTTACAAATTCAGAACCATGCAATTAACTGAAATGCCTTCAAAGCTGGGAGTAAAATGAAATACATGGAACCACACTGAAAGAAGAGTAAATAGTAACAGTAAGGCATTCAAAATACTCGGCAACAAACCCACAAAGTTTGCTGTCTGGCCACTGATATATTACCACTATGCTACAAGTGAAAAGTATGAAATACTACTTTGGTAGCATTTTTTCACCACTTACTACCAATATACAGAAAGGCATTTTTTGACTTTGTTTTAAAAAGGGACCACAGTGTTTTAAGCATAAAAAAAACGCTAAAGCACAAAGTAATAACAAAATATAGATGAGCAAAAGGATATTTCACCCACATTCTAAAATACCATTTTCTAAAGGAGATGTATCCCTAATAAATCACATATATCAACCATGGTTTCTTACCACCTATTTTTTCTTTAAATCACAATCCTTAGAAATTCAAATAGCACTCCACCTTAACACTTAGGACATACATTTAGTTAATGACTGGTTAATAATATTAACTAAATTTTATTAACTAATAATTAGTTTGGATTTTGAGGGAGGCCTTTTCCTTATACAGACTCCTACAGTAGGAGTGTGCTACTCTGAGTGAGTTTAAGGAGATATTCTTACTCTGGAGAAAAAGAATCACTACTTTTCTAGAATAATTACTTGTAAAGATGCTGTTAAAAAAAAAAAAAAAAAGCAGGACAGATCGCAAGGCTGGTTCTCCTTAGAAACAAGACACAATCAAAGCAGTTTTTGGAGAAGTCATTCTTTTGGAGTTTTAAAATCTCTCATCCAAAACCAGATAATTAATGAAAAATAGCAATATTCCTGCATGTATTTCCAGAAAGAGTAGATTTCTCAAAGATTTTATGGAGAACATACAGCTCTCTCGCCTCCTTTCTGTTACTATTGCTGTCACCATCTCTCCTCTCTTTGCTGCTTTTATGACCATGAAAAGAGAAGCTTGTTTAATGAAAAGCAGTTCTACGGGCTGATTCAGGTTTTTCACTGTTCCTGTCCCCTAAAAGGACAACTGCTCTCTCAGAAACCACTGTAAAAGTCCTCTAGAAAATAGCACACCGGATGATGCTGTTAGAAATACAGGGATGCTGGCCAACCACGCATTAGCAAAGACTGCACAGCAATCTGTTGCTCTCAGGAAGTTCTGCACCACCAAATGTAAATACATTCCACTAAAAGCATATTGGCAGCTACAGTTGTACCAATAATATTTTTGCTCCTATCAACATAGAAATTACACCAATGTTTAGGTAGAAAAAAAGTTTTAGACCAAACCAAAAACTTTCCTTGACTGGGAATAGTACGAAGCCAAGAGAAGAAAGAAGTCACTAGTCTAGTCCTGACTGCTAATGCCAAAATATGTACGACAGGAACGGAAAGGATCAAGAATTATCCTCCAAAACATATCTGATACTGAGTGTTACTCAGTGGGAATAACTACTTACACACAAAGCTCTATTTGTGTGCTTACTGAGTGTTAAGGAGAGATGCATTAACCCCTTGCAAACTCTGCCAGAAGCAGGGCACGGCACAGATACCCCCTGGTGACAAGTTCCCTAAGCACCCCCCCCCCACTCCACAAACTGATACTGGAAGTGCCCTCAGAGGACTTGATGGGTTGGCATCAGGTCTAACAGGACTGGGACTCCAGATTTCCAACACAAGAAGGAGAGACCTCCCTGTCTCCAGCCTTCTAACCCTCCTGCAGGACCCACAGCCTTGCTGAGATCCTAGCCATGGAAGGCTGCTGAGCAATTATTCACCTGCAGAAATAATTAGAAAATAAGCCATGAACTGTCCAGTACAGCTTTGTGTTACATAACCAAGGGGAACAGAGATGAGGTGTAAGATTCTTTGAGGACCTTTGATATAAACAGGCAACAAGATACCTTTCTGGTAAGTCTCATGTTGGTTTTGACATGGTCTGAAACGTGTGAAGAGGAAGCAACTCCCACTAATTAGAAAAAAAAAAAGCCCACTCCACTAGTTTTAGATGGTCACATTTTTGGTTCGTTTTCTTCTCAATCTGAACTTCATATATTTAGCACCATTCCAAAGGAGAAAGATTTCCCATTATTATTGAAAAACATGAAGATTTCAAATCGGTCATTATGATCAAAAAAAGGAAAATGTTCATTAAAACCATGAAACTTGCATTTAAACTTAAACCATTCATTAGAGTAATATTAACAACCTATAAAATCTCCTATTTCCGAAAACAGGACCTGCATCCCCACAAAAGGACTGCACCTCGCTAGTTAGTGGTCCCCACTTTCATACCAATGACTTCTTGTCAAAGTCTGGAAGCTAAGGTTAAACACATGACATCTTCAAAAACAAGGACAATTCCCTGAGCCCACTACAGGCACAAAGGCATCCACTCCTCCCCCAGCACTCTCCACTCTCTCAGCTGTCAGAAGATAATTTTCTGCCTCTTAATGTTTCTTCTTTTTTTCTCCACTGTTAACTACAAACAACTGAACAACTCAGCCCTTGAGTGCACTTTTTTTTTTTTTTACCCTGTGCCAGAATGCACTAAAATCAACAACAGGCTGACAGGGATAACCATAATTTTCTCTCTTTAACTGAAGTGCAGGGATGATCCCTTCATTATTCTTTGCATTAACACATGTGAAATAGAGCAATTGGTCTCCCAAAAACGATTAACCTAGAAAAAGGTGCAGTTGAGTTTGCAGTCAGATCAAAATGGACTGCTTCCTGAAGAAAACCCCAGTGATCTTGGGATGAGCCTCCCCCAGCTCCTGGGCCCAAGTCCACTGGAGTTCCTCAGCCAGTTCTGGGTTTCTCTACCTTGAGAAACCACAATATGTGCTGCACTAAGACATCAAAGGATGAGCTATTCAGTTTGCACAGATGAATCCTCAGCTCTAGAGCTTTTCAGAAGTCTTTTAGGGGTCTTTATGGGTAAGGCAGGTGAATTTTAGACAATTTACCTTTCTGAGTTGTATACACAGTTTTCTGACTGACGTTGGAAACAGGCAAATCGCAAAGAAATGGGGGGGAGATGGCTAAATTATACTGTGATTTAAAATTATAAGCTCCCTCAACATAAACCTAAAACCTAAACTTGTTTGAAATAATTAAACATTTGAGTAATACTCATTAATGTCAAAGAATTGCAGATCATAGGCATGATTTCTAAGTTTGCCCATGAAATTCATGGCAAATAATGGAAGAAACTGCTGCAAATGTTATCAACAAAACCTTATTGCTTACAACAGGACACTTACTTGTTGCACAGATCACTATAATCTGAATTTTAAAAATAATTAAAAAAATTAATAGTATAAGACATGAAATGGACTGTAACTCATTTAACTTCCAGGCCATTCAGGTGCTCAGTTTTCTTCACATTTGAAAAGAAGGGGATTTGTCAGGACAGAAACAAATTGCCATTCATCACTACTACACAACTAAAAATCTTCAGATAGTCTTAAATATAAAAAAAAAAAATAAATTGCTTTTCCTTCTAAATTTAAGCATATGATCTGTCCTTAAAGGTACAAACATAAAAAGAAAAATTGATTTGTTGCCATGATTTTTACCTTAACTTGCCTGTCAATTACAGAGTGCAAATAAAGGTGAAAAAATTACCCACATCTCTGTAACCTCATTCTGCTTTATACAATAGAAACCAAGATATTGACTCACTATGATGGAGCAATAAAAACTCTAGAAGTGCTCCAGTGGAACTGGGCTGAGCTGCAGACACATAAGGCCATAACATTAAGCAACAATAAAATAAACTTGATTTAATTGGTATGTCTAGCATAATACTGTCATCCATGTATATAATAAACAATGATAATGGGACAGCTGCATAATCAAGATGAACCAAAATATGCCTTGTGTTCCAATTATGCAACTTTTATTGTAAAAATGTATATTAAACCACAGCTGTGGTTAGTTGTGTTTTAAACAACCTATACTCATAACACCAAGTTATGTAATGTGGACGTATTTACTGAGTAAAGAACTTGCTTTTCCTAAAGCAAGTCTAAACAGTAACTGCAGCATATTTTTTAATGGCTCAAAATGCTGAAATAATATTGAAAATAATAAATACTTAAAATAATTTATGTCAAAAGCACAAGAAAACTTGATTAAAATGTAGCATGATTTTTTTTCTTCAAACTATTTAACTTCTGATTAATTTGAGTTTCTAAAAGTTTTGCAAATTCTCCAAAACCAAACACAATGAATGAGTTGAAAAATTTTTTAGAGCCTATTAACATTCCCCATTTCAGAAAATTTAAGAACATAAGCATAATCCCTCAGGATTTCAGTAACATTTTAGAGGTAGGATTCATCACCTCTTAACTCTTAACAGAAATCTAAAATTTAGAAGGTTACAGCTGCCTAGACTTCCTTTACTATCAATGGGCAGAAACAGAGATTTCAAACGTTAAAAATAAGCCAAGTGATTTGTACATCTACTGTGTGGTGAAGTTAAGTCGTGACCCAGAACCATTTATTTCCCTTCACAGACTACACAGCGTTAAGATGACTCAATCAGATGCACACCACATGTACCATGGACAGCCAACTGCAGTGAGATGAGCTGCTGCACCCCAGCTAAAGCTGAGACCTTCAAAAAACTATTTAAGTGCCCAACTAACAGGAGAAATTCTGCAAGGCTGAAACCAGTACTTTTTAAAAGAAGATTTTAATTCTAGATCTTTTGAACATCTCTAGGAATAAAAGCATTCTAGAAGAAAAGCCAAAGATCATGGGAAAAAGTCTGAAAGAATAACCTTGTGAACATATGAACATTTTGAATGCACAAACAAAATAGCAGACAGGTGCAAGGTAAAACACGAGGACAGGGTGATCAGACTCAATCATTTCAATTCACTGACATTAGAAATATTCAGTTTCAGGTAAAAATAGTGGTAACTTTGATAAATATTTACTATTCTGTCATACCTGGATATTTATGCAACCTTTTTTTAACACGCAGAACACTAACACCACTAATTGAATCCCAGAATCTATCCAGTACACAACAATGCAGTGTTCTTACTTGTGATTTGGGTGAAATGAACATGAAAAAAACCCTTCAGACTTGTATCAGGAAACTAGGAATCTGAACAAATATTGAGAAAAGACACTCATAGCTGATATTCTTCATTATCAATAACCAAAGCAGTGCAACTTTCATGGGAAGCCTTCCGTTTCCTTCCAAATAAACTCAGCCTTTCCTCAGGAAACCGCTCCTCCAACACCTGAGGCTTGCCACGCGAGACCTTCCTCAAGGAGAACCAGGCGACTGTCCCAGAGGAACCAGGAGTGCCAGGGGGTGTCCCAGGCAGCCCCCAGGCTGCTGCCTCCATCCCGGAGCCTGCTCTCACCCTCCCTCACCTCCACCTCGGGCAGCCCCGAGAGCCTCGGGCTCGACCCACCTGCCGCGGCCCCCGGCTCCATGGCGAGGGCAGCGCCCCCGGCCCGGGCAGTGGGACGGGAGCTCACTGTCCCTGCTGGGGTCTGGGGTCAGGCACGGCGCCAGCCCTGAGGTGCTGCGGTGCGAGCTGCTCGGTGCGGGCCCTCCGCGCCCCACTCGCGTTGATCTCGGCCACACACGGGCGTTTCCCGCGGGTGTTGGAAGAGCCTCCCTCGCCTCCCGCTCCGGGGCCGCCTCAGTCGCGAAGGTACGTGGGGGAGGGAGCCAGGGAGCCCCGCGGGAGACATGTGAAGGGCCTTTGTGCCGCCGGAGAAGGAGGGGCTGCAGCCGCGGGCAGGCTTTGGGCAGCGTGGCCCTGGGGAGGGTGGGGGCCCGGCCCGGGTCGGGCGCTTGGGCTTCGCCTGCTGAGGGGCCAGGTGTGAGCGCTCACCATCGGCCGCCACGCCTGAGAGAGCCCCCACGCTTGAGAACTCTGTACTGCTGCAAATTGCACGAAGGTCTCTCGAAGTGTTTTGCTGGTCAACACAGGCCCCTTTAAACTTTTCTCATGTTTGGATATCTGAAGAGGAAATGAGATCATGAAACTTCAGAACAGCATTTCTTTAACAGTGCACTGGATGTGGAAGCTGCCTGTTAGCTGAAACACTGTGATCGGAGCTCACCAGTCAAGAAATTAGCTTTGTATGTAAAATTATATTCTCTACACAAACTGTGCTGAAAAGGCTGTGGTAAGGCCCCTTGGCCAGAAACAGAGTCATAGAACCAGAGAATGATTTCAGCTGGGAAAGACCTTTAGGATCACTGAGTTCAACCATTAGCCCAGCACTGCCAAGTCCACCACTAAACCATGTGCCTAAGTGACACATCTACAATCTTAAATACCTCCAGGAATGGTGGCTCCACCACTTCCCTGGGCAGCCTGTTTTAATGCTTGACAGCCCTAAGAAATTTTTACTAGCGCTGAGGAGGCTAATGTTGAGGATGCTACTGTTGAAGAGGCTGAGTAAATTAACACTAGTTAATTTACTAATATTGAGGAGGCTGAGGAGGGAGGACAGGAGGAGATATAAGGAAGTAATGAAGATGCATTAGGTGCAGTTAGTCTCATCACAGTATGTCAAGATTTTAAGTAGAGGGGGATCAATCTTTCTAAACATGGAAGTTTTCAGATGTTTCAAACCATATATACTTTTAAAATTCGTACCCCCATTTCTTGCTCTTGGATAATCTCAACAGCTTTGTTTTTATCGTGCTCTTTTTTTCCAAAACAATATACATAGTGGCAATGTAGCTTCTAAGCTAATGTATCTATTTTTTTTTTAATTTACCTTCCCAACTACTGAAAATTGTTAACACATTGGAACTTTCATTTTAGAGTTCAAATGATAAATTAGACTGAACAATTTAGAGACTCTCTTCATTCTGACAGCACTACTTATTTCTCAGTGAAACCCAGGGGGAAAAAAAATAACAAAGCATTCTCTAGTCTATTACAGTGGCATAGCAGCAGCTCCACTTTATCATTTTCTGTGCATCTTTTGTGCATGTAAGTAATGCAGATACTTTGCAAAGTGGACAGGCATTTTGTAGATTGGAATGCCCATGTTTTCATATAATCTTTCCCACTGAGACTGAGTTAAAGATTCAGAGACATCAGTGATTTTACCTGCAAACCTATGGTCTGTATACAGATAGGTGAATCTAAAAAGTGGACTTAGACAGAGGCAACATTATTACTGGTCTAAAAAAGAAAGTGGCTCTTCTTTTCCTGAGAGTACCTGTCCTGCTTGCAATTGTAAGCTTACTGAGAGACACCTAAAAATCCTGAGGCCTTCTACCATTACCTACCTGGGAGGATGTTTTTCACTTGATTATTTTGTGCTTAAACTGCATAAATAAAAAAAGAGCTATGTAAATTTAGTTTTAGATGGACATGTCTTTTTTTTTTTTTTAATTATTTGTAGCTAGTAGTAGTTAAAATAATGTGCCTTAAACTTACAAAATTATTGTGTACAACTTTCAGAATACCAACCAAGGCACACCTTATTACAGGTTTTAGGTTTGTTTTTAAAATAAGTTGAATATCCCAATATTTTCAAGGTAAAAGAAAAGCTGGTGTCCCCTCCTGCCAATAACAGAGCAACTCTAAGGACTTTTCATCTGAAAGCAGCAAAATCTGAACACAGTCAACTACAGAATCACCAAGATGTGTGCTCCTGTTTTATTGACGAACACTTTTAAAAAATAATGATGGAACTTGTATTAACTTTATGCAGTGAGTATTCCTAGTGATTACATAGAATCATAGAATCATTAAGGTTGGAAAGGACCTCCAAGGTCATTGAGCCCAGCCTTTGACCAATCAGCACTCTCTTAACTAGACCATGGCACTGAGTGCCACGTCCAGTTGTTTCTTGAACACCTCCAGGGACAGTGACTCCACCACCTCATTCCAGTGCCTGAGCACCCTTTCACGGAAGAAATTCTTCATGATGTCTAAACAACATAACCTACAATTACTGTTTAATAAATGAGCAATGTGTTTGTGCACATTTATTTGTGCACATGTGCAAATTCATGTTATATCCAATAAAGATACTATTCCCATTTTTATATCTAAACTTGGGGTGATTAACACTGTATGTCATCTCAATTGAAACAACAGTGAAATAAAGCTTCAGTTTGAAATAAGCTGTTTGCAGTTCATGAAGGAAGCTGATTCTACTAGTAGCACATAAATTCTTTTGATCTCTGTTTCTGAAGCTGTCTTTTGATCTCAAGAAGAGTCAAAAGATATCTTTGTGGCAAAAGGTCATACAAAATAATTAGCTGGTTTTATTAATAATTGAACATAAAAGCAGTGCAGGTGTTTAATCACATCAGAGATCATGAATTCTCAGTATTTAACCAATCCACGTGCTGAATAATTTCAGACAACTGAGTGGTCAACTGAGAACAAACTCCAAAAACACAGGCTTCAATGAGCTGTTAAAAGTAAATGGATTACATTACTGTCAGACATGCACTCCCTGCTCTTACTGGATGCCTTCTGTATCAATACCAGTTTGAGCATGAAAGAATATTTTTTCATTTGGAGAACTACAGTCTGTCAGAATTTATAAGACATCTTTGTATTTTAATGCATGTTTACTTACCTGAGAGCTGAAAGTGTCTGAAAACACATATAAAATATACTGTCTCAACTACTGTAGTTGCAATTTTGTTTATCTGATGTGGGGCGAGAAATACAGTGTCTTGAGAAGAGCACATGAAAATCATGAGCAGGAGCATCAATGTCTTCTCATTTGAACTTTTTTCCCTGTGTTACAGGGCTATATTTAATTAAAAATAAAAATTTTTGGCATCATGATTCTTCATTACTCAGCATCATGCTCTTTTCAAAACAGATTATAATGTGTTCATGATGGCTCTATTTTGTGTGTAATTCTGATGACACCAGTATGGCTCAAGCAGCCCCTTTGAGCATAATCTGCAATTCTAAACAAGTCATCTGATTTAGAATGTTGAGGGAGATAGACAATTCTTTGTTTCTGTTCAGAAACAAAGTATTACCATCAGGAAAAAAGGATCACACTTCAGTGTCTGATGCAATCAAAACCTCGAGGTACAAAAGCAATATAAAAAGTTAGACATAATATGAGAACAGGAAAATTATAAAAACTTGCTACCATTAAGAGGCAATATGCATCAGTTATGAATAGGTACTTTACAGTACTTGATTTAAATGTTATCACTTACATAAAATTATTAACAACAGTTTCCATTCCTTTCTTTACAGAATACACTAAAGAAAGATAAAACCTTTCCCTTGAAGAATTTCACCATCTGGAAATCAATACAAAAAGATTCCCACACCACCACATAAGAAAAAGGGTAAAAGCAAGTAATCAGAATGATGTTTAAGATTATTGTGACAATATAGCACATAATTTTCTACATTTACATTTCATCATTTATCTAAGAGTAACAAAACAGTGTTGTGAGATGTTTCCCTGTATAGGTCAACAGATGTCTGAGAAGAAAGAAAACTTAGATCAAGGAGATAGAGTTTTCATTCAATTTAGTACTTTTTATTGTAGTTCCACAAGGCTTTCTTCATGAAGTTTTTAAATAAGTAGAAAGATGAACAGGTAATTGCTATGAAATAGCTAACTTAGTATATAGAAAATTCAGGTTACACTTCTATACACAGAACTTTAATCAAAGAACATCTGAGCAGCTCTCCCTAACTGCCTTATCATATAGGAAATAGAGTGCATTAAAATATCCACATTCTTCAGATTTAATCCCGAGACATTTTGATTTGCATTCCTCTGTGCAAGAATTGTGTGTCAGCTGAATCATGGGTTACAATGTCCATTTATTTCTATTGACTCAGCTGGGTCAGGTGTAAGTTTTGATGAAATGAGTTTAATTTCTTGTAACATACTCACTCACCTTCATGCACTAAAAATGCCAGATGCCCGCTTGAGGCACAGTGGTTGTGCTATTGCTTCTAGCTCCTCACCTGTCTAACCAGTTCAGAGCCTGAAGGACACAGAGTAAATTCTATTCCAGGGGGAAGTTTGCACCTTTTTTCCCTACAGGAACATTGCACCCAGCAATCACAGTGGTGTTCTGGAAGAGGTTTGTCTTGATTACTTTTGCAAAAAATTATCAGCTTTGGATGGAATTAAATAGACTTTAGGCTACAGGGAGCTTTATTATGGTGAAAGAGCAATTACCTGGCAGGAAGATAAGGGCTCCAGTTTTGTTTCCCTGATTCAGGCACCAGGTATTTTTCTTCAGACTAAAATTTGCCCTATTTTCAGATAAGAAACCAAATTACCTTTAAGTGAGATGTTATGTATGATATCACATAATGTGTAGATATGGTACCTTGAGACATGGTTTAGTGTTGAAGTTGGAAGTGTTGGGTTAATATTTGGACTCAAGGCTCTTAGAAGTCTTTTCCAATCTTTATGATTCTATGCTGTCTCAGCCAAAGACTCATTCCTTTGATGGAAGAGCTGTAATAGCAGTGTGGGTCTTGATGATAGTCCTACTTGAAGTGGAACATAGGACTGACTAGACATCCTCCAGAAGTTCCTTCAAACCAAACCAAATCATAGCCAACTTGGACTGTTCTGCTCTGACCTTCTCCCCAGCCACCTGAAGATAGACTGTAACCTGGTGAATTGGGCTACAAGGTGAGAGAAGTGGGCTTGAACGCTGACTTGGAAGAAAGGGGAGCCAATTTGCCACATTGTGGGTGAGCCCTCTGACCACTGGGTTATTGGACAGAAGCTGGTTAGAGTAGCTACAACCTGTATTTTGTAAAGTTTTTACTATTCCAGACCTAAAGTCAGGAGAGGTTTTGTGGGTTGTGACCTATATGTGGACATGCACACTCTTAATCTATGCTGTGGAAAATTGCATATGATCTGGCAGTCTTATCCATGGGTAAGAATTTTGACCCATTCAAGAATCAACTTGCTTGACACTTGCCTTATTCAGTTTCATCCTTCCCAGGGTCCTTGGCAGTAGTACTGAGAAATCTCCTACAAAAAAAATCCAGTCTTTGCACTGCATAGCAACATGGATGTTGTTTTATGGGCCTGTGCTATATTGTGGCACTATCCGGGTCATGCACTGGCATGTCAGGCTGTCTGCACACATAGCTAGTGCTTAATAAGTCTGCTCTTATAGACTATGCAGTCCAGTTTGATATTCAAAGTTATGCTAACTTCTACCCTCAAAACAGCCGTACTGTACTGCTCTTGTAGGTGAGGAGAGGGAGGGCCATCTGCTCATCTGTGTAAACTGTCACCCTTTCATTCACTTAAAAGGAGTTTTGTCAGTTTGCTCTAATATGTCCCACTGAGTTTAACAAGCTTAAACCATTAATTCATACATTTTTCCTGGTGTGAAATGTAGGCTTCAGGTTAAATTATTAAAAACGTAGATTCTTGGAGCCCAGAGTTCCTTGTATCTAGCAAGTATGTAAAGAATACTGGAGAATGAAAAAACACTCCTCAAAAAAACTTAAATATTTTAGACTAGTAAAACAAATTTCTAATGCCATATGCAGTGTAAATAGAATAGGTCATATATATATATAAATATATATATATATAAATATATATACATGCATTTAGACAGATGGATAGGATAGACAGACAGACACATAGCTAGAAACAAAGTGACAAAGTGACCAGGTTGTGGTAAAGAGGCAGAGAAAGTAATTTTTTGTTACCTGAATAATATATTTTAACTCTAACAACTGGCTTCCAAAGATAAAACTTTGTTTCCTCTGCATCCAACTTTCCTTCCCTGACAAAAATCCCATCACATATCCTAGGTCCATGGTTACTCAGCTTTACAGATGAAGGGTTGAAGATAATTTTAAAAGATCAAAGAAGCTCCAATCAATACTCTGCTTCCTGTGACTCCTGGAGTCCATCAGGGAAGGGCAGTGGACCTGCCATAAATCTTTTCTTCCAGTAGCTGGGCTGCTGCTGCAGAGAAGAGCATCTGCTTACAGCAGGAGAGGGTCACATTACCAGGGTTCCCATGCCTGAAATAAAATAGTGGTGATGTACGAATGTGAGCACCAGTGGATACAAATGAAGATGCCATTTAAAAGTTGCATGGTGTGACTCAAATGATACAATTTAAAATTCAAATCAATCCGTACAAGTGATGTCCTGATGCAGCTGTCCAGAAATCCGAAGGTCTGTATGTGTGCCTCAGGTTGCAGATTAGAACCACAAATGCTGGGCTGTGCATATTTTAAGGGGACAGAATTGCATGTGCCCGTAAGTTTCCAGAAATACCCATTTCATAGGAGGATTTAAGAGGCAATCACCCATCTGCCAAAATGTGTCCTGGACAACTTTAGTTGTGTTTCTGCTGAATGAGTAGAAAACATCAGAAGAAAATAATATTTTAAAAAAAATCCAACAACAACAAAAATCCACCCCACAAAACCCAACCAGGATTGCCAACCCTGTAATTATTACGAAAACAAATTACTAGAAGGAATTGCCTGCAATGAAAGTGAATGTAAATTTTATTATATATGCAATTTGGGAACTACACATAGTTGTCATGACTTACATCACTAAAACCCTTGTTAGAGGGAAGGACACTTCATTTAAATCCATGAAAACTACTGTATAAGCATAGTTCATAAAATTAACTAAATTCACTTTTAACTTAATTCTGTTTAGTTTAGTTCTAACTAAATTCTAGAGTTTTGTTGAAGTAATTCACTGTTTGATCTTTCAGTTATGTTATGTAAAATAAATGCACAGTTCTTTATTTCAGCTATAACATTCATTTGCTCTCTACTATAAGCTCGATTAACTGTATAACTTGATGTCTGAAGAATTTGGGAAACAATGAAATAAAAAGCAGCAAGTTGGCAGAGTGAAATTCTTGTGTAGGTTACTTGGATAATTCATAGCCAAGAATAAAGAAATATGAGCCCTGTGGAGTACATGTGGTACTTGCTATATGTGCTATATGTGTATAATTTCCTTAAGGTCTGTAAGAAAGTTAAATTGAAATTTATTCAGAAGTTTTGCTCTGCACTGACCTGTGAGAATCGAAGGATCAAGAAATGAGTCTATGGAGGTGATCCTCTTGTATTCCCATGCACCTTGCATTTGGAGGGAAGTTGTTTTCCAATAGCTATTATCATTTTCTTTTCTTCTTCAACTGTACTATTTTATTTATGCTTTATTGCCATATCCTACACACAGGTATGTGCATGATTAAATTGAGAGCCATGCACATATGAACATATTTCTCTCAAGAGAAAATGTAGTTGTCAATAAATATGCGATATGGCACAGCTGTGATTGAGCTAGAAAGTTCTAAGATGCTTAACTTGGTAATTTCAAAAGCAGATTTCTTCAAACATGCCAAAGGCAGGTATATGTCAAGCTAAAATTTACATGAATTGGAGTGTAAAAGGGCAACCTAAACATTTTTCAAACTATTTAGAAGTCTGCTCATATTCCATAACTCAGAAACAGCCAGACTAGATTTTTACTACACTTTGATAATAATTCATAGTTGAGTAGTGAACAAACATGAACAATATTAGCACAACAGATCATGTTCTTAAACATCTAAATATCATAATAGAAATTAAATACCTTCTCAATCACAATTATGGTCATTGCAAGTGAGGTGCTATAAAAGGTAAAAAAAAGAAAAATGCTTTCTTCTTTGTTTCCTCATTTGAAATGTTCATTTAGGTGCCTCTCAGAACACTATTTCTTGCTATTAAATGTCTTCAAGGAATAATACTTTAAATGCTTCAGACTGCTCAGAGTTTTTGACATAATGTCAAAATTCAATGAAACCTATGCTGCCACTGGTGTTTCTTCATATGCAAAGAAACCCTCTCTTCCTCATAAGTAATTACTTCTACACTTGTTCTCAGGGCTAAAAATTGTTCTGCCGATATTCATGAAGATGAGCTTGTCCTTGCTACTTATATTTCATTTGTGGAAAGCAGATCAGATATACTGTGTGAATGCTCTGGGAGTTTAGTTCAGTTTAAAGTCAATACTGAGCCAAAGAGATGATCCCAGTGTCCCACAGATCATTCCTTAGACTGTCAATCAATACATTTCACCTGGGTCTCTCTATCTACTAAATCAAGTAACAAGTAACACAAAAGAGGGAAGCACACATCAGTTGAAAACAAAATGAACACCGCAGTAGGTGAGACCAAGGGTCCATCTGTCCCAGTTTTGTCTGTCATACAGCACAGTGGGAAAGACTGCTAGAATGTTTTTTGGAGTTTATTTTCTGGCATGCATTTTCTCCATTGTGTGTTGTTTCAGCTTGTAGACACTGCTGAGCTCTTCTTTACTGCCATAAAAGATCATCCTTCATTCCCAGGCAGTACTTTTTTCCTGTACTGCATCCAGCTCTGGGGTCCTCAGAACAAGAAAGACATGGACCTGCTAGAGTGAGTCCAGAGGGTCACCAAGATCGTTAGAGAGATGGAGCACTTCTCATATGAGGAAAGTCTGAGAGAATTGGGTTTGTTCAGCCTGGAAAAAAGGCAACTTCAAAGTGACCTAATTATTCCCTTGCAGTACCTGAGGGGGGCCTACAAGAAGGACAGAGAGGGACTTTTAACAAGTGCATATAGCAATAGGATAAGGGGGAGTAGATCCAAACTAAAAGAGAGTAGGTTTAGATTAGCTATTAGAAGGAAGTTATTTGCTGTGAGGGTAGTGAGGCACTGGAACAGGTTTCCCAGAGAAGTTGTGGATGCCTCATCCTGAAAGTATTGAAGGCCAGGTTGGATGGGGCTCTGAGCAAAATGGTCAAGTGCCAGGTGTCCCTGGCCATGGCAGAGAGATTGGAACTAGATGATCTTTAGGTCCTTCCAATCCAAACCATTCCATGTTTCCATGGTCTTTCTATTTCCCTAGTATCTTTGGGGTAAGAAAGTGCTATTACTTTAATTTTATTGAACAGAATGACATAGGGAATCAACCATAGAGTGAGAAATCAAACTTTTGTTTCCAGCTTCTTTACTAGCACCTTATAAGGTCATTTATCCTATCTGACCCATGTGATGAACAAAGATACTAATTAGCAACTAACTTGGACTGAAGACTCACCAACTCTTTTTAACCTGACTGCTTTCATAGATGTTAATTTGTTTAGCCTTCTTCAGTTTGTCTAGATTTGTTCCCGAGATCATCCATTAAGTTTTCTTACCTGTATGTTCAAAACAAAAATGAAATTTATACAGATAGTGTTTACTAATAAAAGTAATATTTTTCACCAGAGCTCATTCCAAGTTTTACTGATCATATTCAAGGTGGCTTCAGCTAATTGTCCATAGTAAACAGGGTCCACCTGTTGGCCATTGGGCACTCTATTAGCAGTTGAAATAAGTCAATAGGAGAAAATACCAAATTCCTTCAAATTTAGATAGTAAGATGAAGAAATTGTCCTCAATATAGCAAAAAGGAGGAGTTTATTAAAGCTGCCAGAGAACTTGAAGCAACAAAGAATTTGGAGGCATCAAAAGGAAGTTAGTTTTCATTAATTTGCCTTTCTCAAAAGTGGCTGCTTTCCATTTATATTGCCTTTAAAGCTTGTTAGCTGTCAACTGAATTTTACAGAGCCTTACTTCACTCTTTTTGCTGGAGGACTTATTTCAAGGCTTTGAAATTACACAATGTTGGTTTTTTTCTGCTTCCTTAGTGAACTGACACCTGTAAGTCAGGCTGTGGTCATGTTCACCATCACTATTTATATTTTCCAAATATATATAGTGATGCAACACAGATGTTAATTCAGTTTTCAAAAACTAGGTGCTTAGATAAATTGATTATAAATAAATAGAGTAGGTTTTGACATGTGTCCAAACCAGTGTTCTGCAATCCTAAATTCTTTCCACATTTGTACGTCAGAGAATTTGCATTTTTCTTAGAGAACTCACAAATAAAGATACTACACTGTTTGTAAGTGAAAAAATTGCTATCGAATACTGTGTCAAATGTCATCCCATACTGATTTTCTATGCTTAAATTACAGTTGCATGAGTTATATGCAGTAAGCTTGCTCCACAGGGCTAAGAGAGCCCCTGTGAAATATCTAAGTAGCTCACAGAAACCTTACAAAATCCTGTCAAATATGGGAAAACCTAAAAAGATCATTCAGTTGTCCCCAAAAGAATTATAAGATGATGTAAATGTTCTTGAAAGTAAAACTTTATAATTGAAAAAACTGACAGGTCCTTCACTATAAAATCATAAATGGAACTCAATTCAGACTTTTGTCAGACAATACATTTCCAAAACAAATTCTTTAAAGGAAATATTGAGTTATTAATATCAGAAATTTGTGAACAATGGTTGCTGGGTGACTAAAGCAGTTCAAACCTAAAAGAAAAAATGTTGAAATATGCATTTGTATTTTCAATTTAAAACAATGAAATAGGAAGACCCTAAAATAATTTTGAGCCTCCACAAAATTCACAGGGAAAACCCGTGCATTGGAAATTTTTCCATCTTCTTTATTATTTTTTCCCATGCCAATTTTTGGTTTCTAAGCTCACTTAGAAACTGAAGTATCTTTCATGGTGATTAGATGTTGGTTTTTGGTGAGAGCAAATTGAATGACCTGCTAAAAATTTTAAAGAGGGAAAAAACCAAATAAGCAGTCTTTTGCTTGATAGACAACTCTCCAATATCCCAGTTATAAATACTAAAAAAAAAAAAATAGGTTGTTGCAATAATTAGAAAAGTAAAACACCTTTGATTCTGAAAGATGTTAAAAATATTTGGTGGCTGTGATGGTTGGATGCCAGGTGTCCTCCAAGCCACCCTATCACTCTACCCCTTGTCAGAATGGGAGTGGGGAGAAAATAAGATGGAAAAAAACCTCATTACTCAACATAAAGATAGTTTTATAAAGGGAAAGCAAAGGTTTCATATGGAAGTAAAGGAAAAACAAAAAATATATTCTGTACTTTTCACCACCGGGTGATGTCCAGTCACGTCCCAGGAATTAGGGCTTCAGTATGAGTAGCAGTTCCTTTGGAAGACAAATATCATTATAATGAAGCAGCCCCCCCCTCACCTTGATGCAAGTCTGCATAGTATGTTTAAGAGCAAAAATATGCTCTTGACATACAATTGAACAGATTCAAAAAATATTGATAAAAATTTTTAAGATCAAAGCATCCTTTCTTTTCAAAAACAAAAACACTGCTGCAAAAACTTAAACCTAAATAGCTAGTGAGGTGAAAAGTAACTGAACCTGCTTTTTTGATACCATTTTTTAGGAGGGTGATCTTCAGTCACTTCAGTCATGGGGCAGTGAATAAAAAGGAAGTAACCTTGTTGATAACCTGCCATTGTTACTTTTTTGTGCTAGTCTGGTGCCAGTCTCACTGAGACTGAAATGAAATCCTTAAGGAGCACAAGTGGCATAGTGGTTTTGACTTAGTTTCAGTCATTGAGCTATAACATTCTATAAAGTACCCATATTTTCTGAAGATTATGTGTCTCCTTAGGTAAATGTTTTGGAGGTCAAGGAGCTGCTCGCAGTATCAGAACAGAAGCAGAATTTTAATCCTTTTTTTCAAGAAGGATTGCTCACAGGTTTGATTCAGCTCCTTCCATATATCCCTTAGAGCAGTGGGCCTTTGGGTTAGAGCCCATGAAAAGAACATTTCCTTTCGAGGCCGAGAGAAGGGCTTGCTGCTTTCCAGCTCTTAGCAGGAATCTGCCCCCCTTCTGTGTAGTTGCTGGGCCAGGCAAACAGATAACTGAGCCAAATGTACACTAAATGTGTAAATTGTTTCCTGTAGTTTTGCGTGCACAGCAAGTCTCAAACATCAGGCATCTGGATTTGGATCCACAAATGTTGGCAGATGGAAGACAAGTTGTAGGTCTCCTCTGTCGGGGTTGTGAACTAACTTGCCTCTCATTGGTTTCTGTGTTGCCATAGTTATTATATTGTCTCTTTGGATTGGCTAGCTGAATGGCCAATCCAGTCCTTCCCCCGCAGCCTTTATAAGCTGCGGGAGATTTGAATAAACTCTCTTTGTCTGCTCTCCGCTGCTGGACTCCCTGCGTGCTGTGTGGTCTCTGTCTCCTGGCCTAAGGGCCTATGCCGCCCGTCCCTGCCACGAGGGACGGGCGGCGGGGGTAGGGGGTGTCCTCAGCCCTGGAAACCTTCACCAAGCAGCCGGCAGGACAGGAGGACCCCCCAAGAAACCCCCCAAGAACCGCAACACTCCTCAGTTACTCATACCATCATAGAGCCATAGAATGTTCTGAGTTGGTAGGGAGCCAGAACGATCATCAAAGTCCAACTCATGGCCCTGCACAGGACAGCTCCAAGAATCACACCATGTGCCTGAGAGCTTTGTCCAAACACTTCTTATACTCTGACAGGCTTGATGCTGTGATCACTTCCATGAGGAAGCTGTTCCAGTGTCCAGCCACCACTGGACCTTTCCTAATGTCCAGCCTAAATCTCCCCTGAGACAGCTTCATGCCATTCCCTCAGGTCCTGTCACTGGTCACCACAGAGAAGAGATCAGTGCCTGCTCCTCCATTTCTCCTTGTGAGGAAGTTGTAACTTCAATGAAGTCTCCCCTCAGTCTCCTCTTCTCCAGAATGAGCAGACCAAGTGACCTCAGCCGCTCCTCATACGGCTTCCCCTCAAGGCCCTTCATCTTCATTGCCCTCCTTTGGATGCTCTCCAAGAGCTTAATATCTTTCCTACACTGTTGTGCCCAAAACTGTACACGATATTCAAGATGAGGCTGTACCAGTGCAGAGCAGAGCAGGACAATCCCCTCCCTCAACTGGATGGTGATGCTTTGCTTGAGTTAGCAAAAGTGAGCTATTACAAGCCATCCTAAGTAAATTCCCCTTTAACAAATTCCTTGCAAAATCCTTATGACGAGTAAGGATCAGCCAGGAAGCTCCTGTGAAATTAAAAGAGAAGGAGAGGAGGAAGGATACAGAAATCTGAAAAGTAATATGAAAATGGGGAATTTTTTTACTGATATTTTGGAGGCATGCCAAACTACTCATTTGGATTCCTAATTGCATAGTTTCCCAGTCTTCCTTTTACATCTCATAAGATAAGGGTTTAATAGGAAAAATAAGGACACAGAAGAGATTTATAGAAGTACTTAAGCAGGCTATCCAGGTACCATACAGTTTGATTCTTTAGGCAGGAAATCCCTGCTTCTGCAGTGGGCAAGTCTCTCTGCTTCCAAAGAACTTTAGGAGAACCATAGGATGCTTTGGATTCAGCAGGATTTTTCTCTTCCAGAAGAGAACAGTAATGTACATTAAAAGCAAGCTTTGTTGGTGGATTGGATGAATTTAACTAGTAAAATAAATGGAATTTAGATGTACAAATATTTTAACTGTTTAAAAGCTGGAGGGAAGAGCTTTACAGTTAAACAGCAGGCCAAATTCTGGGGTTCCTGAAATGCTAAAGATTCTGCCAGGTCTGGTTGGAGTTTTCTATAGGCTGTTTCTATAGTTTCTATACACAAACTCTGAAGAAAGTCTTCACAATTGGATTTACTGTGCCTGTTAATATCCCACACCCTATTCTGTGGCACTGCTCTATGAATGAAAGCTTGCAAGCTGAAATTAAGTTTTCTAGCAATTGCCTTTCTGAAGACAAACAAAAGAACCATTAAGGAGCTGTGCAGAGCCTTTCAGGAAGTTATTCAGCAGCTTGAAATTCTGCTTGACAGGAGTTTTCCCTTTGTTATTGAACTGATTTCTTCCTCATTTAGTATCTCCTCCTCTGCCCTGCAAATGAAACATCCAGTCCTGTCCTTCTGGAGAGAGATGATGGATGAAACAGTTTCATACTATGCACTGCTAGCCAAGCTCTTTTTATCCCAAATGGATTCTTCATATGGCTGATTTTCCCCATACAAAGTAAGAAGTAAACAGAGAATGATAGATATTGGCTTTCCATCATCTGATCTGTCAGCTGCTGTACATTAGGAAGTTATCTATGCCTTTAATTGTGAGTAGGAGAGGGATTTAAAGCTTACAGGAGCATAATTGTTTCATAGTAAATCTACAGATAAGCCCCTCTTCCTTACTGCCCACACACTTCCACTGACTTTAGAATATTAAATTGTCCCTTTCCCTTCAAAAACTACTGCCTAAAGGAAGATCTGTTATCCTGAAGTCTTATTTGTAGCTTAGACTCTAATAGAATGCTGATATTGCAAACCAATAACCAAAATGAGGAAATATTAAAATGAAGCATAAGGCTTCCCTTATTACACCCATACTTCTTTACTGAATTAATTTTGAAACATGCTTCTATTCTCTGTCTAATCCCAGTCTTAGTGATAAAAGTTTTGATAATTGACAAGTTTCTTTCTCATGTGATATATTCCTAGAGACAAGGTGTAAGCATCTGGGGGAGGGCAAGGGAGGAGAGGATTGCTATCTTTTAATGTGCCAGAGACTATGGAATTTTCCTTTCAGTTTACTTAATCAGATAAAATGGACTGGTTTTGATGTCTAAATCTCAAAGTTTGGTGAATTGCTTATTCTTTATTATGAATGGGTTTGAATTCAAGTGAGAAAATAGCTTAAGAAAATCAGGTAAATTGTCCTGTGATAAAATAAATATCTGCAGTCCCTCTGGGTGTGTTTTTGCATCTTTTGAGCTCCATCAATCTTGTCTTGTTTGTGCGGTGAGGATACAAGAATATCTGCCTATTGAGCAAAGACTACTTGTGTAAATGAGATAATGAACAGCTGCAGTTGCTTGTATTCCCCAACCTACCTAAGACGACAACTGATTTTGCTTATTGATATTATTAATAAGAGGAATGTACACCCGTAAAATGTCCATCTTCTGTTCATGGATGCAATATGGAGTGATTTCGTCTTTAGGGTTAGTCTAATTGCATTCTTTGAATCAGTGGGTGATGAAAGGGAATCATGATATTAAAAAACGAGACAAATACTGTTTGCACCAGCCTCAGGTAGGACACGCTGTTCCCGTCCTAACTCTCCAAACAAGCAGAACAAGTTACATCGTGCTGGTCACATCCTTGAAAATTTCACGTGACAAAAGTGACCAGGTCAGAGGAGACAGAGATGTGGATCTGCAGCTGTAACTGCAGCTTCTGTCCAGGTGGACATCCTGCTGCACTGACCTGAGAAGACTGGATATCACCAATGCAAGCCCATACAGTTTGTGAGTGAGCTAGTGCCTCCTCTATACCCTTTTTGTCACACAAAGCAGTCAATTATCCTGGTGTCAAGGATATCTGGCGTTTTTACTGAGAGATGCATGACTATATATAGGGGATTTTTTGCCTTAGCTTCAAGCTTTTATTCCAGCTGTCCTCTTTTTTTTCCAATAATTTAATGAAAATAAATCTCTTAAGACATACAAAGAGGCATAATGAAAAATAAAACTTCAGATATATTGGAATAATAATATATAGCAATAAACTTCAGATTTATTGGAATAAAACATTTTGACATTTTACAACCAGAAGGTAGAGTAATAGCATTTGGCTTGGTATTTCCTCCAATAAGGAGATAATTTACTCTCACAACTACCTTATAGAACAGGATGATGTTAAAGGAATAATTTATGATTTGTGGGATTTTTCTGGTGCTTGACATCTGTCTTTCCATTATAATTGAGTTAATAGAATTCTCTTTTGTGTTCTGTGTGTATTTCAATAACCATTCAGTGCTAAAATTTTCAGGTAGAACTTCAAATATCACAGAATAGCACTTTGTACACTGAACAATGGTGAACAGAAAATACAATTCTATTTCTTTTACTTTCTTATTTTTCTAAGATGGGGAAGTGAAGTGTATACTGCTATAAAACCAGCAGAAATTAAAAAGTCAGGCTTTGATCCCAGTACTCTTTATGAACAACACAGCCATATAGCTCTATGTGTGTACAAACCTAAGTAGAAAAATGAGACAGTTTTGACAATAGCACCCGAGACTGGCTTGACTCCATATTTACTGGCCTCTGAATCCAAGCAATTTTTGTGTGCTTAAGCAAGTAATCATAATGACACTTCATTTTAAAGAGAACAGTATTCATATTATTCTGTGGGTGCTTGTCTGCAGGGAATAGAAATACATCTACACAGTGAAAACAGACAAATGGAGGTTCAATAAAGGATTAAGTAATATCACTAATGACAACCATGAAATAAGGTAGTAGAAAAAGAAGGGAACTGACCATTGACATTGTTCAACAACCCATAACAATATAATATCAATCTTGAAACACTGACTTGTGGACTGTTCAGTAAATTGCATAAATTACTTAAGGGCCTTTAACATTAAAGGATTTAATTACATATGTCATTTGCAATACACAGCATGTCACATCCTATTGCAATACTCAATATATTATGTGTAATCATCTATCCAGACTGTTGTTGCTAAATTTTCTTAGCTCCTGATCAGTATATGAGAGAATAAAATTCCATCTCTTTATACATTAGAAGATGCAAAATGAAAATTTAAAGCTACATGGAAACAATTTTTTATCTTGACATTGAAATTTCTCCTCTAAGCACCTATCTACAGCCAAGAGTTTTCCCAAACTGACACTTGGGCTGTTGGTTACAACTAGTTGTGAAGAAGTTCACTAAAAAAACAGCAGATAGTTTCTGACAGTTATTAATTTTATTCACTTAGCTTAATAGCTTTTCAGCTTTATTGAGAACTGCTAAGTTAGTTCATTGAGCAAAACGTTTTTTAGAAGTAATCCAGTCTTCTAAGAATTTTCTTATTTTTTTATCAATCAGTAATATTTTTGTACCTTGATTTTTTGTCATTTATCTCAAAATTTTTATAAATAGATTTTATAAATAAAATCTCCAGATTCTTTGATATTTTCCTCATGAGTAAATTAAATCTAAACTAATAAAGCTGGCTATTTACTGAAGTGGTACATAACTATGGAAGTTTATGCCTCCATGACTTTGGTTTAAATCTGTCTTTCACTTACAGCAATTAAAAAAATTAATTGATGATTGTAGGAGAGCTCTGTCAGCTGTGTTGGTGGTTGCAGGAAGAGGAACATTTAAAAAAAATATCCTCATCTTTTGAATTCAGTGTGGGCACTTACATGCTCTTGTGTCAGTCAGTCCCTCTTTTTAATTTTGGGTGTAGATATTACAAGTCTGGTTGATGTTTTATATCTGCCTTTGCCAGTTGAACGTTTTTACATCAATAATCTTCTTGCAGCAGTAATCAACAGTCATGCTGTCTCAGAAAAGAGTACATACTAACCACTGGAGAACGCAAAAGATATCTCAGTATTTGACCCAAAATGCTACTTTTTCTCACCTCAATAAATGGTCTTTATGCTAATCCACCTCTTTCACCAATCGCCTTAAATTCTCTATCCACAAAACACAAAGCAAGGAGGAAGAGCTGATCTTCTAAGGATTTTAAGGAGAAACTATGGACGGTTTATTGTTTTGTTTTGTTTTTCTTTTCCTGTGCCTTTCTCTCCTGTCACAGAGAAAGCCCTCATCTTCTTCCTCCACTCCTGAATTCTTTGTTCATGAGCAGAAGAAAAGGTTGATCTAAACTTACTAAGAGACATGTTTCTATATTTGTTTCAGTTTTAAGAAGAAAAAACAATGCCTGATCAGGGCTTCCTCTTCAAAGGATTTTTCATTACAGAGATTTTTCATTAACTTTTAAAACTGTGAGATGAGTCAAAACAGTTCCATCATGAAAAAGTAAGGTTCAGAAAGTGTATTTGTAAAATGGAAATGGTAGTGCTAGAAAGAAAGCAAATAACTTTCTTTTCTTCAAAAAGAGCTTAAGAATCTTTCTCTACACTGTAAGGGCTTCAAAATCACATTTTGATAAATTTTTTTAGTCAAATTTCAAGTTACTTCTTATTTGCAAATGTAGGATATGACTTTGGTTTTCTATTCAAATACATCCTTAACATGAAGAATCAAAGAATAGTGACATGAGAAAAAAAAGTTTGAGAAAGTTTATTTTGGCACTAAACAAGAACTTCATCTTGAACATCAATAGATGTTTCTTGTCCCACTGATTACCCTTATTTTCTTTTGTGCAGTTTCTGAATGAGAACAATTTAGTCAGTGGTTCACTTATTTATTGTGAAGCACTCCATGTAATGAGAGCACTGTTCTTCTATGCTATATGGCTTTTAAGTGGATCTATACTCATTGGAATTACTTATGAAATATTACTTTAAATGTGCTGAGATATAAATACTAACAGTTTCAATTTTCCCTTTGTACTTACAGAAATAAATATACTTCCAGCAATTATCTTCGAGAAATGTACATAATCTGCTTCTGCTTTTCTTAGTCCCACTTTTAATTTTGCTCAGGTAATGTTAGAGTGGTTTTATTTATTTTATTAATTTTCAGAAATCAGTATTTATAGACCTTTTGAGTTAACTCAGTCTGGGATTGGCCTATTGGCAAACCAGTTATAAATGGTTTAGAAAGTTATTTCATTAGCTTCTAATGATGTTTCTTTGTCACTGAGAACACCTTTTGTTTGTATTGCTCTTCCATCTTATAATCTGCAAAAGAAATTTGAAATATTAGTACCAAATGCTGGGAGGACCACGTGCAGATCTTTCCTTATGTAGAGCAACTTGCTTGCCAAAAAAGGTTCTGTTAACGCTAAAATCATTTTGGTGCGCATTAAGGTCAAGCTCTGTCTCTGCAAACTCCTGAGACCTGGCGATGCCACATGCAGTTAGTGTTAGCCATCTGATGTCCCTGTGGGTACAGGACAGACACCTTTGGAGAGTGGTGAGGTCCACCTGGAGAAATCTTGGCCAGCTGTTCCTGTCTCCTTCCATTAGCTGGAAAGGGAATAGACCAGTATCTATATTTCTAACCTTTAGAAAGCTGAGGTTAGGTGAGCGGAATTGCAGCTCTGGTGGCCTAATTACTGCAGACCTTGCTGGGCTGGGGTTCAGGTACGGCTGACAGCGTGGTGGTACCTCAGAGCAGCAGCTGTTGCAGGGCTGGCCTGAGCATCTGCATGGAAGGGGCAGATGGTGGAGAGGGGGTGGCTCAATGCCCTGCACTGCAGCAGCACCCCAGACTGCCCTGACACCAGTCCCTGTGCCAAGATGTCAGAGCAGGGAAGGATGTGCACTTCCAGCGAGCACTGCCGGCAGGCTCCGGCTTGCTGGCTGAGCATGGGGCTTGTGTGATGGCAAAGAAGGGCTTGGGGTCAACACGACAGGGGGGCGAAGGGATGCAGCTGAGTCACAGTCAGTGATGCTGGGGAGAGAGCTGGGGAGATGGATCGTGTATCAACATGAAAGATCCATAACTGGTGGGTGAGGAGGGAAAGGACAGTGACACATTTTTTCCTGCATACGTGCACTGCGTGACAGAGAATCAGAAATTGCTATTATTGGCAACCAAGATACCTGCAAAGACAACTGAGCAAATTAAGTTTAAAATGCCCTGCTGTAATATTTGCCCAGTGCCTCTCACTCCCAGAGCATACATTAGGACCAAGGTTCATTTTCTCTCACTGAAAACTCCTGACACATATGGGATAACCAGAATTTCATTACATAACTAAGAATTCACTGTTGGAGCTGAAGTAATCATTCAAGAGCTGTGCTCTCATGAAATGGCTTTTTTCTTTAAATCTTTTTTTTTTTTTAAATGATGTGTTATTCATTCAGTTTGTTTAAAGGAAATTACTTAAATTATATCAATAAAAGTTTAGGCAGTCTTCATTCTGTAACTAAAAGCATGAACAAGAACAAATAATTTCAAATATATATATCAAGTATATGCAAACTCTACAGAATCATCTCTTTTGAAGCAGTTTTGTAAAACCACTTAAAATCGTATAGAAAGACATCAGTATTGTAAAAAAGTAAAATGAATTAAAATATATAGAATGATCCTAATTTGTACTTGTTTTTGAGGATTTATTACTAAAAGATATTAAAACATAATTATTTACATAAATATATATAAACATATTTACAACCAGCTCACCTGGTCTCATCTTACCACTTCCAACATTGCTGTAATGGAGGCAATTTTCTGAAAGACTATTACTGTTTTGTAATTAGTTGTATGAGTATAGAGGAAAAAATGGTTCCTCTATTCCCTTGGTCTTAGCATGGAGAGCAGGATGGCCATCTTTGTGTAGGCTCACCTCCGTTATGGAGAAATCTTGGCCAACCATAGCATTATAGCTCTGTCTGTAATTCCCAAAATAAGCTCATGCATACATGCCCTGCAATATAGCTCTGAGGAGATGGTCATGACTCCATGCTGTGCAGGGGTCTTCATGCAAACTCAGAATAAGCCAGCCCAGAAAAGCCTGAGTACTAGATATTTTTCAATGATTTAGACCCAGGATTCACTGGTAATAGGCAAAGAAGAGATACTTGAGGTTTTTTGTTGCTTGATAGGGCATAACTTGCTTGGTTTAGCCAACACATAGCACAAACCACAATGCCTTACCCAATACACTGTGTTAAATCTTGGAGGGTTTTGTTGTACTGAAGTGTGAGAGTTCTCAGGAAAATTAATGGTGCACCTGACAGAAAACAGAAGAGACCAGAAGTCTCAGCAGTGCAGAGGCCAGTGTAACAGCAGTGGATACCTGTGCTGGGCAGCAGCCTTTGCCTGCTCCCATTCCTCAGGTAGGTAGGGGATGGTTCAGTGTCTTCCTGTGCTGAAAGTGCTTTTGAATTCTGGAGCAAATTGCACCTGGAAATAGATAGATGTGCATGGCACCTACAGAGAACATGTGGTGTAGGCTCTCTGGCCATCCCTGCTGTGTAGCCCCTGTCTTGAAGGGGTCCTCGGCAGCCACATCAAAACAATTCCTAATCTACACGTGGCTCATAAATTCATGAGCTGGTCACCTCTAGCCTGAATAAATCTCTTCAGATGTGGCAAATACACAGCTTGCCCCAAGACCTTGCTTGCACTCTAATAAAGAGAAAACCACCATCCCTGAGCACCCAGCACCATCGGTGGTGTCTCTGTGGCCTCAGACATGTCTATGATGTTGGCAGTGCTGCACACGTGGCCAGCTGCCCTGTGTGCCATCCCCATCCCTGCACCAGCTCCATCTCTGTGAGTAAGGCCAACTTCACTCTCAGGTATGACTATCTCCCTCAAAAAAAAGTATACAAAGGCAGGAGTTCAGTCCCTTTGTATTGAAAACTTAGGACAGACATAGGTGATCTGTTAGGTGCTACCAGGAGGTGAATAAATTAAAATGTAGGAGTCATGACCGTGTCAGACTTTTGAGTCTAATTCTTGCCTTGAGCCAACATGTGAGCAATAATTACATTCTCTAGTGAGCTGCTCTATGGACATGAGTAATTATAATCCCTGATACACAAAAACGTGTATCTCATTATAATGAAGCACAGAAGTAAACAAAAATAAATGGACTAGAACTAAATGTTCAGAATGCCATTTGTATGCTTGGCTTTAGACAGTTGCCTCAAAATTTACATGAAAAGGAAGTCTGCATGTGGAATTCTGGCCTTATAAGTGGTATTTGTGTGAATAGTCATTAGAGTTATTTGTCCAATACCTGGAAAGAAAACGGCTATTCCATTCAAATATTTCATTTGGTGGTGATCAAAGTGAAAAGTTTGCAGAGATGCACTGCTTCTAAAGTAAAAATTCAATTATGTGTTCCTGTTTCTGTAGTAACTAACTCAGTAACATTAAATAATTCAATATTCCAGCCCCGTTTTATTAAAATCCTAAAGTACTTACAAAAATAAGTATGAAATTATAAAATTCATGTGACTAGCTGAAGCCAATTAATGTAAATTCCTTTTAAAGTCAATGCACATCTAGGGAGTAACTCAGTTCATCCTAGAACAGATGCCTTAAATATACTGTGGGTACATGTAGTTAATCAAAAGAATCTAACATAGCAATATACAAGGCTTAGACTTACAAATCTGATCTCCATGTGTTCAGATTTCATTAAAGTAAAATCGATACCAAACTTTCTAGGTATCCACAAAGTGCATAAAACTTATCCTGCAAAAAGCTGTAGTGAAAACCCATGCTGGCCACCCAACTGTCAAGACAGATTTGGAGACCAGTCATTTTTCTACTTTTGTAGTGAAATTAACTACATATGACTACTAAATTCATGTCATTTTCAGCATTTCCATGTTCCCTTACCTGAAAAAGATGGCACTGAAACATGTACATGACGGAAGTCTTGGTTCCACTGAAGGCAAATGGAACATTTCTTGGATTTCTTTGATTTCAGAAATGCCAGGATTTCACCCAAGGACAAGGACGGTTGTGTCCTGTCACCACAGGTGTTCACGGGAAATGAAGATAATTCCCCTAACTTCATAAGAAAACTAAACGACAACCCCCCCTCCCCTTGCCTGGCACACTCCTGATTACACGTTCCATCAAGGCATCTGCTAGCAACTCTGTTGTAGGGAACAGGTTGTCTTGTGCTTGAAATGTGAACAAAGAAACAAGTGCTGGAGTTCAGCAATGACTCACATTTGGCAGCACATATTCCTGTCACTTCTGAGTGGCACTGCCCTGCTCTGCTCCACAAAAACATTCTAAGTGATGTGGGAGATATTTTATATGGAGAAGCAAATCATGCTGTACGTGACTCAAAAAGATCTTGTAATTACTTTATCCCTTATTCAAATTACTCTGTAGATCGAGATTGTATTAATACTCATAATTAATTTGGCCTTACATAATGCTTCTAATCCAAGTATCTCACAACACTTCTTGAGCATTAATCTAGTCACAATATCTCAGTGAAGTGCTCAAGGAATCTGTGTGATTTGTTTCATCCACTGCCAAGTAGTCACTTCTAGGGTCAAGTAGGGCAGCTGTTCAGTAATGCATAGCGACACTGTACCACAGTTTGGGAGGGATGTGAGAAGGAGAATCCCTAATTGGAACTACAGGGAGTTTAAGGAAGGAAAACATATTTATCTTTAATTTCAGATTTAAAGGTGATAACTTTCCCTCTGAAGATTGTCAAAGGCTCTTTAATGTCCAGTTGTTTTTCTTTAGCTCATGAGTTTAAGAGGAATGCCTTACCATATCATGATTTAATGATCTATTTTACTTTGAAATTCCATATCCACACACAGCATTTACTTGCCCAAAGTAAATAGCTAGGGTGATTCTTTGATCAAAATCTAAATATTGACACTTGCCAATATTTAACATTTCTCCCTACAAGGCTTACTTAAAGCAATTTTATCACCCCCACTGTACAGAAAGAAACTGCAGCACTGAGAAAATAAATGATTTTCCTTTATATACTGAGAAAGCCAGTGATTAAAAGGTCATCAAATTTTATTTTCCAAGCCTATATTAGTTTGCTAAGCTCTCATTCATCCTTCTTTCTGCCTGTTAAAACATCCCCAACGTTCAGTCTGTATGACAATTTCTCTATTTTTGATACCCTTAATTAAAGTAGAGCTTGAACGCAGAGTGTTTAATATTCTGTCTAACGGGAGAGCTGTCACATATCCATTCTTGTTTGTTCCTCTAAAAAACAAGATTTAAAAACCAAAAAACTTCTAACCCCACTGAAGAAGCACCCCAAGTATCTTTTGGACAGCTGCTCGCCAAAGCAGGAGCATCTCTTTTGTGCCTCCTGCAGCTTCAACCCAGACCCTTCCCCGTGGGGAAATGCACCAGGCACCAGTCACCCAGCTCTTCAGGGCTCCACAGGCGAGGCAAGTGGGACACAAGCTTGAAGAGTCTGCCAGATGGGGGACAAATGACTTCACACGCAGTTCCCTCTTCTTGGCAAGGGGCAGGAGGACGAATCCCGTGGACAGGATAGTCGCTGATAACAGCTTTGAACGTTCTTGCAGCCAGATCAGGCTGTAGTGATTTCCTGTAATCTCCTCTGTCACATAGAAAACAGCAGATATCACAAAGGAATTTTTACATAAGAGAAAAACTTGACCTTAATTTAGATGCTGAGAGACAAAGGATCCACTGTGTCTCCAGGTGAAGTACTGGAATGGAAAATTACACTCACCACTGAACAGCAGAGACTTTACTGCCTCAATTATAGGAAAACATGTCCCTTGTAGGTCACGTGTAGTCAGTCGTATGTAGTTAATTTCCCTACAAGTTTACTTAGACAGGGGAGGAGCCAGAGAAGCCCACATATTTTTGCCAGGGCCTAGAAAAGCCAAAAGGGCCAGAAAACACACCTTTCTCTATTCTGCTCATGGAATAAGGAAAAAAAAAAATTCAAACCTTGACTTTCATGTGCATATCTTTTTTTTTTAGTTCCCAGTAGCAGAATGTGAATTTTTATGACACATGAAAATAGTGAAAAATTATAAAGAACATGCTAAGGATTTTTGGTGAGTATTACATTCTGAGAAAACAAAGCTACTATTGTAGCACCTGGACAATACAGGTCTTAAAATATGTAGAAAATTATGTAAAGACATCTATAAAGCCAGTATTTTTACTATCCAGTAATGATACAATCTGCAGTGACTTATACCAGCTGTGAGAACTGATGTACATTATTATTGTCAAGGGAGCAGACAGCTGACATGACCATTCCCAAGATGAAAACACTTTTGTGAGATGACCTTTTAAGTAAAGCTCCTATAAGGATGAAAATTCCACTACTTGAATGATATAATTTCTCACCAAATCTTAATGCTTCCAGATCTCTTATACACTTCTCTTATGAAAGAAACATTCTAGGGGAAAAATAAAATCCATCAAAGTTCAGTTTTCCAGTTTTCTGATTTTGGAATTATTACAACTATGACATTGTGTAATTCCTGAAGGGAAAAAAATGCGAAGACATGCTTTAGTCTACAAAAGTATTGTAACAAAGTTCTGACATGCTCAACCTATCTCTATGTTTCTTGGGTTAAAATTAACACAGTTGCACATTTCACTGCAGCAGAAAAACTGTCAAAAATTTAATAGCTATTGTGATGTTCTTTAAGCAACTTCTCTCACTTTAAATAATAATAAAAAATTATACTATTTCAAGAAGAATTCCTTAAAAAGCAATTTAAATGCTCTTTCCAGTTACACAAAAAACACCACATCTCCACAGTAGATAATAAATTCCAGATGACTGTAAGAATTGTGTTCACTAAGGTGTGCATCATGGAACAGCTGTAGCTTCACGGTCTCAGTAGTGGCGCTTATGTTTCCTTTGTAGAAAGATGCATGCCCTTTCTGCTCAAGAGAGACGAAGAATGTCTCTAGAGCCAGCTACAAATAGCTGAAAAATGCTGACTTCATCCCATTGCAGGCCAGGGAAACATACATTGGGGAGGGGTGAAGTTAACTGCAGGGGCTTAAAAGAGAAGTCAAGGTTGAGCTCTTTAAAGTGATGAGGAATGTGGGCTCCTAGGTGATATATCCCGTTCCAAGTGAGGTACCTAATTACATACCCTCCCTAAGTCAGGAAAAATAATTGCAAGTTGGAAGTTCCTGTTATTCTGTGCTGACACTAAAGAGAGTGAAAGTTAACTAACGCACTCCTTGATAACTAGCTGTGTCTAAATTGTGGTGACATGATTCTATTTTAAATGCCTACAATCTTCCAATACTATTTTTAAACTTTTTATGGATTTTGATAACCATTCCTAAAACCAACAGGAAGCCATACAGTCTGGGCAAGTGCCAGGGTTTACATGCCTAAGGGTGATGCCAGAGCAATGACATTAGCAGTGCTAATTGTGCAGTGACAATGTATTATAAACTCATATTTCATGTTTAATTTTTCAAGCAATATCGTATTTGAGTGAATGGATGAATAAACGTGTTTTTTGAATATTTCTATAACTGTATGTGCTGCTGTAAATGAAGTGGATGAAATATCGATGAAAATGCAGTAGATATAACAAAACACAGTGCAGTAACCAAAACACAATGACCATATGTCTTGGCTTAGCACAGATTTGTAAATACTTTGCTATATGCAGAGCATAAGAGACCTTTGATCTTATTTACAAAAATTTATACAAAGAAGTGGAAGCATAATTCAGAGTCAGGTTTAACTTTTAAATGTGTGTGTGCTAATGCAAAATCTACCTAAAGCAATCACTTGTTAGAACTGTTAAACGAAAGTATTGCTGTGTGTCATTGCTCTGTTAGGATTTAGAGGCACTTAGAGGGAAAAGTGTAGACAACCAGCTGCACTGATAAAAAGGGATTGAACTCTCCTCTTAATGGTACTGGCACATCAGGGCTGGCAGAACAGCAGAAATACCTAAATTAAAAGTTAATTTGGGTATCTCCAGGTTGTGCAGCAGTCTGGCATATTCTAAGTTGCCTTTGGTGGGACTGCACAGATGTTACAGAGGGGGAAAGTCAGCCAATTCTCATAAGTTTACAGCATATGTTTTGCTGCAGTGCTCAGATCTGCTTGGCTTTACTAGCCAAATTCAAAAACCATGAAATGGCAGTGATTTTTCTCTAGTTGTAACCATTTATTCCACAGCAAAATTGGATCACTGGTAGCAAAGGAAAAAAACAGGTGGTGGGGGAATGTAAACAACAGAGAAGCAATAGAGATCCTCCCAGAAAAATGTTCAAGTGAGTTATTTGCACTGAAACAATAAAGGGCATCTCAAATGCTAAACAGTTCAACATCCTGCCTTAATCATACTTAACCATCTATGCAGGTTAAGACCATTATAAATATATTAGGCCCTCACCCTCATACAATGTTAATCAAATATAGAATCAAGATAGACGGAACCTCAAGTAGAAAAGGAAACATCTCATTTCTCAGTCATACTCAGTCATCCAGAAGAACAGATGGCCCTTAATAACATGCCCTGAAACGTCTAATTACATGAGAAACTTTGCGTAGTTTTTCAGGACTTTTAATTGTTCCCCCAACTGTGTGTGGAGAGAGCCAAATGCTTTGATAGATTAAATAATAAATATTAAGATAGACTGTGTTACAGCACATACAAGACCTTGCTGTGTTACTGTTAAGGTGGATTTAAAAAATACAGCAATGCAAGGAGGGATTCAGTCCTGCAAGTCCAGACTGTCACGCAGATAAGCTATCTTAATTTCTTTGGAAGCCTTCCTCATAACAAGTTGGGAACCATGGCATCACACAATATAGAAACAATGGGGTGTGTATGATAACAGATTTAGGGTCACTAAGAATTTAGCCTACGTAAATGGCATGAGTGGAGCAATGGAGTAACTATAGCAAAAAGTAAAACTTGAACTGGATAGGGGAATGGACATTACACATCAGCATGTCAAGCTGAAATGTGATACCATAACTACAAGGTTAACAATATATTGGAAATATCTAATAGAATTAATGTATATTTAATGATGGGGATGTAGTTAAGTACCTAAACAGTAGCAAAAGTACATATAATCAAGTTCATAAAGTCTTGTTAATCAGTATAACCCCAAAATAAACATTAAGCGAAGCAAGGAAAAATGAGCCATAGCAAATGTGTTTTTCAGTGTGTACTGAACTCAGAATCTTATACAGAATTACAGGATCTACACCTTTATTGCCCAAAACATGTAAAATATTTCCTTCTAGTAATACAGGCCATAGGAAAGCACAGGAGTTTTGCAATTTCAGTCAATCATATAATTTAATCCATGATGTGATTGTGCTGTTTAACCACATTAAATCTTTTGGTGCAGTTAGAAAAGCTATTCCAAAATGGTGCTGCTTTGATGCTTAGAAATCTTTTCAGGATAAATTTATTAATGGCCTGTTTATACCCATTTTTTGTGTGTGCCAGCAGTGGCTATTAGTTCAAATAGCTTTTCTCTGGTGTATTAACACACAATATTATAGACATGCAACATTTTGTGAGGCTGTGAAAGGCAAGTTCCTCACAGAAGACAGAATCATAGAAGGGTGTGGGTTGGAAAGGAACTTTAAAGGTCACTTAGTCCAACCCCCCTGCCATGGCCAGAGACATCTTTTAGAGAAACATCAGGTTGCTCTAAGACCTGTCCAGCCTGGCCTTGAACACTTCCAGGGACAGGGCATGCACACCTTCTCTGGGAAACCTGTTACAGTGCCTCACCACCCTGATAGTAAAGAATTTCTTCCCTAACATCAAACCTCAATCTCTCCTCTTTTAGTTTAAAAGCATTCCCACTTGTCCTATTGCTACTGACACTGGTAAAAAGTCTCTTCTTTCTTATAAGCCCCCTCTAAATATTGAAAGGCTCTCATACAAGGTCTCCCTAGAGTTTTCTTTTGTCCAGGCTGAACAACCCCAACTCTCATAGCATGGTGTTGCATCCCTCTGATCATTTGCAAAACTTCCTTTCTCCTAAGCATCTTATATGTCTTTCTCTGCTTTTCAGAATATTTAATTCTCTTGTGTAAGTAGCTATAATTGTACACTGCACTCAAGGTAAGCTCTTGCTAAAGTACTGTTTAGTACTTCCCTATCCATGAGAATATGTTTTCTATTCATATGGCTGCATCACATCAAGCTATTGCAGGATCACTACCTGATATAATTTTTTTTTTGTTGTTCCAACAGGTGATGGGATTTGCTGCAGAAACTCTAGATACTACTCCTTAATCCATTTATATAATCTTTATTTCACTGCTGATTACTGCCACAGTGATCCTCAGCCCCACCAGTTTAATCTTGTCTTTCCTGAACAGTAAAACCTATTATCCATTAATAACTTTATTTTCATTATACTTCTTGGTTTTGTACAGGATAGAATCAGGTGACTTTAAAAGATCTGAACTGATCATCAGTATTTTACATGTATTTCCAAGAAGGATACAAGAAAGGAAAGGCAATGGGTGGTCAAGACCACAATGTCTGTTTTGCTCAACTGAAAGCAAATCCTGTTCTGCACAGATGCCAAGTGTTGAAGAGGTGAAATAACCATGTAGAACACCTAAAACAATAGTGCTTCCCCTTTTGGTTTGTATAGTTAGCCAGCATGACACACCTTCTTAGCTATCTTTGCTGTCTCCTTTTCTCTGTTCACAAGTAAATCTGATAGAATCGATGTTTTCAGTGGTCCCTAAAGGTGTTTTTTTTCCTCTAGATGAAAGTAAAAATCTTATGGAGCAAGAAAATTTACAGGGCTAAGCCTATTACGAGCCAGCTGTTGACCCAAGAGCTTCCTCTCTGGGTAGTACTGCAGATGTTTTATGAACCAGCTGTGGAGGTTTTTCCATTCCTATCGCTCATTGCCCAAATAAAGGGACTCTTTATATACACTCCCTGCCCTTTCATTGCGGATCCTAATTGCTATGGATTGTAAGATTACAAAAAGCCCGTATTCCAGGCACGTCCCCCTCATACCCGTTTCAGGCTCTTCTACCATGAAAGAGTTAAATTGCAGTTGATGGGATTGCCAGACCCCACTCCCCCATCCCTTCCTGGGGATTTTGTCCAGCTGAAGTTCTGCAAGGCACACCCAAGCACTCAGGAGGCATGATGGTTATGTCTATACCAGTAAACATACAAGTCCCAAGCTCCACTCATTAATCCCCAGGCCAGTTGGCTTTGACTGGCTGTGCTGACACTGATATTTTTTCTCAGCCTCCAAAATGGGATATCCACTTCCAAGCTGTCTGTTGTGGATGGAGCCTGTCATGGCCCAACCTGTGCTGTGCTCAGGAGGGTACTAGTTTGCTCAGATCAAAATGTGTCTGGGAGTGGTTTAATAATCCCTGCATACATTTGATTACATCAGTTTAAATTAGTATTGAAGACAACCACAATGATGCTCATACTTTTACATTTCAGTTACAGCTCCCATTTGCATATATTTTCATTTGTGCTCCTGAGGATTATGCCGTCTCATGACTGGATAATAGAAGTAGTGCCAAAACCTTTATTTGCAGCTATCAGAAGGTCTGGGAGTTCAAGAGTTTCTAATATTACAGCTCCTGAAGCATGGAGATTTATGCGTAGTAATTAGCATTTTTGTGTCCCCAGATCTTGCCTTTCACTGGCATACAAGCAATCTGCTCATGGTGCAGAGGCCTGTAACATCTACTCCTTTGTGCAATTATTTCCACAGGCTGGAAAAGTTTTCTTGTATTTCAAAAATTCTACAATGATGTACAAGAAAGACAGCCTCGTTTAAAAGTGTAAAGAGCTAAAAAGTAACTTCTCTTCACTTGACATCTTGACAGCTGCACTGCTAGAGGCAGAGCTGTACTGTTGGAAGTCTTTCAGGGTGAAGAAATAGGATAAGAAAGAGGATAAGAGAAGTAGAGAACCACAAAACCCCATATTACTCACAGGATGCTTGCTCTGCTAGATGTCCAAAGAAGAGATTGCAGCAGTAATGGCAAGAGAGGAAGGTAGAGGAAAGCCAAGCTTGGGGGAAAGAAAACAAGAATCAGCAGTCTCAGGAACTTCAGAATACCTTGGTATACTGTCCAGGTTATCCTGTTCTTATGCTGACAGGAGAGTCAGACCATGGGAATTTAAATAGGGAAATTTTGAAGCAGTCAGAAAGGGCTATGAGAAAGCAAATTATAGATAAGAAAAGAAGAACATTATTTGGAAATACTATTTTGCATGATAATGGACAAGCCAAACAACATTCTGGATCAAATCAACTTACACAAATAGGGAAAGTGAAACACAACAGTCCTATAATTGAATACAGAGCTAACCAAGATGACTACTTCTGTTACGTATTCAGCACATAGGACTGCAAGTTCACAAAAAAAAAATAAAATTCTTAGCATTAGATAGAAAAAGAACAGAGAAAACCCCCAACCCAAATCAAATTGCTTGTTTGCAAGAGAACAATTTCTTTGAACTAAGAAATATGAAGGGAACTTGTAAAACTGTGAAAAATGTTCCTAACTAGCAATACATAGTATAGTTCTGCAGGGTTATTCTGCATTTAAATTAGATGCAGCAGTTAGGAGTTGCTATCAAAACTACCCATCTGGGTACAATTTGGTTGCTATTTCCTATCTAGTTGTGTATTTGCTTTACTGTTTTTTAGCTTTAATTCTGTATCTCCAAAACTCTCACTCTCTACCACATAAAAATAGGTAGATTGAGGCAGAAGTATTGTTTACAGGGTGCTTATTACAGGGTGGCTGTTAAATAAACTGATTAGGGGTTTGAAACCATAAAACAACTAATCTAGATCAAGGCACAAGGTCCCATAGTCAAATTAAGCCCTGTTTCCTGCATTTTTAAGTAGTTACCTTTGAGCTTTCGAATTAGACTACTAGACAAGAAATCTAGTTATTGCAAGCCTGTCACATTGCAGATAGTTTGTATTTTAATTGAAATACCTGTCCACTAAAAGGCATTTTATGCATTAGAATAGTTTCCAGACCTTTACAGTCTGAAAAATATGACTTCTTCTCCACAGTAATATTGAAAATTTTTCATCTGAGATCTCAATAACAGAGGTTCTGAGAAAATAGTTTTATATTCAATAAATTGGAATCTATTGTAACTTGATATTGTGAAAACAAAAGATAACATAAAAATCTAAAGTCAAATTGGCCATGCATTCAAACAGGGGGTTATAACAAGAGGTTTTTTAATTACTTATGGGCATTTCCCCAGGTTTTATCGGAGTTATTGTGGGCAAATAGTATTCACAAAATTTTATACACAAATAATAATTTAATTATAAAGGGATTATAGAGTTTTAGACACTAAGAATAGAAAATGCTACAAATATCATGACTTCTTTTAATAATACCAGCATAAAAATACATTATTCAATAGTTTCAGAACATTCACTGTTGGCCATGGAACAGTTATGAAATCCTCTGCTCTGGGTTTAGGATGGAGATAGATATATATATGTCAGTCTCTATACACATACACAGAGTTATAACCCAGTTATGATTTTGTGTGTGCATGAGGAGATGGGATGTTCTCATTTACCTTTTGACCAGAAGTAAACAGTAATATGAGTCATGTGGACTCTTAAAGAAACTATTAGTGTCTGAAGAAAACAGTAAACACACATAATGAAAATGTGGTGTAAGAGCCATGAAATAATCAACTAGAAAATATGTTTGGACATGATAGAATTCCACTGTAACTATGAAAAAAAAAAGAAAATTAGTATAGAGATAAAACAGTTGTAAAGGAAAGACATAGTATTGAACAATTTTAATACTTTATTTGTTAAAAAAAATAAAAGCAGAAAGAAAATAGACAATTTCCTGTATTTTCTTCATTTAAATATATATATATATATAAATATTAGTAAAAAGAATTGATACCAAAAATATTCCCTTGTTTGGAATATTTAGATAGGATTAGGAAGCTAATATCTTAGGAAGCTGTTAAAAATACAAGGCATAGCTCTCTTAAGTATTTTACCTTGGCTAAAATGAGAGAAACATGAATTACAAACCATCTCAACTGCCTGGCCAAAATGAGTATGACCTTTAGCTCACTTTAAATCAATTTGACTGCATAATTAGGATCTCAAACGACAAATAAATAAACAAGTAACAAAATATGATGACCCAAGATTATTTGTGCCTTTCCCACAGTAGCAAGGAGCCTTTTTGGATGACCTTGCCCAGCTCTCAAGAACTTGTATTTGGGGTGCTGTGTGGTAAGTGAAAACAACCACATAGAGCTAAGGCGGAAGAAAGGAAATGTTTTAAAGGTGGAGATAGGTTAAGTGAAAATTGCTTTCTTAGAATTCATGGAGATTTTTCCCAAGTTTCTGGATGATCTAGGACTAAGGAGAGCAACCCATAGGACAAGATGTAAATCAGTCCCAAAAATGGTGCCGGGATAAAACAATTATAGTAACTACTAAATGAATGGAGAGTTTTCTTCCTTTGGAACTTCTTAAATTAAGCCAAGTATTTTTATAAATGATATGTAGACTTGCTTGGGAATTTTTCAGAATTAAAAACCAACCAAATAACAAACTCCAAACTCAAAAGAAGAGGTTCAAATATTTTAGCTTGCCACTGGGTGATTAAATAATTACTGTAGACCTGCCTTACGTAGCACTGAGATGGTTAAGTTTCACTTAAAAAACTTACAGTTACACTTGAGTTAGAGTGGAGGCACAAAGACCAGCTCTTCAGGAGTCAGTGCAGCATCTCAAAATAGAGAATAAACCAGAGCAAGACGAAACTAAAAGCTTCAATTAAGATCACAGAGCCCAGTATATGAAAATGTCAAGAAGTGTTGTTTAACTTAGAATGACGAAACAAAACAAAAGAATGAGAAGCCTTGTAAAAGAAAGTGTCAATGTTTCTTTTGTGTGACACAGCATAAATTTTGAAACCCTGGCAATTTCACTAATTTGCAGCCAGTTCTGATAAATTCAAATGCTGCACAGTGTTAAGCAAAGGATATGTGCGTAATAGTGTGAGGGGAGAGACAGGTAAACGTCTGAGATGTGTGTCTTAACCCTTGCCTTATAGTGGAGACCAGAAGACCAAAAAGCTCTTTCAGCTCAAAGCCAGATTTTATCAAAATACAAACCAAAATGAGAAACCTTTTAGAGGTTTAGACTTAGAGTGACAAAGTAAGACAGAAAAGAAATAAAACTGTACTTAAACAAATCTGCTCCATCATCTATCATGTACTCACAGGCAGGTTCTTGCTTCTCTGCTTGCTTGCTGTGATCACAGTAGGTTTTGATTTACAGCCAGCTCCCTCTGATCCCTGAAAAGTTCCTCTGCCACAGCGGGGGTTGAGTTAAGGGTGAGTCAGATCTCTACCCATTCCAGTACTATCTCCATGGGCTACAGCTCCCTCCTTCTTGCCATGTCCTTGTCACCCACAGACACTTCTTTCCCTGGGGCCAGTGACCAACTCCCAAGCCTCTGGAGGTTAGGTCAACCCAAGTCCACCACTCTGCTGAAAGGCACATCACATTACAGGCAATCTGAGAACAAACTGTCCACCACGTGTGCCACAGTCTGTATTTATTTTTAGAATCTGATATTTGGACCACAGATACTGTTATACTGTTTGGCAAGATGACAGCTTTCTGATTTAACGAGTAGAAAAGTATCATTTATTTGACTATACGAGAATAATGTTGTTTTCTCTGTGAATCCATTGCCAATGTTTTTTCTGTGTCTGAGTTGTTTTTTCCTCTGAAGACTTTATTTATCTGTGTTCAAAGTATTTAACAGATTTTACACTAGCAGAATCAATTTTGACTTTTTAGTGGGTATTATTTTTATAGCATTAAACTAAGGGGAAAGTTTAAGAGCTTTCACCTCCAAAGGGGAAGCAATTTGAATTTTATTCAAAACAGCACAAAGAAAATTGCCTGAACCAAGAAAAATAATGTAGATGTATCTGATGATCATACTGGCAGGTTGGAGGTGACGAGAGCAAGGATGAGTGCCAATATTCTGCTCATGGAAGGAGGCACTGAACAAAAGACTCAAAGACAGAGAAGTCTTCCTGATATAAATACTTGCCACAAACAACATCCAGGAAGATGTACTGAATCAATGTCATCTAGGTCCAGTTCAGGCCATTTAATGACAGTTACAAAATAAACTTGCAGCTTTTGCTGAAGAAATTGGTTACACATATTAAAAATGTTGTGGGTTTTTTTTTAATTGGTGATCACTTCCACAAGTCTTGTTCACTACACAGAGCAGAGCCAATACCATTATATATAGACATCCTTAGTGAGACATTATGTATGTCGTATGTTTAAATTATAAAACTGAAAAAATTCAATGACATTATTCACGTAAGTAAATTTAAACATCTAAGTGGAAAATACAGTCACAAATTGGGAACCTATTTTTGCAATCACCAAAATTACTTGCAAAATCTAGTGTTCATTCACACAGATTTCCTCTATAAAGGAAAATTATGATATTTCTACATAGAAACAAGCTCGCTTAATTTTGCCATCTGATGATGAGATTGACATATTTAAAATAAGGAACAAGATAGATGCAGAACTAAAGTTTTCATTTTGCTCAAAGAATGGGCAAACCTTTTGTGTTTTCCGGGAATATCTCCGGAATTTCTCAGAGGATGCAACATAAGTTAATTAAGGTACCAGAATTACTTTTAAATAGATTATGATAAAAGACATTAGAGTATGAAAATGCACAGGAACTTTAACAATTTGGTTATTTTACTGTTTTGTGGACTCATTCAAAAAGAAAATGTTGCATACCAATTCCAAGCAATTAAAAGGTATATAAAATGGACATATGGTGCTAAAATCTCATGATAAATATAAATAAAAGAGCCAGGAAGCAAATATTAGAAAAAAAAAATTTGCAAAACAGCTATCTGTACAGCCATCTGGTTAAAATCATTAGTCATGTTTAGAATACATCCAGTATCTATGATTGGCTTGAGCAAACATCTAACCTGTGCTCCAGGCAATCATGCTGTAATTGAGTAAAATGGCACATGGGGATAGATTAAAAAAGCTTACACTTTTGTACCTAATTCTGTCCAGAGATTCATGAAGGTAATAACATTAATAAACAAGTAGCAGTCTTAACTTAATAAAGTCATGTTCTTTACTAGATTTTTTTTTTACTAGTGTCTTTCCATGATGAAAATCTGGTTATCTCCATTAGAATAAAAAACCGAATTTGATTTAAATCATCTTTCTGTACATACAGAGAAAATCTACACATTCAGGTGAAGAGGGTTTCAATAATACAAGAGGGAAATTAAACAAGAGATTTAAAAAAAAAAAGTCTTTATAATCAATTTAATTCTCAAAATCCTGAAATTGCTAGAGAATTTTTATTCTCCCTTTTACTCTCTCTTTTAGTAATTTCAAAGCCAGAAGGTTCCTTTTAGGCTTTCTAGCACTACCATATCACTCCAGCCTCTAAGCGAGACCCTGATGTTTCTGAGAGTAGTGTCAAAGACAAAATACATTCACATTCCTGGCTGCTTCTGAGCCTGGATTTGCCATCTGCATCTGACATCTGCCTGTGCCTCTGTGAGTCATCTGCTCGATGCAGTGCATTGCCACAGCAAGTTCCCTGGGCAGTTCTGAACTGCAGTGTCGAGCAGAGGTGCAGTTTGAGAGCCTGTGGTCAGTCACGTTGGTGCTTCTCCAGAATGACTAATACATGAGGGTGGAGTGGACATTATGCTTCTGATTTTAAGATCGTGCTCAGGTTTATGAGTAGCACTGCACAATGCAGATGTTTTGTTTACTTTCCACAGTCAGTGGGAGAGAGGTGCTTCCCAAAGGCAATGCACATTATCTGTCTTCATGATTATCTCAATATGGTTTGGATCACCCTCTCAAAGACTGTGTTTCACTCAGGGTCCTCCAGGACTTTTCCAAAGCTTAGGAAAGCTTACCCCATTTGAAAGGAAAGGAAATTATGTGCAGAAAAATTATTAATTGCTTAGAATGAGATGGAGTAGAGTTTTTTGTAATAAGATATTCTGGCAATTCAAAATGGGGAAAATGGTAATTGGACGGGAACCCAGAAGAGACCTATAGAGATCAGCACACTGGAGTGACACAGGTTAAAAAAAGAATATGGTCATTTGTTACCCCTTGTAAAAATTACCTAGTGTTATAGAGGAACTGAAGGAAAACGTGATCTAATGTTTTAATTTGCTACTTAGCAATTTGGCTTTTGTTTAGCCTTACAATCCATTCTGCTAGTCTTTAAGACTGTTCAGACTCATGGTTTATAGTCATTAACGGAACTTTTTCTAAATGAATAAATATATCAAAGGATTTTAACGCCAAGTCAACAGTAAAGCATACAGAGTCATGCTAAAGAGTGTTTGATATAGGCCAGTGTGCTTTAACATGTTCTCCAATAAATGAAGAAAAATGAGGGACCCATGTAACAACTGAGGGGTCCCACAGAAAATCTTACCTAATGTTAAAAGTATTTTTCTGCCAAAGATTGATGTAACTGAAAGCACTAGTAGTACTGAGTTCTTCCATATGGCTATCTTGTTCTAAAACATAACATAACACCATGTGCCATCCCTTTTAATGACTGCACAAATGACTTACAGAGAGGAATCTTATGTTTCTTTGATGCCTACATTTTTTGCTATTGAGAAATAAATAAAAAGCATTAAATTTTCAAAAGTATTTATTCATATTCAAATAGAATGTTAGTGTCTCATAAATATGTATTTTTCTTAGAATAATTCTACCTGATCTAGTGGGTGACATCTCTGCCCATGGAGAGGGTGCTCTAACTAGATGATCTTTAAGGTCCTTTCCAACCCAAACTTTTCTGTGATTCTATGAATTTGTACTTTGTGAATTGGTTATGGAGATAATTATAACCATAATTGCATGTCCTCTAAAGCATCATGACCACATGGCTCAGTGAGAGAAAGTATGCTAGAAGGGAGATCATGTCTTCTTACCTATTTAGCAGTCTTTCAAAAAGCCAAGAAAATATTTTGTAGGAGAAAGAAAATTAATTGATGTTATTTATTTGGATTTTGAAACTGCCTTTGATAAAATCCCTCACACTGAATGGATAATGAAATTCAGAAAGATCAAGGTGAGAGGCAATTTTTTGCCATGGACTAGAAACTGCCTCAAATAGGTGACTGCTGAGATACAACAAATATATTCACAAGGTTTGTGTGTGGTTATATATGTGTAGCAGTGTTCTGGGGAGGGTGTTGAACAGCAAGATAGCAAAATTGTATAGGTCAGGCAAACCCAGGCAAAACTAGGACTAACATGGGGAAACAGGCAGTGTAGTGAGGTGACAATAAGAAATTAAATGCAATAATACATCTGGATGCAGTTCTAAATTACTAATCACAGTTCTCTAAGGATCACTTGCTCAACAGAGATGAGAATCAGAAAGTAAATACTAGGCCACAAAAGGCTGGTATGAGGAATAGAAAGATCACAAGCCCATTATAAATCACGATACATCTGCTGTGCCAAGAATACTGTCCCTAGGTTAGCCTATCTCAAACTACAGTCATTCTAAGGGTGCCTGTGTCAGGGACCTGAGTTGTATCTGAGGCCCTGCCATAGTTGGTCCATGTTTGTGCTCGTTGATGTGGCATGGGAAAATATTGTATAGTTTCACTGTTGGGAATTGAACCTTGGAAAGAAAAACAATAAATTAGGTTAACTGGTGGTAACTTGACTTTTAGAAGAAGAAACAACAAAGTTGTTGTCAACATGGAGCTGGTATCATAAACCATTGTGGTCTCAGTTCACGCACTGGCCACGCATGAGCCACTGTCGCAACTGGAAAATTCCACTCCTGTGAGGGGGATATAAGAGGTGTTTCTGGGCTGGATGGATAAGGAGGACAAGATGCACACTGCTTTGATCCCAGGGATGCCCTGAAGGTGCATCACTTGCCTGCCCCTCCTGCCAAGCACCATGCTCCTTCTCCTGCTCAGCGGCTTTTCAGAAATCCAGGGGTCGGTTTGTACTCATTCCTATTGCAAGCAATAGAATAAATTTGCTTTGCTTACACCCTTCGTGTCTCAGTGTTTGTGATTTTGGGAATCCTCACAAACCTAGAACAGTGCAGATAGGAGTAACGAGGAAGATTAGAAAGAGACTCAAAAGTCTGTAAAAAAAAAGTTGAAAACTGGAACTCTGCTTTACAGAGACATCCCAGCCCACATTGTCTTATCCAAGTGAAAACTGGTGGTGAGGAAGATAAAAGGAATTTATTCTTACAAGTAAGTGTGCTTCTCCCGTTCACAACTGTGGCACAGATAGTGGAGGAGAAATGTGTTTTGTAAACAAAGAAAACATTGTGAAAATCTATAAATATTTAAGCAGAACTATAAATATTAAATCAGAATTTCTTGATAAAGAAGGAGGCATTTCATCTTCTCATGAACACTTAGTCATTGTCCCTATAGCAGCGAGCACCATGCAGAGTAACATTAAGTGTAAAATATCATGAGTCCCCATTAGAATTTGCTTATGAAGTAGCTGCCTATTTGGGAAATTCCCTGCAGGTGAAGAGGGTGAAAAAACCAAACTTGGAGCATGCAGAAGTATGATGGCAGGGAACAACAGATAGTCATGAGATGTTGCACTCTGCAACCTTCACACAGGGCTTGACTTTCCAATACTGGCATACACACTCTTTCCTGCCTCTAGGTCATGTCTGTTGCCAGCATTCCATAGAGAGTGTGATTAGCTGACAAACTCTTGAAGAAACTCACAGGGCTGATTTCCCTTTTAACCTCTCTTCCTAAAACCAGCCAATATCTTCCAAACCACTTCAGTTTAGTTTATCCTCACACTTGCCCATTTTTTTAAAAAAAACAACTCAGATTTTATTACACTCAACCCCTTCTTGCTTGTTCCCTCCCCAGCTAGCACAAAGGTCAGGATGAGGTCAGGTTTTTTTATATGGATGGTCATATTCCTCACATCAAGGGGGATCAATCAAATACAAGAGATCCTGGGGAAGGCAGGTGGGGTTAGGATCCCTACTCTGGATGTCATGAGCTGGAAAGGCACGCAAATGGCACATCAAAGAGATGAAAATCTCTTTTGTTGCTATGGTATGGTATCTTGCTATAGAAGGAACAAATGCAGGCTTTAGTAATTATTTTCTACTATGATATAATTTTTCAGTGGGAAATGAAGCTTCCCCTAAAAATGAACCCAGCTGCATTTGTGTAGAGGTTTGGGATCACTCTAAACTAAAGCGGCTTACCCAAATCTTGTTCATTTCACACTCATTTTATAGTGCAAGAAAGGTACAATGAAACACATTCCTTTTCCCTGACAAAACTTCCCAGTCTTTCCTCTCCCCATAACTACTATTTCTATTTAAATTCTCAAACATCTAAAATAGCCTCCCCTTTTCCAGAAGAGCAGTTCTCCTCACCAGCCTGAGCCCTCAGGTTAAGATTACAAAATGAACTGGGAAGGGGATGCTGTAAATGACATGGAATATATACTAAGTACATAATGCTAGGATTGGCTAGAAAACATCTTTATGCTACATCCCTTCTGTGTTTCATTTTCCACTGCTGTATTCCACTGTTAACCTCTGTCCTGTGCTGCTCAGACAGTGCCCATATTATTTGAGTAAGACTCCAAGCCTTAATAATTTAGCTTATTGGTCTGAGCTGGCACAAAATGTGGCAGAACTGATGGCAGAAATAAGACCGAAATAGATCTGCTGGATTTAATAAAGCACTTGTAGACAGAAGCTGGCTTAACCCATAACAGACTGGTTGGTTGTTGTTTTTTTTGCTAGCCTGACAGTGAAATGCAGGACTGTAGCTACAGGAGATGGAATTAACAGGGACTGATAATGCAAAGAGTCATTCAACAGATAAAACCATAGCTACACAGAGATTAGCCTGGGGACAGCCAGGACTGCACACCACTTGGGCAGCTTGAATGTCAAGGTTGCAAGTTCATCCAAATAAAACCAAAACTCTTTAGTTCTTGTACAGTTTTATTTGGGAACCTGTCCCACATGCAGGTTACCTTGCAGAGAGATTTCCCTCTTACCTTCTGCCCTTGGAGAAGCAAGAAACAGGATTTCTAGCTTTAAGGAATTGTAACACATTTCACGAATTTCAACTATGAAATTCCCTGAGCTGCAGCTCCAGGACAACCAGTACCCAGCCTGCAGCTTCTGTGTGACTCTGCAGCTTTGGAGCAGTACCAAAGAGGCTCAGGGATGCTTTTTCAGGGAACAGTGAAATCCTCCTGCATTCCAGCAGTGAGCTGAGAAGAAAGGTGTGCTTTGAAAGAGGGAGTTCTGTAGATCTACCCCTTCGTAAATCATGTTTTCAGCATATTTTATTCTTCATAACTATCAAAGTAAAATGGAAAGAGAATCTTATAATAATTCAGCCTTCAGACTGAGAATTTTGAACAAATTCACTTTGGTAAAATACCCCATCCACACCATGGCACACCACTTCAGCAGGCTGTCTGTAAGGTGTGGCCAGCATGGCTGAACAGGCAGTTTCAAACACAGTGACCTCTGTTTTGCTGCTCTTGAGTACCCTTGTCTTATTTTCCTCACTAAGCAACAGTTATGCAGGCCTGACTAAACACCATGGAAACAATTTTGCTGAGGTTTCCCCCAGTGTTTATTGTGCAACACCTATCTCTAATTGCTGGCAAGCAAAATTACTTTCAGCAACAGAAAAAAACCCTCAAACAACCTAAATCAAATTTGAGACAGTAATTAAAAGAATCAGAATACTCAAGAGAAAACTTTCCTTTTTATTTTTATTTTCAGTGGAGATAGAAAGCAGGGAAGAGATTCTCCCATCTATTTTAATTATGAAATAATATTAGAAATGAGACCTTAAAGGATGCAGGTTAAAAAAAAAGAAAAATCAAACAGATTAAAAAATTAAAGACTTTTTATTAGCAGAAACCAACACTAGAAAATGCAAAGTTTCCAGTATAGGAAGCCTGGACTGATGGACTGATGACACCTGGACAAAGCAATCGTTTAATTGCTTCATTTTTATTATGAAGGTAGAATTTTTATATTTTCCTATTCATACCAATGAAATATTTTTTATAAAAAGCTGCAGTTTCATATAGGTCAAAACATGGCACAAACATAAGAGGTGTGTAAGGATCAAGGTTTGTCTTGTGAGGAAAGGGTAAGTGGGAGGAAGTTCTGCTTCTCAAGGAGAATGCAGGTCTCTACTTACAGAGAAGAAAGAGGATAAGGACTAGTGTGCTAGGGAATAGCAGGTATCAGTGATTCTCCCATTTTATTCCTTTTCCTTTCCACAAGATCCTCTATTTACATTTCATAAATGGTGTTGAAAGTCTTCCTAGCAGATGTGGCAAGCTACTGATGATATAAACATCTTCCAGTGGACTCAAGGAACTTTGGAATGTAAAGTCCTGTGTGACTAACCTGATCTCCTTTTATGATCAGGTGACCCATCTAGTGGGTGAGGGAAAGGCTGTGACTGTAGTCTACCTGGACTACAGTTAAGCCTTCAATACTGTCTCCTGCAGCGTTCTCCTGGAGAAGCTCATAGTCCATGGCTTGGACAACTGGGTTAAAAACTGGCTGCATGGCTGGGCCCAGAGAGTGTTGGTGAATGGTGCTACATCCACTTGGTGGCTGGTCACTAGTGAGGTTCCCCAAGGCTCAGTATGGATAAGCTGTAAAATGCCAAGTCTTGAGCTATGAGCTCACCAAAGGGGTTTTACTTTAAAAATATACAAGGCTCCAACAATATCCGAATATATTAGAAGAATATATCAGAAGAAACAAATATATTAGAAGAGCTCTCAGTTCTTTTAACACCACTGGCCACTCTGGGGCTCTAGGGCAGAGTGAAGGGCAGTGCTCCCACTGTGCCAGCTTTTCAGAGCTGGGTTAGGGGCTCCAGGGATTGTGGTGTGGGGCACTGCTCCTGGGCTGGCTTTGACTGACAGCTGCTCTGGAGCCAACCCAAGAGGCTCACAGGGGATAGGGCAGTACCTCACCTCCATGAAATTTGACCTATCCCTTCCCACCCCTCCACCCCACAAACACTTGAGTTGGTCCAAGCCAATAATTAATATAATAATCCAATGTCTCACATGAGGCATTCGTATTTAATGTCTTTATTGATGATCTGGATGAGGGCATTAAGGGCACCCTCAGTAACTTCAAAGATAACACCAGTTTGGGTGGGAGGATAGGAAGGCTCTGCAGAAAGATCTGGACAGGTGGTTCGATGGGATAAAGTCAACTGTGTGAGGTTCAATATGGAGAAGTGCTGCAGGCTCCTGTGCCTGGGTCACAGCAACCCCCTGCAGCACTGCACTCTGGGGGCACAGGTGCTGGAAGTCTGACTGGACCTGGGGATGCTGTTCAGCAGTCACTGAATATGAGCCAGCAGTGTGCCCAGGTGGCCAAGCAGGCCAAGGGTGTCCTGGCCTGTAATAAAAATAGTGTGGCCAGCAGGACTAGGGAAGTAATTGTCCCCCTGTACTTGTGCTCCTCACTTCAAGAAAGACATTGTGGTGCTGGAGCATGTCCAGAGAAGGGAGATGGAGCTGGTGAAGGGTCTAGGGGGTAATTCATACGAGGAGCGGCTGAGGGAGCTGGGGTTGTTTAGCCTGGAGAAAAGGAGGCTCAGGGGAGAGCTCATCACTCTCTACAGCTACCTGAGAGGAGGCTGTAGTGAGGTGGGGACCAGCCTCTTCTCCCAAGCAACTAGTGACAGGACAAGAGGAAATGGGCTCAAGCTGCACCAAGGGAGGTTCAGGTTGGACATGAAGAAGAATTTCTTTTTTGAAAGAGTTATCAGGCATTGGAATGAACTGCCCAGGGAAGTGGTGGAGTCACTATTCGTGGAGGTGTTCAAGAGATGACTGGACGAGGCACTTAGTGCTGGTTTAGTTGACATGGTTTGGTGAAAAGTTGGACTTGATGATCTTGGAGGTCTTTTCCAAGCTAAATGGTTCTATGAACACTAAAGATGGACACAAGCATTCATTGAACAAGAGGATAGGTCAGGAAAAAGGCCTGTGCCTAGGACAAAATACCTGTCTTTTGCAGGCTGAGCTTCTGGCTATTTGACTAAGTTGCAGTAGAGGGTATTACTCCCCATTTTGACTGTCCCTTGGTGCCTTATGAAGACAGTCCAGAAGGTAACAAAACAAAATTTCTCCCCTCCCCCTCCCAAATCTCTGACAAGGTCCTTTATGATTTATTGTGCTGTGCTTCGGCACGGGTCACAGCTGTGAGGTCACAGGCTGAGTCTGTACATGAAAAAGCTAGGAATATTAATTTTACTGCAAAAGAATCTCAAAAAAGAAACTCAAAAAGGAAACACTCACTGTGTTTCATCATCAGTCAATATTGGTTCCTGTTTACACCAGAGATTTAAAGAAACTTAACAAAAACCATGACAGGATGAGTTCCTGGTCTGTGAGGGAAATGAAAGACTTGGGGAAAGTTAAAAGACTTCAAGGGAAGATGTTGTACCTCTCAGAAACCTCTTGCAAAGGGACTTCTGTAGCTATCCCCAGTTTGTCTGGAGAAGTGTTTTTGGCAGAAAGGTAGGATGACTTCAGAGAAAAAAGTGGTCTTAAGGATATGGCAATGACAACTCTATTTGCTAACCAACAAATTCAAACATATTTTGATGCCAAAATTGTTGAATGCTGTCCAAACCAAGGCACTCTGAGGATCAAAAATGCCCATGACAAACAATATTAGTGTAAGTACTCAATGCCTGTGCAAATTGGAGTATTTTTTCAGCAACTGAATACCTAAATATAGATTTAAATACACATGCATAGAAAAGCTCACCAGTCTACAATTATGTAGAACCTAATTCTGCCGCTCTTAATGATGAGCAGTAGTAGCTGAATACAGGAGTTATCTTAATAAATAATGTTTGCTTTCAGTATGAATTATATTCTTAGGATCAGCTCCAAAGATATTACAATCAAAACATCAACAAATATTTATTAAAGCAGAAGAGCATACAGAGAAGCATCTAAATCTTCTTGTGTATTTTAAATGGACACGTAAGGCAAATGAAAATAAACTTAATCCAAGCCCAAAGGCAAAACTGGCTTTCTTATTGATACAACAAAAACAATGACTAACAAGCCTCTACTCTGGTCTTTCATTTCTAGAGCATATGTTTCTGAAAGCTTGGCATTACTGAATTGCTCACAAAACACTGAAAACCAGAACTTACCAAGGAACAGTCTGCTGGAGTGGGTTTGGGGTTTTTTCTTTCTTTTCTGTATTACTGATGAAATGAGCCTACATCAATGACCCCGCTATCTTGTAATCCTAGATGTGTTACCAGGCAACCATTATATGCAGCAGCACCTGGCCTGCGCCCCTCTAAAAATAACCCAGACCTCCCAAATCCTTTCACTCCATGCACTAATGAAAGTGGTATTTTTCTACTGCTACATGCTTACTCAGATACCATCCTTAAAAAATTTAGTGATAAAATGCAAGTTATCCTTTCCTGAAGGAATGTGATCAGTTAACAGTCTCTAACTGCATATACTCATATTTTCATTTAACCATATACTTCAAATAATGCTATAGTTGGAAACTCCAGCAAATTATTTAAAAGCTAGAAACAATGTCAACAAATGTAGCATGAGTCAAAAATGTATGAGCTCTGGATGACTATACCAAAAGATTTATCACAAGCCAAACATACTTTTGTATCTTCAATGCTATACAACTCTGAAAAAATAAATTAGAATCATAGAATGGTTTGGCTTAGAAGGAACCTTAAAGATCATCTGCTTCCAAACCCCACACCATGGGCAGAGACACCTCCCAGAACCAGTTGCTCAGAGCCCCATTCAGCCTGGCCTTGAACAGTTCCAGGGATGGGGCATCCACAACTTCTCTGGGCAACCCATTCCAGTATCTCACCACCCTCACAGTAAAGAATTTCTTCCTAATATCTAATCCAAATCTTCCCTCTTTCAGTTGAAAGCCATTCCTCCTTGTTCTATCACTCCATGCCCTTGTAAAAAGTCCCTCTCCATCTCTCTTATAGGCCTCCTTTAGGTACTGGAAGGCTGCAATGAGGTCTCCCTGGTGCCCTCCCTTCTCCAGGCTGAACAGCCTCAACTCTCTTAGCCTGTCTTCGTAGGAGAGGTGCTCCAGCCCTCTGATCATTCCTGTGGCTGAAATTTTTATGTGGATTTTCTGACCTATCACAAAAAGATATGTATTTAGCATTTATATAATGAAAAAATGACAGAGTAATGTTTTCTGTATAGTTTCTTAAGGCAGATGTCATGTACTGATGAACTCAATTTGGTGGATCAAGTCCACAGGTAAGCTGAAGAAGCTGCAAAGGTGTAACTAGTGATGCTAGAAGAAATAGCAACTAATGGTAGTCAACATCCTTTATGTCAGCGCAGGGAGGCTTATATACAAGGAGTACTTTCCAACAAGATTGAAGTCCTTAAGTTAATCACACATCATCCTAGGTTTCTACAGATAAGCTCTAAAATTTAATGCAGAGGACACAAAACCCTGTGCAGAGGACACAAAACCTTGACTGTGAGACTTTATCCAGATTGGAAGATAAGGTGTAAGAGACTTATGTGTACACTGTCCATCAAAACCTGAAACCACTGTGCCATTAGCAGCTACCAGCAGTCTCTCTGATGGATTCACAGCTAGTGATAAATCCAGCACAAGCAGAGAGACTGCCACCTTTGCTAGGCAAAAAAATTCGTAAGAGGAGAGCAGCATTGCCATGGATCATGTCTTTTGCACTCTGAGTTGAGCTTTTTCCATGGAAGAGTTTCTAGTTACTGTTCCACTAGGAACTCTTTACTAGCTTAATTTAGGATTAGCAAAGATGTTTCTAAATTATATATGAATACGGATTTCCACGGACTTCTGCAAACCTGAGCAGAGTGTCTTATCACACTACAGAATGGTCTCACTGCTTGATCAGTCACTCTTCTTGATTCTCCCCCCGGCCAGTACCTCAAAGTGTTGGTGGAATTTTACAAGCAACAAATGTCCAGCAGCAGCAGCTGAACCCCAGAGCAAGGAATAGCAGTGCAATAATCAGAGTACAGGTTTAACAAAAATCTTCAAGTGAGATAGCAATGATACTTCAGAGGCAGGTTAAACATGTCAGTGGAATGGGAAGAGGGAGCTAAACAAATGACAGTGTACACTTGGAAGGCAATCTGCTTCATGTTAAGTTTAAACAAAATTTTTGTTCTCTGAAGAAATTACTCGGAAAAAAATAAGAGGAATCACTAGGCACTCAAAGCTGCCACTTTTTTCCCTGGTCAGTATTGTCCCACTTTTTCCCCTTGTTAGCACATCTGTTAAGTGGACAGGCTCCTGAAACAGGCATAGACATGAGCAAAAGAGGATATTCACAGAGGAGACTAGGTGGTAAAAGAATGCTCTGGGAAGCAGAGCTCTGCTGTGATCCTGGGGTACCCTGAAGTATTACAGCTGCTTAGGGAAAAGGAGTTTTGACTTAAAGAACGTGACATCTGGAAAAACACTGCATCCACTGTGTAATAAAGGAAGTGGAAAAGATGAAAAGTGAGAAAATATATCTTTAGAACAAAAACCCCTAAAACCCTAAAAACATATTTAAAATCAGTATTTTTTTCACGGCCAGGAACTATATTTCCTCACATGTGATTTGCAGTCACTGAGCTCAGTGACAACTCCTGATTCTTTTTAAATAACTAAATGACCCCATGAAGGACTTTCCTGCTCTAATTTTCTATGAATCTGTGACAATATTAGGGGTGACTAGCAAGGCCAGTTCTAAGCATTTTGCAGTTGGTTAGATTTCTTAAAATATCTTCAGTCAAGCCCTTTTGTCTGGAATTTTGAGATAAGAAGTCATTGAAATTACAGAATGATGAAGACAACAGCAGGGAGATGTGTTCCTGAGGCGTTTTATTCATGGTAATACCTCCCTAAAAATTTGAGTCAATGTATGCCAATTGTTATTTACACAACCTTTTATAAGAGAGTTTTTTAACTGGCTAACAGGAATGCATTCATGAGATATAATTGAGACAATGGTAAAATTCTTCACAGTGACATTTTAATCTATGATAAAAGGCAGAACCTACATTTTAAATGTTTTTGTGGCTGAACTGGAGATATAGAATGATATGAACCCGGGGCATAAAATATAATATTCATTAAATTTCCATTAATTATCCATTAAATTTCTCAGTGGTAATACATAGAAGAACAAAGCATTTACAAGGCTGACACAGATTATGTCAGACCACACTGCAATTTAAGTAGTATAGGCAATGAGGACAGTGTTGCATCAGGTTTAACTAAATGTCCTTAGCCTGTTACATGTATGCTTTACAGTAAGCACAACTTGATGTTAGTCCCACATAGATAAATAACAAACTATATTCAAGACATACTCAAAATAAAGTAGTGCCTTACTTAGTAAGGTATAACCCAGCCAGTTCTAGAAGCCAAGACAAAATATATAGTTTCTTGTACCATTGTGTACCACAGTTTGGATTTCTTCCTGAGAAAGGAGGAGTATAGATGATTTCTGTAATGGAAAACCTCTTGTATCCTTTATCAGGTGATCTGATACATTGCCTCTGAGAACAGTAACTAATTTACAGTTTGAAAAAACTAAGTGCATGATGTGTAAGAGTCCATAAGTGGCCCATATACAGACATACACAAAACATGTGCCGTGGATCCCTCTTTGCTGATCTATTATCTACCTAATTATTGAGTTGAAGATCATCAGCATTATAGCAAGAGTATACATTCATTTGCTTAGTAAATCCACCATCTAATTGTAAATGTTTCTCTAATTTGTAAATTGATATTATTTAGACAAACTCAAATTATCACCAGTGGTAGTTAAATTCCATTTTCTGATAAATTTCAGCCATTCTCTCTTATTAAGCCTCAATAGCTCCATCTCATGCAATCAGCTCTTCTGTTCATGGTAAATGATAAAGAGAAGAAACCACTTCTCTCTCTTGTTTGAATCAACTCTGAATATTTCTTGAGGAATTGCTATGTGTATAGATACAAAACTCTTCCAAAAGCATTAGCTACAGTCTGACTCTCTAGACTTCAGCACAAAATACTCTGATAAATAGGTGTTAATATTTTCCAGTCAACTTTCAATACTTAGAACAAATAGTGTAAATTGTAAAAAGCATACAAATGGAATCCTCTAAATCACCGTGAGTGCAATGGAGATTTACATTTTAAATATTTAAAATGCAGATACATTTTAAACAAAAGCTATTATACAATAAACCTACTGAAGTACCTCACACAGAACTTCCACTTTGTTTCTGTGATACGTATTCAAATGAAAAACTTTCAGCATTTACGCGACTGTATCTTGGACACATAGGTAAACACGTCTTCTCTTGTCTTCTGCCAAACAAAATGTCTTAGTATTTATAACCCTATATAATACATCATGTGTGTTCATTTTGCTTCTTTTTGTCACTGTAAATCGAGTCTTTTTTAATGAAGATTTGCTTTCTAGTAAAATACTCAACTGGAGCTTCTTAAACCCAAGGCATGGTTTAACTATGCCCAGTGACCCTGCAAAGACAGGGCAGGTGCTGAGGAGAGACCATGCTAGCTCAGAAGAAACAGCCACACAGAAGTGTCAATACAATGAGTGGCTGTCACTAAGAAGTCTACATAGGTGTGGAAACTGAGCTGATGTCTCTACTAAATGTTCTTGTGTTAGGCTATGTTTTAGTGTGGGTAAACTCTAAGGAACCTGTCTGCCCTTAGCTGAAAGGCAATATAGCTTAATTAAGCAGAGGTTCCCATAAGGGACAAAAGAATAAAACTTCTCAGATCCATCACAAGTTTTGTACTTTCATGACATAAGCCATCAACTAGCTTCAACAGACTGATAGTCTGGTATTTGTTAGATGGCCTGTATTCTTATGAAAGGAGAAAAACTAAGAGAGAATGCAAAAATGTGCACTTCTGAAATACTACACAGATACTAGGTCACATTTTGCCCTGGAGCAATCCCACTGGTCTTGCTAGCAGGGAATCCCCAGATAAAACTCTTAGGATCTTTCTAAGGAGACAACACTAAACATCTCTGTCTGCTTTCCAATAAAGCAGCCCCCATAAATGGAAAGCCACATCCTCGTTGCTTCCAGGCCCACACTCTTCCTGTGGAGGCACACAGAATCATAAAGTTGAATTTATGAATGTTAATTGTCCAAAAATAGACATATGACAAACTTATTAAGCCATAACTGTCATGTACAGGAGAAGAAGGCAGAAAAAACAAAATAAAGAGAGGGCAAGGAACTGGGCATAAGGAACAACCAAGTTCAGTGTTTCTAAAAGATAAGACTGTAAACTGAGAAAAAAAAAAAAAGGATCCAATTACTGGATCAAAGAACAAAAAGTTGAGCAGTAAATTAAAGAGATAACAAAGAAGTAAAAAAATGGCAGTGGTGTTAATCATGTGCAGTCACATGAGATAGTATGAACCTGAGTGAGTGCAAATGAATAGTGAAGTGGAACAAACTGAGAAGTCCTGCAGGCCCCATGGGAGGAACCCAGGGTAACATATACAAAAGAACAGGTTTTAATGTTGGGTTTTTATCTCTTATTGCACAGATGATGGTTACAAATGTTGGTTTGTCCATATCAAATCGATTAGAAGTGCCTTGCTGATCTATTCCTCTCTAACCTCAGACTACTTAAGCTTCTGCTTCAAAATTATTAACTACTGCTACATCCTGACTTCCTCCTCCTGCCACGGCCCAAGTTAGAACAATTCATGTGCCATATTTGGCTTCAGTGTTGCAGAGTTCAAAAAACTGGAATCAGAAATGGGATAAATATCACGATGGGATATTTGGAGACTGGAGATCTGGCACTGGCTGTGGCAGATCTACTTCTATGTGGCCAACTCTATTCCATGTCTGTTCTGAAACAGTCAGATATACAGATGGGACCTATATGTTGTCTGCTATATTAATAGCAGCCATCAATCTTTTGCAGAGCTGTCACATCATTAAAAGCAGGGAGCATTACACAAAGTAGCATATCAAGAGCCCTTAGAAATGCAGATGAAGAAGTTTAGGACAAACACACAGCTAGGAAATTGCTTTTCACTTTCAGACTCAAATAACTGAATATAATATTTCTAAACAGGCCCAGATTGCCTAACAAACATTCAATTTCAAACCACTATTTCTGAGTTCAAAACATTTCAATAACTGAAATGTTGTCTCCATCAAGTTTTTATTTTCCTCATTCCTCTGGTCTTGTGAAATTATTTATGACTGTCATTAGTCTAAAATTGAATTAAGCCCTAATAATAAATCAGGCTTTCAAGCACATGGATGAAGCACACATGAGCTATCATGTAGAGAGTCCTCAATTTGGAAGGAAAGCTTGCAGTGAAAGGAAGCCAAATCTAACTGTTCACTGTCAATGTGATTTGCTGCTTATCTGCATAGCTAGTTGAAAAATCTGTGGTGACTTTCCTGAATATACCCTGGGGTTCTACTTTCTTCTGCTACCTTCTCTCTAACAGGTCATGCACCAGCCCTGGACCTTGTAAGAATAAACAAACAGACACATAGAAAAAAAACAAACCCACAAAAAAACCACAAACAAACAAACTTTTCCCCTTGCTCATTTCTCCTGTTTTCCAGTGAATTTTGACCTTTCAGCAGATGTGGAGAAGGTGATTCTGTACAATACACCAGCTATAGACACCGATAAGGAACAAGACAGTTTTAAAAGAAGACACGAGCCAGGAAAACAAGAGTGCAAAAGTTCCATGCAGTTGGTTAAGAGTTATCCCTAAACATATGAAAAGGACCAGGCTTGATTCAAGCCAGTTGAACAAATTCACACAGAGGAAACATTCCAGTGCTTCTCAAAGCCTGGAGATTTGAAAGCCTCGTGGGAGCTATTAAGCATACTAGGATGCACTGGAACTGTGTACAGCCCTGTGGAAGTTGCTGAATACAGATATGCTGACTGTGCCTGGTGCATTTCTCAGAGGGCCCGGAGAGGCCAAGGCGTGGGTCCTCTGACCTCAGGTGCTGATGCCTTCATCAGGAAGCAGGGCTGGAGGAGCACCCTGTGGAGCCATTTGAAGGGTTCAACACTGTCATTCTGATAGAGTATGAAAACCCCTGAGCTTTCCTGATGGTGCCAAAGGGCAATGCTTGTGAGATCAGCGTTCTCTGTAGTGTGCTGGAGAATTACTCCTATGCTGTAGCCTGTGGTTTCTTACTGCTCTCTACCTGAGTGGGACAGGAGGAAGAACTGACAACCTGTTAAAAAAAGAAAAAAACCCATGGAGAAATGCACCCACCTCAGACTCCAATCTTTTTTTTTTTTTTTTCAGTGGGCCTGTGCTGTTTGTCTTGGCTCAGAGAGCACAGATTATTCTCTCCAGGATGTCTGTGTTCTCCTTTTACCCTTCCTTAACAAGGATATCACAGGTATGATGTCTCTCCTCCTTCTCCAAGAATGCTCCCTGTCCTTCGCAAAATGGACGTGTAGCACCCAGTCCCAAACAATACCATCAAATGTGGACAGACTCTTGGATCCTTTGAAATCTTCCTATGGCTGTGGCAAAGCTGCCTTAATTCTTTCCTTTTGTTTCCTTTATCTCCTTTCAACGTTTTCACCCAGAAGCAATTCTGAGAAAGTCAGACAGACAATGGACACCCAGGAAACATTTCCAAATAAGGCAGCTGCAGCAAGATGCTTCCATTTTTGCATTTTTATTCTCACAAAGCTGGGTGAGGGATATCTTGGATCAGGCCAGGGATGGAAAGAGGAACATAAGAGGTGTCCTCCTTGGACAGACCAGTGTTTTGTCTATTCCTATTTCTGTTTCTGACAGTGGCAACAGGGAAGGTTTTCTAGGAAGAGCATGAGATGCTGACCCCTTCCTGCAGTCCATTCTAGTGTACACTCTGGGGCACCTTCACATGCTCCTAATCCAAGCAGACAGGCTCAAAGTTACTGTTACCTCAGGGGAGTTCAAGATTAAGAGCAAAGCACCTCTGATCTCAGACAGCTGACCTGTCCCAGGGAGCTGGCCACTCAGCCACCCACAACTCACCCTTCCACTGCACCTAGCAGACATCTGTTTCTGCCTCCATTTGCAGTATTATACAGAGTTAATAATCCATCAGTGTGGCAAACATAAGTAAGGCTGTATAACCAACATAGCCATGTTCCAGATGTTTCCCAGAGTGGCTGACTGGGAGAGGCAGAAACGAAGAAGGAAACATGCTTCTCTAGACACAACCTGGACAGACCTGTGCTGTGCATGCTCTCCAAGCTCTGCTGTCAAGTCACGTCCATGTTTTTGATGTAGGCTATACTCACATGTGTAGTTAACTAGCTACCCTGGCTGAGCTGGAGAGTGCTCAAGTGATGTCAGTTTGCTTTAGGCTGCAAAGGGCCACATATGTCTACTATGAGAACTCACACATCTAAAAGGATTCACTGCTGAGGAGCTAGATGTAGCTTTCCAGTACTTCAACTCTCTGTTGGTATTGGATACATTTGGCATACACTGGGTGGGTCTTTTCAATCCCTTGAAAAGCAATATCATGTTTCTGACCTCTTGATACTGCCAAAGTCGTGTGAAGCAGCAAGGCTGCAGGAAGTGACTTTTGCTGCTGTTACTTATAAACACCTTTATGCCATGCCCTTGTAAAGCTGACTCCAACATGCTGACTTCTTAGACTGAAGCATGAACTTTTTCTTCCCAAAGGACAAGCACAGACACTAGGATTAGTATAGGGTTTATTATCCTTGTCTTTCATCTGAAAAAAAGGAACAAAACTTCCTTTTTTGGACAACTGCTTTTTAACATGTCTGTTTTGCTCTGTGCCATAACTAATGTGCAAACCTTAAGGCTTACAACAATAGCTGTGTGTAAAACTACCTCTGTTCGTTAAGAGACTGACCTGTGTTCTATTAATATTTATAGATTTAAATTTTTAATACACAACAATTCTGCATTATTGAATAGGTGACTTCCTGCATTTTAATGGTTATGGAGTAGGAGTGGGCTCTTTGTAGTTAACACTGCAATAAATTTTTCATGATTAAATAAAAAGTTCTTACCTCTAACTTCCTCAAACAAAATCCTCTCGGACAACCTGTTGGTGCAATGGGGAAGAATTCTCTTAAGAGTTAAGATTTTCTTGGGATTTAGATTAACAACACATAAGGATTTTCTGAAAGTACTTAATGAGTTTCTTTTTAAAGTTGCTCAGTTATTCAAACCCCAAAATTATTTGGGGTTATTTTTTAAATTTTTAGTGGATTCTTGTTTGCAAAACTGACCTCATGTTTTAGTAGATACATATAGACAAAATAAGAGATTAAAAATGTTCACTTGTGCTGGCATCTTGGACTAGGACTGGGATGTAGATTCAGGCTTCCATTCATTTATTTTGAAAATACTTTAATAGCTGCAATGCAAAGAACTTCTGTTTTGAAGAACCATGTGGGATTTCAAGACTGTTGTGAATGAGTGTTTTAAGTTGCCCAAAGAATCACTGGCAAAGGTATCAGCAAAAGCAGGTTTAATAGAAAAGTGAAGGCATGACAAAGTTTGTTGGCAAAGTTCACTCTAATACTTACAGGTGGTTAAAGCACACAGAGAAAAATCAGACTGAAATCTAAGATCAATCAATCTAAAAATAAAATCAACCTAAAATTATTTACATGGAGGCTGGGAAAAGGAAAAAGGATAAGGATAGGAAAGAGTAAAGATGAAAACAAATAAGGGAGACCCTCCTGTTGAGTCACAAGGCAAAACAGTAATTCAGTTATAGGCCTAACTTATATTTATCTAATATTTATGACTTTAAGAAAGCAACATTTATAGTACATTTGCTATAGCGTATTCACACTCACACAGATGTAAAGGATATTGTGCAAGGTATACCTGTAAAAAATTTACCTCTAATTCAGTGAAGTACTCACACTGAATGCCTTTGCAGCTTCTCAACATGCAAGGGGAATGGGGGTATCAGCCCAGGCTCTGTCGTTGGTGTTTGGTGGCAGTCCTCCAAGTATAGCAAATTTGAGTGTTTCTTAGCTCTGAGAGGCCCCACTCAGAGGGAGATTGCTGATTGCAGCCCTCTGTGGTCCAGGAGAGCTCAAAGTGTCTCACTTAGGACTGCTATTTAGAGGGTGACAAGAGAGTTGGCTTTAGTCATAGTAATTTTCCATTCTGGATGCAATACGGGTTGGTAACTTTTTTTTGGAAGTTCAATAACAAAAATGTTTTTCCATTTGGGTTGCCAGTCAGACAAGAAAAATAAGTTTCCAAGACTGCTGGTTAAAAAACAGGACCTTGTCAGACAGCAGTAGTTCCTGGGAGCAGAAAGTGTTTCTGATAAGCTCGAGAGGAACTCATTCCAGGGGCTGTTTGTGCCAGCCGAGGCCTAACAACCATTTCGGCTACCACAGTGCAGCCTGAGGGTGGGGAAAGGGGGCATGCACCACCACAAGGACCTCCTAGGTGTTACATAAAAATATGAATCATTTGAAATACAATGAATTCAGGCAATTTCTTAGAGAAAAAACTGTGCATTCAATCACTACAGTCATTCACATTTTTCTTCTCGATCAACTGAACATTGTCAAGGTCTGGTTTGTGCATTTATGTGGTGGCAGAATACATCCACAGTAAAGAAGAGTTTTCTGGAATAGCAAACCTGATTCTGCTTCATCTCCAGGTGGGCCAGGATCTTCACAGTGTCACACAGATGAGCATTTATTGCATTAAGTAGCACTTTGCTCTTCAAATAACAGAGTGAATCAAATGAATTTTCATTTAAGAAGAAAAGTATATGCCATGTGAATACACGAATTCCAATCTAGTCTAGTATCATCTAGTATAATTTTCTCAGACTGGCTTTTAATGTAAGTCTGTAATGCATAAGACTTAGTCACGTGAAGGGTTTTGATCTCATAGATATGAATACAATTTCAATTAGGTTTATTTGGACTATTTTAATGGTGCAATCCTTAACCTGAAAAAGCTGTACAAACCCCAAACCTCTTTTCATTATCTGCTTTCTTTTATATCTATTTTTTGTTGTAACTTTTGAGTAGAAAGGCCAGCTCAACTTGTATTTTGTTGGAATATAGTTATGCCTGTGAGCCAAGGATTCAGCTGATGGATTTTCCACCATAATTCTTTATTTGCAGGATATCATGGCCTTATTTACCCACAATGAATGTAAACAAAGATATAGTTCTTGCAATCTGGGCAGAGGAGCTGGTATTGCTTTGATAGTATCTCACACTAGTTGAAGAAATTTTAGCACATGTAAGCCCTAGGAGCTATATTTCAATATTCAGGATCATCAGGAATGGTCAATAATTCATTACAATGTATTCTGAATTTGGATCATGGTACCATCACACAAGGAGCATCACACAAGATTTCTCCAGTTTTACAGAAAAAAATGTTTACTGAGGAATTGGGAAACAGAGCAACTCAAACAGTTTGATTATCTATCCTGTGGTGTATCTACATCCTGGTGACAGTCAGATGAATGCACTTACACACAGTAGCTGAAACAGCTAATAAACATTTCATGGCATTCAATGAAAGGGATTGTATTATTTTAGATTCCTTCCTGATGGTATTCTCATGTTGACTTCACTGAAAGCAACGTTTATCAGTAGACAACTGAGAAATTAAATGTGTTGCTAAGGCAAAACAACAATACCACTACTCCAGTTATGCTATACTTAAAGCAATTATAATTATTAATAAAATATTCAGGATGCAATGTTTTGTTTTAAGCTCTGATTTCACAGCCCCTGAAATCCAACCCATTCTGTGAAGCTCAATTTAATTTCAGTTTTTTATCATCACTTGCAAATACTTTGTTTATCCTCTGCACATGAGTCAATTTAATAAACTAATCAAAATCAGAGTTTTCTGTATATATGGAATATAATAAATGTATAGTGTTTTCCTGAAATTTGTACCAAACCAGAGTAACACTTCAAGACAGACACTGCTGTATTTCATATCTGAAATATAAAATAGTAAGATACCCATTCTCATTACACAGTGATATAAAACAAATACCAGGCAATCACATTATTTCCTTGCATCCCCAAAAATGCAAGCTGATAAGCTGTCCAGGGATGCAATTAACAGCTTGTCAGCTGGAGGTACTTACAAATAAAATAATTTCTTTAGCTACTAACTTTTGACAACAAGGGTAATTCTCACAACCAGGAAGCAACAGGGCTTGGTACTGGACAGGAAGGACGAACCTGTGCTGACTCACATTGCAAACAGCCACACCAAAACAGAGTCTTTTGTGTGGGTTTAATTTCCATGTCAACAGCTAAGCAAATGCCAAGTTTTCAGTAGCAGTCAGGAGCTCATGGCTCCCACAGTCACACTATGGGGAGATTTTCAGAAATATTCAGGCACCAGCTCCTCTGAAAAATCTACTTATTGCTTCAGGTGCTGGAAAACAGCTTCAGTCTTCTAATAAGCTGCCCCATTTCTCAGCTTCAGGGAACAGAGGCTCAAAGGCTCTGCCTTACTCTGCCATTCCTGTGCCATTATTTTCACTTACTCCTTCTCCCAGAAGCCCTTGCTGCCTGTGTCTTACTCCTGTCACAGCTTATTCCTGTTTCAACAGTAAATATGGACTATTTTATTTTGTGGCTGCCCAACAGAGTGGCATTCCCTTCCTGCTAAAAAGCCTCTGGGCATGACTCCGACACAAGGAATGTCTGTTTGCAAATTACCCTAGCACTGGGAGACAATGATAGATGATCTTTTACAATATTAGGTGAGGTATTGATGAAAGCCATTGATCCCATTTTTGAGTGACTGTCTCACCCAGGCAGACGAGTGAAATGAAAAAGCTGAGAATGGCTGCAAAAGCCTGTGCTTTTTTGGAGACAGGAGAAATTTTTTAGGTTTTTTTTGTTGACCTTTTGGGTTCAACAGGATAAAGAGATATCATAATATTATTCATCTGTGGGTTGTGGGTTTTTTAATTTTTAAGAGCCTTCTTCTATGCAAATAACTTGTTTGTTTGCTTGTTTTGGTTTTAGATAGACAAGAGACAATTGGATATCATGCATCTCTTTACTTTTATGAGCAGCCTTCAGTGACAAGGACACTGCTCTGCCAGGTAGGAAATCCTTTGCAGATAAGACAACAGGACCTGTGAGCTTGTTAGTGCTAGGTCTACACATTACATACACAGTTTTCCGCTTTGGAAGAAGCTGTTCTAGTTTTCTTAATGTATGACCACCTATAGCAATCAGCTGTTACTTCTTTGTGTTATTTTACTGGGACATCATTTGTGGCTTGTTTTTTTAACATTAACAGACATCTAAGATTGGGTCCCAAACAGTAAGTAGTAAAAACATTGTAAGTCAGCTTTCAATAATTTCAGACTCACAACTGTAACATATGGTGTTACCTGAAAATAAATGTTGCATAAAATGTTTTCATTTCTTTTTGAGCTGCACTGCATACATGTACTCATAGTATTATGGCTGGTTACAGAATGCCAGTCTATCTCTGAGGGGCACATAGGAAGATTTCTGCCAATGACATACAAATAGTCATCATCAGAAACTTGCCTATAAATAATGGATTTAGCACCCATGCATGATAAAGTGGGGTAATGAAGATGCTGGCCTTGGCAGCTGAATTAGTGATAAAATGGAAAAAGAACTCTATTACATCCTTAGATCTGCAAAAGCCAAACATGTCTCTGGTATCACCTGAGCAGAGAGCTATGCATCAGAACAGGTTGCTGGGAGGATGCAGCAAAGAGTTTAAACAGATATTTTCAGTCAGAGAATATAGCAGTTAAGGAGATGGCTGAGAAATTTAAGTATCACTTCTGCAAAAAATATGAATGTTGAGAAAATGTTTTTACACTGAAACCAAACAAACCAATCAATGCTGACACTGTGCAAGAGGTTTCTCATGCAAAACAGGATCAGTTTCCCAAAATGGTCCATCTCCCAAAGGGTAATTCTGCATTTCCTCTCACTCATAGTGCTTAGTGAGACTTGCTATACTGCTTATGAGACATGCTGTACAGTATTTCCCCATTAATAGATCAAAAGATACCATATTTCCCTTTTTGTTGTCCAATAAATTTCAATTTACACACTTAGTACAGTATAAGAAGTCCTTCTTTGGTAAGGTCAGCAACTCCACAACCAGCCTTCAGAAAACACCTCCCTTAGCCTTACTGGATAATGCTATGCCTTACTATTCTCCTTGCCAGTAATTCAGACTGTAAACTATCACTTAGATTACCTGCGGCAAACCAGTTCCGTCTTTGTGTACAGTCGGCATTTCCCTTTTAGCCTCAGCCTTAGGCTCCCTGCTCATAAATATTCTTGATTAGTTGATAACAACTGACAAAAAAAAAAATTCAAACATTTTAAGGACTGAATCATATCTTATTACTTTCTTTAAAGAAAGTCCTACTTTTTTAATAATTCTCCACCAAGCACTTCTCCCAGTGCAGTCCCATAGTTTGAACATTAAAATGTCTGGAAGTTGGCCACGAAGAAGCACGGCCAGGTCGATATAGAAATACTATAATCTATATTCTCTCTCCTGCTATTGCCCACTAATGCTTGATGAAACAGAAGTGTGCAGCAACTGTGCAGCAAGTTTCTCTGGTTTAGTAAATGCAGAGTTAGAGTCTTACTAACCATCTAGTTAACAAAATATTAAACAGAAAGTTGGGACTCGTGTGTCCCTGAAATCCCTGATTTTTAGCCATGTTGACAAAAAGATTGAAATGCTGCACAAGGCATAGTTCAAGCTGAGCTTCCCCAGCTGGGATATGGCACAGCTTTCTCATCTCAGAGCTCTGGCTCCAGAGCAAAGCCTGGACTCATCCATTCTGCCACCTGCAATGCTTAAGCATTAATGCCAGCCCATGCAACCTGAAGACCTCATAAAAACTGAGCACACTGTCAACCCATCCTCCTCGGGAGCAACTGCAGACTTCTACTCACCTCTGCTGAAGATGATGAGAGGAGATTCCCTGCGTAGGCATCTCCAGGGTCAACAAACTCATCTGGTCATCTCTCACATCACTGTCAGGGAAATATGCTGGCACCAAATGAAAGCAAAAGCCTTTCGTGATCAAACCAATAAAGTCTGACAATTGTCTTGTGGTGGATGCCAGAGAGATTATGAATATTTTGGCAGAAACGACAGCTTTTTCTAGGTGGGAATCTGCCTACATAGGATTTATGCAAATATTTCCTCACTTGGTCTGTAACCATCCCTTCGCAGCAAAGCAGTTCAGCATTATCGCCAATTCTTTACATAGCTCTGAGTTTAAAATACTGCCACTGCCTAAAATAAAAGAAATTTCAATCTCAGTGCTCTCTGAAATGAAAGAGGTAGATGCCAGTTTGACAATTTAAGCTGATAGCTGAGATACTGCCTCTCTAGCATTTTTGGCACCTGGCCTAGAGAGGAAGTAACAAGAGGAAGGGAAGGGACAAAGAGAAAGAAGGAATAAAGGAGGATGAGAGTGATCCAGTCCATTTAATATAATGACAGAAAGCCCTGGAGGGAACCCTGATTTACACCTACCCAGAACAGGCACTTCAGAGACAGTATAAATAACAGGTACACAGTTGTACAACTGACATAGCCATTCAGAGAGAGAATGTGATCAAAAGAATTATATCTTGCATAATAAAAACAATTAAGCCTGCAGGTCAAAAATTTAATGAAGGATAGTAACTATTGAGCCCAAAATTACTACTTTGGCTAGCAGCCAAGTTAAAGAGTGGATCATAAGTCTATTTGCAGGCAAGGTAAAGTCAGGTAGGAAATAGGCATTTCTGCATTCACACCTGAAGTGAAAGCATCAGTGTGTGAAAATTGATTAGCCATCCAGGCAGGTGTACCAAAGACCTAAACAGAGGTTTCCTGAGCCTTGTGCAAGCACAGGATCAGGCATACAAGACAACAACATTAGCATGGGCAAACCATCTCTTGTGGGTGCAGGCACAAATTCCTGATTTAGGCACTGGAGAGAACTTTGAGAAGCCTCAAAACTGAAGCAGAACTGTGCTCTTAGACTGAAAGAAGTATACTGATTCAGGGAAGGGAGTGCAAGGGTATCAAGCATGCAGAAAGTTACTAGGGCACAAAACTTCTAAGTACTGCTGGTTTACCTAAGCACCACATGAATACAAATGAAGAAAGAACATTGCAATAGCTGAGGTACATGGGAGGTATATGAAAACCAGCACAGTTCAAATCAGTATTTAGCTCACAGTTACACCAAATCTAGCAACACATTATGGAAAATTTAGAATGCCAGGCAGCATTACTATTCACAACAAGGAGATTTGCCTTAGCATACTGGATATTGCAAGCTCTCCCCTCAGTGCAAACAGCCCTGTGGAATCAAATGGGAAAGCAGCAAAATATACCCAGGCAAGACGATGTTTGTAAATGCATCAAACAATGTGTCTGAAGCTGAGGGAAACCTTTTGCCACAGAACCCAAACTGACCACTACAAAGAACTATCAATAAGTGCAAAATACATCATTTGGAAAGCTACGTAAGAATCACTTACAGATTAAACTACCAAGACCAACATATTCAGAGACAAGATGGCAAACAGGAATCATTTGCAACTGATCTGGAGGATGATGGGGAGGGGTAAAGCCCAGCAGTGGTTCCAGATTTATTTCCCTCTGTTGACATAGACTTCTCATTTCCAATATGCAAGAATTAGAGAGGAAACAGAAGGCACTGAAGAGCCTTTGGCCAAGCTGTAAAGATTGCCAAGCACCAGCTGTGGTCTGGTCTTTCAGTCCTTTGAACAAATGGCGGCAGCTAATGCATCAAGTCCTCCTGGTATTCAGGGCTTTCTTTGTGACCAAAGGGTGATATATCCCTTCTGAAATTGAATGGCCCAAAAGAAACTGGCCTGTGGAAGAAAGGCTCATATGTAATTTCTAAGGAAAGAGGTTTTGCTTCTCGACTACTTTAAATGTCATGTATTCAGACAAGGTGTGCAATAACATAGAAGGAGTATCTTTCAAACCATCAGTTTTCTCCAGAAATGCCGTTTCCCCCTGTGATATCGGACATGCTGCAGTTCCTATGCAGATGGTGTGATTGCACTCGATTAACAAGGACACCATGGATAAACACTTGATTCCTTTGGAATAGCCATGGCAGTCTCTCTCTGTTCTTCACATTCACATTTTAGGGAATATCTGTTTATCTAGTGGGTGCTGGTTAAAAAAGAAATCTGTATGCATGTTACATAGCATGCGCATCAGTGCCATGAAAAAAAAGACCTTCAAAATGTAAACTCAGTGAAGGCAAGTGCTCACAGAAACACACCACACTGCTGCAGGCCGTGGTCCCTCTTCAGACTAGAGCAAGTTATGCCATTTGCAGTGACTTCCTCCTCTCCATTTGCCATTACTTTGTCTTCTAGTAATTTCTCCATGACATTTTTTAAGAAGAATTAATCTTCGGAGCACCTTCCCTTGTTTTTACAAATGCAGATCTTCAGATTCAGTTCAAGCAAGCTGTCTGTGTGCCGTGCAGAAGACAGCTGATAAGTTCTGTATCGTTACCATAATCTGAATCACTGCAGACTAATGATTTAATATTTTAATGTAATCTTCTACACACCTACAATCAGCAAATGCATTTAGAAATAAAAATTGTTTCAAAGTGCCACCAACTGTTGTTTTTGCAAACTGCAGTTCAAAGAATGTGTTTTTTTAAATGCTTCTTCCGGATGTAAGAACATTTTCTGGTGAAGCACACAACTTACAAGAGCAAGTCTACGTTATTCTGTTCCTAAGCTACACAAGCAGTGCATCCCATTAAAATATCTCCCCTGTATCTGGGTTTCAAAGGCAAAATAATACTCTATACCAGACATACCTTTTCTGTTGTTTACAATTTATTTTTTTCAAATCTGTTTTAATGATAAATCAATTTCAAAAACTTTCAAGAAACCTCCAAAATTATCTGAGAGCAAAGCACTAAAAATTTACTTTTCTTTTTAAATATGTCTGTTATTAATGGTCTGTGAGTTCCTAAGCATTACAGTTGCACTGAAAACACCACACTCCAGTGCTTTGCTTTCACCTCCTCCAGACTTAATTTTCACTTTCCTAAAACTTTGCTTTCCCTAGTTCCCTCCCTGTCCCTGCATTTTGTTTCAAGCTGGACTTCCCAAAAGAAGAAACTCTTCTATGATCTGCTGGCAATAAGGAAAGACATGAGATCAGAAAGTTTACCAGAAAGGCGTAGTGGTACTGATCTTTTGGTGCCATGAACACGGCAAGTGATCTGACAGAAGTCTGTCAATCTGCATTGCACATGCAGCATGAGACAGTCTTCCAGGAGACTGAATGGTTACAACTCCTGGTGAGCTGATCTCCATAAATAGCATCTCTAAATCAATTCTGTTTGCTTGCTGTGATCATATGAAATGCATCAACTGTTAAACACAAATCAATGTGACCCCAAAGATTCCTTGGCTTGGTATTTTATTATTTTTGGGCTACATGCTGATTAACTATTTAAATAATTTTCTGTGCTATTATCTGCATTATTTGAATATGCCAGATTGTGAACACAAGCCTTTAGATTTCTCCAGTGTTTTATTTGCCAGAAAAAACAATAATAAAATTGACAGCCTTTCCTTGCTTTTGTTGATACCATTAAGCTTTTTCCAGAGAGGTCAAAGTAGGTACTTTACAGGTTTGAAATTAAATGTGTTGTGCAAGTTCTGAGTTATTCAGCAGTCGACTGATGGAAGCATTAATATCAGTGAACAGTAAGTTACTCCAATGTTCTCAGTGCAAATTGATCCAACAGAATGAGACCCCCTTTGAAGTCTGAATTCCTTCACAATTTTTCTTTCAAAACTGCAGCTCTGAACCCTCTGTAGTGGGTAATTGGTGCTGATTGATTTCTGAATGTGCAGATGGAAGAACAGGGAGGGGAATGGCGCAGTGACATGAGAGGATACGAAGTTCAAGAATATTGTAGGCATATGCCAAGGAGACTTTTCATAAAAGTGAAAGAGTGACTGCATAAAAGCCAATGAGGAAGAAAGAATTAAAGACAAAGCTGAAAGGTCCAACAAGGAGATTGTAGCCTAGAGTAAACTGTTGGTGAGGTGGCTGGAGGAAGGAGGCGTTTTCAGCAAAACAGCACATGCTTAAATGGAGGAGATAAACGAGGGTGCAGAATTGTGTAAGTTCCTAATCACATTGGGAAAAGTCTGATCATTTTGCTGATCTGAGAAGGATCCCAAAGCAGCACATATTGAAAAAATAGAAGATGTCTGAACCATGTGCCAGCTCCTTTCTCTTAAAATAAATTTCAAGAGAAACAAATTAATAGTTTGATTAAGAAAAGCACTGACTTATGATCCCCACAATTTTTCTTACAAGAGGAGTTCAGGTTTTTTTAGATTATTTCAAAGATTTGAAATATTTCCTGACTGTTTCAAATGAATAGAAATATCCAGATCCTCAAAGCTGCCACTGCCTTATTGGTAGCCAGCTCTATCACGGAACTTCCTAGTGTAAGAAAACCAAGGCAAACCAAACGAAATTACGATAAGAAATGCCTTTATTTCCATTCACTGTTTTAAAAGTAACTGTGTTATTATCGGCTACATAAATCTCAAGTCCAGTGCAGTATGACTTCCTACCTTTGGCTGGTTTTACAGGCATAGTTCTGACTATGTAACATCCCTGATTGCCATCACCATATAAAACATTATATTAAACAAAAATGAGGCTGGATTTTGCCACTGGCGTTGAAAAAGCAATGGAGAACAGAATGACAGAATGACAATTGTTAAACAGAACAAAATCTTGACAATTTGCAGGGAAAATATCAGGTTTCTATGTCCCACACTATTGAGGTTGTACAGTTTTGTTTTCCCTTCCAGTTTAGATCTAAGAAAACCTAATTATGATTCATTAAATGACTCTTCTGGGGTCAACTTAGATGACAACAAAAAAAATTATATCCTTTTCCTTAATGAGGAGTAAATCTGAATTTTGTAGAGCTGCAGCCAAAGCCTACTGCCCATATTTAACATTGGTTTATAAAAAAATACGTCTTTTTAATATTCCTTGTTTCCTAATCTATTGCTTTGGTGTCTTCTCCCCATTTCAAGATGAATACACCTCACCATTTCATTAGCACAGTGTTGAATAGCAGCACTTCCTTTTGTAACAAATTGACATTAATGTAATGTGCAATATGGGTTTGAGTCTCATTTACATTAGAATCCTTTATACCATTCTGACAAGAGAGACATTTTTATAGGGAAAGTCTAATGTATGCTGCAAATGTTTAGTTGCAGAGGCAACTAGGCTAAGGCAGCCTCCCTGTTTTTTGCTGCTGCAGCAGAGACTGACATGTAACACCAAATCCTGTCCTTCCCCAGCACATACTGTAATGCTTTTAACAGCATTCATCAGCACAGACCAGGCTCTCCACATGTACTAGTGGCTGAATGTTGACCCCCACATTCCTCTTATCAGAGAGAGATTGTGAGTCTTTTATTCTCACTAATGAGGGCCAAGACAGGGTGAACAGGTTTGGGAGTTTGCTGAGACTTCCATACCACAAAAGTGCATTTTGCACTATACAGGCACATCACCTGTCAGGGAGGTGGTTATCAGAGAGAAGCTGAACTCAAATGTGTTACTTCAACCTAATTTCCAGGCTTACCGAAGACTCAAATTTTTTACTTGTCTGCAACAAATGAAACAATTCTTTATCACTCTGTTACAAACCCACTTCTGCTGAAGTGGTCAGGAGTCCTTTAAACCCAATATTAATCTAATACTATAAACATCTTCATTTAACATTCCTCGTGGCTATTTGAGGAGCAAATAAATATCCTTCTGCTTTTCAGAAAAATGCCTCTGCAATTAAATCTCTTATTAAATCCTTAGATTACTAAGAGTTATACTGTCACACAAATACTGTATTAGCATGAAAAAAAAAAGTTAGAAAAGAAGGCACAGAGTGTTCCTGCTAAATGAAAATTCTTACGAAGATCATAGGATCCACAGGGCTTGCCTAGCACAAAAAGAATCTTTACTGAATTGTATTGGACAATTACTAGGAACAACAATAACAGTAACAAATTGTAACACTTTGTGTTCATACATCCTAAGGAAAAACTTTGCCTTGATCAATAATCTAAGCAGATTTGCTTGTCCATCAAAATTTGCTTTCCAGCATATTGTATCTCTCCTTTAACTGCATTTGGATCAGTGAAAAGCTTGCTGCTTCCTGTTTTCCACTGAGCTCTTCCACATTCCTGGCACTCCTTCATATCTCTTACTTCATTAGTCCAATCCCTATGTTCTCTAATTCCTGTTATTTTACAGCAATTCATTCTGAAAAATCAAACAGCAGACTGCCAGAATCAGGTTACTCTTACTTTGTTAGCATGTGGTGCTGGCCAGTGGCATGACAAAGCAGGATCCAAATCCTGTTGGGATTTTAATACAAATGGTGATTCTCTCTGCTCCTGCTTATAAACAATACTTAAAAGGGCAAGTCTATATCTTCATTGCATTGATAGCTAAATTTACCTTTCCAAAATTCTGTCATCACCATTTATTAATCCCTTGTGGTTATGTCCAGAAATCCTGCTTCATTAATGCAAAGAAGTATAGAAATGCTGGTTGGATCCTCTGGAAGTCATCCAGCCTGACATCCTCTGAGGAGCAGACCTGTGCCAGCTCTGGGTCAGGTCAGCCTGTGGTTTTGCTTTGCCAATGCAGCAAAGGTAGATGCAGCTTCTCTTTGAAATTGTCCCCCAGTCATCAAATTGTCACCCTTGCAGTCCCTATATAGCAGCTATGCTATATATGTATATTTTAAAACAAAATATACAGCTCTGGTTTTATATGAGTTCAGGGAGTTTTTTTGTCCAAGAAGTAAGACAGCTTAAGAACTTTACTAGTCTCGAGCTAAACCAAAAAGTTTTCCAAATGTGCTGTAAGAATCTTCCTGACTGCAATTTCACATTACTTCTTATACTAACCATCATGATCATAAACAATAGATTCTTCCCTTCCTATTTATGATTGCCCTTTACATATATTTATATATCTCACACATGCATGTTTGCATATTACTTCATACATATAAATCTGTTATTTATATGTAAAGATATAAATGCATACCATAAACCTCATATTTATATCTGTATCTTTCAATCTTTTTACACAAACTTCAAGTAACATAAGAGAAACAACTTAGGAGAATGGTGTAGGAAGAACAAATGAGATTGAGAAGTCAAATATCACAAAAAGTAGGAATGGGAATAAAAAGACTTGGAGACAGAAAGTCTGTTTAACCAGTAGAAAGAGGTTAAGAATGAAGTTTGATTGCAGGCGATCTTATTGCAGGCTATCAAAAATTATATTGGCAGAAGTCATTTGATACCAGGTGCTCTTTAATTTAACAGACAAAAGCATGGAAGGAGCAATTGTTGAACACCAAAGGCATATAAGTTCATGTTAAAAAAAAAAAAAAAAAGGATATTTTTACCAGAGGAAGCATTTTACCAGTGGAGTAGACAAAAAAGGGATATGGGAGAATGAGTTGGGGTGGGTCAACATTTGAATGTGTGACCTGCTGAAGACCTCTCTCTTCTGCCTCTGAGGATTTTTCTGCTTTCCCTCCAACTATCTCAGCTGGGCTGATAAAATACATTGCTCCTCTGCCTCCTTTATGGCCTGATTCTCACTCCAGTCACAAATTCTTGAGTCAGAGAACGGTTGGTAAAATTCTGTGGCCTGTGGTTATGCTAGAGACCCCTAAAACTCCCTGGGTCTTTAAAAATCTGTTACTTTTTTTCCTACTTGCAATAGGTGGATGCTCAAATTCTTCAACAAGTTTTAAGCATTCAAAAAAGGCTATCCAGTATGTAAGTAGCGTGGGTGGAATTTAACTGTAAATATACATAGTTACGTCATTGAAATGACAGTGGGGTTTAGTCCTTATTTTATCAAAATTTGGTTTTGGTCCCTGAGATCATTTGCTGTTAATTTTCTATATTATCACATTTCTGGCTTTTAGAGTAACCCACGCAAACTTTTCCTACAGAGATACATCCAATTGCAAATCACCTCCATCTGAATATTGCATAATTTAGTGGAGCTACTGCTTGTATAAGCTACTATTATCAAGATGCACAGACTGAAATTATCTAAAACTGTTGAATAAATATTCTTAAATTTCTCTATTGCTTTTCTTCATCTGGCTGTGCCCACCAAGTGTTCTTTAAATTACAGAAAGTAAAATTGTGCCCTTTAGATTCAAATATATTAAAATGTAGAAACTTCATCAAAAGAGCCCTAGAACAATTTCATTCAGTCCTCCTCTTTCAAGGTCATATTAAACATGCCTATGATTAGACATGCAAGTAAGTTGTTTCTTCATTTCTCTGGTCTTTCCAAATCTGATAGGCAATTCATTGGAAACTGCTGATACATCAGTGGAAGTCAGAGCGGTTGAAAACAGTTAACAGTTGAACTCCATGATATTAACAGCTAACTCCATGATATTCTCCAGCCTAAAGGACTCTTTGATAAGCAGCAGTCTGGCCCTTTTAAATGAAAGCAGAACTGAATACAGAAAAGGGAGTGAGGTACTAAGAAGACAGCAGATGATTTTAAAGTATGACTAAAATCTCCAAAGCAAGCTTAAAGGGCTCCCTTCACAAAGGAATGAAAAATATCTAAACATGCTCTAATAATTTTTATGTAGCAAATCCAAGAAATGGAGAGCACACACACATCAGCTTCCAGGAATACCTTTCCTCATACTGTTTTAGTCGGATAATATTAGGCTGTCATCAACTGACTGACCCACGTTTCATGGTTCCTCAGAGGATGATGTCCCAGAGGACTTTGTGTACTTACTGGCAATCAAAATGTCAAAGACTGAACAATGCTACCAAAAAGCTTTATTGAAACGCTTTTTAAAAAGGGAACTACTGAACTCTCACAGGTCTCTTTGAGAACATGAAACTAAAAATTCTCTTTTTTGGGGGAATTTACAAAATGTCCCTGATGTAGGAAGTGAGAGCACTGCTGAGGTCTTATCAGATTCATACTGAATCATGTAAAAGAGCAATATACATTACTGGATTTATCACCACTGGTCCAAAGGCCATTGATAGGCAGCACAGCAGAAGACAACAGTAAATTAACACCTAATGTTACATATAGTACTAAGCCAACAAGAAAGTCTTACCACAGTGAAAGAGATTCCTAGAATAAATGCCAATCTCTTTCACTGATAAGACCTCAGAAGTCCTGGAAAGTCACTGATATAAGAGGTCCCGTTTGCTATGAGCAGGTGCCCAAAGTTTTAAGTGTGTACACTTTAGGCAGAGGTTAGGCAGGATCATTTAAGAGGACACCCCTTCCCTCCAGTTCTTATAATCAAACTTTAAGCAAGATTGTCCTTTGGGGAGACTGGAGAACTTGATCTTCAAGGCCAGATAAGGAGCAGATGCAGAAGAGCAAAGATAATCATGTTCTCTACTTTTCAAACCCCCAGTTTTTAAGATCATAATTTCTAGCAGGTTTGGGGGTGTTTTCCCCTTTTATCTCTACAGCTTAGAATTCAGAGCTGCAATAGAAGCAAGCAACCACGTGCATGCTACATTTTAATAGTCTGCTCTTTTACTTTCTTTTATTTCTGGTTAGTTGCATAAGGAAAATAAGGGGCATTTCCTTTAAATATAGCAAAACATATAGCAGAACTGCTTTTCTCAAACAGAAAATTAGGAATTCTTACATTTTGTAGATTCTGGTTGATCATATTTTGAACTCTCTTCTGTGCTGATCAGGCCAGTTTATGTGAATCAGTCACATGTTGCTGTATATGGTTTGCACGGCAAGGTTTTGGTAGCATAGGGGGCTACAGTGGGGGCTTCTATAAGAAGGTGTTAGAAGCTTATTCTATATCCAACGGAGAAAATGCCAGCTAGCTCTGAGACAGACTCACCCAAGACAGAGCCCAACAGTGATTGCGGCAGTGCCTCTGGAATACCCTACTTAGGAAGGGAGAAAAAACAACCTCTTGTACCTGCAACTGTAGCAGAAAGAGAGGGTTGAGAATTCATGTAACAATCCGACATACTTCCAGATCAGTGAAGAAGGAGGGGATGCAGGTGCTCCAGATGCCAGAGCAGAGGTTGTGACCCATGGAGTGCCACTGTGGAGCAGATATCCAGCTGCAGCTCCTGGAGGACCCCATGCTGGAGCAGGTTGATGCAGCCAAAGGAGGCTGTGACCCCATGGGAAGCCCATGCAGGAACAGGCTCCTGGCAGGACCTGTGGATCTGTAAACAGAGAAGCCCATGCTGGAACACGTTTGCTGGCAGCACTTGTGACCCTGTGAGGGACACACGCTGGAGCAGTCTGTTCCTGAAGGACTGCACCCCATGGAAGGGACCCAGGCTGGAGCAGTTCATGAAGAACTGCAGCCCATAGAAAGGACTCGTGTTGGAGTCCACACCAGATCAGGGGAAGAGTGTGAGTAAACCTCCCCTGAGGAGGTAGCAGGGGCAGAGGCAATGTGTGATGAACAGATTGCAGCCCCTGTTCTCTATCCCCCTCAGTTGTTTAAAGGCAAAAGGTAGAGAAATTAAGAGTGAAGTTGTGCCTAGGAAGAAGGGAGGAGTGGTGGGGAGGTTTATAAAAATTTGCTTTTATTTCTCATTACCCTACTCTGATTTGATTTGCAATAAATTAAACTAATTTTCCCAAGCTGAGTCTGTTTTGCCTGTGACTGTAACTGGTGAGTGATTTCTCCCTGCCTTTATCTCTACCCACAAGCATTTCGTTGTATTTTCTCTCCCCTGCCCAGCTGAGAAGGGGAGTGATAAGCAGCTTTGGTGGGCACTTGGAGTCCAGTTGCAAAGGGTATGTCTCTTATCATTCTTGGATCTTGACAGTGATTTCTGAACTGTACAGATGAAAAACAACACAAGAGATGTCATTAACAGTTACTATTGACAGAGAAAGATTTTATAGCAAGCTACTCAAAGCCCAGAATCAGGACCCTCAAAGCTATTTTCATAGTTCTATAAGCACTTACAACAAATACAAAGTCTCTGTTCTAAAGAATTACAGTCTAGGATTAGCACTGGTTGAGGCACACAGGTGGGAAAACATCAGCAAACAAAATACTACCAGGAAGAATAACAGGTAGCAGTCATAGTTTTATCAATAGTCTGACTCTTGCAAAGTGTGTTTTGTAGGCATCACAGCAAGGGAGGATGTTTAAGTGACATAATCAGGGTATCTGCGCCAGCTATAGGAAGCTTGTCTCAAGCCTGAGAAGGCATGAAGATGTTTGACTAAAATTGAGTAATACTCTGGGAGGGGCCAACATCAGAGGCTAGTGGGAGGCAGTAATTAACCTGAATATGTGATGAGAAACGGATAAACTACCAAAGGCTTTGAAAGTTGTGTAAAGAAAATGTGCTTGTTGGTGAGGTATTAATGGAGGAGTGAGATAAGGAAAGGATTGTACAAAGAAGGGATGAAGAGAGAAGAGGGTCATGGCCACAACACCAGGTATGGAACTGTGTGGTAGCATTTGTGTAAGTATAGTGCAGCTTCCAAGGTCAGAAAAAAGTAACTGAAACATTATAGAAACCAGGATGATAGTTTTAGCTGCTAAACCTGCCTAGCTCCACACCACTCTTGAGAAAGGGCAACTTGGGCAATAAGATAACTTCACCTTTGTATTTTCTAGACTCTCCCAGATGGGGCTTAGGGTTTTGAAATGTAGAAATCCCCTATGATTTAGTGCTCTGTTTTAAACATGAGAGAGGCTGTGGGTCTTGGAGGATGTTCTCCCTCCAGCTTCCCAAGGATAGGAGAGTGAGCAGTGTGGGAGAACAGAAGGTCAGGCTGCCATGCAGATGTGTGCCCTCTGCAGGAGCAAGACATGGAGAAGGCAGCTTGGAAGTGAGAGGGAGAAAGTTCATCACTAGGATGAAAAGTCATAAATGAAGGGGATGCAGGGAATCTGGGCCAAGTCAAAAGAATGCTTCAGAGTGATGAGAAAGCCAAGGAAACCCAGAGAGAGCTTCAGATTCTTTTTTTTTTTTTAAACAAAACAAAACAAAAACAACAACAACAAAACAATAGATGCATATTTTATAGTAATTGGTAAGAAGACTGCTTTGGTTTGGAAGCCTTAACTTCCTCTTAAAGAGGTGAACTGTGCACTCATGTAGCTTTGCAGAGCTCCTGGAGTGTAGAGATGGAACTATGAGGAGAGTAAGGACTGGGGAAGGGATACTGCAAGATCTTCCCAAGGAAAGAAAGGGAAACCCATGAAATTCACAATTGAAATATAAAAGCTACAAATTAAAATTATCTGATTCTGCTTCCACAAAAACAGATATGACCATCTGGCAAAAAAGTCCATCTCAATCTTTTTTAATCCATTAGCATTTTAAAGTCTACACTCAGAAGCCAAGATATTTTTAAGATCACCTGAAAACCTCTATCTGGGCCTCTATCTATGTTCTACTTGACATCTGAATCCTTTAAGACTGACTCCTTCCTGTAGTGAAAAGTAAAACATACCTTTCTAAATAGAGATCACATCTATGTTTTACAGCTAAGTATCCCCTTCTCCAATAAACACTCTTATTCTCAAGACATCAAGATATACACTTTTACACACTTCTATTAGACTTGTCAGTTAAACAATCTTTGGAAAATGAAAAGATTGGGAAATAAGAAAAATACTAAAATATTGACAGTTGCCATACTTCAATGGCATTGACTACAGCTGCCCTAAATCATTGAGTCAATTCTGATCTGGGCTGCTGATTCTGGCTCTGTAGTTCTACTTGATTACTTTGAGAAAAGTCAGATGAGACACATTCTGCATCCAAGCAGTGGGACATACAACTGCCTTGTGTTTGGCAGAAGCTTAAAGTGTCACAATTTTATTTACTTACATCTTCAAGGCCTTTTGATTCTCAGAGTCTTTGTTTTCTTCCCCAAAGAGCTACACATAGACCACTGGTGGATACTGATGGCTTATGCCAGCCCAATTATTCTTTAGCAGAGTGGATTTCACACTTGGCAACATCTAGACCAACAGTTTAATAACAGCTTCACCCCAAGACCAGATTATATTTGATTTAGTTGGTTTACAGAAATTGTCCCTTGTCACCAGAATAAGATCTTCAACTGTGCACTGCTTTGTAAAATGCTGCTGAGAATAACTGTACATATCTCAAATCCCTCAAAGGAGTTCCTGACCTTGCAAAGCTCTGGTATTTGCATGATGCCATGGCCTCTCACTTCTGCTTTAGTCTTGCTGCCCAATTCTGCTGATGAAAATAGGCTTACAAGATCTTTGTGGCTTTCAAAATTACTTCTGTTCCTGAATTTCTGCATGTTGTACGAAGCATCTCTATCTAACCCTCTTGCTAAGCAGAACAGACAATTAAATTTTGCAATTAAGTCTCATACTGCAAAAGAAACTGTCAACTAGTAAACATCCTTAAAGGACTCAAATTAATGGATGATGCATTTTATTAAATTAGCAGCCCAAATCTGCATGCCAGCAAAAGCTCCTAGCTTCTGATTACCTCCGGGAACAAAGACTCTAGTCTTATAAATAGTGGCAGTGGGCTTAGCATATGTTACCTTCTTTCCTAGATAAATATTAATTAGCCATGCAAAAGAACTAGATCTTTAGTAGGAAGAAATCTTTGCAGCTCCCCTTAAATCAATGTTGACATGCTGATTTCACACGAAGACTTGATTCCTAATTTTCAGCATTTTTACTTCTTTACAGTGATTCACTGCACTGCAAAAGTTTCCAGTAAGCTTTGTGCATTAGTAGCTTGTTGCTTTAAAATGTTTTCAGACAGAAAATTCAGTGTTTTGTTTCTGAAAACTTGATAGTTGGAACCCCTTTGAAATCAACCCCAGATTATGAAAGGAGACCCTTACAGATTCCATCCTCTAATGCAGACAAAGATTTGAACATACTGAAGTGGGACAAAGCTTTAAACCTGATATAGGTCCATATCTGAGAGTGGAGGATTTATCTTCTGGCAGATCTGAGCACAGAATATGAGATCTTTTTTCATTTGAATCCCTACAGAGTCTAAATGCAGTGTCCTTTGCCTCCCTGATGAGCAGGTGCTAAAGGTTATGTCACTGACATTTAGTCCTGGTTGGTACACAGCTGTACCTTTATGTTGTACTGTCATGGCTATTCCCTACAAGTCATTCCCCAGTGGATCTGCATATATTTGATAACAGATATGGGTGGGTTATAATCCACCCATATTATAGCCTGTAGGTTAAAATCCTTTCAGGTATATAAATGGAGACAGCCTGAACTGGAGGGATGATCATGGATCCAGATCCTGTGGCAGAAAAACAAGCATTTGCACTGATTTTAGTGTGAATTAGAGGCTCCAGGAGCCTCAGACAGAAACCACAAAACCAAGAAGCCAGCAGCCCTTTTCAGACAAGTCAATTGTAGTAAAGCATGAGAATTATGGGCAGTGTGGAAGGAGAGGGCAGTATTAACAGATTCCTGTGGAGTATCTCCAGGAACATTGTTAAAGAGCAAATGCCATGTATCTACATGATACACGGAATGAGGACAGTCACCAACTTCAACTTCTGCCTCCATGAACTGAAATGTGTGAGGATGAGTGCAGTGTCTGGGGATAAAAACCTAGAGACAGTTTAAGGGAGGACTGGAGGGTGGTTAGGTTTTTTCTTGAGCTCAGCTGCCTAGTTAGGATAATTGAATGCTCTTTGGAGGATATCTGAGTACATTTTTCAGCAACTGACCAGTGTGGGTTTAGAAACTCGGTGTGTATTTGTGCCTATTGAGCCCATGTGTTTCTTTTTCTGGGTCCTTCAAGTAAAAATCAAAACTAGGCCCTGCTGTTCCTTATAATTAAATTTCAGTAACTCAAGCTGGGTGATTTTATTTTGACTAGTGACTTAAAAGTGATGGCATTTAAACGGCCTTAGCTGTATTTCAAAGTTAACATTGAAAAACTTCATACATAAATTAGTGTTATTTGTCTGTTGGCAAACTCAACAAAATACCACTAGGTTGATTTACATAGTGAAGGTTATCTTTGCTAACAGAAGGACTCGGAATTTCATTATTTAAAATATGAGTATGAATCTCATCACAAGTGCAGGAGGCTACAGATGTCATTACACACAACTTACCACCTGAGTCAAGAGCAGAGGTGAGGTTTATATTGTGCACTGAGCCCCATGTGCAAATATAACAAAACACACACAACATTATCTGTGGCCAGGACATATCTGACTCTATGATGAGGACTTTTCCTTTCTGGTACTTAAGTTTGTTTCTACGCGTCTGTCTTCTCTAATTTATTTATAAGACATTTATGCCATACATGGGCAGTTCTTGAAGCAATAAACCAGTAATAGGCTCAGTTTTCATTTCTGTTTCTATATTTGGGTATTTTAGTACATCAAAATCTGGATATAAGAAGTATTAACAGTCTTATGCCAGCAGAAAGAAATTAATTTTATGCCTGCCTCTGCACAGAAGCCAAAAGCTTCAGGAAATAGGATCTCTTCTCGTAAGCATCTTTTCAGATCCAGTTAGGAGAGGGGAAAATAAACAATTAAATGCAAGCTTCCAGGTGCCAGCACAACAGTGTGGTATGATCGTTCATGTGGTAATACATATGATTTACAATATGTGTCTGACTAGCACTCCAAGACTCCAGTACTTATTGATGATCTAAGTAGAACGTGGTCCTGCTTTCATCAAGCCTTGGCCTGTGGGAGTCGAGTTGTGACAGGGGGCTGCATGCAGCCTGGCAGAGCAGAGAGGAAGAGCAATTTTTTAAAACCTGAGCACCTCTTGTTCTGACACAAATCCTGGGAACCAGCATGCACAGCCTAAAGAAAGCAGCAGTTCCAGTGCCTGGGTGGGGACATGTCTTCTGCATGCCCCTCCAGCAGTGATACGCAGCACTGTTTAGGAAGCTGGCTTTACTTTCTTGCTGCAGCTGTTCCTAGCCAGAGACTGAAGCCCTGGAGAGAAGCATGGGGAATGCTTACTGAACCTGCCCAGGAAGACCAGGTGGGAAGCCAGGTGAAGTCACTACAGTGAGACCTGGCATGCCCTGGGTGAACATTTTTCTCACCACTCGCAGTAGTTCTACACAAATAAGAAACCAGTGAGCACAAGAAAAAAACAAATGAGTGATGAAAAAAGCATCTTCTTGGCAAGACAAAGAGAGAAGCAATGAATGATGATTACTGCTGAATAATAACCCAGAATTAATATTGGAGAAGGGCAACAGCAAAAGCTGTGCACAGAACACAAACATTTTATCATGAGGATAAACAGTGACATTAGTAGGGTAGCCAAAGCCATTCACATAATACTTGTCTACATTACACAGCATGGCTGACAGCAGTGGCTAAAGCTAGAACATTGCCCTTGGAGACTCTATAATTTTGTAAGAGCCTTTCCACAAGAGGAAAGCTGTTCCAACACTGAATAAAGGGCTAGGTTTTTCTCTTGTTATTATTAGTGTTTTAAATTTAAATCACTCTTAGATACATAGCCCTATTTGGGAAGAATGTTGAGCTACAGAGGCTCGAGGGCAGTTGCCAACTTAAGCACAACTAAATTAAGCCAGAAATGTCGAGCAGAAGTGAAAGCAAGACCACACTGTATTAGAAACCAGGATTATAAAATTTTTGCCTATCAAAGTGATCAGAAGAATGTAGGTAGCTCTGTATTATTATTTTTAATGCAGTAAAGCCCAGAGGCTTCTATCAGTTACCAGGAACCTCAAGGAAGTGGTGCCTGCTTCAACACAAGGAGGCACCACAAATAAAAACATGGAAACAAACCAAACACTCTCCAAAGCCCTTTTGGGAAAACAGAAAGGCTCACTGACATTTTATCTTCCTGTCAGTTCAGTGAATGTAGGCAAATCTTGACTGCCACACTTTCATTAATCCAAGACAATCCTCCCCCTACCTCACTTCTTGAGAAAGATCTGGAACTGATTTTACAAAATCTCAAGAACCATCACTGCTTTTTGATCTCAGGAGGCCTGAGGGTGCTTAGCCCATCCCAAGATCAGGGCATCTTGCCCTGTACTGGAATAGGGAGAAGGGGCTGTTTCTGCAGGGCTCTGGCTTTCCCATACTACTGTGCAGCCCTGGCTCTTCTTCAGTTAAATGTTTCTCTTCCTACAGTTTCCTCATCCCCTGGACTACAATGGATTCTCTCCAGCCTACTTTCGCTGTCTTTCCTTGATCTGCATCCCCTTAGGCGTGCCAGTTCCTCTTGTTCAAGGTTTACCAGCAGGGCACGGAGGTTTCTCACCCTGCCCATAAGCTCTATGTCCCAGGCAGAACACTGCAGTGCCTGTCCCTGTGTGGTGCTGAGCATAGCCCAGAAAGAACGGGGCCTCAGAGAGACTGCTTGCCTTTCCGTGACAGAGGAATTCAGTCAGAAGCAGATATCCAAGAGAGAAGTGTTGAGAGCTTGCAGGGAGCTTAGGCAGGTAACAACAGCATATGTGAACAAACGTGCCTGCAGACTAAAAAGCCTTGCCTCCTCTTCACTGGCTTTATCGTGGCATCTTTGGGAGATTTACTCCCACTGGGGCATAGACATTTCACCGAGCTTGGAATTGCCTTGACCCAGCAAAAAGCAAGATCACACTTCCCTTTGTGTATAAAACTTTCCTGCGGCTGCGGAGAACAAACACTGGCAGGAGCTGCGGGACCTGGACAAACGTGAACTACTCCCGCTGCTCCTCCTGCCCCCGCCTCCCGACCGCTGAAGAAACCTGCGGGGCACATCAGGGCTGCTCAACCGCGGGTGTGCCTTTCCAAGCACATCAGGGAAAAAAAAAAAAAAAAAAAAAAAAAAAGGCGGGGGGAGGGGGCGAGGGATAAGAAAGGCAGAGGCCAGAAGGCACGGGATTACAATAAGTGTAAAGCAGGCGTGTGATGCGGTAGGACGCGTACTCACAGCAGCGGAACTCGCCGCGCTGCGCACCCCCTCGGGGTAGGGCGGGGAACCCGAGCTGCCGGCCCGCTCCGGCTGTGCCCCTGTCCCGCACCGTCCTGGTCGCCCCGGCCCCTCCCGCACGCCCAGCTCCGGCGACACATGCCGCCCGCCGAGGGACGGGGCGGCGGGCAGTACAGACTCCGAGAAGCCCGGCATCGCCCAGCCCCGCGGCGTAGAGGGCACGGTGCAAAGAGGGATGGGGACAACCGCAGGACCAAGGGGCACCCGCAACCCCCCAACCGCCACAGCACGCCTAGGCGGGATGGACGAAGAGGGGCTGCGCCCCGGTGGGGCGGGGAGCGAGCCCGGGCTCCTCCCGACGCCTGCACGGACAGGGGCGGGGGACAGCGGTGGAGCGGTGCGCGGAGCCGGGCCGGGCTGGGCATCCCTCCCGGTCGGACGGCTGGTGGGTGCGGGAGGGAGGGCGGAGGGAGGCGACGGCAGCTCCTCCTCCGCGGGCAGCCCGCCCGGCAGCAGCACCGGTTGCTCGGTGCTGGCGGAGCCGCGCCGCCCGCTATATAAGGGGCGGTGGCTGCTCGCCGCTCCCTCACACCGGCCCCTGCCCGCGGCTGCCGGCGCTGGGCGGAGGCCGGGCCCCGGCAGCATGGCCCGCGGCGGGGCGCAATGGGAGGTGGTCTCCCGCTCTGCCTCCCGCGGACCCTCCTCTTCCTCCTCCTCCTGCTCCTCCCGTGCCCGCGGCGGTGGCTGCAAACTTGCTGCGGCGGGCTGCGTGTGAAGGCACGGCCCGGCGGGGCGGCTCCGCTGCCCTCGCAGCCCCCGCCGTCGCGCCCGCAGCCCGGGGGACGAGGCCGCCGCCCGCGGGCATGCGGCGCCGCCGCTGCGCCCGTCGAGACACGGTGTGGAGCCGCGGGCGGCGGGGCTGCGCTTAGGGGCGGCCGGGGCGGGAGCCCCATGTCTGGGGCTCGCGTCGCTCCGCGGGCAGGCGGCGGAGCGATGAGCTGGCGGGGCGAGCGGGCACGCCTGGCACCCGGTTTGCCCTGCTCCCTCGCCCGTGGGGAGTGAGGCTCCGCGGAGCCCGCTCGGTGCTCCCGGAAGGGCGGGCAAGCGGGCGGGAGGTGGTGCCGGCGCGGGGATGCTGCAGCCCTCCCCCGGCGCCGACGGGGTCCTGCCGGGGTAGCGGCCCCGCCGTGCCGCGCCGAGTCCCGCCGTCTGCGGGGGCGGCGGCCGCGGAGGGATGGAGCCGACCGGCCCCTGCCGGGCGCAGCTGGTGTCCGCCAACGACTCTTACCAAAACTGTAGCGCCGAGGAAGTGATCTACCAAGATGCCACCCCCCTCTCCGGGAAGATCGTGCTCGCCGTCGTCCTGGCGCTGCTCACCCTGGCCACGGTGCTCTCCAACGCCTTTGTCATCGCCACGGTCTACCAGACGAGGAAACTCCACACGCCGGCCAACTATCTGATCGCCTCGTTGGCCGTCACCGACCTCCTTGTCTCCATCCTCGTCATGCCCATCAGCACCGTGTACACTGTGACCGGCAAGTGGAAGCTGGGTCAGATAGTCTGCGATATCTGGCTGTCCTCGGACATCACCTGTTGCACGGCGTCCATCCTGCACCTCTGTGTCATCGCCCTGGACCGCTACTGGGCGATCACCGACGCCGTCGAGTACTCCACGAAACGGACTCCCAAGCGGGCAGCGGGCATGATCGCACTGGTATGGATCTTCTCCATCTGCATCTCCATGCCCCCTTTGTTTTGGCGGCAGGCGAAGGCTGAGGAGGTCTCTCACTGTGTGGTGAACACGGACCACGTCCTCTACACCGTGTACTCCACGGTAGGAGCCTTCTACTTCCCCACTCTGCTTCTGATAGCCCTCTACGGGAGGATCTACGTGGAAGCCAGGTCGCGGATTTTGAAGCAGACGCCAAAGAAAGCAGGTAAAAGACTAACGCGGGCTCAGTTAATCACGGACTCCCCAGGGTCGACCTCCTCCGTCACGTCCATAAACTCCAAGGCTCCCGAGGGATCCAGCGAAACGGGCTCCCCCGTGTACATGAACCAGGTGAAGGTGAAGGTCTCGGATGCCCTGCTGGAGAAAAAGAAGCTGACGGCCGCTAGAGAGCGGAAAGCTACAAAGACTTTAGGGATTATTTTAGGAGCCTTCATCGTCTGTTGGCTGCCTTTTTTCATCATCAGCCTGGTGTTGCCTATTTGCAAGGACGCTTGCTGGTTCCACATGGCCATCTTTGACTTTTTCACGTGGCTTGGATATCTCAACTCCCTCATCAACCCCGTCATCTATACTATGTCTAACGAAGACTTCAAACAAGCTTTTCACAAACTCATACGTTTCCGATGCACAGGCTGAGATGTTGAATGCGATGTGTTCTCCGGGGCAGCCCCCATGCACGCCCGCGCCCGGCGCCACAGGTAGGTCCGCGCTCCGCCGCCCCCTGCCCGGAGAGCCGCGGTGCCCGGGACGGGAAGGGATGAGGGAGGGCGGGAAGGGGGAGAGAGGGCGTGCGACCCCATAATTAGCTGGTGTTCAGACCCTTCGGTAGTGGCGGCGAGCAGCGGGGATGCTGCACACTCCTGACATTTCACTGTGTGTATGTGTGTGTGTGTGTGTGTGTGTGTGTGGTGTGTGCCCCCCGCCCGCCTCCCCCCACCTCGCAGGGAGTGACTCAACGGCAATCTGCTTTTTACTCCACCTATTAAACCAGTCTGCCGCCATTTCGCGTGCCAATGCCCGCGTTTGGGCCAATTAGTGCTAAACGGCACTTGCTTTTCGAGGCCGCAGCCGAGCTCCCCGGAGAGCGCCGGGGCCGGGCCGGTCCCCCCGGCGGCGCTCCCGGTGCCTGCTCCCGGCGGCAGCTGCAGGGGCCGCTGGGGGTGCAGCCCCTTGGCGAGCAGTCCTGCAGACCCGGTGCTCGCGGAGCGTCGTTTCTTGGGGTTTTGGGGTTTTTTTTTTCGAGGAAGGGAGGTAGAAGAGGCCCCAGATGAAGGCTGCTGGCGAAGTCGAGCCCTACTTTTTTCCGTCTTCCTGACGGCTCCGCCTGCTCCCGCGGAGCGGAGCCGGCTGCGAGCAGGCATCCCGAGGGGAAAGCTGCCCCTTAGCCCCCGTGAGAGACCCGTCACTTCGGTGTGTCTCTTCGCACGCGGAGAGGCTCTGCCTTTCCGCGCCTCTGACAGCAGTGGCTGCCAGCTCATCGCTGAACTGGGCGCCAGGTTCTGCAGATTGCATACATGCCTTTATTGTGATACTTTAATAATTCTGCCAATCTTTTGCTTTTTGTCTGCAGAATCAAGTTGCTATTGTAAAGACCCACTGCTTGAAACTTCCCCAAGCCCAGTTGCCAGACTCATGATGCTGCAAAAACGTCAATACATACTGCCACCAAACTGCTCAGCTCTGCATTTCAGTGTAATGACTCTGGCAGAGATGCTGTTCCAATAGGCACGCAGATCAGTTGCAAAAAAAGAGGGCAGCCTCGAATCAAGGTCTATAATTCATCTGGAATGAAGAAAAAAGTTTGAGAGTAAACTCTATTTATTTTGCAGGCTTAACTTCTTAATTTGTTCTCCGACCGGTTGTAGGGGTGTGCACAAGAGCACAGTTGTCTCTGTCCGTGTTGGTAGCGTAGTTGTACTTCTGCACATCTGTAATTTCTTTCAGTGAAAAGAGTTGCTCCCTTCACTTAGGAGGCCAAGAGGAGAAAAAAAGCGGCTTTTAAAATAGGAGCATCGCAGTAAATTCTGTAAATGGCTCCTATAGCTGAAGATGTGTGAGAAGTGACAGTGTGCAGAAGTTATATTTGTATTTCAAAACAATAGCAAATGCTCTAGAAACAAAAGTTGTAGACCTGTTCAACTGCACTGCATACCTGTAGTCTGTCCTCATAGTTGCCTTTATAAAATAAATACTTCTTGATTCTACTCCATTACTCAAGAGCAGAAATCAAGAAGTCCAATGACCTTTTCCATAAACCAGCTGGGAATAGAAGTAGCAGTTTGATGTTGTAACCATGTTTTCCATTTTGTGTTGGTTGCACACCCTTACCGCATGAACCACTGCAAAATTTATAGTTCTCTAAGTACTTACATTATTAAGTGTATTTTGTAAAGAAGTGAAGCAGTTTGCCCTTTCAGAAGAGCAATTTCACCTGCAAAATAAATACCCATGAATCATGAATTAACTGATGTTAGTGAAATTTCTTGCCTCCCTACTTCCCTCCTGTTTTTTCTTTTTTTTTTTTTTTTTTTTTTTTTCTCCTCCTTGCCCCACCTTCCTGATTGGACCTTAAAACAGGTCTATACATACTCAGCAGAGTTTCAGGATATGGTCCACCTGCTGTGATAGAACTGCATTGATTGTTTCTCTTATGTGTAAATGAAAATGAGTATAAACAATAAAACGCTTGACTGTGTTCTCAAGAGTGGTAACAATTGTGTGACTGAAAGGAGTATTTATTGGTTTATCTGGTTTCTCAGCATTGACTTTTTAGGTAACACTGATTTGATGAGTCACTCAAGAAAGCAGTTGGTGGAGGTTGAAATTGCAAGCTTCAATCAGTAGTTAATTTTTTAACAGGCAGCTTTACTTTCATTGTAACTAGTACTGTTAGGTATAATTCTTACTGTTTCATGCAGTGTCAGAATAAAGTTTTTTTTTGTTTTTTTTTTTTTTTAATAGTTTTCTTACTCTTTTGAAAGCAAACAAAACTTATTTTAGCACTTGGTGGATACTGTAAGCAGTGTTCTTTTAAAACTGTATATGTGTATGCTAGACGTGGGCTGTTACAAGGCTGAAAAAATCTTCCATGATTTGTCTACCTGCTATTCTTCACAGAGTCATTCAAGTAATAAGGATTTATTTACCTAACTCGCTAGTAAAGAACCTGACCCTTTGTGCTTCTGAACTGGTCATGGGCAGAAGGAAATCTGTAAGATACAAATTAAAGCAGTGGAAAATAAGCATTTTCAGTAATTTAAAGAAATACAGAAAACTTGCCTTAAAATTACATACCTCTAAAAAAGAGACCTACTATACTATGCTTCATGAAAGTACCCTCTTAAATTATTAAAACCAAATGGGATTAGAGGAATTTTCTAAAACGCTATCTTCTTTGATTGAAATGCTTATATTCCTTTTATTTTTTTCTTTGCATCTATAGGATAAAAAAAACAAGGAAGGTAAAAGTGCTTAACTTATTTTCAACTGTAATTTTCCGGTAATGTAGAATGAATTTTGTTTACCCCAAATTTTTTCTCACCAGGCTTCTTGTGCGTATAAAAAATGGAAAATGAAACTGTAAAATTAGTATTTTCAGCATTTCCGGAGGCTTGAGTCTTCTGTCAGTTTTACAAAGTTATGGGACTTGGAGAACAGGGAGGTTCAAGAGTTGGGCTTTGTGTTCTTCACATTGTTGAATATACCTTCATCTTCAGCAACTGGCAGCAAATACTTCCAACTCTCTGTTGTGATGCAAGGATTTTGCGGAAAAACTAATTCGTCAAGAAATTATCCTTCTAAGTTTATGCTGAGGCTCTGAACTTTGTGCACAAGTAAGCATTTCAGACAGCCATGTTCACTGTTGGGAAGATGGTGTGGAAGCTTGCACTGAGTGACTTGGGGCCAGAGGAGAGGAGGCTGAGTGGAGCCCTGCTGAGATACCTGCTCATTAAAGGCCTTGTACTACTGGAGCAGCAGCATCTTGTTCAGAAAACCATTCCACAGGGAGATAAGTAGAGTGAGGACATGCATCTGTTTGCAGTGAAAGAGAAGAAATGTAGGGCAAACGTTGCTCGGTGCCAGAAAATATAAATATGTAAAACGCGTTCCAGGATTCACATAGAGTGTTTTAGGGCAGATAGAGTGTCCCATGTGTGCTTCACTTCTCTTTGACTGGCAGAGTGTGTCCTGGTTGAACCTAGGTTTTAAGAGATGTTCAGGATGTGGCAGTAAAGTTAAGACTCTCTTGAAGAGGTGTGAGGATATTGCTGTCCTGCCTCTCTGCTCCCTTGCTGTGCCTAGGCACAGTGCTCTGCCTTTTGAAGGATGGTGGGAGAGGCTCTCCTTACTGTCCACTTCATGTCTGTCTTCCCATGGAAATGGCTTAGAGTACCCTGCCTCTTGGTGATTTTGTCACAGGAACCTCTTCATGACCCTGCAGGTAAACTCTAAAGGTGCTTAAACTCATGCTGTTTCAGTCTTTCATTACAGAAGTAGCATGCCTTTCTCTTAAAATTTCTTGCCTTCAGTTCATGCACTCAATGCTTTTAAGACAAATGTCTCTTAGGCACTGATGTTTGAAGTTGAACAGACATTTGCAAGCCTTGTGCTTCCCACGTTTCATGGTAAGGAATATGTGTGTGATAGTGTTGCTGACTGCAAGTGCTTGTGAGGCATATGACAGCTCAACAGTAGCTGCCATTGTGGGAGCAGCTGATTGCAGCTGCACTATTTTCCTAGTATTCCTCCATTCTATTTAAGAGCCATTTTTCACTCTTCCAATTAATAAAACACAGATGTAGAATATAGAAATTGAGAGGGGAAATCACTTGCAATGAACCTTCATACAGCTGTGCAGCAGCCTACAAAGGTTACCCTTTTCCGCATGCATAAGAGGAAAAAGAAAGACTAATGTGCCAAGGCTCCATGGGACAAAAGAGATTTCAACTCGTCTGCACATTTATGCCATATTCACTGTCAGAGTGTTTGAGGAAACTGGCCTGGCCTTCAGCTTCCAGCAGGTCTATGTACAGTAGGGATGACTCTATTTGGAGCAGCTGATTTCCACCCTGTTCTGCCCCTTCCTGCAAAAAGCCAATTTGCCTTCCATTAGCAGAGCACTCCACACACTTTCTGATGCAAATGTGCTATTCCTGTGTTCTCTTGATCTATAAGGATTGGATATTGTTAGATCTTTAACTTGAAAATCCAGATGGGTCTAAAGCTCTTCTTTCAGGGAGCAAAGTGAAAAACACAAACAGTAGTAACATTGGAGAACAAGCATTGTGATTTGTAGAAGCAGCTAAGGCTGAGCAGCATGGCTGAGAGCAATTCTGTAGGCAAATGGTAAAATTCCTTTTAAATTGAACTGTAGCAGAGATTGAAAAACAGGTTTCTCTGCCAGAGAGCCTGTAATAAAGAAAGAGGTCAAGGAAATAGCCCAAAATCTTCAAGTTTTGACCAGGGTATAAGGAAAAAACCCCAAAGTTACTACTTCTTGTCTCAGGAGTCTAGTAGATAAATGAACAGACCGTTTCAGAGAGAAGAACCATACCCAGAGATGTGTAGGAAAATAACAGGTGTGCATTTATGCAATAAAGTAGGTACTAACTCCTCTTCTTGTGTTGGGAACCTTTTTGTCTTTAGGGGAATGACACATATTTGAGATATATCCTTAAAAACCTGCCTACATCAGGACGAAAAGGTGTGTGTTAGGAGTTTTTTACATTTCAGCAGTTAGTATCTAAGACAAAACACAGAAGTGGTTTAAGTGAACTCTCTTACAGCAATGAGTCTGGCTGATAATGACCTTGAAACATTTAAGTGCAGAATAATATAGAAAAGCAAGAAGAAATGAAGCTTTTTAATCAATCACATATTAAGCCTGAAAAATGTAATATAACAGGCAACTCAATAGGTGAGGTGAAGAGGAGATCCACAGGATATCAAATTTACAATATAGAGATCAAAATCTCTTACTGAGTCATTTTTGAGAGCCAGAGAACGAAAATCTTTGCTGTTCTTTTCAGAGATCAAACTCCTTGCAGTCATCCTTATAAAGGAACAAGACTTTTTTATTGTCTTTATACAAATAATACTTTGAAGGCTACAAATCAGATGGAGTTCACGGCTGCAGGGCTTTTACTGAGTAATCATATGCTCTGTCTTTTAGGCTGAACAGTCGTAGAAAAATAGGAAAGAAGGGAACAGGTGATGATTATGTAAAACAACCCCTTTTTGCTATTTCTTTCCTTATCCGGAACCAAGGCAAAAATGAGAACAACAGGAAAAAACACAGTCTGGAAAATTAAGGCATTAATTATGTTACATCAGATTTCAGGAACATGTTTAGGGTAAAATGAGGCAAAAAATCCCCTAAAACATTTCCAGAATTCAGAGACATTGAAATTAAATTAGAAGTTTCCTTCTACCCATATATCTCAGGGGTCCCACTATCCTAATATTAGTTGTATAGTACTACTTCTGAAAATCTTTATATTCCCAAATATCTTCAAATTAACATTTTTTAATACATTCACATCCATTTTTATATTAAGGCATACACTTCCCAAGCTCATTCACTCTCTTCCTGTAGATTTCAGATTTCAATTTGTGCTCTTCCCTACCTCTGTGCTCCGTTTAGAACATAAATCTCATTTGAACCTAGCCCTCTAAAACTCAGTCTCTATGAGAAACATTGTTTTCGAAAGGAATATTACGATCAGTACTTTTAGGACAATTAGTACAAAAGCAAGCAATGTTCCTCTCTCTTATCTACAGGAGAGGACTGCCGTTCCCTGAACTTGGTTGTGAGAAAAATCTAAGGTGGTTTTGAGGGATGCAGATATGTCAGAATCTGGACCATAAATCAGTGCAGACATAGAGAACAGCCAGGTGTTTGGTCAGCAGAAGTAAAGCATCAGTGTTAAGTTTGTTTGAGATGGGTCTCTCTGACCCACAAGTGACATTCCAAAATTCTGCATTTATTTGTGTCCAGGAAGATTCTAAGGAGTGGTACATGTAGGTGAGAGGTGGTGAAGGAACACGTTTTCCCTGGAGGCCCCACAGGCTATGGCTTGTGTGGGTCAGTTTGGCCCTGGCTCGGGGTAGCTCTGACACAGGAGCTGCCTGGCCATGGATCAGGCTACTGCGAGGACCGTGCTAGGGGAGCCAAATCCAGTAGCCTGGTAGAGGCGAAGCTGCACAGCTAGCTCCATGCCCGAGGTCCAATCCGTAGTGAGGCTGAGCATGTTTCCCAGCTACATGCATACATGTATATATGTGCAACATGTCTATATATATACACACATTGCACGCCATGCACATCAGCACAGATGGAGGTGCTTAGTGCTCACACCAAGACAAAAAGCACCCACAGCCTCATAGAGGACCCTCACCTCTCTGGATAATCAGGTTGGAGTAATAAATTTCTAGTAATAATTATATACATATATGTAAGGTGGATCCCTCCAGCAACTGGGCTAAAACACTGGATCCCAGTTTTTTTTTCACCTGGACATACGAGCCCCCCATCTGTAGCCCCACTCCAGCTGCTGGTACAGACACATGCTTGTTCTCACGTACACCCAATAAGGATGGCACAGTGGCACACATGCAGGCACACACACATGCACCAGACTGCCAGGGCACTCCACCCACTCTTCGGCTACTCTGGGTTGATCTTTGCAGGTGATCACACATTCACTGGCCTTGCCTGTTTTTGCGGTGCAGACACACAACTCCTCCCACTTCTGAGACATTGGCTTTTAGACCTCCAGCCACGCACATGCACATGAGATAGAGATGCTGAGGTAGGAAAAGAGTTAGAAACAGAATTTCATTAAAAGACGTGCCAGCTGCACTGATCAGGAACAGAGTATGACCAAGCAACGGATACCAATCAGCCCTTGTTTACACAAGGCCATTTGTCCTTTTATCATTCATTATATCATTTGTTCCTACACTTGTTACTCCCCAAATATTCTTGAGCTCTCCCTTTCCCCACCTTTGGTTTCTCCAGCAAACATCACACTCTTAATCTTTTGTTATGCCCAAATGCTCTTCCCTGGGGTCTCATAATGCATCCCATATCCTTAGGTGGTAATCTGCTCCAGTCCTTAAGGTGCTCCTGTTGACTCATTGTGATGGGTTTTATGTCTGGATACAGGGGCTTGTGTCCTCCTAAGACCACCTGCAATTGTGCCCCTGTGCTGTCCTGGGCATGTGGAGATGGGCCTGTGGTGGCCCTTTAGCCCCTCCATGAGTGGTCTGGGGTGACTTGAGGGAGCATATTATTTGGCTTCCCGCACCTGCCATTGTCTCTGTGCTTGTTTATAGGCATGCAGATGAGCTTTTTAGCACATAACCTAACATTTTATCTCTTTCGGGAAAAAAGTGAGAGGGGAAATAGCTGGCAGGCACTGTTCCAGATGTCAGAAGACTAAATGTCTAATTTAATTTGAACTAATTAGGATGTCAGAAACTACCTACCAAAATATAGCAAGAGCATAAAAAAAAATCTGTTGTGAAGTCTTCTTGCTGAATGAATGTATAGACACCATAGGCAAAGTGTGATTATTTAGATGACCACTAAAGCAGTCTTGGATGACCAGCTCACAAATGAGTATTTCAGAGCTATTCTTTGTTTTGGGACCTTGAAGAATAATGGTCTTTGTGTGTTGGGTCAGAAACAGATTTTTCATATCCCCCGTTTAGATTTTGCATATCAGACAGCTAGATCTGAAGTGCCTTTGTGCAAGCATTATGTACTTTGATGAATTCCACGCTAATGGAAAAGATAATTGAAGGAGTCATCATGATATATTAATCAGTCTCTTTCATTTATATATACTTGTGCTTTGGCTAAAATATTAACAAGACCTACCCTCAGTTTCTTTTGAGATTATCAGTAAGGCACTGAACAAGTATTGGTGCCTGGGCAATGTACTGACATACTTAAATATATTTGTGAGCAGTATATTTACATGCAAGTAAATCAAGACACCAAGAACTTCCTTCTTTTCAAATAGGAGTAAGAGATGATCTCTTTAAGTATGTGATTTGGGGCCTCAAGGAACCTTGGGAAGAGTCTGTGCCCTGCTTTTGGACAACAGCCAACTCCCACAGATGTATAAGAGACACACAGTATTGAACATTTTCACTAGAGAGGCTTGGAAAATCAGTGAGCAAAGGCGAGTAATGTTGAGAAGGGCAAAAAAACGTAATACGGGGAAAAAATTCCACTTACGAATGCACAATGAAAAGACTTCTTCTAGGCACTCTGGTGACACTTTTCTGTGAAAACTACTGCAGTCAAAAGAGCAAATCAAAGATTGCACATAGAAAACAAGGCAGAAGGCAGCATTGCTTCACCTTGTAGATTCTTGCATCCTGTATCCTGCATACTACAAGAAGGTCAAACCTGCCTCAGAAATAGTATAGTAGAATAAAAAACATTCAGGAAAACAAACGGTATTATCAGGGTATGTCTGAAGCCTCGTTTGGACACAAGCAATCCCACACCCTAGCTACCAAAATAGCTGAGATGGTCCTTGAGGCTTCCGCTTTGTACCATGCAAGGAGAACTCAACAGCAATGAAAGGGAAAGCACATTCAGAGTACAACCATTATTATGGGAAACAAGAAATTTGTGAATGCGGTTCTGCTTGGTCTGATTCCACTGTGCCTGAAAACCCCCAGGGAGCATTTTTGATGCCTTTCTTGTCTCAAGTTGTATTGATGAATGCTGATTCCTGAGCCCATCCGGCCTTGCTTCTGCATTAGGTGGAGAAGAATTAAGACACTTGACTATTCTGACAGTTTTCTGCCCCTGATTCCTTTATTATGTTAATAATAATAACTATGTATGTTAAGTTGCAGCTAAAAATGGACACTGGATGGTACAATAATGATTTCATTCAAAGGAAGCATCACCTCAGGTTTTTCAGAGTGAGTGTCCAACGAATGAGGTTTCTGGAGCTGGTAGACTGCTTTGAAAAGTCAGGCCCCAGTTCCTGATGCTCTGGATTATTAAGTGGATCTCTACATAAACACAAGAATAAAATACTTGAAAGAAAATAATCATCATACAATTTCCCAGAACCAGAGACTCCAGGGTATTGTAAGGAAAGAAGGGTCACACATCCTCCTCTGTACTCTTCCTCAGCTATACACAATTAGAGAGCATTAACTTTCATTTATGAAGGATTTTATTTCTTCTGTTTTTAATTAAATTGCAGATTTTCTCACTAGATCATAAATGGGCACTGCTATAACTCAGCTTCTACAGAAAGAAGTTGGATGTCAACACCCTGTAGAATACTTTTGCCCAACTAGTCTTTAAAATCATGGTTATTTATTTAAATAAAACTAGAGTTACTAGTACTGGGATTTTTACTTTTTGCCATAGGAACAGTGAATTGATTTCTGCCTGAATGACAAGTTTCAGTCACACTTCAGTTACAGTTCACAAAATATTCTGAGAGGTTTGTCAGCAGATATAATTGAGTTCCTTTAATCAGGCTTAGGATAAGATCCTAAAGGGATTCCTCCAGGCTTTTTCCAAGCTGCATGGTTACTAGTTCATTTAATAGAAGGAGGTTCTTCACATTCTTTCAGCTTCCTTTACATATGTGATTTTTGCCTGAGTAGTATATGTGGATTAAATCCTCAGATTGTCTGGAGACAATACTCCTGCTTAAAAGACAAGAATCCAGACCCGTCATTAAAAAGACAGTGGAAAGAATGATGCAGTGTTTCCTCTTGTGTTTAATGAAACAGCTGTTTCTAAACAGAGGAGCACCACTGGGGTTTCTACAGTAGCAGATAGTTTTATAAGAAAAAAGTGGAGATTTGTAATGTCTTTAAAATAATCTTGTGTTCTTTTCAGTTGTTTGAAAAGTTGATGGTTTTGAACCTACCTTTTTCAAACCCAAGCTTCATATCCTTCCCCTTCTAAATGTCTTATGTATTCCTAAAAAAAAATATTTACAAACCTGAAAATTATGAGAAAGGAATGTCAAAAAGGAGAATCCATACTGGCAAGTAAAATGATATCTTCTCTAGAAGATTGCCTGAATGTGGCAGCAGCTGTTTATCTGCAGGACTTGCATTAATCAACATGAGTGCTTCTAAGTCCCAAGGAAAACTTCCAGGGCTAAAAGACTCATTTAGCTACAAACTTCATATTTTCTGGTCCACTGTATTAGTAAAGTACAGTTGTTCAGTACTGCTGTAGAGTTCGTTGCCACATATTTATTTCCTTTAATAACTGAGATTACTGCACCTTTACTTTCATGTACAGCATAAAAGGCTGCCGGAGTCAGTGGAGGATATACCACCCCCTTTGACTGAGGGAGCATGGCCCCTGTTAATGATCAAGCATTGCTACTTGGGAAGGATTTTAGACTCCTGACTGTCAGTAGACAGTGATATTACAGCTGCAAATCAGTCAGATCTCTGTCTAGAAAGCTGTGGGATTTCAGGAGCGAATGCAGTCATACCTCCGATCAGCTGCTCTCGGGCTGAACGTTACACACCTCGGAGGGGCTGACGTGGCTGCTTAGACAGCCACCTCACTTTGCTGAGCGGCACTAATGGAGTCCAGCATCTGATCCACAGAGTCAGGCAGCCCCACACAAGGCTGGGAAGGTCCTATGAGATGCTGGTGGGGGCAGGACTGGGACTGAGGGGCTGCCCTCCTGCCCCCTGCCGTAACAGCCCATCTTAGGTCAGCAGGGGTGCGTGAGATGGCTCCTGCTGCTTCTGGGGAAGAGGCACAACCAGCTCCCATTTCTCGAGAGCCAGTCACAAGGATTTGGAAAAGGACCTGGCAAGCAGCCCAGGAATAAGGAAGGTAGAGAAAAATGCTTTTTTCATTCATTGAGCCAGCATATGGCAGAGGCAGGGCAGAGGCCCTGTGTGAAGGACAGCTGATGTTTAGTACAAACAAGCCTTGCGTTGAGTGTTTGGACACTTACTTCACAATGTTATGATCAAAAGACAGAATAGATAAATCTGTACTTTTGTATTGCCTGACTTCTATGAGTAGCTTAACAGTTGACTTTCCCATCCTTACTGCGTGTAAGAAGGTGCTTAATGAATTTAATTTTTCCTTTAAATGCTGAAATTCAGTATGAGGCAACCTCTCAACATAACTGCTGAGACCACCTACCCCAGGGAAAACAATTTTTGTTCTGTTCTCCATGTTTTTTCACTCCACCTTCCCAAGGAGACCCGTCTTTGCAAGCCCCAGTGCTTGCCCAAGCTGTGTTTTGCAGGGCTCTTCTGCACCAAGGCCTCATCACCCTCCACAGCACTCAGCTCATGGGCACTGCCCCATGCCATGGATGCCTTGAGGCCCTGTAGCAGTGTTCTGCCCAAGGGCGACTTTCAAGCAGACATGGAAACAGAAGAAAGACTGGGTTGGTTTTGATCTACTAAGTGTCCCTGAGTAACTCTGTGCCTTAGATCTCCTCTCTTAAGGAAGCCAATGATACCAATCTTCTTCCTCTGGTGAAATAAGCATTATTATCATCCTATACTTTAAAGAACATGTTTGTGTCAGTCCTAGGAAAGCTATTTTCCAAAGGAGCATGAATTCATCAGAGTACTCACATGATTTGGCCCTTGGTGTTTCAGAAACAAAAATGATGAGTTGCAGCCTCCCACCCCACCCACAGTTCCAGAAAGTGTGATATAAGAGGACAGATGAGATTTTTAATCAGATGATGTTGTTTTTTGTCACGTTCCAGGGTAGACCTAAAGGTTCAGAACCCACAGTGCTCCTTTCACATCCCTCTCTCAGTACCTCAAAGCAAGTTTTCTGTTCTGAGCTACCTTCTTCCATGTTTCAGGATGCAATGCAAAATGATGCTGAGAGTAGCTCTGATTTACCTACAATCTGACAGAGAAATAGAAAAATGCAGGTGATACCAAAACCCAAACCTGAATGGAAATATCTGTCTTTAATGCAGAAAGAGATGGAAAGTTCAGCCAGGCAGAACAGTCCTCTAGTTGTTTAGCTTGCAACTCCACAGCAATGGCCCTGATCTTGAGTGTGAGTACCACATGCTTCTTAGAACTTCTAGGGTCTGTACATATTCTACTCTACCTTTCTGGATGCTATAGAGCTTTCTTAACTATGTTTTCTCTGTTACAAGCTCTCAGATCATCCCTAAAGTATCCCAGCAGTCTGATTTCGAGGAATCACAGAATCACAGAATATGCTGAGTTGGAAGGAACCCACAAGGATCATTGAGTCTAACCCTTAGCCCTGCACAGGACGATCCCTAAGAGTCACACCATGTGCATGAGAGTGTAATTTAAACACTTCTTGAACTCTGTCAGGCTTCCTGCTTTGACCACTTCCATGGGGATATGTTCCAATGCCCAACCACCCTCTGATTGAAGAGTGTTTTTCTAATATCCAACCTAAACCTCCCCTGACACAACTTCGGGCCATTCCCTTGAGTCCTGTCACTGGTCACCACAGAGAAGAGATCAGTGTCTGCCCTCCTCTTGCCCTCACAAGGAAGTTGTAACTGCAATGAGGTCTCCCCTCAGTCTCCTCCAGGCTGAACAGACCAAGTGACCTCAGCTACTCGTACAGCTTCCCCTCAAGGCCCTTCACCATCTCCTTTGCCCTCCTTTGGACACTCTCTAAGAGCTTAATATCTTTTTTATACTGTGGTGCCCAAAACTGCACATAACATTTAAGGTAAGGCTGCCCCAGTGCAGAACAGAGCAGGACAATCCCCTCCCTCACCTGGCTGGTGATGCTTTGCCTGATGCCCCCCAGGACGTGATTGGCCCTCCTGGCTGCCAGGGCACTGCTGGCTCATGTTCAACTTGTCATCAACTAGGACGTCCAGGTCCCTTTCTGTGGCACTGCTTTCCAGCATCTCATTCCCTAGTGTGTCTTTACATCTGGGGTTGCCCCATCCCAGGTGCAGTATCCAGCACTTTCCCTTGTTGAACTTTATATGGTTGGTGATTGCCCAGTCCTCTAGTTTGTCGAGGTCTCTCTGCAGGGCCTCCCTGCCCTCAAGGGAGTCAACAGCTCCTCCCAGTTTTGGGTCATCTGAAAACTTGTTTAGTATCCCTTCCAGTTCTGTGTCCAAGTCATTTATGAAGATGTTGAAGAGCACAGGGCCTAAGATGGAGTCCTGTGGAATCCCATTAGTGACAGGTCACCACTCTGATGTCACCTCATTCACTGTTACCCTCTGTGCTTGACTCATGAGCCAATTGCTCACCCACCACATGATGTGTTTATCCAGCTGTGGGCTGGGCATTTTGTCCAGAAGGATTCCTTGAAAGACAGTATCAAAAGCTTTACTGAAATCCAGAACTATTACATTAACTGGCTTCCCTCAATCAACTAGGTGGCTTACCTTGTCGTAGAAGGAAATCAGGTTTGATAAGCAGGACTTTCCTCTCATGAAGCTGTGCTGGCTGTGACCAGTGACTGCTTTGTCTTTCAGGTATTTCTCAATATTTCCAAGAATAATCTTCTCCATAACTTTTCCAGACACTGAAGTGAGACTGACAACCCTGTAGTTTCCAGGGTCTTCCTTCGTGCTTTTCTTGAAAATTGGGACAATGTTTGCCAGCTTCCAGTCAGCTGGGACCTCTCCTGATTCCCAAGACCACACAAAAATCGAGAGAAGTTTTGTGATGACATCAAAGAGCTCTTTGAGGATTCCGGGATGAATCCTGTCAGGCCCCAGAGATTTATAGGGATCCGGCTGGAGCAGCAGATCCCACACAAGTTCAGGGTGGACTGGGAATTGATCATTCTTGCAGTCATGATACTCCAGCTCAGGGCCCTGAGATGTCCTTGGTGCTTCATCCATGTGGAAGACCAGAGGCGTTGCCTTGTCTCTGTCCTTGTTTGTGAGATGACCATCCTCATCTTGTAACAGGTCAATGGTATTTCTATACTGCCATTGCCCTTAATATATTTTAAAAAACTCTTTTATTGTTCCTCACATTTTTGGCCACGTTCAACTCCAGCTGAGCTTTGCCCACGCAAATTTTCTCCCCAGAGCAGCAAGCAGCATCTCTGAATTCTTCCCGTGTCACTTGACCTTGCTTCCACTGGATATATACCTTCCTTTTTTGCCTTATTTCCAAGACAAGATTCCTGCTCAGCCAAGACAACCTTCTGTCTCACCTGCTTGAATTCTGACATTTGCCTGCTTCTGTACCCTCAGGAGGTGATGTCTGAAAAGCAACCAGCACTGCGACAATTAGGCTTTAAGATGAGTCAAAAAGGGCCTTTGTCCTGTGCTCTTTCATATCCAAGTGGATGTGAGGGTGGGGAAAGGTCTGTGGCAGATGCAAGAGCCATCTTGATGAAATCATTCCATCTTAACTCAATAGCGATAGCTAAGTTTTCTATTAAACCTAAAAGAAAATGAGGGACATCATAGCTACTGTTGAATTCAGTCAGGGAGAATGTTTTGTTAAATGTAATCTTAATGATGCCATTGTCATTTTATCTTTTGTGACTTTATTTCATGACTGAAACCTTATGTTTCTCAAGTAACTTTTAACCTGTAATCACATCTAGCAATAAATCTGGATAGTCATCTGACATATAGCAAAGCATTTCTTAGCCCAGCTGGTTACAAATCTGAAAACTGTGGCATAGGGCACCTTTAAAAATTGCTGAGTCATCCAGTACATTATATTGCTCTTATCTAAAGAACAGTAGGATAAATCCCCGTGGATGTTCTGTGGCAATTTATCACCAGATTTAGGAGAGGACGAAATGTGTTCTTGGGACCAGTGATGACTAGTGAACTTCTCTGACCAGCAGTAAAAAGAGTATGACTGGTGGACTCCTTAATGGCTTTTAACTGAGACCAGACATGACAGTAATCAGTAACTTCGGTGCAGTGGTGCATTTGGGATTAACTGTGTACCACATCTCACCTTGGAGAATACTCTAAGTCAATGTTGTCTTTGATCTCTGTATGTCTTCTTTCTCTCCCACACTTTATTAATTATGAGTGCAAAAGTCTTTTCATGTGTCCCGTCCTGTTCCGTACATTATCACAGATTACCCCAGCTGGGGACTGAATTTCAAGTGGAGATTTTAAGGGCCACAATAGCATAAGGTCAAAGGTCCATGCATTGAAATGTTGTTGATCTGGTGTGCCAGTTTTTGCAGTGAGTAGTGACAACACAATAGTATGCCAGAATCATATTTAGATCCCCCTGACTGCACAGCTGACATGGCTACATGTCTGTTGTCAGCTGGGTGCACACTGTGCATCCTTCAAAAGAGACAAACTGATTAATCTGGAGCCACAGAAAGAAGTCAAGAGGCACCTTTTCACTGATAGAAGAGCAGTGATAATAACAACCTGTGCAGAGTAAGAGGGTTGAAAAATAAGAAAGAAGGTATTTAATACCTTTTGGTAAGGAAAAAAGAATAAATGACAATTTAAAAATCTTTCAGGATGTTATCTGAAATAATTACTTGGACAATAACATATTGCAGCCAGACTGCAGACACACAAAACCAAAGAGAAAATACTTTACCAGTGAGTAAAACATCTTGTTTTGGTGCTACCATTGATAGTACTCAGATTTTGCTAGCTGCTACACTCCCCTCAAAAACTACTATAGAAATTCTATAAAAGTTAAAAAATCTATAGTGAAGAATTCATGTTGTAGAAGAGCATGATACAGAAAGAGTGACATTTGTCTGAATGTACCTCTGCCCATGAGTCAAACTGAGTAGGTGCAAGCAACAGGTGGCTTATACAATTTGTTGTTGTTTTTTTTTTTTAGTATCAATACCTATGGTTTACTTTTTTCTCTGATGTCTCTTTGATTCAATTTAGCCCTAGCCAGTCCTTTCTTTCTATCTTTGTGCAGTCCTTAAATTAAATTTTCCCTTACTTCAGTTTTGTTCTAAACCATACTTACTAATAAATAGCCCTGTTTCAGTTGAACTCTTGCTTTTCTTATATTTTTTCCACCTAATAATAAGATTATTTTAACTTTTTGTCTCATGTTTGCATTCAACGTTTGGTTTTGTGATTATCTGCTAGAGAAACAGCTGTTCCCACTGGAAGCCCACTGGAAGACTTGATTTGTATCACTGGAAAGATGCCATTGCTTAAACCATGGAAAATACTGAAAACCGATAGCTGGTGGAAAGGAGTGGAATTCTGAAGACTGGAATGAATTTGTTCCAATGAAGACAAATAATAAGACTTAAAGTGTTGGACAGTCTGATGGTTCTTGGCTCTGGGAGAGGTCTGGACCTCTATACCCCAAGGAGTTGAATGTGACAGCTACCATGCGGCACACAATAGAACATGTCAGTTAAAGGGTCATCAAGACTTGTCAGTGTCAGGCAGTCCTAATTCTAACAGAAAGGCTGTCCCTTCTTGCACAGTGTTCTATGATATGCATGTTAATCTTAAACCAAGTTGAAAATATATAAATCCTTCGTAGTCCTATTGAGGTAAATGGTGAAACTCTCACTTGCATGGTACAAATTAGGTTTCTCAGGTAAGAATATGTCTGACTATACTTTGGGCAACAACAAGAAAGTGTTTATCACAGCTGGAAATGTCAGTAATATGTGGGGGTTCTTTTTGTTTGTTTGTGGTTTTGTTTGGTCTTGTTGCTGTTGTTGTTGTTTTTTTGGTGGGTTCTTTTTTGAGATAAGCAATTTTGTTCTATGACTGACCTACTGAAGCATTCATATAATTCATTAATAATCCTCATTGCAGCCTTTGGCTTGACCAGTCTGATAGGAAGTGTCTTATAGCTCGTATGGAAAGGATGTTTACACACTTCAGCAGTAAAGACCGAAGAAGCAAGCTGGGTTTGGTTGCTCGCAATCTGGCTGCAGTTACCAGTGGATAATTGAAATTGATCTATGCAGGTGTGGCTGGGTGGGAAATCTGAGGGAAGGTTGTTATCGTGAAGGTGGCCTTTAAATGTGATAATACAGTAAAGAAGGGAGGATAGATCAGTCACAAAGCGTTGAAAGCACTCTGAGTAGCTTCTGTTTGTTGTTAGAGAATACAAGGAGAAGAATGGCACAGTCAAAACAATGAGCTAAGAAAACTAACTTTGCTGCTGACAGGCTAGAAACAAGGCAAGATGGTATTTGTCAAAGCCAGAGAAAAGAATATTGTGGGAAGCAAGTAATGAGATACTGAGTGATGTGGTTGTAAGTTTCAGCCGTGAAGAAGTGTTATGCAGTGAGAATTGAAAAGTAGGCAGGTATAAGGAGGTCACATCCAAGATTATTCCCAATCATAAGTCTTTGTGGGTAAAGCTAAAGGTAATAGGAAGAAAGACAGGATTTGGCTTTGAACATTTTGCACTTAAGCTTAAAGTCTTAAGTCAGAGCACTAAGAGGAAATGTCATAGCAGCAGATTATTAGTTTAGTTTGAGTTAAATGAGACACATCTGTGGATGGGTAATAAATTTGTTGGTGACAGACCTAAAATGATAGATGATTTTTTATTTACCAGTATGCCTTATTTATAGGCAAAAGGCATAGAGGGAATAAGACTGCAATGTTTCTGATGAGTGTTGGGTCATGGAGAAGATAAATAAGCACCTTCAGAGCTCTGCTACAGGAGCAATTGCAGAGTGAGAAGGTTAACTGGGTGAAAATCAGGTTATAGACATTAAGTGAGAATATTCTGCTGCTGCTGAGAAGACAGTAATAGGATGGTTTAAACACTAGTTTTGCCATTTGATCAAGAAAATGATTAGAGGTTGTCTTAAAAGAATTCGAAGGGAGTACAAAAGGCACAAATTAATTTGCAGGGAGGAGGAATCTCATGTAGGTATTGTACACAGCACTGAAATATATGGACCACTAGTGATGAAAACGTTGGAGTAAAGGGTGAGTTTCCCTAAGATGAAAGAGTCTAAAGCCTCGAGACAACAGCACTTTTCCTTATCTGTCCTGTTTCTGTAGTGCATATGCTTGTTTTGAAAAGGTCTCTTTCCTTATGCATGTATGTCTCTTAAATGGAAATTTTATATACTCCTTTAATACACCTAATAGTAAGGGTACTAAAAATCTGCTTTGTACCTCAAAAAACTGTCTACTTTGTATCCATGTGCTGTCATCTGCACGGAGTAGCCTCAAAAAATTACAAAGACATTTCACTGTTCTTTTTGAAATAAATATTCAGTCTCTGAAGTTCTCTTAGATCATTTCACTAGTGTCATCTTCTAGATGTGGCCTCACTCAATGATGGATGATGGATGTGTCTGCAAGGCCTCTAACAAGGCTGCGAGCAAAGGCTGCAAACTGGCCATGCTTCCCTTTGCTCCCTGTCTGAAGGTGCACTCCTCTCCTCTGCAGAGAGCCAGAGGGATTACAGAGGAGCAGTGCACAGAAGGGAGCCAACTTGTTCTGGGGCAGAGAATGCTCTGGGAATGGGAAGAACAGACTCAATCCTCATGCTCCTGAACTTCAGCAGAGGGTCAAAGGCCTGTGGGAAAAGCAGTTCCTCCTCTTTTCCCAGTGGCATCAGATTGACAGGAAAGCTGTCTGAAACCCTATTGATCGCTTGTTCAGAAAGTTCAGTAGTGTCAGGAAAACTGAAATACCTTTTCTTCTTTTTGAATTGAAATCATGAAAGAACGAAATGCTTTTCTGCCCCGAGAGGAGTCTTAGCTCGGTGATTCTCGGATGGTTTTTTATTGGGGTTTTTTTGATTGGAGACACTACAATTTTTCTGGTTTGTGTATACCAAATTTAAATGTACTGGCAACAAGTTTGTCTTTCATAAATAATTCTTAAATACTCAATATTGTGAAATCTTTAAAAGTAATCAACACAGCTACAGGGATCTACAGCTTAGTGACTGATCAGCCCTAGCCTGTAAAAAGAGGTGGTGTTCCTCTTGTAACTTCTGCCTGCCAAGGAGGTGAACGTGCTTTCTCTTTGGGGATGGCTTGCCAGCTGCATCTGCATCTACTGGGACAGGCAACACAGACCTACAACATGATCATCTGGGCCACAGCATCAGGAAACTGAAGAAAAATGAAAAGGGCATCACATGGTGCCTATTCCTGTACAGTCCCTGTGGAGAACTGCAACTTGGACTGCTGTTTTGTTTGACTGTGTATGGGGATTCCTTGCACATCTTCTTCACTACTGTTTCTAAATACAATCTGGCACCCTGTCTGACATCCAAAGTGCTGTGAGTGCATAAGGAGGAGCAATGAAGTGAATTGGAAACTGGATGCCAACTCCATATACTCCATTAAATCTGACCCAACACAAACCACAAAGAGCAACTGTCATCCTAAATCATCTGTTATCCATGTAATAACCAATTCCCTGCATATGTCCATAGAATCATGTCTATAGTGATATAAATGGTCCAACCCTGTTTCTGATTTAAAGGAACAAGAGCATTTGTGTGTCTGTTTCAATGGAACAAACCAAGTTTATAGCTGAAGTTGATAATATTTAAAGCATCCTTAACAAAGACAGTAGAGCTATAAACCAGATTTAGAAGGATTAAAATACTGTTCTTGAAGAAACCATCTTTCAGGCCAAATATTTTTTCAAGTTCAGATTTTGAATTACTGGATTGTCTTTGGCCCTTAGGTCCAGTGTTTCAGGACGTAGACACAAGACTTTTTAGAGCTTTTTGTTTATTTGTTTGTTTTCTTGATTTTGTGGCTTTTCATTTAAACAGTGGGTGACTGGGACAAGGCTATGTCTTATATCAGAACACTCAGTGAGCCATTATTATGGGGATCTTTTTGAAGCACTGTAGGATGTACTGCCCTCAGGTAAAGTTGACTCCCCTTAAGTCAAGATGCTAGAATGGACAATGTGAGTGAGTATTTCAGCAGAAAGTCATCTGGGTCAGCTGAAATCACCAAGGAAGGTTATTCTTAAGCCAGTTCTGTAGGAGGACACCTGCCCAGGTCCCAGGGGTACGTGTTTAGGCTCATTTTTAATTTAAATTGTTTTGAAGGAGAGCTAATCAGAATATGAAAATATTTGATGATGATTAAATTTAGAATTCATGGATAATTAGCTGGGATGAAAAAAAGCTATCTGCAGATGCTGAATTCAGCATGTGTCAGTAGAGCTCCAAAAGCACATCCTTCCTGTAGTCTTCAGAGATGCTTTTCTGGGGTTGTCATGCAGTGTTTTGGGAATACACTGCCTTAGCACAAAGTACGGTAAGTAAAGATAAGACAGAACATCAGGGCTCTCCTTAGAGATATCTCTTATTCCTCTGACCTTGTGAAGCCACCTTTACAGAGCTGTACTTTTCAGAAATCCATTCCTAGCTAGAAAAGAGCAGTTCCTACTGGGAGTTTTGCTATGCTCCAAGAAACTTTTGTCAAGTTCCTGAATAGTGGGGAAGTTCCTAATTGCTTTTAACTATCTCTGTCCTCCCCCCTGCTTCGTTACCTTTTCTCTGCTTTTGAGTCCTGAGATATTCTGGAGCGTCTCTCAGCTCTCAAAGGAAGCATTGAAGTTGATACAAAGATCTCCACAGACAGCGCTATTTGCAGTGTACAGGCTTTATTGACCTTAATCCTAAGAATCATATTCTCAAGCTCTACCTCCTAAGGTATTAGCTATTTATATAACTACAAATAAAGAGAATTCCTGCTATAGTTCATATTCTTGCCTCGACTAGAAATGGTTGTATTTTTGTTTAGATGGGGTGCAGTTCTTGACCATACTGTAGCTAGTGAGCAGCACTAGAGTGCATTAGAACTATTGTTCTGGTGGATTCTGGTACAATAATTTTAAATAGGACATATCCACACACTGACTGAGGTGGCACTTAAGAAGGTGATATCAATAAATTATCAAAATAAGCATGACTGTCCAGTCTGAATCCACACAAAATGGGGTTAATACTCTTTTAAGGTGAAGGCAGAGTCTCTTTGGTTATACAGTCAGAGAAGGAACAGAGGGGCAGTAAAAACCTTGCCTGCAGAATTAGTGATGCTGCTACTGGAAGACTGCCTGTGCTTCAAAAGCATGGTGGAGAATTGAAGGAAATTCAAGAGTTGTGTAAATTGTTTGAGATCTGTAAAAGCAGCTTTTTTAATGAGAAACTAGGGATGCTGATACATTTTCAATCACCAGCTCAAGGCTCATTAGTGGAGTAGGCAGACGTTAATTTTGACATCCTCAGTCTGAGCGAGTGAAGTCTGGTTTCTCCACTGTGGAAGTCAGGTGGAGCCTGAGCAGCAGTAGCAAGACAGCTCTGACATTTGTGCATGTCGCTGCTTCTACTGCTGAGGAACAGGAAGAGTGGAGCTCGTGACTGCTGCTCAGGAAATGGGCTTTTTCTAACCTCAACAGTATTTTTTATGCCACAAATGATTTTCTTTTTCTCAGGAGAGGCAGAAATCTAGTGGTTTTACATGGTCCTAAGCATGTGAATTCTAATGTCTCTGATGCCACTGCCTTTTTGGTGACCTTTTCTGTGCTGCCTTCAGAAACAACTTAATCCATCTGAGCCTAAGGGGACATGCTCACAACTCCCAAGGGGAACAGAGTGGTATATAGGTCTCCTAAAGCAGAGCTGGAACATGGCCAGGGCTTACCCTGCAGAGCAGGCCTGTAGCAAATCCTGAGGAATGAGCTAGTTCTGTGGCGTATACTTATACTCTTCCTCCCTTAGGACAAAGTTTTATCTCTTAAAGGAAATTTCTCCTTTGAAATATTATAGGGAGCCCAGATAGATCTGATCTTCCTGAAACTTATTATTTTGCTTCATTATCTGAGAGACCATCTGATCATTCTTCTCAATTAAAATAAGTATTTTTACTTCATTTCCTTGGAGATGCAAATGTCTCTTGCTAGAGCAAAGTCCTTGACTAACTAATTAATAACTCCTTGAGTGGGAAAAGTTCTCCCTATTCCTCCTCCCTTCTTGACTCTGACATGGTGAAATTATCGTAAAGTTACTTTGTATTCTCTGACACCAGGTATAGTCAAACATGTCCAAAACAAATATCTAACCATGATAAATAGGCTCATGACTGAAAGCAGACTTGATGGTGATGAATCGCTTTAGGGTGATGTGACCCCAACAAGCTTCTTACTAAGCGGGTATAGCAGTGTCCTTTAACACAGTTACTTCCAAGGAGGACAGAGAGTGGTAATGGACTCCAGAGGTTTCGATACTTCAGTGACTCTGTGAAGGCAGATAACTAGCTATCGAGACACCATAAACAGTGTGGAAAATTCAGAAATAAGGTTATTTCATAATGTAAGCCATAGCCAGTCTCCGAAACCGGCTTTATAGCATCTTGCCAAGATTTGTTAGCTGAGACAATTTCAGGCAAGCATAGAAGCAGTGCGTCCTCTGTAAAAATCCTTGGAATAAGCTGTGTACTTTATGTTATGTCTTATTTTTGTTTCATAATTAGCAGGCATGCAATTGAGTAAACGTGTTACTGGAACTATTGCACTGAATTGTGCTTATTGTTCACAGAGACGCTCGGGTTTTTTGTGCTAGTAGTTTTGTGACATTGTTAGGAATTTTGTACCATCATCTATGTGCTCTTCTGGTGTCTGTGTGGTATTGTTATACTGAAATTCAGATTATTAAAGCAATATTAAGATTCTGGGGGTTTTCTCCAGATTTTTTTCCTAACATCAGTGGAAAAAAATAGATTCTTTCTGAAGAAATGGTGTACCCTAGCTCATCAGTATTCACACGTGCTCTTTTTGGATAACAAATTACCATCACCTCAGTTTTCTCTGCATCTTTCCTGAGCCAAAGCTTCTTAGATTGTTGTTTTATAGTCTTACCAACTTCTGCAATGTAGGTAGCACACCAATAGAAAATTTGTCTTTGTTCTTCACAAAGTACTGAAGCATTTTCTGCATGAACTAGCAGAATCGAGCTACCTGGAGTCTCCATTTGGTATCAGGGACCACTTCAACTATAGGCACAGCAGGCAGTGCCAGATTAGCCAGACAGCCATGGCCCATCTGCCCCTTGCACCTGTCTTTAAGCTTTGCAAAATCACCGGGTACTGCACCAGGGAAGGGCTGGTGGTGGTGTCGTGGAACCTCCTTCCTGTGGCAGTGGGAAACCTGGCTCTTCAGTCTCTGCTTCTTGCAGGAAGGGTGGATCCATGCCTCGCCTTCAAAGGGACCAAATTCTGGGTATGGAAAAAGTAGAGAAGACAGAAAAAAATCATACGCACGCACAGATCAATTTTAAGCCCATTTGTGTCTGTCAGCATACAAACAACTTATAAAAGTATGATATAGCTGCCTAATTATTAAGCAAGGTGCATAGTTTTAAAGGCTGAATATTGTGGAGGTATAAAAGACCCATTGACATTTTTTGTCCTTTTTTTCTTAAAGAGCAGCTAAATTCTGTTGACCTTTTTATGTGAATGAATTAAAAAGTTTTAAAGCCCCAGAATTTGTTTTTTAAAGTCAATCAAAATTTTGGCATTTCAGTATATTTGGCATTTAAGTATCCTAATTCTCATCACCATAAAGATCAATACTGCTGTCCTTCTCTGTTTATGGTATTTTATTTCCTCCAGAAGCTGACTTGAGTGTCAAAGAAGATCTCTAGGTCTCTGTCAAGCAAGATTTCAGTAAGAAATGGTGGAAAATATTTGTTGTGATGGATTATTAGGTATCACCGATTTTTGTGTGACATTCTGACTTCATTTCCCTCAAAACTTTCACAGCAATAGGTATGGGAGCTCGTGGTCCTAATAGCAAACATAAATTCTGTAGCAGACAAGTAACTGAGTTATTGAGTTTTTAGATGACATGATTCTGTGAGATGGTTTTCTGACATAAAATGCCATCTGCTTCTACTTAATTTTCCTTTTTTCCTTCTCTAAGAAAACACTGGGAAAACATGTTTGTTCTGAAAGGTAGTTCCTTTGAGGCCTGTTATTTTCCTACATCTCTCTGAAAAGACAAGATATGAATTTGTTAGTGAGTTACCAGGCAGTTCAATATACAGCACATCCACGGAGCCAAATAAATGTACTTCATTTGATACATCTTGACATAGCTGAAAGTTTGAATTTTGAAGTCAGGTTTACCAGAAGGGGCCAAAGCCAGGAGCAGCTAGCATGTTTATTCTCTAATGATCTTCTGTTTTTGTCAACAGAGAAATGTATTCACGTTTTATGGCCCTGCAGTTTGCATTGCATCCCCTTATTAATGTTACAGGGAGTAAGACATATCAAAAATAATAAGAATAAAATAAAGCTTTCAAATCTTTCCATCTTCACACCAGAACAGGATCATTTCACAGCATTTCAAAAATACTGGCTGGCAGCCAAAAGATACTTACACCAAATCAGCATCAGAGCTTTAATAGCTCGTAATATTTTAATGTCTTTTAATATATTAGATTATTATAAGGGTACTATAATATACTAACATTGTTCTCAATTAACATGTAATAGAGATGTTCCCTGCAATTTGCTCTTTCCATGCTCAGTGGGATTTTTCAGACTCTCCCTTACACTGAGGGAGAGATTTGGTTTTCAAATGGCCTTTGCAATGTTTGCTTTTTGGTTGAAAGAGAGTTGTAGTGTCTGCTCAGACATCAATAGCTGTGGAGCAATATTGTCCCACAAATATAAAAGGATTTGATTAGACAAGGATGGCCTAATCTATGTTGTAGCTCAAACTGCAACTAACACTATGGGTGCTTGCAATTTAATAGACCTTGGTTCTAGGTTAGGTTTGGGTAACCATAGGAAAGCTAGTAAATTGAGATTGGTTATTCATCTCAACTTATGCCTTGATTTCTGAATTCTATTTAAAATAATAATAATAATAATAATAATAATAATAATAATAATAAAGTAATTTAAATTTTGTTGTTTTCCCAAGGACTGCAGAGTTTGCCTTTGAAAAAGCTGAAATGAGGCCCATTATTTCAGAATTCAGAGCACAATGACAGCAAATGTCTATATTCCATAAAGTTCTTAAGGTCCTTTGATATTCTAACTCAGGTTACTACAATCAAAATTAAGGGCCAAACTGGCTAGACAATGTTCTCCTAGATGTGAGGATGACTTTCATGTCCCTTACAACCAAGATTCGTGAGATGCAGGGGAATTATATATATATATATATATATATATATATATATATATATATTCCCCTTCAAATTATAGGGGAATGTGCCTTTGAAAAAAGGTAGAGTAAAATAGTCTGCACTAACTGCAAGAATCTTATTTTAGAGAAGGACTATACTCAGTGGGACATTATTGGGCACTCTATGTGACCACAGACTTCGTAAGTCCTTTGCTGCAAAGCTGGCTGTCCTGTTTGCCTGCAGCCCGCCCACAGGAAGAGGAAGCTGAAATGAGAGACCACAATGGATATGCTGAGTGAGAAACCCAAGCATTTCAAGGAGCCCAATGGCTACAGAAATTGTCTGTGGTTTGGGAAGTGGATCTCAGGCCAAGGAAGTTCTGCCTGTTTCAGGGTCGTGAGGATATGCTCCCCGCCCCAACCAAGTGGAGACACCCAGGGTTGCTGGTGAGTGGGCAGTGGGTGTCTCCAGACCTGGCTTGGTGGAGTCATTCCTTTACTTATAAACAACCAGCACCCACTTGTTGGGTCAAAGGATACTCCATAGTCTAGCCACTCAAGTGGCATGCGGGAACTCAATATTCAAGCCTGCAATGCTAAATATTTAATACCCACTGTCATATTTTGACACTAATTCAAGCCCTTGTTGCCAGGCTCAGCAGAATGGACATGGAAAAGGCAGTGTCCTCTCACATCTCTAGGTGGTCTGACCAGTTCAAGGGCAAAGAAATTGATGGGCTTGAAAAGTTTATGCTGTCTTTTTGTGTAGTCTGGATGTTTCACAGATAAATAAAAAGTTCAGAATCCAGCTGCTGTCAACAAATTTTTCTGAGTACTAAATCTACAGTGCTACATTTCAAAAAGTACATTTATCATGGACAAAACTGAGCTGCATAAAAACATTTATTAAAAAAGACTGACTACAGCTTTCAGTAGTCTTGACAAGATTTCTTATTTCACTTTTCATCTTTACCAAGTGCATTAATAGCTTTTAAGGCTAAATGACGAGTGCTAGATGTCTCAGCAGTGCATTAGAAATGGAGAAAACAGAATTTTGTGGCTTTGTGTACATACTTGGTGATCAAGAGACAAAGCACAATGGTTAGGACTGCTTGAAAAACCAGGAGTTTCTCCTCAATCCAAACAAATTCATAAAGAGATATGTAATTAAACAGCTGAAATTCAAATTAAATTTGCATTGCTCAGCTGATATTCCTCACTGTATCCTGAATATTTTAATTTCTTGGTGCTCCTGAAAATGTCTTCAAAGCCCCTAAAAACAAGGAATCAATTAAGAGATTGGTTGAGTTCGTAAACATTTGTCACTACCACTTTCACCAGTTCACCATTTTTGCTTGCCTGATCACCAGAAACATATCATGTGGGCAAATAACCAGTAGTGAACTGCAAAAGGGAAAAATTTGTGAATAACTCAAGTCTTGAAAAGTCATTTATTCTCTCTAGCTTATGAACATTTACAAGAAAAGCAACTGACCCTGAACAAGTAGATCCAAACCCTTCAAAAAGCCCAAGACAGTGACAACAGATAAAAGCAGTGAAGCACGTGACAAAAAATTGCAATATTTCCTAAAATCTTTTCCAAATGCAATTCCTGTTCAAGATGGGTTAATGTCTTTATTGGGTGAATTTACCTATTTCTAAGCAGCTACTCATGTCTCTCTGTTGTAGCTGTATGATACAATATGTCTGATTGTCTAACACAGCTAAAAGAAATAAAAATAGCTTCAAGGAAAATATTGTTTTCCCAGCTGAGTTCCACATGAGCTCTTGCTGATCTTCCTTTCACTCGAGTTAAGATAGTAATTTTCATGCACGTTACATTTTTGATTCAGACGCAAGAGACTTGTTTAATGAGTTGCCCGAGGTGCAACATCTTTACTTTGAAGCAAATTAAGACACTTTCCATAACAACATGTAGGGTTGGTTTTGTGCCTGTGTGTATGTTTACTTCATTGCCACCATCACACTGTTGGGAGTACGTATCCTACTACTGGCTACTATTCCAGGCTCTGCACCAACATAGCAGTTGATACAGGCCAGTAAGGGTGACTCACTTGCTGTGGGGGCGGAGAACATGGGAATGTGCTTGTCTTTCCGTATCATCCAGTTTAAGGAAAAGGAGCAGGAATTGTAGGCTGAACATGGTGACTCTTTACACAGAACATGAGCAGCATCTGGGAGTCTGGCAGCAGAACTGTTCTTCCAAGCTGAGTACAAGCAGGTTGTTTCTAGGAGGGTGAGGAGGGTATGCAGGTTTCCAGGGAAGGAGGTAATTGCCTAGAGTAGCTTACACCAGAAGTGAGTTATGGTAAATTATGCTAGCAGTTTGATTGACCAAGCCAGAACAGAATGCCCTGCATAGTCTTTTAAGTACTAAGCAACACCCATTTGGTTTCATGTTCTTCAAGTCAAGCATACTGCCCCTACAGAGAGGCAGGACTTCTCAGAGCTTGGGACTAGTGTCTGCTTTTGTCCACTCTCTATGGGAAGAAGAAAAATTTGCATCTGATTCTGACATTGAGCTCTGCCTAAAGGGTGTGCATAAAGATTACCATGTTTTCACCAAGGTGCTCAAAGCAGATAAATGAGTGCGTTCTCCACTGCGACAGATCCAGTCTCAAACAAGGATAAAAGGAATTTGGTGGACATACACTGCAGGGCACAGATTCAGCTTTGCAGTGACATAGTCATCGATCTCAGCCCATCAGTCACACCTGGTGAGTTGTTCAGAGAGACAACACAAAGGCATTTGCTGAACAGGACTAAAAGTAATTTATGCTGTAAGAGACTAAAGTGTCCGATAGGGTTGTATTTGCATATTCCAAACACCACCTCCTCACCAACCAGGTATGATGTATGGTGTCCTTCCTTTGTTCACAATAACATTCTGAACAAAAACTCTGGAGAGGGCAGGCACTTTAGGAAAGTTTTGCAGATGTTTTTCCTTCCTTAAGTCTTTCTGAGATAGTTTAGGAATATTCTCATATGTGAGCAACTCCATAATATACAGGCCAAGCAGATAGGAACCATTTTTAAATTAACCTCATTCCTCTGTGTGGAGCCCTTCACTTTGAACAGTTGAGTGCATTTTATTTCTATTATATTAGAATCTGCTGTAAAGAGTTGTGTTAGAGTGATTTCATTTTTTCAACAAACCTACTCACCATCTGCATTTGGCAAAACTCGTTGACACCAGTCTTTGTTGCTTAGCAATAAATACTTATGCTGACTCCAGTCACAAAGAGTGTTCATTACTTTGTCATTCAGACATTTTACACAGCTTTTATGGCCTCAGAAATCGTTTATTTACACTGGCCTTGGATGAGAGGTGGAAGAGCTGAAACCCGAATGTGTAGAATGAGAGGAAAAACACACAGTCTTGAAAGGTGTTGTTCACAAATAGTAAAGAACCTGTAGTAGATCCACAAGCTTGATAATGAATAGAAAAGTACCTAAAATAAATCAATGCAATAGTATTACTATTAAGGCAATTATAGAGCTTGCTATACATCAACAATCTTGAACACTGTAAAGTGTATGTTTTGTAATAGCATCAATGATTGCATCCCATCAATATGTGCTAATCAAGATGTACTAATCAGCAAGAACATCTGGTATAAAAATGTACTTTGTGCTTATGTTCTGTGACTGTATATGTAGAATACCTTTGTCAGGTATTCTAATTGGAGAAAAATATCTAAAGAATTTACATTTCTATAGAGGTCCCCGGTAATTGTCTTGTTACTCATAACTCCAGAATTAGTTGAATTTGGCAGCAACTTTTATAGTTGATCTGTGTTGAAACCTTTGAGGAAAGTTTTTATTTATAGAAAGTTAGTAGAAGAAATGCTCAAAGCTACACAATTATAATTACTTTACTCATTTAGCATTGACTATGGCCCACTTCTGTTTAGATGTCTAATTTAAAGATATTAACCTTTGGCACTCAGACTAGAAAAATGTTAAACTAGGAACCTCCAAAAAGGCATAATTAGAATTGAAAGTTAAATGGGTCACTTTTCATAGAGCATGTTACATTTAATGGATGAATAAGCTAACAAATGAATATGACAATGAGTCATCTGAAGTCAGGAAACAGCACATTGTTGGAATATCAGATGATTTATAAAATGCTTAGGTTTTGCTTTTATTTGTGGACACATTGTGAAAAATAAGTTGATCATTTTACATGGGTGGCAGCAAAAATGCAGAAATATTCAGAATATGTGATAACAAATCTGTCATGAACAAGGGTGTCCACTGCAAAACATGTAAGAAACTTGGCATATTATTCAGGAAATGGCAAAGAAAACCTCCCAGAGGAGAACTTCATTCAGACATTGAATTTGGGCTCAAAATACCTGTTTATTTTACAGGTAGTGAGTTTAATTGTGGTCTGCTGGTAGAATTTTTCAGTTTCAATCTTAAGCAAAATAGTAGTAATAAAAGTAGCCAAGAACTATGAACTGGGCATTTTGAGTCAGGCTGCTTGTGAAGCACAGTGACTTTAACAGATACTCTGGTCACATCTAAGAGAGATTGTGCCTAAACAGCTGATCAGGCATGTTTAAAGACCACAGCCACCGTGCACCCTTCAAGCCTAGAATCAGAGATTGTAAAGTGAACTTTGTTACAAAAGTCACACTCTTTCAAAATGTGCGGCAAGCCAGAAGGAAAAGTGCCCCTTCTATGCCAGCATTAAGTCAAAACATAAGTCAAGTTCCCCACCTGGAAGGGACAATGCCACCGTGTCAGTGCAATACTGACCTGAATTGCTCTGGGAGGGGCATGATCATACTGCCCAGAGGCTGACACAGAAGTCCTGATGTTTAGTCTCAAATGGCTGCTGCTGCTCACTAGGATTTTCTTCAGGAGTCTGCAAGGCAGCAATGCACTGCTGAAGGGAACCTTTATAGCTGTCTGAATGGATGTTCAGTTCAAACATACACAGCCGTTAAGTGCAAACTTGAAAGTCTGACCCTCAGCCTTTTTGGAAATATCTCCTATTAAATACAACATGCTGCTGAAATAGAAAGCAAAACATAAAGGGAGCTGTGCTGATATAAGATAAAACTTTGTCCATCAATATGAAGGATAAAAATGTAAAAGCAACTGGACAGAAAGGGAAAAAACCCTAATCAAAAAGTCACATTCTAACCAAAAAAATTATTTGAAAGATAAAAGATGACACTTTGAGGAGTCAGAGGCTGGAAATAACGAGAAACCTAAGGCTCCTCTTTTGGTAAGGCTGGTATTTTTCAATATCCAAGAGCATCTGTAAAAGTTTTCTTAAGGAAAAGAAAATGCTGACTTTTCTAAAAATGCGGTCAATGGAGGAGGAACAGCGTATTTTCAGTGAATGATGTTTTAGACTCTGTGCTCCTGACAAATCCAAGTTCAAATGAATGACCAATTGCCCTGATACAGGCTTGGAACAGCTCCACTTCTGCAGTGCTTATATTGCTATTTCCCTTTCCTCCTATGCTCCTTCTCTCTCTCTCTCTCTTCCTCCCTCTCTCTCTCTCATTCTCTCCAGGATTTGTTCTTTTTCTCTTTGCCTGTTTCTAATTACTTTCTCACTATTTTTCTGTGGCAAAGGATGGCTTAAACATCAACATTAAACACTTTTTTGAAGAAGACATAAGCCTCATATCAAATTTTGAGTCCTGAGTTGCTTAGACAACTTTGATGTGACATAGAAGAGTAAAACGTGACTCAGCCTGAGGTTGGGCAGAAACCAATTTTTTTTTTTTTCTCGTTTTGATCACTTGAGAAAGGTTAAATTGGATAATCAAATGGCCTAGTCTGGATTTCAAGACTTCAAATAAGGTTAATGAAATGGCAGTGGGACCCTAGGCTGTGGTGACAGAGCTAGCACAGCCCCTTTTCAGCCACCTGGAGGAAGGGATACTACACAGGTCCAAGAAGAGGTCAGGCAGTCAGTGGTGCAGTTTGATACTCCCCTTTCCCTGGTTCTCTGGGAAACACCAGCTGCAGCAGTGCCTCTCCTTTACTACTGCTCCTTGGTGCAAACTCATGGCATTAGGGAGCAGATTACATCCTGATATTCCTTCTTTTGCCCACAAACTTTTTAATCAGCAGGCCAACAGTTAAGCTTCTTGGGTAGGAAGCACTACAGTAGGATAGTAGGGAGCTGTAAGGGACTCAAGTAATGGCAAGAAAAAACATGTAATAGGCATCTCTTTATGTGCAAGTCATGCCAGTGGGGAAGTGTGCCTGTAGCTTTTATATGTTTCAAAAGATAAAGTACTCAGCAAATATTTTACAGCACTCAGTAGAATGAGCCTGTGAAAGTGGGATGCCATGTACTGCCGTAACCAGAAACACCAAATTGGGCATCACAAAGATAAAATAAAAGAGGCTACAGGGGAAATAGAGTGGATTAACTTTCATTCCTTGACTATGACTTTTCCGGTTTATATTTAAATTTGTAATTTTTGCAGTGTTTCACATGAACAGGTGCAACAGGAGAGCTGCAGAAAAACAATTTTGCTCCTGCTGCAGGTAAAGCTCCAAATTCAACAGTTTATTTCCTCCTTGAGGGATACTTTTTCCATACTTTTATCAACAAAATGGATCAATGACTCACTGCTTGCCAATACAACTCTCACTGCGTTTTCTCATTTCCCTAGAACCGAGACACTCAGAATAAAAATAAATGTTCTCACCACTTCCTGTCCTGCTCTCCAGAAGAAGTGTTTTAGGGATTTAATTTCTCCTCCCTGGCTTTCCCAATCTCTCTCTTGTTATTAATGGGAGTGTCCTGCAACAGGAAATGGCCCTGTCATGTAAGCTTCAGTGTGTTAAGGACTTCTTCCAGCTAAAAATAGGTACCAGAGCTATCTTCTAGTTTGTTCCTGTTGTTTTGTGTGAAATTCCAAATGTCACACATAATATAGAGCTTAGAATAAACTCAACCTTTTATGCCATTTAAATGCAACAAATGCTTTTAACAGCCTGCTTTGCAAATGTACTTGAAACTCTATTAAAGTATTTGCCATGTGGTTCATGATGTGTCCATGCTTCAGGAAGAAATGGTACATGATGCATCTGCTGACTTGTTTTAGAGATTAATGTTTGCATTACGGAAACAGTTGGGTGACAATCAAGAATGAGGCCTCACTAGGACCTGTGATTGTGCTCATCCCCTTAGGTCCTCCGAAAGGAAATACCTTTGAGTTAATGGTTCACTGCCCCAAAACCTCAGTGGGTTAATGGAAAACATTGTACACCATTAGTGTTGTTACCAATGAAATTCAAATCCAGAATATCTAATTGTACATTGAACTGCTGTTAATCACCATAACATTCATGTATCTGGGTTCAGATAGCACATATTCACCCTGAACATGAAAAATATGGTCTAATTAGCTTCTTCTAATAGAGATATAGCTTATGCCAAAAAAGCACAATGCTTGCATTTATTGTGTAAAATGTACTATAATTAGATAACCTCTGATAGTTAATGGCTTGGGGGAAAAGGCTCAGAACTAAAAAAGTCATAGATTCTGATTTCATCAGAATTTAATTTTATTTGGATGTAGTTTTTACTCGCCCTCTCTTCTCTGTATAATAGTCAATATAACTGGAAAATCCATTAAATGCAAGGTTCTTTGGAACTGCTTGTTCAACTTGAAGATAAAAAGTTCTGGTTAAACACATCCAAATGCTTTCCACTGTGAAAACAGTTTCTCTTCTTTCTGGCAGTTCCTTAGTCATCAGAACTAAATCTGTGGGGAAAAAAAAAAAAAAAAAAGAGAAGCATGACACCAGTGCCTTTTTAAAAAATACCTATTAATAATTACAGCTTTAATGAATGGCATGCTGAACATTTAAAATCCCAACTCAGTGGAGCAGCACTAACAGTTTACTCCTCCCACCACCACAATTAGCAGGTCAAGGCTGCAGAGAGGGAGAAAGGTTTAATTTTTGGAAGTGAGTGGGAGAGAAGGTTCTGACTGTGTGGTCCTGCAGTGCTTGACACTCTTGAGTTTTCTCTAAAAATGCAGCTGAGGAAGAGGACCTGTTTTGGAGCATGGCTGTGACAGTGATGAAAAGCAAAGGAACTCTTAAGGGAGAAGGGAAGGTACATTTGACAGACACAGTGGGACACCGTTGCCAGTTTCAACACCATCTGCCACAGCCGATGAGCATCATTTGGCCAACATGACAAAAACTTCTATGGCAGCATCTTGGTTCAAACCATTCATTACCAGTACAGCTGAGGGCTTGGCTTTGTAAAGAGTAGAATGCTGAGTATGTCAGTTTTGACAGGATTTTACTGGAAGATTTCCTTTTAACTTTTGATCGACTGCGATTGAGCTCTGTGAGTTTTTTATGGTAGTGTGTCTAAATCCACCCCTTCCTATGTTGGCAGGATTCCCAGTGTGCCCTTCAAACCATGTCTTTGCATCCCGCTTGCATTGTTGCCTTTCTTTCATCTGCCCACCCCTTATTTCAGAACTGCTTATTCACCTTTGCACGTCAGGTGTCCATATCTGTCATTCAACTTTCTCTTGCAGTTCACTTCTGTCAAAAACCTTTAAACCTAATAAAGGCAGGTGACAATTATTGATTTCTTACTTCTAATTTTTACTTCAAATTTTTACTTTGGTGTGATTTTGCTAATACTAAATGTAAAGTGCAAAAAATCAAAATGGAAGTAAGCTAAAAAATAGAATTTGTAAATCATGAGTACATTTTGATTTACAAGATCAGGCAAGTAATCTGAAGCTATATTACACTTTCCAGACCATGTTAGACAAATTGCTTAATGACTTGCTTCTAGGAATATACAATTTTCATTGCATTAATGGAGGATTTTCACCTTCTTGACTTCATGAATAAGCTGATATAGACACAAGTACATCTCAGTCTGAAGATAATCAAGTGTGTGGTAGGGTGAAATTCACTTCCCTCCTGCTATGCTATACCTAGTGATGTTAAATTCTGAATTAGGATGCATGACTGCACGGTTCCTTTGCAGATCAGAATAGTTTCTTTCTTGAATGCTAAAATGGTTCTGTGGCTTAAAGTAGAAAATTTGTGGTACAAAATATCTCGAGAAAATAATTGAGTCAGTGAATAATTTATTGAATTTACTGAAAATATTGACCTAGATTTAATGTTTCCATATTCAGAACACGGAAAATGAGTTAAATTGGTATGTTGAGTTAGCCTAGAGTAAGACTGTTGCAACATGATTAATTTACAAGTGTGAGTTGTTAGTCAAGGAAAGTCATTTAGGTATTAAATGCTTTGCTTGGGTTATGCTAATATTCTCTTCAAACTAAGACTGGTGGTCTGATATTGCCAACCATTAGTGAAGACAAAGGCTGTGAAAAAAAGATATTGGGAATGATTAGCAGGCTTGGGGATATGTAAGGACTGCAATTCTGGATCTTCTAACTCTTCATATTTTTTTCATCGCGTTTGAACAGATCTGATAGGGGGTCCACATTAGCCTGGTATCTTGTCTTAAGCACTTCTGTATTCAAATTGTAGAAGCTATTAGAAACTCTGATGCACTGAAGTTTAAAGTAGCTTATATAAGGGGTAGCCTACTTCTCAAAAGAGTGACTGCTAGATCTGCTTATTCTTTTTTACCAAAAAAAGCATCCAATAGCAGAGAAAATGCAGAAGGGAAAACTTTATTGTATGTCCAGCAAGAAAAGCAAGAGTTGGAGATGGACAGCAGCACACTTAGGTAATACAAAGGGAACATGAAATAAAAATGATAGATGAATGTACTTTCTCTATATGTTTTGTAGACTGATGCAGTTTCTTTTGACAGAACCCCATTCCTTTAGTGGGCATCAAATAACCAAGCTGATATGATGTCAGGCCTTTTTAAGTAGCAGAATGTATCACAAAAGGCTTTCAGACTACAGATGTACTGCACCTGTAGGTGGCTGCTTTTGTAAACATATCCTTTCTCACCAGAAAGCATTTTGTCTTGCCCGATTGACATGAACTGTGCAGTTCTTGGTTATGTACAGCAGTCATTGAGTCAGCCGTGCCCAGCACCAGGCGTGACTGACTGTTGGCAAAAATCTCCAAGAAAGAAGTTACTTGCTACAATCTGTCATCTGGTTGAAGCTTTAAACAAATGTTATTTTGCAGAACTGTTCTGTGCAGGAAGAAGTTCACAAAAGGGGTCAGACTGTTTGCAAGGAAAAGAAAAATTGTGTCAGTAAATGCTGGCTACAAGGGAAGGACTTTAAGGGGTATGGGATTCGAAGGATTGTGGTAATCATGAAGGGAATGGTAGAAATGTACAATCTGAAAGAAGAAGTTGAAGGGAGAGCACAAAAGCTGTGAGGGTAGCAGTGAAGACCTTCAGAAATGTATAGGGATGGGAAGCCAAGCTTGGATGCTTGCCATCTGTTTGAGGTTCAGTCACCCTTCAAATTGTAATTTGCAGCACACAAGTCCATAAGCAAACTAGGGGACATAACTCTGTATGTTCTAGTAGCTTCAAAATGATGAAAATTTAAAGAGAAAGACAGGATAGTAGAAAGGGTTGTGTGTTGCAACAGGATCATGGGAAAGAGAAAAGGCATTTTCATCTTCTTTGTTTCATAAATAAGTTTAGAAATCCTACAGTCTTCCCTACTTTGCACAAGAGTACTCCAAGCGTTCATGTACATCACCATTAACTCCTAAAAAAGCATATCCCTTTCATTGCCGTGAAACAGGAGATTCAGGGAGTTGTTCAGTTTGCAACTCAAGAAAGCCCATCCTAGCCAACTACTTATAGGTGTTATGATTTCAGGCACAGGTGTCTGAGTTCTCTTTAGAGTCAGTGGAGGGAGCTAGACTAGTTGGTTTTCTAGGAGACTGGTTTTGTATGGGACACTGGATACCTAATTTTCTTGTAGTGTGAAGATCTCAATGATTCTTGATGTAAAAAATGCATTATCAAGTTAGATGCAAGATATCTATTTCTTGGGAGATGTTGAAATCTGTTAGAATGTCTGCAATACTTATCAAAAGCAGGAAAGCAACAGCTATGATAGCCTCCAAGTTCTTTAAACTCTACCTTCTTTGTGCAGTGCTGCCGTGCACCAGCAACCCATATATTTTTTGTCTGAACTCTTCGGAATAGGAACTACCAACTGTGAGCAAATGCAGTCTCCTTTAGAGACAAACAAGAATACCAGCCTCTACTGCAGACTTACAGACCCTTTTTCACTCTCTACCACCTTTACTAAACTTGTCACAAGCTGAGTATACTCATGGAGACAGTGTCTGCAGTCGGACTCTTGGCCCTTGTAACCAAGAAGAGCTGAAAAAAGAAGTACTAGAAATAAACCTACTGCGTCCGTTCAATGTGTAAGAATCTCTTTTTCTTTGACTGTATATAGGGCAGTCAGCCTTAGAGAATCCTCACAAATCAAAGGGAATGGCATGCCCAGACTATTTAAGAGTTACCATAACCAGACTGCTGGCACTCAGCATCTTCTGTGCCACAGAACTGCTGCTGGTGTATTGGCCAAGATGCAAAACTTAGTAAATTTCATGAATGGACAACAAACCTACCACTTAGCACCAGCCACTGAATATCTTTTGGAAAGCACATCCTTTTTAGTGCACAGGTGGCATGAGGAAAAAGAACTGACTTGAAAATTACAGCAGTTCTGAAATTTTTTCAAATAGACATAAATCAAGGAATGACTACTTGAAATAACCAACTCCTTACTCCAGGACATGATCAGAGCCAGAAAATGGTCATGAAGCTTGGAAGATGAAGAGATGTTTGTATATGCTGAGATCACAGTTTTCAGCTATAAACACAGGAATGCACATTTTGACAAGGGAGCAGATGCTTCCAATTATCTGCAATAAGGAGAAGAAGGGACACTTGAAAATGTAGCTGATATTAGGTGGCTGTCAGAAAGCTCTTGGATAAGGAAGAAAAGCATGCAAAATTTAAAAAATTACTTTCATAGCACATTGATTTTAAGACTGCTCTACAAGTTGAAAAACTCGTGTATTCTGATGATTGAAAGCAAAACAATCAAACTGGAAATCTTAATGTAGAGTGCTTTTCCTGTTTTAAACCATGACAAACTTTACTCATGAAATATTTCCTTTGATGTTCTACAATGTTATTCAAATTTAAAGATATTTACAAGTTTAACTGTGCCTGCTGCTTGCTCATGTAGTGCTTATATATGAACTGAAAATAAGATTCCTGTAGAAAGGGGCAGCTTCTAAAATACAGATCTATGCTGTAAAATACAGCATAGAAGACACATAAATATAGACCTTTTATTCACCCTTTTGCAAGTACTACATACCACATCCCAGGGCATGTTTTTGATCTGCTGTGTGCTTGCTTAGCAGGGTGACGTTCAGCAAGGCTGAATGGCCTGCCCAAACTGTGCATGTGCTGACAGGCAAATTCATGTCTTGTCGTTTGTTACTTGACCTTTACAAAATCAGGCTACCTGATCTGATCACTGATCACATGCCTATTTTTTCTCCTGGGCCTTGTGAAGAAGACAAGAGCCATAGATGATTCTTCTCCCCATGTGTTAAAGCTGTGTTCCAGACAGACCTTCACATTTTCCACCACTCTGATAGCTAGGCTGTTATGAGCTTGTCCATGTGACACACAGACAGGCGTGAGGTGCTATCAGAAGACACACTGGTAAATGGGGATACACGGGTTTTGCATAAGGGTATGCTGAACAAGCCAGCACCGTGCTCAGGATCATGCCACCTCCACCCGTGTAGCCAAGCACTTTGAGCAGCATCTGCCAAATAATCCAACAATGAAAGCACAGCTGGGAGTTTGTTCTCCTGGACAATCCCAAATGCATTTTTGTCTGTTCAGTTCCAGCACTCTTCTTTGCTTCTGTGATTGTCCAGAGGAAAAAAAAAAAAATCAATAAAACAGAAACATGCTTTTGGCAAAGGATGTATGCTCTTAGCCTTGTTTCTATTTAAAATGGATCCATCTTGGCTGTATGAAAAAAAATCTTTTTTCAGTTTGCCTCTGCAAAAAGTATGAAAAACATACATCAAAGATAATTTTTTAAGTAAAAATATGAACTTACAATCGAGATAATATTTTGCTAATAAAATAAATATCACTTTTTAAAAGACCCTCTTTCACTCCACCTTTGGATGTGGTTTCTAATTTATATGCAGTACTTGCACACACCATGTGAGCTTACTCACTTTTTAAGGGCAACTAAAAAATCCTGCAGGAAAAATTCTCTTTTCTTGGCAGTTTGTGCAAAACCTCAAATAGAAATAACTGAAATTAATTTGAAAATCATTGTTTTGGGACTATATGCACTCAGTAGTACTACCTAAAATTCTGTCTACAGAAAGGAGTATTGCAACTGGTTTAACACATTCCTCATTTAGCAAAGTTCTTACCGATTACTTTGAGTCAGGTAATTGTTCTTACTCTTGGTGTTCTGCTAAGTTCCCTTGATGATCTGACATTGGCTTGTCCTGGCTAATTTGTGGTGCTCTGAAGAAAGAGTGGATAATGAATTCTAAATTGCAATTAGATGTCTCGTTTTGTTTTTCCTTAAGAACCACAGGAAGCTGCTCAACAATGATAAAGAGTTAAAGAAATTCTGAGCAGCTGGATATCCCGTCTTCTTCCAGACACTGACCCACTATGGGCAAGTCAAGAAAGGTAACCACTTGCTTATTTGAATGGACAGAAGTCTTGGGGGTTATTATTAAGACTTCACTATTTGGTATCGACATCATTTTGTAAAGAGAGTTGAGTCTAAGTCAGTAGACTGGGTACAGCATAAACCTATAAGATCCAATGTCCTCATTTACCTGCTTGGGAAAAAAAGACAAGAAGTTCAAGGAAGCAAATCTGAAAGAGCATGATAAAAAATGTTTAAAGCTTCTTGAAAAACTGCAATAGGCCTTTTCAAACACATCCTGATGTTTGAAGCATGTTGAACAAAACAAAGTTCAACAATGACTACTGTAAGAGGTTACACATGCACAGTCTGCTGAAAGTGCTGTCAGTATGGCACCCTGGCTTTGTGGGCTGTACACACCAGTCTCTTCTGCCTCAGCAGTATACACATTAATTTTTTTCCCAAAAATATTGTCTCTCAAAAAGTTTAAAATAACAAAATATGAGAAAATGGAGACGAAAATTGAAACATAACCAATGTCATTATTTTAACTCAAATTTCAATTAAAACTTAATTGTGTTATAGTATGATGGCAAGAGTGCAAGGGGCTCCTGGAATTGAATTCATAGGCTTTTAGTGGTATTTTAGACATTCTGGAGTATCTGAGACACCTGTACATAGTTTACCAGATAATATAGGACCGATCTGAGACTTTTGTCTTTCTGGAGCAAGAAGGGAGGAAGGATGTCTTAAAATGATGCTAAATATAATTTTGTCTAGGATTAGATTTGAAAGGCAGCTACAGATAAAGCTCTTCTGTATATTTGTTCATGTCTGATTTCTACCATGCATAGACATGCAGTATATTAGTAGCTTTACTAGCATAGATTAATAAAACAGTGGAAACAGAAGAATCAAATGTTCTTTTCATTTTCAGAATTGACAGGAGGTACATTTTCTTCTGAAATTCTGCATAGGCATATTGCATAGTTAATATTCTTTAACAACAATTCTGCACATTAAATAGAGGTACTGAGTGATTCACTGTATAAGTGAAGGTAATTTCACCTTGGACACCAACCTCATCTACTGTCATGTGATAGAAAAAATGAAAAGACTAGGGCGGATCCAGCTGGGACTTCTTAACCAAAATGCCAGTTATGTAGAGCCTGTAACCATCTTGTTCTTTCAAGGCAAGGTGACAATAAGTCAGGAGAAGGAGAAAGTACCATTAGTGATATCATATGACACGCAAATTCATGAAGAGTTCCATATTTTTTTTAGCCTAGAGAGGAGAAGACTGAGAGGGGATCTTATCAATGTCTATAAGTTTCTGAAGGGAAGGTACCACGAAGGTCAAGCCAGGCTCTTCTCAGTGGTCCTGAGCAAAAAGGATGATAGGAAATGGGTTGAAACCAGATCACAGGGAGCTCCATCCAAACTTGAGGAAGAAGTTCTTTGCTGTGAGGGTGACTGAGCACTGGAGCAGTTTACCCAGCGAAGTTGTGGAGCTTTCTCTGGAGATAGTCAAAAGCTATCTGGATACAATACTGAGTAATGTGCTCTAGGGGACCCTGCTTGAGCAGGGATGTTGGACTAGGTGATGTCCAGTGGTCCCTTCCAACCTTACCCATTCTGTGACTCAGTGTGTGATATACATTTTTCATTCAGATTAAGGGAGTGAACTATGCTATTATATTAATGTGTTTTATTTAAAATTACATCATGAGTATGTCCCAGGTAGAGGCATAGGGGAAAGAGCACCTTACAGTATATTTGCATATTTTCAAAGGCCATTTCAATGTAGTGCAGGTGTTTCACTGCGGATTGTCAAAACCCTTTCATCAAATCTATATCAATCAAACCAGTAAAAGGAAAATTATTCTCCTACAAAGTTTGCCACAATGAAAGTATCATGAATCCATGTCAAAGCTAAGAACTGAATATCTGAATTTAAGTAGGTTTATGAAAAACAAGAAATAACAGAAAATTAAAACCTGGCAACTGTGCAGATTCCCTTTGACCAGAGTGCAAGTGGAACACAGTGCAAGTTGACAGGCAACTGATTTTTGAACATGATATCTTGTTGCTCTATTCAGTCACACAAGCAAAGGAAGTGTTGAGATCCATTTTCCCACTTCCCTGTTTGACTACTAAATACTACTAACTTTCTGAATGAGATGTTCATATTCAGGTGCATAGATCACTTCTATCACACATAGCACAGCTTGCTACATAAAATTGTAGTACTACCCAAATTCAAGATATAAAACCTTTTTTTTTTTTTAAGCATTTTTATAAAGTCATCCAGAAGGTAGAAACTCACTTCTGGCAGTGCCTGTAGAACCAAGATATATTTTGGGTAAGATATGATGAAACTTAGAGTAGTATGAGAGGATCAAGAGACAAACTGAGAACTAAAATACTCAGATGGTAGCAGCCATTTGTAATAACCATTTTGTTAGTCTGCACACATCTTCAGTGTGCAGGTTAATATCTTTGTGTGAAGCATCTGTCCATCCCAAAGACTTCCCAGATGGTTCTCGATGTAGAACTGATCAAACTGTAAAAGATTAGATGCTTGAAAATAGTCAGTAGAAAGTGTTCCTTCAGCTGGGGAAATGATGTGTAGGACAATCTTATGTAGATACTTAGAATCTCTATGATATGTTTTTTATTTAGTGTAAGGTACTCAGTAGTGATGGATCATGCATATGCTGGAGAGGCCACTCAGGACCATGGTTCAACCAGCTATAACAATTGGACAGAACAGCAGTTTGGGGAGAGTGCCTCTTGATCTGATTAAAGGTACTGCTGGAGGTACCCTTGCAACAGAGATTCTCATTACCACTCAGACTGCAACCAGCCTGCTTGTTTATGAAATTTTTTTTGTTTTTCCCACCTATTTACCCTGTGCCAAAATCCATGAATGTCTGTGCTGCTCTGCACTTTTTCTCTGACAGCAAGTCAAAGTCAGTCTAAGCCTAGATTGTGTAATATATCAGCTAAGTGTGAACAGTCTGGCTCAGACACTGGAGAAGTCCAGTTGTATTAATAAGGTGCTTTTCCTGGGCTAATGGTACTCCTCAGGCAGGTGAACAGACCCAGGGGAGTACCATGCTAACACAATTAAAGCACTTCTAGCATCCTGTGCTGGCTGGTTAGAGGTAGCCTAAAAATTTTTTCAGTGAAGATATTCTCTCTGAGACAATAGAAAAGTTGGGCTACATTGTCTTCCTTTGCAGATATTTTTTTCTTTTCTTTTTGGGCATAGATTTTTATTGCTTTGGCTTCAAAAAAGCAGGGCTACAAGGGCAAAAGATGACAGCAGCTTTAGTCTGTCTAAATTACTGTATTCCTTTTCTTCCCTAAAAAGGCAGTTATTATCTTCCTAACACCATCTGAATTATACCAAATGATTTATTTTGATAAACCTTTCTTTGCATAAATGCATAAAGACAGAAGGATTTATCAGTATTGGTGAAATAAAAGTCTTATATTTCAAATATTTTTATTGATGTATTTCTTCTAATTCTATATCTTGCACTACATATTACTCATTGGGGTAGCTTGCCAAAGAAAAAAATAGGCCACGACCTCTGTGTTTACAGCTAGGAATCTTGGTTAATTTAGTGCAATGATAGGTTTGCATAAAGATGGTTTATTCTTTAGAGTCAACTTCTTTCACCAAAATTAATACTGCAGAGTGCTGTGGTAGGGGTTGGTTTTAAGGACCACCGAATGTGAACATCTTTCTGTGATGTATTTAATGACCATATAAACTTTCAATGAGTGAGAGGGGATAATCCCTTTTTATTCTTTTTGTATATAAAAAACTAAAACCCTAACCTTGTTTGGAACCTCCAGATACTATTGGAATAGTCATAAAAACAAATAAGGATGACTAAACTACAGTAGCAGTAAGGTCAAGTCACTATGCTATACTTTAAGTCTCCAAGGAAATCTTAGATCCCTGCCTCTGTTACAGCATCATTTTTCTGTTATGCTACCTGTTATTTATCAAACACCTTCTTTCACAAATGGGAAAAAAGTTCCATGTGGTACAACTATATTCTAAGCAATCTTCAGTTCTCCTATTTTCTGTCTTAGCAGGTTTTCCAAAAGTAACCTTGAATTACTCAGGTCAGAGTCCCTAATGTGCCCTTTCCCACTAAACAAAGAGCATTTAACAAAAGGGAATGGCAAGATACTCTGACCTTATGGGGCAAAAAAAAAAAAAAAGAAAAAAGAAAAAAAGGCAATTTTGCTGTCAGGTAAAGTTGCTCTTTACAATTGGAGAGATATAACCAAAAAGGAGAATAGGAATTGGGGGAAAGATATTGAAAGGAGAGTCCTTACGCTTGAAGAGATGGTCTATATGGAAAAACCTGATAGTGGGGCATCTTTTAGCAATCGCTGTGCAAAAGGAAAAGCCTCAAAAGTTGTCCCATAAAAAGACATCACAAAAGCAGCCAATGGGTTGCTGAGTAAACTTCACTCAGAAAAGGTAGGTGCTGAGGAGCTTCATTAATTATGGCTCTGGGGACCTTCCAGCTCCTTGTAAGACCACAATGAGTACAAAGAGTGACTGGTGTGAAGCTCCCTTTGTCCGACGTTTAAAAGACCTTCCAGGTGCCTGTAGGACCTTGATAGTCAGGGGTACAGACTTGGGCTGTTTGTTTTTTCTTATTCTTATGTCCACGTTGTTTCACAAACTTGCAACATTCTCCACCTGAGCTGCAGAGGAGGGAGAGAGGAGGAATCTGACGTGGTCTGGTTCAGTACCTGTCCAGGCATCCAGGTGTGTTAGACAGGAGAAGCGGCCACTCCCCGTTGCCATGGGCACCAGCCCCTGCCAGCTCAGGCTGTTGCATCTCTTTTTATATCCATCATGGGCTTCCCATGTCACCCACTCCATCTGTGGCACAGCCACCACCAGCATTCTACCTGCAGTGATTCAGCCATGACATTGAAAGGGTTGGTGTCTGGAGTCAGTGCTGCATCACTATGACATGGCTATTATCTTCCACCTATCAAGAGAGACGAAAAAATTGATGAATAATGATCATAATAAAACCTGAACAACTGATTATGTAATGGAGGAAAATTAAGTAACTGTAGCAGCAATGAAAAGGACCGCAGCTCAGCAAAGGCTGAAAAAGGATTAAAAGCAGCAAATCCTACCTACTGCTCATTTTTAAAGATTTATGGGGTACTTGCTGCAGAGATTTGTGGGTTTGAAGACTGAATGCTGGAAGAATGATGCTAGTCAAGTTGACTGAATGTAGTATTTCACTGTTTTCAAATTAAAGACATTTCCAACACTAAGCCCTGCATCCATGAGTGGATGACAGTTCTGAGGAGGTTTCATTGTGCAATTTCATTTCTTTTCCAGAAATGAACGAGTGATTTTGCCAGATACTCTTGTGTGCTACATGCTTCAGTTGGACACTACAATGAAATACATGAATTAGTTTCCATCTACTTGTTTCACTGCATGATATTACATTATTTTTAATTGACAGGACAAGAGGCAATAGGCACAAACTGCAACATAGGAGATTTCATCTAAACATTGGGAAACACTTCTTCACTGTAAGAGTGAGTGATCGTTGGCACAGGTTGCCCTGAGATGTTTTCAAGTCTCCATCCTTGGAGATATCCAAAAGCTGTCTGGTCATGGTCCTGGGCAACATGCTCTAGGTGAACCTGACTGAAAAGAGGGTTGGACCAAATGATTTCCAGAAGTCCCTTCTGACCTCAACTGTTTACTACTTCTGTGGTCGTTGGTGCATGAAAATAATTTCTTTCCCCATACTTAATACCTCAACTGTTTACTACTTCTGTGGTCGTTGGTGCATGAAAATAATTTCTTTCCCCATACTTAATACCTCCATAATTATTTTAGTTTGACAAATGTTAAAGTAAAAATGGGAGCAAGGAAAACTGATTTTGTACAGAAGAGAAATGACCTTTAAATAATCAAGTTCAACTGCAAATTATAATAAACTTCCAGCACATCCCCTTAAATGCTTCAATTTCTGTGTGTGCCAGCTGTACCTACTGTTGACATTCAGCGACAGGCAAGCAGGGAAGTGGTTGAAAATTACAGGATCCTGTTGGTTAGAGATAGGGTAGAGGAATATTTAAAACATGCTCCCAGACATCCCCTCAGAACACAATATCCAACTCAGCTGACATGCAGAGTATTAGTAGATGGTCTCTGTTCCTTCACTGCTGTGCTTAACACTGACCTGAGAGGAGAAACTGGCCAGCAAGGTCATCTCAGCTTCCCCTTTCGTCATTTTTTTGTGTCCTTTGCTTCTAGGGTGCCTTGTCTAACGGTGTCCAAACAGTTGCTGGGTTTGAAGAAGCTCCAGGTATTTTGCCTGCTATTGATTGCACCGTACCTTTTGCATTCTACCCTAGACAAGGCAAAAAAGGCATTAAGGAAAACACTTACTGCTGTGGGCTACTATGTAATGGTTTCACAGTAGATCCAGAGAGCTCCTGTGATCAGGTGGTGAAGCATGGTGCTTCCCTTCCAATAGCTGTGATGAACTTTTGATGATCACTGCCTCCTCAGCCCATTGTCAGAGGCAACATACAATGATCAGGTGTTTTATCTCCCAGCGAGCATCACACACTTTCATTTTACGTTTTAATCAGGTTTTATTTGGTTGCTTTTGTCAGGATGGGGTAGGACAACTTTAAAAAAAGCAACCAAAAATAGAAATGAGAGAGCAAGCACCATCCAGTGTGTTGCCAGCATTCCTTAGTTTCCTCAGTTTTGTTAACTTTATCTGTTGCTGGCATATGCAAACAGTCTCTGGGAACGTGGTTGCAGTTCAGGAAGCAATGGTTGTGTAAAAATAGTCACTGTAGTAATAAAGTATGGTAGATGTCTTCCAAGGTGGAGAGAAACATGTTTCTGCTACCCAATGAAACCCATGGTCCTACACAGTTGATCACTGAAGAGCTGTACTGATTTGAGAGAATTTTAAAATTTGCTTATCAGTGTACAAAAAAAGAGAAATAACAAAGTTTCCAGAAGGGCAAGGGTGGGAGAGGATATAAACAAGAACAAAGCACAACAGAAACCACAGAAACCTACTGAACAAACCATGAGTCTGTTTATTTTGACTTTAATTGGATTCTCATTTTCCTTCCAATCTATAGATGATTTGACTCTTGGGATAGTTTGAGAGGACTGGTATGATTATGTCACCAAAGGCTGTGACCTACTTCAAGCCTCCCTCCTTCCACTCATTTCAAAAACTGGTATTCTTTCAAAAGGAAACGGTAGAGAAATGTCTTGTCAAGATTTAATGATGCAGAAAACAATAAGAAAAACATGTGTTAATGTGATAGTCTTTATATTTTACACAGGAAATACAAAAAGGCAAAAAGGGATTTAAAAGATCACCTTTAAGTCATCCAGTTCTAAGGTTTCAATAAACAAGTACACTGCACACTGAAAAACAAGCTTTGATTATTTTTCTAGCCCCCAGAGAAGCAGCAGTAAAATCAGAAGGACCATTATAAGATGTGAGTAAGAAGCAGCACCCAAGGAAATGAAAAAAATATTAGAATTGTTATTATCTATGCTTACAATAGAAGTATTGCATAGTAGATAAGAACACTGGAAGGATGCTTTTTTCATATCTTGCTTTATATCTTTCTGAACAAAACCCCTGTGTAGACAACAGAAGCTTGTTCTAATAACAAAAATGTTGCCTGAAATGAAATTCTTGACATACCAATCATTCTCAGTAGCAAAGCCATTTTTCATATAAAACGTATTTTGGAGTAGGTTTTAATGAATGTCTCAAACCAACTCATCTAGCTTATTTTCTCAAGGATGGGAGTATTTAAATAAATCTAATAGAAAATCTACTACAGAGACACCACAAATGCACCCTGCCAAATCAGATTATGTATTTTTAAAGGACAAAAGGGTATACACTTCCTTCAAAACTACTTAAACATACCTTTTTTTTTGGCTGGAAAGGATGTTGGTTTTGATTAAAATTAATTGCCTTCTGTGAAAACTCCTCCCATTGCACCATGATCAAGGTGAAAGTTTCCAAAGCAAACAGGCTTCAGACCAAATGCTGTGAAAGGAGAAACTTTTTTCTGCTATAGCTACAGCTTCTCTCTCATCCTAAAGCAAGCCTTACAGACTAATATAACATAGTTGAGTAACTCCTTATATAACCTGTTATCTCATTTTCTGAATTAATATGCTATTATACCTTGATGGAAAATTTAAAGCAATAACTTAGGAATGAATTTACTAAGGTCTTCATTTTAGCAGTACTGAACATGAATTTGGTGCATGTTTTGTGACACATCACCAAGATATTGCTTTTCAAGCATATAGTTTGTTTATCCATGTTGTAGATAAATCAAAATTTATAAACCAGAAGTGGACAGCAAGTGTAAAAGATCATGTTAAGGATCATGTCTTAAGGTAAAAAGTCATCAGTAGATGACAATGAATGAATTCCCAATTCTTTTTCTGAAAGAAAGAAAGAAAGAAAGAAAGAAAGAAAGAAAGAAAGAAAGAAAGAAAGAAAGAAAGAAAGAAAGAAAGAAAGAAAGAAAGAAAGAAAGGAAAGAAAGAAAGAAAAAGAAAGAAAGAAAGAAAGAAAGAAAGAAAGAAAGAAAGAAAGAAAGAAAGAAAGAAAGAAAGAAAGAAAGAAAGAAAGAAAGAAAGAAAGAAAGAAAGAAAGAAAGAAAGAAAGAAAGAAAGAAAGAAAGAAAGAAAGAAAGAAAGAAAGAAAGAAAGAAAGAAAGAAAGAAAGAAAGAAAGAAAGAAAGAAAGAAAGAAAGAAAGAAAGAAAGAAAGAAAGAAAGAAAGAAAGAAAGAAAGAAAAAGAAAGAAAGAAAGAAAGAAAGAAAGAAAGAAAGAAAGAAAGAAAGAAAGAAAGAAAGAAAGAAAGAAAGAAAGAAAAAGAAAGAAAGAAAGAAAGAAAGAAAGAAAGAAAGAAAGAAAGAAAGAAAGAAAGAAAGAAAGAAAGAAAGAAAAAGAAAGAAAGAAAGAAAGAAAGAAAAAGAAAGAAAGAAAGAAAGAAAGAAAGAAAAGAAAGAAAGAAAGAAAGAAAGAAAGAAAGAAAGAAAGAAAGAAAGAAAGAAAGAAAGAAAGAAAGAAAGAAAGAAAGAAAAAGAAAACGAACTCCCTAACAGATAAAAAAATCTGGTTTGATTTTTACATAGATACACAGAATGCCAGATTATACCTTAGCTAACTCCTAAAGCTTCACAAAAAAAAAAGTTAAGCTATGTATACCAACCATCCCGGAACAATCCTGCTTCATTTTCTGTCAAGGAGTACTTCATGAAACACTTGAAAATAGGAAAAGGAAAATAGAAAATAGAAGTGGAAGACTTTTTGACTTTCCAGCTAGCTCAGTGGTTTTCAGAAAGACAGAAGTGAATTCCATTTACCTCATATTAAAGAGTAAATCAAATTTTATATATTTCTAGGGGAAAAAAAGCTGATTTTTAGCTTGTGAGCTATAGCTTTGTTGTAGCTTTGTTTCTCTGTGTATCTCTCAAAAAAGAATGCCTCTGTGTTGTCTTTATCAACACTTCAGCATTCCTCAAGAGGGTGAGAAATGAGCAAAGGTATAAAGAAAACTGCCCTGTAGCTTGAGGCGACAGGGAGGGCACCAGGAGACAGCACTGACAGGCAGAGCAGTGCACACGAACAGGAGCTACAGCCTCCTGACTCCGCAGCATTCAGGCAGCTGCATTTGGCTCATAAAGCAATGTTTAACGTGAGCTTTCCCTGTCCTGTGTTAAATAATAGAAGCACCATTAAGACAAAGTAGCAGGCCTTTTAAAGGCAGGAAACCCGTGCCAATTACAATGGTTATGCCTGACTAGTAGATCAGGGTAAATAGGAAGGGCAGCTGAAGAAACAGAGCTTTCTGCAGTAGAGCTCCACAGAAAAGTAACCAAAAAAATTCTAAGCCATTTAAAAAGGGAAATTGCTTTGTGTCACATTGCACTTATATTTGATGCTGGAAAATAAAACAGGTCTCTGAAACACAACAGTTGGCTGCAGCAGCAAGTTCTTCCTGAGCTGAGGAAAAGAGCCAGATGTCTTATAGACAGGCAAGCAGCTGCTCTGCAGACATTTGATTGCTGTTTTATATCCAATATCTAGCTCAAATGTGCCACAGAGCTCTCATTTGTTTCTATCACATAGCTCGTACTTACAGGTTTGGAATCTGACTTTTAAGTTATTGTTACAAATTTGTGTTTAAGCCTCCTTCACCTGCCCTGTTTTACATTCCATCTGTCCTCCTAAACCAGAGAACAAAACAATTATGTTCCTCTATTTAATAAAATGTGTAACTCTAGTTCTTATTTGTCTTTATCTAAAGGAAAAAAATAGTCAGACCTCCCATGACAAATGAAATTGTTGTTGTAACTCTTATCATGACTGGAATAAAAACATATTACTTTTTATTGGGTTTAGCTATTGGCAACCTGTCTTAAAATGTAAAAAATATGTCTTTGTAGTCTTTTTCCTTAAGCAAGTTAGTTCAGTCCCCTACACCACATCTATTTATTAATTATCCTTCCAGTTGGAGAAATGCGCAGAAACACACTGGGGGAAAGTGGAAGATTTAAGCCTGTTGCACATATCTTTATGCTGGCTGTAGGTGGCAGTTCATTATACGGACTCCACCACAGAGTGACCAGCCTGGCAGGTTGCAGACTCTTGGAAGTCAGACAGGTTTTATGGGTGTGCTGCTTTCAAGCATCTGCTGCAACAATAAATAGATTTTCATAGTCTTGAAAAAAGTATAGATTTCCTCTAAGCCTTTCATACAGTTACTGAGTGCTTTTGATTCCCATTCTACAAACAGAACATCGAAATAAAGAAGAAAATGGTATTAAAAAATCTGCTTCCTTTGGACATACTGGTTTGTAAATGCCCTTTCAATATACTAACTACGCAGTTTGACAGTACCTTAAATTTCAGGGTTACATGACATCAGTTCATGTTAACACTTGATCTCATCTGCCCACCAATCTGTCATCTCTGATTAATTTAACTTCCCAACCTCTTAAGCTGCATCCAAATGCTTCCAGATCTAAAATTATAATAATAAAAAAAAATTAGAGGAGTAATTTGCCAGAAAATGTATTTCTCATTTTCTTGCAAAATATTTGTTTTTTTCAAAAGACATGACATGAGCTTGAGGATTTGAAATGGATGATTTAATGTGATTTATTAATGCTAAAGCCATTTGTAAGGCCTGAGTTCTTCAGAACTTAGAAGCCAAATCCATTTCTGTAGGAGGCCGTAGCTCCGAGATTTAAGATCTAGGGTGGATAAGGTAATGCCTTTTACAGTGACTTGGTCACATAGCAAAGTGCTTTCTCCCATTACAACACATTATTTCCTCTTCAGAGATAGACTTGTTTAGCTGTGCTGCAACTAGACCATATTTTTGAGAGAAACAAAGGAAATAAAAAATAATTCCAATTTAATTCATAAATACCCCCCAAACTTTCCTGAAAACATTTGCTGTACACTATATTTCACAAACAGAACATGCTCCAATCTGGCGTGGTACAGTAACCCTTCAGATATCAGCAGTACTGTGAAACCTTATCTCACTTCTGTTACTATGATATAGGTGTGAAATGACAGTGGCAGCATCCTTCAAAATCTCTCATATTTTTAAAGTGTATCTACCTGGTGAAAGGGTTTGCTAGAGTTGGGAGCAGTTTGCCCCAGTGACAGCTCAGCTGTTACTGAATTGCGGTGTGACACTCTCTATTATCAGTTCTCCCACCCTCTTCCTGAAAATAACACTTAGCCATGGTGGTGGTTTGGGGATTGAAATGTCTGGAAATAGTCTTTGAGCCAGAATGTGGTTCCAGAAACTACGTAAAGGTCAGGTCTAGATAATGAATACACCTATGGAAGGTGAGGGTAAATAACTGCTCAAGGACAAGTCTTGAACAGAAAAAAAAGAGCAAACTCTTTACAAAGAGTTTTAAGTAGCTCTAAAAGTGAAATGACGCACTTTTTAAAAAATGCTGTGGGCTTTTTAGTGAATCTGAATGCAGTTCCAAAGCCCTCTTTGTAATACACACTAGTGATGTTGCTACCCAGTAGGACAATTACAGGATGCTACCACTCGTAAGTAGGACTAAGCTACTGCAGAAGGATGGCATGTTTTCCAATTGATTAACAGATCTAAATTAAAAAGGCTCAGGACTTTAGTAGATCAGAAGCAAAAGGAGATAATGTATAGGCTGCTCATGAGGATACCAGCAGCCTGAGGTGTCACAGGAGCTCACCACCACCCTTCAACACCAAACTGCAAGGAGCAGCAGGAGGCTGGATAAAACCAGAGCAGGCAGGGAGGCCGGAGAGCTGAAACTGATTTCCTTTCCTCCAAAGTTATCATCACAGTGCAGATGGCAAGTGCTTTTTCACAGATGCATGGTTTTACCAACTCACGTTCATCTCATAATTTTTTATGAGATCCTCAGTCCTTTTCTGCAAAAGCATATGACAGTTACAGGATCAGCTTTTGCCTGTTCTTGGATAGATGGCTATTGTTGTATAGGTACAGATCCACATTCTTTTTCTTATTGAATTACATCCTGGTTTGCCTCAGATCTCTTTGCTAAATTATCACAAGTATTTTGAGTTTTAATTCTCTACCTGTATTTCCTCCTAACAAAGTATCATTTGCAAGTATAATAAGTCCCCTTACTTTTCCATCAACCAAGTCATTGAAGAAAATATCAACTAATTTTGGAACAAGGACAGATTCCTGAAAGAAACCCACTCAATATATTGCTGTATTTTAATATCTTTCCTTTGCAGCCTTTTCATTTAGACCATATGTTCCTAGTTTACTTATGAGAGTTTTCTAGGAGACCATGTCCAGAGCCATTTCATTAAAGTCAAGATGTGACATCAATGTTTTTATGGAGCCACGTGCAACATTATCCTGTAACAGAATGGTATTATTTTGGCTTGACATGGTTTTTATTAACCACTTCTTTCTCTTTTTGTGCTATTTTCTAAATGTTCACAACCAGCATGCTAATTATTTTTCTACTATTTCTGCAGGAATAGAAATTAACTGGCTTACAATTTTAACCTCTCTCTTCTATTTTTTTTAAGGATAAGATAATCTACTTTATTCTAGATTTTCAGAATATTTTGGACTAGCTGATCACAAAAAAACCTAGCTGTTCACTTGCATAACTTCCTATGTTTTCTTTCTCCTTTAAAGTTCTTGTCCTTTTTATTATGATACCATCTGCTCACAGCTGACCTTTGGAGTGAAAAAAAGAAGGACCTAAATCTATTGTCTTTCCAGACATTGTTTACAAAGTCCTTCACTCTGCAGAGAAGTGGACCAAATCTCCTTAGCTTCCTCTACCTGTTGGTGCACTGACATGATGAGAAGGAAACATCACCTATGCACCACATGGTTTCTCTGCTTTTGACTTCCTCTCTTTGGCCTCATATTTTCACCCATTCATCTTTCATTAAATTCTTTTCCTTGGCGAGTGATCTACAGCTCCTACCCTTCCTCCGCACTGTCATAACTTGCAATTTTGCATAGTTTTCTTTTGCATAGTTTTGCATAAACTTGCATTTAACATAGTTCTTTAAAGATCTGCCTACTGTGCTTAACTCTCTCTCAGAATTGTCTCCCACAGGATCTCACTTACCAGTTCTCTGAATTTCTATAATCTGCTCTGCTGAAGCACGTTGCAGCTCTTCCTGTTTGTCATGAATTCTGCTGCTTCATGATCACTCATGAAGTGCCCGAGTTTCTTTTAACTGTTACTTTTTCCTTCAGGTTCTATCAAATTAGGAGAATCATATTTGGAAAGTGTTATCTCTCTTTGCATTCTCCAACTTCTATATAGAAAATTTCCACTAGAACTTTTTAGAAATTATCCAGAATGCCTGAGGGCAGCTATATTCCTTCCCCAATGTGGAGATTTTTGAAATAAAAGTATGCTGATGGCACTGAGTACTGGGGTTTGGATAATTCTGCTTACAAAAAAATTATCATGTGAATTTCTTGATAAGTGGCTGCCTATTGACTCCCATCAGAATGACAACACTTTTTCTCCTTTGAATTGTTCTCAGAAATAATGAGATAGTCTGACCCTTTTTATTCTTAACCTCAGAACAAGTGATGCCTGCATGTACAGTAGCACATAAGGTAACACCTACGTCTTTTTCTCTGTCTACCTGTCCTGAACAAATTCTACTGTTTATAAAAATATTCCTGCTAGATGAATCATCCCATCAGGTCTTTATAAGGTCTATTAAGTCATAACTTTGAAATGTGTTTATACTGCTACTTCCTCTTGCTTTTTATCCATGCAACTGGTGTTCAGACATTCCTGGGACAGAAAAATGAACCTGATGACAGAAAACAGACTGAAACTCCTAGAGAAGAGCAGACATCTGGCTCTAATAGACACACATCTGGTTCTAAGAGACACACAGAAGAGCAAGAATGGCTGGTGGGACTCCCTTTTATTCCACATATGTGGAAGAAACCACCATTCAGGCTCCTGGACAGTCTCCACCCATTCAGTCTAAGCTGCAGCACCTGAAGCAGAAGTTGCTACAATCAACTCTACCCACAGATTCCATCCTTATGCCTAGTTTTGATGCGTGGTCAGGTTTTCAGTGATAACCCAAAGCCCTGTATTAAATTCTTTTCTGAATTACATCTGAGAATGTAGTAATATTTTCTGTCAAGAACAGTGAGAAACATCTTCTGGGGAAAAAATTATAAAATTAGCCAAATCCCTGAAAGTGTTGAATCATCCAGTAGCCTGAAAAGATCTCTGTATTATTTTACAATGAATCGCAGAGTATCAGATAAATCTCAAAGATTCAAGGAGCATTAATATTGCACAAGGAAGATTAACAAGATGACAACAATACTTACAGGTTACCTAAGAATAATAATTGAAAAGAAGCAGGATTAAAAATTTGATAGAACTACAGCACTGACTGTTAGATGTCTCACATATGTACGTGTATGAACATTAATAACAAGGCTACTCTTTTAAATGAAGCGAGGGTTATACTGGATCAATCCTAGGTTCACAACATGTTCACTGTGAGCAGAAGCTGACCAAACATTTGTTTTTATTTACTGACATAATCTAATGTGATCTCGGAGTCACTCCAGTGGCATCAAGAGAATGAGGAGATTCAACAGCGTAAAACCACACTGAGACTGAAGCCAAATCTGGACTATGCAAATCAGACTTGCAGATCAGTATAACAGTTGGAGCATTAAATGTGTCACGTGATGATCCTTCACACTGAGGGAAAGCAAGGTTATTGGCCTGACAAACAGCAGGTGACTCAGGGTGACTGAGAGATTTCATTTCCCTTCAGGGATTTTTGGAGAGGAATCCCTCTGCAAAGCTCAATCTATAACAGTTTAGAAAGGAATCACCTCCCATTCTGCAATACTGGATTGTCACCAATCCACGTACCCAGAGCACTGCATGTTATATCTGTTCCAAAGTTATGAGTTTGCATGCATGTTAGGAGTAACATTATTCTGAATAATGTGCATGAGAAACTGTTACTGATCACTTTCTCTTAAAATTATATTTTAAAATTCTTTTCATTCGTAAAGAAATAAAGATGTCTACACATCAAAGCTTGCACTGGGCCTTCCACTGACAGTGTTTCAAATTCTGTAGTGTTTGGGAAAGCAAATAAATTCTCTGCAGTTTTTGGCAGTATTGATCTTAAAATAATTTTTTTTTTAATCTGTAATTCTGTAAAATTGATAGCTGTTCAATATTTATACCTGGCAAAACATAAAGATAGTATTTTATAAACTAGAAATTTTTCATAGCTGGAAATTGTTACTAACAAATCTTTCTGTATCTTTGTAAACTATCTGTTGGAAGCAACCTAAAACCTAGCACACTGGATTGAATTATTTATTTTAGAGATAACATTGAAATGTAAATATTGTTAAAATAGCATCATTTTATTCACTGGATATTGGCAATTACATTAAATATATAGTAAGAAAAAAAGAAATCAAATCTTCTAGAAATAAACTGTATCTTTCCACACTCAAAATATTTGAAGTACCTGATCAGTTAAAAAAGGTTTCTGGTGAAGCCAATTTTCAGAGTATACCGTGACTGCTTGCTCTAATTTATAAGTTAAAATGCATCACCTTCCTTGCACTCTCTTACTTGTGTTGGACAGCTGGTGAGCAGACCAAACATACCAAACAGGTATGTGCTGCTAAACTATCTCCCAGGAATTTGCCCTCAGCTTGTGGAGGCACTCTCACTCTTTGGAATGCAATTTTGCTGGATGGTTCTTTGACAAAGTACCAAAAATATGGCAGCTTCCATCTAAAGCAAAACAGAAGACAGTGCTTTGTTGTCATAGCAGACCTAGCTACAGCTTTATGTGTTTTTGTGATATATATATATCTATCTATATATTTTTAGTGTACATATCTTTTAATTTAGCATGTCTTCAATAACCTGATCACACACACACAATTCACACAAGTAGAAGGATACAAATCAATATTAAAAAGATGACCACATTATGAAACAGCACTTGTCAGGTTTTTATATGCAAATAAAATCAACATTTTGCAGGCAGCTCTATGACAAAAATAAAAGTATGTAGGGTTTTGCACAACCCAACAGATGCTATGCCAATTTGAGTAGTCTTGTCCTTCTTAATAGCTGAAGCTTAGCAATACAAAGAACTTCAATAAACAATTATTCAATAAACAACTCATAGCACATGCTTATGAGGAGGTGTACTGGAAGATTTATTTCTATCCATCAATCACATTTGGAATTTATGTAAATAACAGAACAGTCCCTTTTTTGAAAGCTCTGTGAAATTCATTGATGATCATCATTTTTACATACTAGAGACATTAGGATACTCAGCACAGGAAGACATCTGAACTTTTCTTATGAGGCAGTAATTCAATGAAAGCAATAGAAAGAGGATTTATCTTTCTTCTAGATACAACTTTTAACTGGGTAACCAAACACATCAGTCTGGACTTCATTCTGGCATAAGGCACAAATGCTCACTTCACTGTCATGATGAGTTTAAGATCTGGTCTGTTACAAAAGTTCGTGATAGTCTTAGACTTAATTTTGACCAGCAAACATTTAAACATATACATTGTTAAATGAACAAATATAAACAAATATAATCATCAAATGTTCTGATCTCTCTTTTTTTTTTTTAATAAACTAAAGGAACTTTTAATAAATTAAAGGAACTGTTTCCCCACTAGAGATGTATTTCTTAGTCTGTGACAACAGAATGCTTTTGGCTTTCAAAAAATGTCTGCTTTTGAACTCTGCTCTTTTAACAACATTGTAATGAAGTTCAGTAGCACTGTTACAGACTAACATTGGCTACTGAAAAAATAAATTGTTTAACATTTCTTAGATTTTTTCTCAAGCATTCCATGAAGAATATTCATTATTTATGACAAATTCTGGTCAAATTCATTAGGAACATCATATGAGCAGACCATCACCTTTGACTCTCTCCTGCTAAACCCCATAAATATTTGTTGGAGTATAGGTATCAAGATTCTATTTATAGACTGGTCTATAATAAATAATAAAGATGTAAAATAAAACTTGAAAAGATGACCTTTGAAACAAAAGACACATTCAGAACTTGCCACAACCTTGGACAAACCTTTTTTCACACTTAAGGTACCATGATCATTTGATGTCTGTGAAGTACAGTAGGTTTTGAAAAATGATCTGATGCAGCACTATCCTGTTGATAGGTTGTATGTGGGTTGGTGATTCACATATATTTGTTTATCATCTTGCTTTTAGAAGATATTTGCCAATTATATACCATAAATCTCAGCAGATATTCAGTAGGAGACAAAAAAGAAAATGTAGCAGTCATCTGTCACTTTAAATGTCATTAACACTTTACAAAATCAATCCTTCTCATTAAAAAGGAAAATATGTCTGAACACTTGGAGTTTACTTGCTTTTGTAAGGTCTCATGAACATCATTTAAGGTTTGACTCCTGTTTTTTTTTTTAAACTTAAACTTATGCCTAATCCTCCAAACCTCCGTGTGGAAGTGATTTATCCAGTCCAAACCTAAATATATCTACTGCCTCAGATGCCCTCTTTGCAGTCTGTGTTTCTACTGTTTCTAGGCATCTGCTCCACTGTAGTCTTTGGCTGAGTCTGTACCAATATACAAACAGGGCCAGGGGATCTGTCTACATGTTGGCATGTAGTTGTTCACACCAATAATTTGCTGGAATGCTCTATGGATTTACCCCAGACCAGCTGGCATTTCTCCTAGGTATGATCTTAGGTTAACAACGAGCAGGTGACCATATCCTGCAGTATTGGTGCTGCCTCTTTGTTTTGTGTTGTAAGAGAATTCAGTCCTGTGGCCTCAGTGCCAGGTGGCCTCAAGGACAGAGAGCAGCCCTTGGCCTGCTTTGTTTACTACTGGAGTCGTCACCACATTTTCAGGCAGTTCTTGCACTTCTACAAAGCTATCAAAGTTCATCCCTTCCGGGAATTAGTGGAAGGGTATGTGAACTGCATTCCATCCTTGGTATGGCACATCCCTCGCCCAAACCAGCTTCTCTCTAGTAAGACTAGTTAAGAAGGACCTTCAAATGAATAACATGATTCCTAAAAAGTGTTACTCCTTAATCTTAACTCCTAACTTGTGCTTTTGAAGGCTTTGCCTATTATCAGTAGGCTACAAATGACTTCCAAAAGCGTTCCTCCACAAACCTAACATTGTCTCTAAAACAAACTGCCATTTTGTACCTGGCTACCTAGCTTAAGGTGTTTGCTGTCTGAAGCACTGATTTCCTGATGGTATATATTTAAAACGTTCTCCACTGTTCAAAGCCATAACTTGTGGTATGAATTGAACATCAGTGCACCAAACTAGTTAATGCCTCTAAATACTAAACCCGTAGGCCCTTAGATACGGCACTGGTGCATGCTGCTTCTTTCTTATTGAGAATGTACCAAACTGTCAGAAAGTATTTGATAAAATATTCTAGTCCTGTGTGGTCCTTGCACAGTTACAAGAGACCTACCTCACTTCTGTCTTTGTTATGAAAAGTCATTTTAAAATGAACAGAAAAAAAATGCCTAATGTACTACCGGAGTACTCATAAAAAAACTCCAGCCTCCAGTTTAAGCAAAGAAAACTAACAAACTCCAACCTACTCAGGGTGATAAAATGTGCCAAAACTACTGAGCCCAGAAGAGAATGTAATTTACATAAAACAGAGGCGTAGAAATAATTTTCCAAGTTATAACCTGGATTGTCAAACTTCTGCAATGTACAGACTAGGGAGTCATAATTTCAAGAAGTGATTTTAAGATGCTGTAGTTACACTTCATTTCTAATATAATCCTATTTCTTTGTTCATTTCCTGCATGACATTTACCACACATGAAGTCATTGTGGGATGTACAGTTATAATTATGTATCTACTGGTGAATTACATGCAGTTAGACTCACAGAACTGTTTACCCAAAAGAAGTGACTGTTTTATAAAGGGTGATTTTAATCATTATTCACAGAATTGTTATTTTTAAGGGACAGTTAATCTGATAACTGTTCTCTGGCTTCTTGAGTAATTGTTTTAAAGAAAGCTTGCTCATACCAAGCCCAGTACTGAAATTCCTGCATGAAATACCAGCCTGTGCTTTCTAAATAATTCTCAAGCAGATGAAGAAATAGATAAAATTGAATGCCAGAGACATTCGTTATATGATTAACAGTAAATGTGCTTCTGTGTGAAATGCACTGATGCCAATTATCCATACACAACATACTATCCAAATTCTACTGACAGTATCTGCATCTGGAATCCTCAAGCTATCTTTCAATTGCTACTTTTTCATTCCATTTTCTAGAAGGATATATAATTTACCTCTGCCATAAATAGTGTGTACATTGATGTATCCTATTTTCTGGCAATGATTTAATATTTCATTGGAATTGTCTTTACTCAGTCTTTAGAGCACCATTTGCTTCATTTGCTGCCAATGTAGCTCTTAACTAACCTCTAACACACCCTTTTCATAGGAATAAGGATTTTTCTGCAGACTGTCCTGCTCTACTGCTCTCTTAGCCCACAGATAATTTTCCTACTGAACAGTTCAATTACACCTCAGGCTGTAGCTTAACAAGCAATTCTTTAAGCAGCAGTCTCATTTAAGCAGCTACTGTTCCTTCCTTCACTTGTTCCTACTCCAGCTTTTTGTGCAGCCACATAGTGAAACAGTTCAGCAAATGCATTCACATTTTCACGTGCTCCTTCTAACCCTGCCCAAACCCCAGTGTGACTCACTCTGCAGCCTCCCAGCAGTTAGGACAATGTAAACTGAAAATATGTGAACAAGAGGTGGAGACCAAGGACCAAGCTTTTGTAAAAGCTAGCTCTTCTACCAAAAGAAATGCCTTTTGAAAAGCACCCTTCTCTACTCATACTCACCTTTCAAATACTACCACGTAACAGAATCACTTCTGAGTTGGAAGGGACCCACAAGGATCGGGTCCAACTCCTCACCTGTACTGGACAGCTCCAAGAGCCAGATCATGTGCCTGAGAGCATTATCCAAACACTTCTTGAACTCTGTCAAGCATCGTGCTTTGACCTCTTCTCTGGGGAGCCTGTTCCAATGCCCAATCCCCCTTTGGGTAAAGAACCTTTCTGTAGTATCCAACCTAAGCCTCCCCTGACACAACTTCAGGCCATTTCCTCGTGTCCTGTCACTGATCACCATAGAGAAGAGATCAGTGCCTGCCTCTCCTCTTCCACTCACAAAGAAGTTGTAACTGCAATGAAATCTCCTCTCAGTCTCCTCTTCTCCAGGCTGAACAGACCAAGTGACCTCAGCTGCTCCTCTTATGGCTTCCCCTCAAGGCCATTCATGTTGGAGTACTTTAGTATAATACAACAGAAATAATACAAAATAGGTTTTAATTCATTCTATAGGAGAAGAGAAACTCAAAGGAAATTAATTTTTTTCCCAAACTATTTAGAAATCCTTGACTGCAAAAACAACTTATATTATCAAGTCATGGTGGTGGCAAACTCCTTGAGGTGACGCCTGAGTTGCTACTTTGAATGAGACTGCATTAAAGTAATGGAAAACAAACATGATCTGTGATGGGGACAGGAACGTCTTCTGTCTCTGTCAGCATACTAATTTGCTTAATTAATATCATCTTCTTTCACATCAAGACTGTGGCTCTGTGGGCATGCACACTGGCAGCTACAGGTCAAATTTGCCCTGGCTGGATCCCATGATTGTGTCACTCGGGCTGATAAACCTGTTTTGCTGGAGAACTGAGGAGTTGTCACTCTGCAAGAAAGATGCCCTTAGACTTGAGACAACAAGGAGAGATGCATGCACATATGCACACAGCTTCTCTTAGGCAGACTTTACCATTGATCTCAATAGACCCCTCTCAGGTCTGCAGCGGCAAGACTGTGCATGCCTTTGAGTTTTGTGCAAAAATCATGGCAGTGAGGGAAGAGGAAGTGTGTTGGAAATGCTGTGATATGACACTGATCCACGCTGGAGGTCTTGTCAGATACCCCTGAGAGCAAAAGTGGTGGTAGGTATTAAGGCACTAGTTTGTTTCTTCTGCTTGTCAGGAAGCTTTTAGTATTTAAGGCCATAAAAAGCCAAAAGCCAAGACAGGATGCATTAGGGTTTAGTACCTCATAAGGTCTGGAGCTGAATTTTCTTCTTCCCAATCCCTGTAAATAAATCTGATAAGCTAAATAACTGCCTACTGTTGTTGCCAGTGCCTAAAGACAGATTTGCAGGAAACTACACTGCACAATCCTTTTCATAAACTGATCAAACGTCAGTCTAAAATGGGTTAGTTTGTTTACGCAGCTTCTCAAAGTGAAAGGTTGTTCCTGCATTGCAATACTCTGAGAATTAAGAATATCCATTGAACTTCCCACTTAAATCTACTCATGGTTCTTTTGAACATATATATGTTCTTGTTCAAAAATGTCCTTAAGTAGCTCTTTTCTGTCCCTGGTGTCCTTCTCAGTGTGTTTAAGGACAAAAAGCATATCCTTTCAGTCTTTCTTTTCCTTAGTTGTATAATTCAAGACCTTCTACTATTACCATTTTTCCTTAGACTCCCAATTTATCCAAGCATCACAATAACCTGTCTCTATACCTGTCTTGGTATGAATTTGCCTTTCTTAAACACTGACAACTAGAATTGTACAGATCTTGAAGAGGCAGAAACATCAGGGTTTTGACAAGTTAGGCATGATCTGCCAGTCTGGCTCTAACCCAGCAACTTAAACACAGTCACAAAGACAGTCTCTGTGGGAGAGCAGTAACCAACAGAGTATGAAATGTCTCCCTTATTTCCCCCATGTCTGTTTGTAAAGTAAATATCACCCTTCTGAATATTCTGAAAGAATTCCAGAAGTCTGGCACACTGTCTTTTTTCCCACCTGTCTCTAGTATACACATACTCTTGATCCTCCCCCTGACAATATAAATTATACTTCTTTACTAGAGTGCTTGTTCCAGATCAGTTCCTGAAGACTGAAACAATACAATGTAGGCAAATCTACCAGCCCGTTGCTCTAGGTTGGAATTCACTGAATTTTAAATTTAGCAACAGTTTGGACCAAAAAAAAAAAAAAAAAAATTGAAAGGAAATTAAAGCCTGTAGAATTCTTATCATTTTTCCTTGTCTGTTATTCCCTTACTCTTATCTGATCTCAGCCCCTTTATGCAACAGCAGAAGCCTGGGATGTGGTTTTTCTGTAGGTGCTTTGACTGCTTGCCGGAGCTCTAAGCAGAATAAAAGCATCTTACAAGTCCAGCACTTCGACAGCCTTGCTGAGACTCAGCAGTACAAGCTTTCCATTCCAGTCTTGCTGAAACTGCAGAGTGAGCAGATATATCTCTTTACAGGAAAATAAACTAACATTTACATAGAGTAATAAGGTGATCACACTTATAACTACCTAATTTCCAGTATAAGGATCAATTTATTGGTAGGAGAGCGCAGGCTGAAAAAGTGTTCCAAGAGCAGTTCCAAGCACAGGAGTATCAGAATATAACCATAACTTTTTTACTAAACAAGTGATTCTTTCATTTTGAGGGCATGACAAAGAGAGCCACAAATCTGGTCCTTTATGTTTCAAAATAAACCTGTCATCACAAATATAAACCATGAAACTTATTAATTTCTTTCCTCTGAATTCCAAAGATGCTAGTCAACATGGTAAAGCAAGTTAGTTTAGTTAAGTGTGCTAGGTAGATGCTTATTTTTCTTTCCCTTTTTATTTGATAACTAGTTTCTTCTTTTTTTATGAGAATAACTACATCAGATAACGTTTCAAAATGTTAAAAAGGAAATTAAAATGATATTAAAAAACCCCACAAACTAGAAGCAAAACCTGTCCATCAAATACTCAACAATTAAATCTATCCAGAAACAACAACTTGAAAGGAAAATCAAAAAGTGGACATGGTTTCAGATTTTGGTCTAAAGTCAATCTCTAAACTCAGTGGAGCAATTTTATAGGAAAATCAAATTCAGCTGAAATAAATACTGAGTATTGTAAGTATCCTTTAATTTAGAAATATCTCCAGTCACTGATTTTGGGTTTAGATCTATGTTTTACACTTTTTTTATTTTTTTATATTTTTTTCAGATGTAACTAATTTTCTACGACTTATTTGTCTTCATTCTTATGTAAAACCAACTATATACCCCATGTTGATAAATTATGAAAAAACAATTTTAATTGCAACAGCAGTCAACATCCATGTTCTACCTGCACCACTGGAGTGCAGATAAAAATCAGCCTGAGACTGTCTCAGTTAACTGCTTGAATATGAAATTAATCTGAAGCTCACAGGAGTTACATGTCAAACATGCAGAGTCTTTAAGAAGCAACGGGAAAACTCGGTAGTCTCTTTTACTACAGGAGATCATTGGAAACACTCCTTTTAAAAAATCCCTTTTCTAATACTCCAATACAAGTTCCATTTGTTGACATGCCTTCTTTGTTGACAGTAAAAACAAGGCTGGGGAGTGACTCCAAATTACTGATTGTCCAGAAGGCTTGTTCTCCTGCATCATGGCAGTTTTGATCTAGGCTGACTAGCAATCTGTGGGCAATGCTAGGCATAGTTTGGGGGACACAAGGGATCAAGAACTATTTCCAGAAGGCACCAAGAGCTGCAGTGGGTTCCAGTGGGTGCAGTGGTTAAGTTTTGAAGGGACCACTGGAGGTCATCTAGTCCAACCTCTTTGCCTCTATAGGGTCCCCTAGACCATGTTACTCAATATTGTGTCAAGACAGTTTCTGAATATCCCCAGAGAAGGAGACTCCACAATTTCTCCAGGCAACCTGTTCCAGTGCTCAGTCACCCTCAGAGTACAGATGTTCTTCTTCATGTTCAGGTGGAAGTTCCTGTGCATCAGTTTCTGCCTGTTGCCTCTTCTCCTATTGCCCACCCTACACAGTCGTCCAGTACTACTCTGGGAAGCTTATCACCACCAAAGATCCATACAGTCTTCAGCCATGACCTGAATGTTTTACATTAACCAACTTTCCTCCAAAGGGCTGCCACAAAATCCTAGCATCACTTCAGTGAAAAATAAAATAAACTAAAAACTCCTTCCCAACTGAGAAAGTCAGATTGTGCATTGTAGGTCTGGAAGGGCCGAAGAAGAGACAAATGTGACACATTTGGCCTTTATCATTTTGCATCAGGGCCAGAGAACATTGATGATGAGTTTGTTAAGCAGAAGTCAAAAGGACTTCCACGTGATAAAGTATATAAATAAATATCAGAAAGCTAGGAAGAATATTAAGGAATTTATGTGGGTAAGGACAAAATGAATATTATATTCTATGTAAAACAAAGCATTTTCATGCTGGAAGAAGGCAGCTTCTTGTCTCAGAGAAGTGAATCAGAGATCATCTCTTAATTAGTTGCAGTACTCAAGGAAGGACATGCAGCATCCCTGTTAAAATAATTCTTCCCCCATATACATTAGTCTCTGTAGCTTCTTTGAATATGATCCTTTTTGTGGAAATATCAGAAGGGTTAAAAGGACAGGGGAGGTGTAGAAAGAAGCATCAATGTAAGGGCATATTCCCAAATTAGCCCAAACAGACACATTCTCTCTTAACTGAGAGTCACAGTGACATAGGTATTCAATAGTTCTGGTGCTCTCAGCCTCCTCCTGCTCCAAACACTCCATCATTTTACCAACACATCACTGACTTGCTTCAGTATGTTTACGTTTCTCTTTTACTCAAGAGCCAGAGATGGACCCAGCATGACATATGTCTTTTACCAGTGCTTAGTAGAGGAAAAAGATCACCTTCCTCCACCTGATGGCAATGCTTCTCTCCTCATGCAGCCCAGGAGGCTGCTGGCTTTTGTTGCAAGGGGGCTTCGCTCACTCATAATCAGCTGGTTACCAAGAAGGTCACCTATTTTTTTTTCTGCACAACCTTGCCAGATTTTGAGCAAGATGAGAAAAGGATAGTTTGTCAAGTGAATTAAAAATCACAGAATATTTGCACGTATCTCTCCAGCTTAGCCTTAAAATGATAAACCTGCCACTGAATCAAATGCTAGAGCAAATAACACACTGCCTTCTGGCTACTTTCAGCAAGTCTCTAATGTGGCCTTGTAATGTGCCATCATGCAAATGTGTGACATAGTTTGGGATCTAATCAAAAAGGCACTTTTCCTTGAATGAGCAAAAACAATTGCACACAAGTTGATCCTATTCCATGAATAATATTTCCAAGAAATATTACTCCATAAATTATACTCTTATTCCATGAATAATATTAATGATAATAGCTAGAAACCTATGAACTAGATAGAAAGGATCTTGGTGTATTTTCAGAAATCACATTTTTTCTATCTCTAATAGATGTTAAACTTGCATAATTTTCCAGGTAAATATGGAGATCTTGAAAAATATTCTTCCATTCCATAATCAGATAATTTTAGAAACCCCACACAACACTGAATTTTACAACACATTGAAGAGAAACTTTTCTCTTTATTTTACTCAGGTCCTTTAGAATGGCAATAAAAATAAATCATAAAGTCATAGGTTGGTTTAGGTTGGAAGAGACCTTGAAGATCATATAGTTCCAGCTCCCCGGCCATGGGCAGGGACACCTTCCACCAGATCAGGCTGTTCAAAGTCCCATCCAACCTGGCCTTGAACACTTCCAGGGATGGGGCATCCAGAGCTTCTCTGGACAAACTGTTCCTATGTCTCACCACCTCCACAGTAAAGAATCTACTCTCTTTCTATGGAAAGTCTTGTTCAGATATAATTTTTTTCAAAAAGCTTTGATACATTGCAAAGGCTTCAGAAAAATCACTCTGTGAAGCTTCAGTAAGTCAGTATTTAACACAGAGTGACTGGTAGTGATGCTGCAGTTAGGGGGTTGTAATTTTCATGATTATAATATGAACATTTAGAGAAGAATATTTAGGGAAATAAATTTAATTGTTATATAAAAACTCAACCTAGAATAATGTTGCTTGAAATACCAAGTGCTTGTCTACTATTTTAATTATAAATGCACTTCAGCATGTTAACTTGAAGTAGCTAAAGAAGGTTTTGATTTCAAAAAGCAGCAGCAACAGCACCCATCTTTCTGCAGGCTGTAGGATGATTAGGCTGCTGGCTAGATATCCCTAAAAGCCTGTGGTCATCCCAAACGCAGACCCACTTGGCAGAGACAGTGGGAACCACAACTATTCTTACAGCACCATGAGCACTGAGGGCCAAGTAAGCTGGCAAATCTGACCAGAGACCTATAAAAGAAGGCACAGCAATTGACATTTTAAAAGAGAGATGATAAACAAGTCCTAAAGGTATATGGAAAGGAACATGATAAAGCATTAATTTGGACAGCAAATCGCTCTCAAGTCATACTAAGTGATTGTGGAAAATTAGGTAGCTGGGGTGAAATTCATGTTTCAGACATGGAATATTGCTTTAATTCCTAACAAAATTAATATTATTCCAGACTTAATATTTGCTATGTGTCATCTGCATTTACAGCTCAACTGATTATTTTTCTCTGACTTGTTATAAATTTTTTTTGCAATATTACTCTGCCCTGTGTTAGCAGAATGCCTCTGCAGACTAAGCACTGCCACAGTCTAAATGGTAAATGCTAGTTATAGTAAATGAAACGTGACAAGCTGTTGTGGTAATTGTATTGTACATGCAAAACCACCATTCCAGGGTAGCTTGTGTATATTCATACAGTCTTTGGGGATCTGATGTTTTGCAGATGAAATTTTTTCTCTGTAGGAACAGAATTTTTTTCCTCGTTTACCCAATTTCATTGATGTTGCAGGTCTCACCAGTAACTCAGTAACATCATACAGTAGAAGAACAGAGTGGTCAAACAAGCATCAGAATAAAAATGGAAAGAAAATAAATCTGTAATATGGAGCATATAGAAAGATTTGTGCTTACAGAGATGTTTTAAATTCTTAGCCTCCCTTATTAGGAAAGTTCCATAAGGCATTTACTGGGAGGTGGGGTAAAGAAGCAAGCAAAAAAACCCAAACCTAATTGTTCATAATTCATTATATATGATGAAGATGAAAATAATGACTAATATTTCACTCATATAGCCCATTTCCAGAAAATAAAAAAAGGAAGATTTAATGGTTGTGTTTTGGTTAGTTTTTTTCCAAACTAATTAAGCAAATCCACCAGCACCAGAATTGCAATTGCAATGAACTTTGTGCCTTCATATGAAAAGCAGCACTTACAAAGCATCTATTAATTTTGAAGCTTTTTACACCACATATAAGGAGGAGACACTCTTTTAAGTCTCATAAACAAGTGTTAAACAAGTGACTGCCAGAAACAGGAATGGCATGGCTCCTACAGATTTTTTCCTATACCCTTCACTCCACTCCTCTTAGTGGCTAGACACTGGGATGGATGAACCATACTGCAATTCTTAGATATTCCCATGTTCACAGGACAAAGAAAACACTGCTGAGTGCAGAGATTTTTCTCCTACTTCTCAGACACGTCATCCAAAATGACACTTCCACCTTTTGCCTTTACACGTCTTCTCCCAGTGCTATAAAAAGAAATGTGATCCCTTTCACTCATTTTCTTCTTCTTCTAGTGCATGGTCCATAATAACCATTTTGAAGAAGTACTTTAAACTGGAGGAATTTACATAATAAATAAACATGCTTTGTTCCATTAGGTACATATTATAGATAGTATCTTGGCTTTGCTTTAGAGCATGGAAAAGTTATTTCTCAATACAATGTCCTCAGTGTGCTTCCACAAGTTTCTACACTAATATGCCATCACATTTTTAAAAGTATACTCTTTTCCACGTGTCGTGGTTTTGCCCACCAGCCCATCCCTGGGGCTGAGGATGGTTTTGTCCAGATGATTTCCGGACAAAAAGGCCAATCAAAAGTCCAGTGACGCCTTTGCTAATTACATCTTTAAGAAAACGGAAGAGAAGACTTGTGGCGCAGTTAAAATTAGGGGCAGCAGCCATGTAAAGAAGCGGCAGGCCCGAAGAGGGCCAAGTCCCTCTCCTCCCCCGTCTTGGGCCGGGGGGGGCAGGTGCAGCACTGAAGCCCTCCCTTTCTCTCTAGTAAGAGAGTGAAGAAAAAAATTTAAAAAGACGAACTGTTTGGACAGAAACCCCTGTGGAAGAATTCCAGCCGAGAGATAATGGAGCTTCCAAGGTCGAAGCTGGCAGCCGGAGGAGAGAGAAGAAATTTGAAGGGGGGAGAGCTGTTTCTTTCCTTTTCGCTCTCTCCCTTCAGCAGGGTAAAGACTGATAAATAAATCCCTGCCACCTATGAAAGTTTGTTGGGGTGAGGAGACCCCCGTGCTGCTTGTGGAAGAATCTACATTGAAATAAGTTGATGTATGAAGAAACCGAGACTTCATGAGAAGGACTGGGGTGAGACAGAGTCCTGTTGAAGACTTTGTGACCCTTGAAGGGAATGATGCTTACGGACCCTTGAAGGGAATGATGCTTACGGACCCTTGAAGGGAATGATGCTTACGGAGCAAAAACGGCTCGGATAAACTTAGGATCTCAGTGAGAGATCCATGCTGCTGATGCTGAAGATTTGTAACCCTGAGGGAAACCCACGCTGGAGCGATGACGGCTCAGGTGGGATACTGGGATCTGTGTGTGGGATCCATACTGCTGTTGAAGATTTTGTGACCCTGAGAAAGCCTTACACTGGAGCAGAAGTGGCTTGGGTAAGGATGTTGGGATCCATGTGTGGGATCCATACTAGACTCATGATGGAGAGGTCTATCAAGGACTGTTCTCCCATGGGGAGGGACCTCCATAGGGAAACAGGGGTGGACTCTTAAGCCATTATCCCCTGTAACCCTGTGGAAGAAGATCCATGGTAGGCAAGTGTCCCCTTGCAAGCCCATGGAAGAGAAGACCCTTCAGGACCTGGGTAACCCCCAGCCTTTGGTCTTAGCCCAGGAGGAGGGTAGGCCCCCTGGAGGCCAACACAGAGCGAGAGAGAGAGATGAAAGAATTCCAGCTGCAACGAGAGTACTGTAGAATTACTGGAGACAGAGCTGAAACTCTGAAAATGGAGATTAAAACCACTTCTCCTCCTTGGACTGGTATAAAGGAGGGGGAGTATTTCTGTAAATATATAGCACTTTAACTTGAATAGATATTGTTGTAGATATAATTCTTTAGTTTTTAATTTATTAGTACTTTTTGTTTTACTAGTAATAAATGTTTATACTATTTTCCCCAAATCCTGTCTCTCTTTTGTCTGCAAAAACCTTCTCTCAACTAGTAGTAATTGGGGGGGGGGGGGGGGTGGAAAGCAAATTAACCCAAAGCAAAACCATGACACCACGGCTAAGTCAGTTGTTTGTAATTACTGAAATATGTAATGACTCTATGACAAATAATAAAAGTGTCTTAGGTCTCAAGTAACGACACAAATGTGTTATTAATGCTCACTGAAGTAAGACAGTTGAAACTTTATTGGCAAAGTTGATTAATCATCCTCAGGATAATTACTTATGACATATAAAAAGAGAGGCAAAATGCCTTTTCTGCTGAAGTAATTGAAAAAATAGGAAAAATGTACCCTTACAGACTTGATAACAGGCTGGATTTTCTCCAAGAGATTTCTACAAAACTGTTTACTAGTAAGATATGAAATTACATGGGATGAGATTTGGATCCTGGATAAAGCAGAGGGTTAATCAGAAAAAGTTTTATCCTACATTTAAGTATTTGGAAGGATCCAAGTTTTTCAAATGGATACAGTTTTTACAAATTATCTTGAGTGGCATTTCTGTTTAAATCTGCGACACGGAATTGTTAGGATTTGAAGCTAAGAACTTAGCTGTGCCTTCAGCAGAGTCTGTATGCTTTGTTTCAGCTTGCACACTCAAACAGAAGACAATTAGCCCCTGCAATTGGATTTTAAGAGAGCTGAAGCAATTTAAAGCTCCTAGGAGAAGTTGTACTGACAGTCCCGGAGCATGCAGCATCCCTCAATTGAGGCAAAGCACGGTCAGGAACAATGCCAGCTCCTGCTAGCTGCCTACCTGCATACCATTTCTCCACTCCTAAGGAACACCAGGTTTTATTTCTATTCTGGGAAAAAAATCTTTGCAAGATTTACTCAAAGGCGACAGCTAGAGTATTGCCAGAAGATTAGAAGAAGAGAGAGCTTCAAAAGATAGACTAAGCAGAAAGAATTGCCTTTGTCCCTGGGATGTGCCTATCCATACTTAGCTAAGTTGTTGTCAAGACTTAACTTGGTTTCATTGCCTTAAAATGGTCCCCAAAGAGAGCTCCTGTTCAAACACATTTTGAAGAATAAAAGCCTTACTTTGAGAGTAATGCCACCTACACAGGCTTGAAATAAAGGGGCCAATGCCTGTTGGGGGCTTGGAAATTTTTTAACACCTTTTCCTTTAAGAAAAGTCAGAATTCTTTTTTCAGCACCCTTCTTAAATATTTACCAGGAAAGGGAAATAACAAATCATACTGTCAGTGATGCTATTGGTGAATTTTTCAAGAGACAAGTGAGTGGTTTGTTGTGATGTTAAGTGCCTGATGCAAAGAGTTTGTTCATTTATTTACTACGATGTATGTCCACACTACATCTTAGAGTGTTTTGGAGAAAGATGTAAACCTCAAGAAAAATACACATCAAAAAATCTCAGAAGTGAAAAAAAAATAAGTTTTCCAAATGTTTTATCACATTAATTAAAAATATATAATGAAAAATTTATAATAACCATGTGCAAAAATAAAAGCATCTTTATTAGTGATAATATTTTCAATTTTGGATAAAGATGACATAAAGGTTGTAAAATCTGCCATGTCAGTAAGGGAAACAAAATAAATATCTGCAAACCCAGAAACATAAATATTTTGAACACTAAATTAAGCTCAGAAGTTTTGGTCCAATTCCCAACTGTCAACAAAAGTATATTTCAGTGCATTCAAACTTTACAAAGTAAAAAATTTAAGAAAATGCTTTGTGACATTTTGATCCATAAGAAGCACTCAGTATTGCCAAATGCAGTAAAAACCACATTGAAACATGAATCTAAGACCATATCATGTTTCAACTTTATTTTAACCCCATTTTAAGCTCTTGGCCTAAACTAGTTTTTTTCCTACTTACTAGCTTTGATAAATGCCTCCCTGAAAATTCCCCTTCCAGCTCCTAAGTGTGCTGGGATGGGATTTACTGTCTTCATAACAGACCATGGAGTGCTGTGTTTTAGATTTGTGACCAGATAACACACCAGGGGTTTAGCTATTGTAGGCTGAGGGTGCACAAGTGTTTGGGAGGGGACTCAGTCAGGACAGATGACCCAAACTGACCAAAGAGATGTTGCATCCCATATAGCATCGTGCTCAGCATTACAGCCCAGGGATGTAGCTGTTGTCTGAGACTGGAGAACACCAGTCTGCTGGTGAGTGATTACCTTTGTATCACCTGCTTTTCTTTTCTTTTTTTTTTTTTTCCACTTATCAAACTTTTATAAAGAGTTAAATCTCTGTCCATGAATTTTCCACACTTTGGCCCTGTGATTCTCTCCCCCATCCTGCTGTGGGAAAGTGAGTGAGCAACTGGGTGGAAGCTTAACTGCTAGCTGGGGTCAACCTACCACACAATTTTTGTCTCTAATGATCATGTTAGGCTTTTATCAGAGCTGCCTGTGTTTTCTCAGGAAAGCACAGAAAGTTGAATTTGATTGACCTGATACAAAGCTGTGATGCTTCTGCTCCTGGCACAGGAAAAGCTGAGAGAGCCAGAGGGAATGTGAGAGCCCTGAGAAATCCATCTTGCTGGTCCTGTGCTTTCCAGATCCTTGCAGAGAGGTAGATGCAGCAACTGCTGATGCTGTTGGAAGAGTGTGCTCCATCCTGTGCCCCCACTCTCCTCCAAGGACAGCCTATTTTGCACATTCCATGCATATTTGCACATTCCATTTGCAGAGACAGCAGCAGCAGCCAGCCTGGCTTTCCAGGGTTCAGAAATGGGAGGATTAGGCAGCAGTGCCTATGCTAAATTGATGCCCCAACAACCTGTACTCCTGGGGAGAAATTTTGCCTGGGCTCATAGCCAGCCTTGAACTTCAGAATGCTTTTAGTAGATAATTTAATCTTCCACTGCCTTCAAGGTGCCATTGCCTAGAGAATAAGAATAATGCATCACTAGCCCTCTTGTGTAAAAACTGTGACAGAGATGAAACCACTGCTTCTTGCCATTTAGGGATTCCCCTCTTCAGAGAACACAATCTATTATGAAGAATGAGTAAAAAACCATCTAATCTTCAAAACCATATGATGTGTAACTCTTGATGTGTAACTCATTAGCAACTAAGAGTCAGGTAATTTCATGAGCTCTTAAGGTTTGGAAATTGGTTTGTATTTTGCATTGGAATAATATACTATCTTTTGGTTTCAAGAATGGCACCCTACCAAAACTGTCTCTTTTAGATCAATACCAGGTTTTCATTTCAGATCTCTATTGCTATCTACTATCAAAAGTGACTAGAATGCCTTGTATCTCATAAACCTATTGCAAAAACTTCCTCAGAATCAATACCTCATTGCAAAAATGCCTTTCCAAACAGTCCTATATTCTCCTGGATATTCTTAAAGTGATACAAGGTTTCTTGTATTTGAACTGAGAGTTGAACATTTCAGTACTGGTAAAGCACTTTAATAGATTTATTCTGATACTTACCTGATGTTCTAGTGAGCTGCTGTTTGGAGTGCTAAGTTTTTTTTACTTCTGACTAACTTATTCCTGAAGATAGAATGTCACCAAATTTGTGAGGAAAAAGGAAAAACAACAACAACAACAAAAACAAAACCAAACAAACAAACAAAACAAAACAAAAAAAACAAACAAACAAAAAAAAAAAAACAAAAAAAAAAAAAAAACCAAAAAAAAAACCGGGACACAAATCCCTAAAAATGAGAAACAGGGTGTGAAAATTTCACAGTGGTCTGAAAAGCCAGAGGAGAAGAATGAGACCAAAACCATCCAGGTGGCTGCTTTTAAAACAAGCAACAGCTCACAATTCAGATTGACTTATGACTGATACACAGAGAGAAGAACTAAAGTACAGATAAAGTAACTCAGACAACAACTTTCCAGTGCAATCTTAACTGTAATGAGCATGTGATTGCAAAACCCAGCAACTGATAAATTAATTCTTGAGAAAGCCAAAAACACTCAGAAAGATTTAAGGAATTCAAAACCAGACTTACTAATGAAACTTTTGGAGAAAGAAGGATAATGATGTTCAGCAATGTGATTATATTCCTGTTTTTTGTAGTGGCTGACTTTGACCAGGCATACCTATATACAGTAATAGAGGGGAACATTTCTTGTAATTTTTTATATCACCACCTACAGATGATGCTCTGTGTATTTATAACGAGATCCTCCAGCCCTTGCTGTTCTCTTTTTCATCCTCCCACTTCTTTTATTCAAGTAATAGGAAAGCGATAGGCTAAAAGATAAATGAAAAAGATCACAAGTGTTTCAAGAATGCAAGAATTTAAAAGTACCTCCTGTGTATTTTGTAAATGTGACTGGCAGGCTATTCACCAATTAAACCTGGATTTCTAATGCCAAACTGCTGATGTAGAAGCTGCTGACTGAGATGACCATAAATTCCCAATACAAATTCACTTTCCACCCACCTCAGAGCACAGGGGCTGATTGATATGGACACCTTGAGTGAGAAGTACTTATAGGATCATAGAATTACAGAATGGTTTGGGTTGGAAGGGACATTAAAGATCATTTAGTTTCAACACATGGGCAGGGACACCTTCCATTAGACCAGGTTGCTCCAAGCTTCATTCAACCTGCCTTGTTCACTTTTGGACAGATGTTGGCACTGGTTGTGTCTGCTTGGCTGGGTGGTGCTGTGTGTCCAACCATCCTGGTCCCCAGGAGTGTGCCTTCAGCCACCACTAGCCAACGTGAGATATAAGTCATTCCCTGAGCTGTGTAAAGAAGCAAGCCCAAGCAATGCAGAGATGGGGAGCTGAGCTGCAATGCTCTGGGGAGCACAGGAGAGCGTATTTACTCTGTGGCAAGTCTTCACTGCACTCTTTCTGTGCACATCACCACATCACCAGTGACTCAGCAATGCCAACAGAGGGGAATACAGAAACCTGGTGGAGTGGATTGAAGGAACACAAGAGAATTTGTGCTGGAAAGCAGGAACTTCAGCTACTCATCCTTTCCAGGCTGTCAGCCATTCACCAGTCAGAGCATATGGTCAAAAGAATGGTCCTTGCCCTCCCCAGATTTGATGCACCTCTTATTGCTTTTTTATTTTTTTTTGTTTGTTTGGGGTTGGGGGGTTGTTTGTTTGTGGTTTTGTTTGTGTTTTGTATTTTAATTTTTGTTCGTTTCATTTAGTTCCTTTTTTTTTTTTTTTTTTTTTTTTAACCTGCCCCTCTTTCCTCCTTTAGTTTTGTCATGTCAGACTACATGGCTCAACCTGTGATGCTCTCATCATATTCTTCCTCCATCTATTTGAGGAAGGGGAGTGATAGAATGGATTGGTGGGTACCTAATGGCCAGCCAAGGACTACCCAACACAGAGATGTAGTTTTGTTTTGCTGAAAATGGCTTGCAGTTGTTTTGTGTTACATAAAGTTTAAATCAAGCAAGGTGAGCACTTCCACTCTTCTTGTATCCCCATGGAGGTGAAACTGGTTAAAAAAATAGCATTTTGAACATTTTAACATTAGGGAAAAATAGGTGAGGCACTTCACCTGTGTCCTAAAGCATTATATGCCTCCTGAAACAGGCACTTACAGCTTCTTTACTGACTTACTCCCACCTCCTCAGCATCTCCAGATCCCTGTGTTCATTACATTTGGTGCAAGGAAAGCAAATGTGCCCAAGCCAGTGGTGCAAATGCTACTCCTGAAGCTGCTCTATACCTGAGGCTGGCACCAGGCCACCAACAGCTGTAACACTGAGAATTGCAGCATATAAATTTCCATTTCAAACTTACCCCTGGTCTCTTTGGATGATAATTCGCCTCCTCTGAAAATTTATTTCCTTCCTGATGATGCCAGGGAACCTCTGGCTCTAAACTGATGTATTTTCACAAAATGTTTAAGGCTTGAAGACACTATGTTTTATGGGGTAAAACAGTTTTGCTGAAAAAAATTACGGTCCATGCAGAACAATGCTGTATTCTTTCCTCCCACTTGCCTCATTCCCTAGGAAAAAAATAGAAACCAGTTGGAAAGAACTGGATGTCTTTTTGTGAGAAAACCACTTGGGATCTTCTTATAAGTAGAAAGAGAAAGCGTGAGATTAAAGAAACTGTGCTGCCTTTCTCACCTCCTCTGTAATACGCAAGACTGGATTCATGTTTCCACCTACCAGTGCAATTTAGCACTGATGTAGTTTACAGACTTCCATTTTGTTAATTCTCTTTGTTTTAAAAGCCCTGTGCTCTTGTACGCTTATGGGAGGTGAGTCTGGACAAGTTTCAAGCAGAGTGAAAGCAGTGTTAACAAAAATATCATTAAAATTGTCATTAAAATCAAAAGCCTTATTCTGTTTGCAGGTCAGCAGCCACATTACTTTCCCATTCTTTCAAAGACCAATTTGTATTATTTTCCTCTCCCTGAGTTATGGAATTAACATAGTTGCACATTTGGGACTTTTCAGGATCTATTTGAGCAGGTCTTCCTTCGTGCTTAGGACATCTGCTTAAGCTGTTTAAATTTAGAAATAGAACATTCTACCAGGAATAACTTTGGATGACTTAAATAGTATTTATTAGGAGCAGAACATCCAGGAAGTTTTCTGTCATCGACATGAATACCACTAGAGAATTATTCTAAAATTTCAAGATGCATGTCGAGTCTTGTTCATTTCAGTCAATTAACTCAGGTCCCTATTAACACTACTTCCAGCTGATAATTTAGTGCATCTTTGGGACTACAGGAAAGGCTGTGCCTATCTTTTATTTTTAAAATTTTTGAATTAATTAGTCTTCTGTGGTTGTTATACAGCCACACTCCGAGAAATTCTCCAGTTGGTCAGTACATCTGATTTCCAGAACCTCTAAAATATTTCAGATTAGTTATACAAGTATTTAGCTAGTCATCTGAGACATAAAAACTCAAAACACTGACATTTCCCAAACACAAAGAGGAGAGAGAATAAAGAAAGCAGCCGAAAATATTAGATGTCTATTGTTCATATGCAAATGCACTATAGATATGAAGATTATTATGACTAGTACTATTCATTCTTATTATCCCCACTAAGTATAGCATTTTTATTTCTTTAACTTTCTTTAGAATAAATGTGAGGAAAAACTTTAATGAATTCTCCTTGGAAGTCAGTTTTGGTGGCAGCTACTGTTAAAAAAAAACCCTAGCAGGGCTTTTTCTTTCTCCAGCATAGGGACAACAAGTCCAATCACTTTTAGGAAAAAAGTAATGAATTTTCCCATATTTCAGTCAGTTCTTTATATACATATACTTAGGAGCATTTACTCCTGCAGTTTATGAAAAAAAACAACCAACCACAAACAAAACCAACATAGTGCCTCCCTCTGGATCTTCTTTAAAAGTTTGCATAACTCCATTAGATGAGCTTTGATAGTAAACTTGGATACTTGAACACTTTATGGACAAATTTGCTAACTGAAATGGAAGCTAATTTGCCAAAGTATCTTTAACATAGTTTCTGAGATACAGAAAATAAAAATCTGCATTTTGGGTCTGAAAGCAGAACATGCTTAAAATGCCTAAATAAATGACATTTGCAAGACATATGATTGGGTTATAAAGGCAAAAGTGCTAGCACACTGCAATATTTCATATCCCCGCTGAAGTATTTTTAACCTAATTGCAGTCTTCTTTTTCTGATAGATCTTATGCTTTTTCAATTATTAAAAAAAGAGGCAGGAGTAGAAAGGGATATGGAGATACCTGCACAGTTTTTATTCGGTGGCTAACGAGAGGTAAAAGGAAACCTTCCTCTCTGTCTTAAGTGTGGTGTTATATCTCTGCATAAGTCTTGTAGATAATCACATATGGCACGATTCTGCAAGATGGCAGGTGCTCTATGTGAGATGCTCTGTTTTCTAAATTCTGAGTGGGAGTTGAGAAGTAGTTTGGACCATGTTACACTATGATGAGAATCTGAGCAAGAATTGTTTATTTTCATGTTTACAGTTCTGACTTAGTTGAAAAGGAAAAAAAAGAAAATAGACAGGAAGGACAGTTAAACTCAAATTTCTGCAGTTATTTGACCCCTTTTGGAGGTGACTGTCAGTGTATCCCTCAGAACTGATTGGGAGTGCTTAAAAATATATGCAATGGGTATGCCTAGCCTTTTTTTTTTTCAGAAATCTGCTTCTAGGTGGGTCTTATGGAACATCCAAAAAATTTAATATGAAAAGTTCAGAACATTTTGTCCCACTGAGAAGATTAAGTGCTTCAAGGAGAACTAGCTCTAGAGAGAAACAGAGGAGGAAAAAAAAACCACAAGCTGCTGGCTAGGAAACATTTCCCCTTCTGTACTTTCCTAGTCTTTGATACCAAAGCAAGGATTTCAATTTGAATAAGATGAAAACATGTTCTTGATATTCTGATATCCCTGGCAAGAATGGGCCCCAGCTCAGAGATAGTCCAGGAGCCTGACTGACTAAACTTCATGATGCTGAAGCAGGGAGCAGGTGCCAGCAGGTTGGAAAGCTTCATGGGAGAATAATGCCTTCTTGTTCAGTCACCAAGAGGGAAATTACTGCTAACAAGATAACAGTTGTTGTTCTATTTAAATTATCCTGGTAAAATCATCTTTTCTGACACCTATTCCCTATACTACGTCTAAACAACACATGAGCAGGCAATGTGCCATCCAATAAGCTAAGCAAGACAGTTGTAAGTGCAAGCAGCTTGCAGATGATTCATTTTTGTGATTAGTGGTAATGAGCAGTGCTCTTTCTAGAAATGCAGTGATTTCTGTTGACCTTGTTTAATGGGCATTAATGTAAGCCTAAAAATAAAAACCCTTATTCAAAGCTTGTTCTGTAAGCTATGGCACTATGACTGGTGAAAAACTTACATGGGATTTTATGGTGACTTTAACACACATAGCTTAGGCTCTGACCATCAATGGGGGATGCCAGGTAAGATCTGACTCACTGGGAAAGATGATGTGAAAGTGGTAACTTCCACACACTTTGGATGATAAGACTATATAAGAGCTTAAATCCCAAAGCTGATCTTAAATAAGACAGAGTTGTAGCCCATCCATCCTCTGTTAGGGCAAACAGCATTGCTGGCCATGATCTCTTTCCCACTTTTGCTCTAGGGGTGTTGGGAAAGAGACAGTGACCATCTTTTGTACAGGTATAGGGAAAAGGCATGGGATCAAACAGACAGGTCTCTTTGTGTACTCATGAAAGTCCAATAATAATCTACCTAATAAAGTCTGCATGTGGTTTTGATTAGCCTTAAGCCTCTGACTCAAAAATCCCTAAAAAGCGTTTTCCTAATTTTAGCAATTCTCAGATCTTTCTTTACTGGCTTCATGTTGCCTTTACCATGAAAATGGTGAGAAGAAATATGCCCATTAAGAATAAGAACCAATTTATTTACCCGAAACTCTTGTTTTCTGAATGTAAACTTCCTAGCAGGCTGCCTTCATCCTTTTAAATGTACTTGTTTTAACAACATTTTTTATTCTTTAAGACAAATACAATTCTTACTGATGTTTCCATCCATTTATTGCCTAATTATTGTGCTTGTCTACTGTAATACAACACACTTCTTTTAGAAGCTCACCTTGAAAAATAAATTTAACCCTCCCCCACCTCCCACAACTTACACCAAAAGCCTTACCAAAAGAAAAAAATCTGCAGTAACTAGCAAGAACACTGGCAAAGATATAATACTTAGAACATGAACAATTCACAATTAATAATTCTTTTAGTAGTCAATACATGAATAGAAGGGCTCTCTGAACCTGAAATACGGAATAATAGAAGGTCACTCTTTAAGAGACCCACCTAAAATATTCCTAAATTATGTGAAATTCCAAAGTATTTTATCACGTCCTTTTTGATCTTGATCTTGCCACAAATCCAGGTTTAATAGCAAATCTGTTCTTTAACCTAAACCAGTAATTTACAAAGGAGTTCTGAATCAATCAAAATTAAATTCTAATATTCTTTTAAATCCTGTGTGATGAAGAGTTTGCCTTTTTAGCTTTGATGATAGGGTTCCATGGGCTCTATATAAATGGTTTTAACTGAAATTTGGAACATAAGAGCAAGACTGAGGTATAATTTTTGCACTGCATGGGGCCATTCATAGCTTTAAGGTCTGTTCAAGTTACAGTGATTATGAAAAATGTCAGTCCTCTGGTATTATCTGGAAATTCACATGTACTTAGAGGGGAATTCCCTCTGTTTTCTCTCTTTTGTTTCCAACTTCTTAAAGAATTGAGAGCCAGGGATAAAAACCTCCATATCTATTGGAAAACAAAAATGTGAATAGCAGAAGCTGGCAAGCTTAGTTTTTTTGGTGCCATGCTAATTTAGGCAGGCATTATAAGGGTGCAGATACTGCAAATTCTTATGTTTGAGTAATGCAAATTTCACAAGAACTCCCACAGAAGTCAGATGCTATACAAGAAAACTTGTTGAGAATATCCAGCAAACCTCATGGAGCTAGGAGGCCCAATCACAATACAGTAAATATTTGAATCAGTATGAATCAGGAACATGTCACCTCTTCACTATCACAACATTTTGTAAATCTTTTCACTTAATTTAAAAGGCAAAAAGAATTCATACATGCTTCAGTTGAATTGATGTCTTGTTCAAAAATGTGTGCTGCTCAGAGCAAATCGCTGTTCATAGGAAATATGAGGTGTACACTTTTTTAAAGAATTGTTGTCATGGTATACAAAATTGGAGCCACACAAACAAGGAAGATGGTCAGAAGGAGCAAGCTCCTTTTAGGAAGGCAGAGGTAGGGTGAATAAAACTCTGAAGATACCTGCTGGAGAGCACAGAAGCTGACTCAAGCTAAGGGCTGGTGCCAGGGTACACTCATGAGTATGTAGGTTTTGTAACATTCTAGTACTCTACTATTGGAAGCTCTGTTTAAAGAAAGAAATACAACTGAATTGAGACAAACAACAAGGACATGTTTATGCATTAAACAAATGTTTGAATCTGCTTCGCTAAGATGACCCCAATCTGGAGAAACAGGTTATTTGAGAAGAAGGAACTGATGCCAAATATATCTTAGTTCTGTGATGTGTGGTTTTTGTGGACTGCTTGTATCACCAAACTGGATTAAAAATTAAGAACCAATAAAGCAGTTGCAGACTATCAGCAAGCCAGAGGCAAACCAAGCAGTGCACAGTGTCAGCAGGAATTGGTGCACCACAGCCATAAGCAGCTGAGCATAAGAACCCCTGTGGGACCTCTGCAGAGAAACTGATGCTAGCTTTGAGTAGCTCCAGAAGCAGATTACGCTAAGAGGGCAACAACTCAGCAGTTGGACTCCTCTGACTATAGACCTAAGTAAAATAGACTGTGGGAGAAGGACTGTCATTCATCCCTACTGCTTAACTGAGTGCACACTATCTCCTTAGTGTCGGGTGACACTCAGAGGCATAGCTTGGACTAAGCAACTGACACACTCCAAGGCAATCCCTGGGTTCAGTTTAAGGGCCAGTGTGTCTGCTACGGACCTTTGCAAGTGCAGTATAGACCAGACAGATTTGCATCCCTCCACAGTCCTCCAGTGCAATCCAAATACCTCCAGTTTCATGCTATGAAAAGAAAAAATCACCACAAAACAGTTTGATGGGCTGCATGGAGCTCCAGCATTATTTCAGAGACTTTGAACTGAAACAGTGCATCATATGATCATAGTGCCACAGGAGCACTCCTACAGAGTGCATTGAGATGCACTTTGCATCATACAGAGGCAATTCAGAGACTCAGGGCAACTGTTGTGGAGTTTGGATGCGGGCAGTCTATACCATTTCATTGAAGGTTGTGTCTGCCACTGCTTTACTTAACTTTACAAACATAGCCTTTGAGAGACTAAGGTTAGAGTGAACTCTTTTTGGTAGCTACTCACAGGATGGGAAAGGACCATGTTGTTCCTGCCGCTGAGGTGGTCTGGAAGGTGGATGCTATTTGCTCTCTGTTCTCTGACAGCTCCACGGAAGAATGAGTTACTCCCTTCCACAACTCTGCCAAAGCTCTGTTAATTTAAAGACGTGTTTAACTCATTGCTTGGGACTGAAAAAAGCTTTTTCACTGCTGAGACTCACTCAATTTTCTGTAGGGAACCTAAAGCAAAAGAACCCTAAAGCCTGATTGCAGGCCTCATTGCTGTCATATTTCTGGCAGATATCATACTGAGGTTGTCAGCTGACCCTTGGAGAATATATTTAGCATATATATTAGACCAGCATACCTTAATGAAATCTGAAAAACACTGTATCCATTTGCACTTAAAAGATGAAAGAAACAATAAAGGTAATCTTTAAGTTTGTGATGTGTTAGGAATAGTCTCCAAAGGCTCTCCATTTCATTTCAGATGCAGTGTTTGGCATGGAATCAAAAAAAAATTAAGGCAATGAGCCTATCAATACCCCTTCTTCTCCACCTCCCCCAAAAAAGAAAAGAGTCTTTGGAGAGTTATTTTTCTTATGCTACAAAACTGTGATCCCAAATTGCTAACATCCTACAGCTACACCAGGCCATCCTAGGAGGAGGCAAGAAGCATGAGGAGACAGATATTTTTCCTGGTTCCATTATCTGAGGACATCAAGTTTGTCAGTATAGACTATTTCCTAGACAAGAAAAATATACACTTGCCAGAGTCTACCTGTTAACCTTTCCCACTACAGCACCCCAGGGTCCAACCGTGGATCTGTGCAAGCATAAAGGAGTGGGTGGGCCCTTCTCTACACACTGTAGTGATATGAAATGAGGATGGAGCACATGGGGACTCAGACACTGCACTGCAGCTTGATATAAAGTAGTTCACATGATACAAGCAGCTACCTGCATGTAGATGGATGGGATTTAAAAACGTGGTTAACATTTGTGACATCTAAGTTTTCAGATGCCTAAACTGGGATGTTTTTTAAGGATCCTGTTTCAGAAAATGGAGAGTCATCATCCTCTTGACTATGGATTCCACTGAAGGTTCTCAAAATTGTGATACTAGGAGATTTCATAGGGTATATCTCCCATAATAATACAGACAGGGAAACATTTAATTCTTGGATTATAATGCTTTTTAAGAATTTAGAAAATGATGCAGCCGGATTTAAAATAAAAGTTTAGCTCCATCACATTTAAAAAAACCCCAACATATTTAAGTTAATGGAAAATTCATATAACAAACTGATATTGGCTTGAATTCACTGATGATTAATATTTTTATTAATTAGATGCATAAAGTGAATATGAAAAAAAACAACTGGCAGAATTTTCCTCTTTATATGATGGCCTTAGTGTACATGAAATTGAATTAGTGTAAGGTAATGTCCAGGAGGGATGGACATGCTTCAAGAAGGAAGTTTTGGCAGCACAGGAGCAGGCTGTCCCAGTCTTCTGAAAGGCAAGCTGACAGAGAAGACAACCGGTCTGGCTGAACAAGGAGATTTTAAAGGAAATTAGGGTAAAGAAGAGAGCCTACTGTTTATGAGCTGGCTACTCAGGAAGAGTTAAGGAATATAGTTAGATCTTGACAAAAGAAAATCAGAGAGATGAAGGCAAAACTTGAACTTGATCTTGCCTGTTCTGTTAGGGATAGCAAAAAGTCTTTCTATAGATTCATCAATAGCAAAAGAAGGGACAAGTTAAAACTCCATTCTTTATTGGATGTGGGTGGGAACATAGTTATCAAAGATGAGGACAAGGCTGAGGTATTTAACACCTTCTTTACCTCAGTCTTCAACAGTAAAACAGGTTGTCCTGAGGACAGCTGGCTTCTGGAGCTTGTAGACAAAGAAGCTGAATAACCCCCCCGTAATAAAGGAGGAAACAGTTTGCGACCTGCTGAGCCACTTGGATCCACACAAATCCATGGGACCAGATGGCATCCACCCAAGGGTGATGAGGGAGCTCGCGGAAGAGCTCACCAAGCTTCTCTCCATCATTTACCAACAGTCCTGGCTCACTGGGGAGGTCCCAGATGATTGGAAGTTGGCGAATGCCACGCTGATCCACAAAAAGGAATGGAAGGAGGACCCAGAAAGCTACAGACCTGTCAGCCTGACCTCAGTGCCTGGCAAGGTTATGGAGCAGATCATCCTGAGTGCAACCACACAGCACCTACAGGATGGACAAGGGATCAGACCCAGCCAGCATGGGTTTAGGAGGGGCAGGTCCTGTCTGACCAACTTGATCTCCTTTTATGATCAGGTGACCCACCTGGTGGATGAGGAGAAGGCTGTGGATGTGTCTGTCTGGACTTCAGCAAAGCCTTTGACACTGTCTCCCATAATATACTCCTGGAAAAGCTGGCAGCCCATGGCTTGGACAGGGGCACTCTGTGCTGGGTTAAGAACTGGCTGGAGGGCCGGGCCCAGAGAGTGCTGGTGAACGGGGCTGCATCCAGCTGGTGGCCGGTCACCAGTGGTGTCCTCCAGGGGTCAGTGCTGGGCCCAGTCCTGTTTAATATCTTTACTGACTATTTAGATGAGGGGATTGAGTCCACCATTAGTAAATCTGCAGATGACACCAAACTTGGGGGGTGTTGTCGATCAGCTGGAAGGCAGAAGGGCTCTGCAGAGGGACCTGGATAAGCTGGAGAGATGGTCTGATTCCAGCGGGATGAGGTTCAACAAGGCCAAGTGTCAGGTCCTGCACTTTGGCCACAACAACCCCCCTGCAGTTCTACAGGCTGGGCACAGAGTGGCTGGAGAACAGCCAGGCAGAAAGGAACTTGGGAGTTTGGATTGCCATGTAATGACATCTGCTACATGACCTTCCCTGGCACTGAGGTCAGGCCGACAGTTCTGTAGTTCCCTGGATCCTACTTCTGGCCCTTTTCGTGGATGGGTCATATTCGCTAACTTTCAGTCATCCAGGACCTCCCTGGATAACCAGGAGTGCTGGTAAATGATTGAAAGTGGCTTGTTGGGCTCCTCTGCCAGCTCCATTAGTACCTATGTGTCATGTCTTAGAAATGGTATTCCCCAATTTAGTGCTCTCACTTAAAAAAAAAAAATTAGCCACTTCCCTACCCCTCTCTGGTGAGAAACAGAAGGTAGAGATCACAGGTTGAGATAAGAACAATTTACTGGAAATAGCAATGAGATAAGAAAACAAATAGTAACAGCAAAAATACTAGTAACAAGTGTACAAAGAGAGGGTGATTTACATTCAAAAATGCTCACCAAGCTGGACCCTGAGACAATGAATGGTTGACAGATTCCCTACCCCACCACATTTTATTTGACCTGAAGCCATGCCCTTCTTCCCAGAAACCAGAGTCCCTTACTTCTACCCTCTGGCCATGATGTGAGTGGTATAGAATAGCTACCTAGACCAGATCCAGTGTCCACCCCCTCACAGCTACTGTGAAAAAATTAACTCTGTCCTAGCTGAAACCAGGACACCTTGTGTGGGTCCCATCCAGCCCCATAGAATTGGTGTAGGAGGTTGCTGACCATTTCCCATTGGATTATGGAGGTTTCATTCTGCTCCCTATCTTTGTCTTTTAGCTCTGGGGCCCGGGTACCTGGAGAACAATCGGTCTTGCTATTAGAGAGTGAGGCAAAGAAGGCACTAAGTACTTCAGCTGTTTCCTCATCCTTTTTCACTATGATTCCCACCCCAACCCCCTCTCTGTCCCAGCATCTAATAAAGGATGGAGATTCTCCTTAGCCCTCCTTTCACTGATGGCGTATTTATAGAAATACTTTCATAGTCTTTTACAGCAGCAGGCAGATTAAATTCTAGTAGGGCTTTGGATCTTCTAATTTTCTCTCTACCTCAGAACACCCTTGTAGTCCTCCTCAGTTGCTGTCCCTTATTCCAAATGTCATAAAATGTCTTTTTCTCTGACTTGCAGCCAAAGCTCTCTATTCAGCTGGCCAGTCTTCTCCACTAGCTTGTCTTTTGGCTTATGGGGACAGCCTCCCTGTGTCTTTAATGTTTTACTCTTGAAGAATATCCAGCCTTCCTTGACTCCTTTGCCCTTGAGGACTGTTTCCCAAGGGAGTCTGTCAAACTGGCTCCTAAACAGGCCAAAATCTGCCCTCTGGAATTCCAAGGTGACAGTTCTGCTGATCCTCCTCTTTACTTCTCCAGTAACCAAAAACTGTATTTTGTGATCACTGTATCCATGATGACCTCTGACCATCACATCACCTACCTCACTTAGAAGAACCTTACTAGCCCATCATCCCTTAAACATTGGCATGCTGCCCCTAGGCTTATTTCTAGTGAGTTTGGTTTTGTCCCTTTCCCCTTTCAAATCTATTTTAAAGCTCTTTCAATGAGCCATGATGACTCCTATTCAAAGACCCTTTTCTCTCTTTGAGGTAGGTGTACCTCTACCTCTACCAGCAGCCCTGGTATCCTGTGAACTGACCCATGGTCAAAAAATCCCAAAATTCTGCCAGTGACACCAGGCTCGAAGCCAGGTATTGATCTGTTGTCTCCTCCTGTTTCTTCCCTCATAATTCCGTGCAACATGAAGGATAGACGGGACCACTGCTTGTGTTCCTGATCCCTTAATCACATCCTGCCGCTGACACCTGGGTATCAGCAAGTTTCCCTGGAGCTCTCTCTGGGCAGCTGCATCAGTCATGGTGGGTGCAGAGCCTAGAGAGGCCATGGCTTTCTGCTGGCTGGATGCCATAGCTCCCTGGTCAAGCTGGCAGGGATTCAACCTCCTTCCTGCATGCCCTTTCATGTGAACCACTGCTGGAACTGCCACGCCACGCCCTTGCTGATGCATCATGCACTGCTGGCAGCACTCTTGGTCAGCAGTGCTCCCTAAGGGCTTCTTTTATACGCACTGGGGGCTTGGATCCCATTACTCCTGGCCTTGGACAGGTCTCATCAGCCACTGTCACATGAGTTGCACGGTCATGGTGGTACACATATATTTAAGTTTAAGCATGGAATGGCACGTGTTATTTGACTAATGTGTGTACTTTCTCACAGAGATAGTTTGGTCTAATTACACTATAGCTGTTTTAAGCTACAGTTAAAATAATATCTAAACCTTTAGTATCTACTTCTTCCCCTCCCTAGGGAGGCAAGAGAAATAGATTACAGAGAGCAGCATTTACATTTCTTTATTTCGAAGAAAAATTATGTATCCTTTGAAACACAAGAAAGAAAGAAGAAGGTCTTTCAAGGCTCTGCTTTGTTTTCCTTCCATGATCTCTTCCATGGCTTACAAAGGAGGTTACAATGTGCCATAGCATGAGGGATGAGAACAAGATGAAGAACTTTCTTTTCGTTTGTTGCTGTACAGTCTGTGGGTGGAGCATCACAATCAAGGCTCCTGTCTCACATTGCCTGCAGCAACATTCAGCTCTGTAAGTATGTACAAGTGAAGAAATAGCTCCCAGATAAAGAAGAGAAGGTGGTAGTGATTGATGTATTTCTTACTTCATGTGCTTCCCACTGAGAAAATAAGTGTTTCTTCTCATCACGCAATTTTTTTTTCTCTTCTTCTTCGAGCTATTAAGAAAAAACTAGAGATAGACATAAGCTGAAAGAATCAATCTGAATAATGCTTTGGTGTAGAGATATAAAGGACAAGGTACAAACACAGGATTAAACATTTTTGAGTTACAGTGGCAATATTTTTGAATTATTTTTGTCCATCAGCTGAGTCCATGCCTTTGTTCACCCAGCATGCCCCAGTCCCACATAGAAACAGGACTTCAAAAACTGTGCATGTGTAAATTATGTGTAACATAATTTTCTCAATAATGAGTGGGTTTAAGACCACTCACACTGAATAATTACAGCAATTTAGCTCTCATCTTACCAAGGTACTATCCAAACCTGAATGTAGTTTTACATGCCAACACTCACATGCTCTGAAAGGATACTAACTTGTTGACCTGTTCAGCTTGAGATTGATTATGGTTTATATTTAGATCCCGAAACTAGCTGAGTCTCAGGAATCCATGAGATCCTTCCTACCAGAAACAGTCTTTCTGATCTCATCTGAGATCTTGGAAGTGGCCTTATTTAGGAAGTATTAGGTCAGTAAGGCTCAAAGCTTTGCTGGGAGATAACAGAATTAAAGCTAAGACAATTTCTTTTAGGCTATGTAGCTCTTGAAAGAGTGTGACAACATCATCTTCCCTCTAGGCTGCTCTGGGGACCCCACTGATCAGCAGGGAGGAAAGGTGTAGTTCTCCTCTTACTGCAGACAGGGAGGTGGGTCTTTGTTTCACAAGGAGAAATACAGGTCCTTGATGTATGCACTGCTGCTGTCGTTTTCACAGTAGCAGAGATCTGAGTTTCAAACCCTGGGTGGTATAACCAGCAACAGTAAATAAGTCAGTACAATCATGTTCTCCAGCTCAGTTTCACTCACTGTGTAGTATCATTTAAGAGCAGGACTAATGAGCAGATTACATTTGTAATTTCTTTTACAGATTAAAAGCACAGTACACCCTCTGAGGCTGTGTGGTGTGATTACTGTTACAAGCCATTATACATTTCTGCAATGTCTTTGTTTGTTTTTTATATAAGAAATATTTCAGGTAATTGTTAAATGTTTGCCAAAACCACGTACTTAATCTTAGATAATTAAATGTAGGAAATATGAATACTAAAGTGGTAATATCCACATGCTTTTAATCTTGAAGTAATTGTGATGAGATGTCAAAAGGCAGTGTCAAAAGCAGAAATGTGTCTCTCAAGATTACAGATGCTTATCAAGCAACACAAAATAAGTTTTTTGCATTACCAGTGCTACAGTTTAAGTGGCCTGGGATGAAAATAGTCCTGTAGGTGCAATAAAGACCTCTATGTACCCTGTACAAATTATTAGAGCTGCAAATAGATGGCGAAGCAAATGGAGAAGAATTATTCCTTTAATAGTGTGTCCCTGGTCCCCTATGATTTAGGAAACATAATTGTTCTGTGTGGTCTGGAAGATAAACATAGAAGTATTAATGTATTATTCTCATTTAATTATTCTGCTCTTCTTGTATTACTGTAATTCAACACTTATTTTATTCTGGAAACTAATAGCTTAGTACAGGTAGGGAATTCAATATCTGTTCTTTTTGCCCTGAAAACTATATTTTAACAAAAGAAAGATCAGCATAAGGGTGAACTTTTCTGCAGAAATACAAAAGAAAAAAAAAAAAAAAGGAAAAGAGAATGGGGGAGTGTTTTAGTGTAGTCTCAAAATTAAATTTTACATTCTTTCTGTGTTAACTGTCATTTTTAAAAGTGCAAAATTAATTCACTGATGCTCCTGATTAAATTCAAAGATGAAAGATACATAGAGTGAAGATCTAGAGAGAAAAAGAGTGATAAAGGATTACCACCCAAGTGATTCAGGGTAGTCACTAAAGGCAATTCTTAAAAGTATGTTGTTTCATGGCCAAAGAAATCACACAATATTAAATGTAGACATTAATACTAGCAGAGAGACATTATGCTGATTGGGTGGCACAGTCAAGTAGTCAGGGAACTAATTAATATTCTTTATGTCTGCAATTATATGTACCAAAATGGTGCTACCATTATTGGTGAGGATAAAAGGAAAGGCAAGTTTAGAAGTCAAGCTCCAATAGCCAAATTTCATCTTGAAATCAGTAGAAGAGTTGCCTAAGTGTCAGATTCAGATTTTGGCTCCAAGTTCAACTTAGTTTGATGAGCTTTACTGGTTAATGTGTCTTAGGGAACTGACTCACTCTGAAGATGTAATGTTTACAAATTGGGAGAACTCTGCATGTGTAATGCCTACATCACCTGGAGCCTTGCTTAGATATTTTTAATAACAGTTTTAGAAAGTATCTAGCATATGTATGAATAGCCAAAAGGACTAGGGATTAACTTCTCTTATCCACAAGGGAGGCAGCTTGCATTCACTGCAACCCCCAAGTGTGAAGTAGGAGATTGAAGGTGAGAACATAAACATCCTGATCCTTGTTCTCAAGGATATTGCTACATAATATCACTGATGTTCTAAAACGTGTGCATCTAAAGTTAAATACCCACAGCTCTACTAATGTATTTACAGATTTTTGAATATGCTGTGAACACCATGGCATACCCTTATTCAGGATCAGGAGAAAAAAGTCTAGGTAAATATTTAAGTAATAACTATTATTCTGTTTTCCCCAGGGACCAAATATACAGGTTTTAGGATCTGAGAATTCAGTAAATTCATTCTCCTTCTCTTTGTGATTGAAATTCACAATGAAACAAAGTTTGGATTTTTTAATTTAATTTTATTTTTATTTTAGTCAGAGTTCCACAATTAACCAAATATGTGCACAGACCTGGGAAGGTTTTGTCCTGCAATTATTTCAGGTCTCACTGAAACTTCCCATCTACTAAAAACGTAACTATAAGTGATAACTCCAGAATAAGCTGCATACATCTTTTTCAAGCACAAAACCATTACCTGACTTAAAGGAATTAAGATATGTGTATGAGATTACAGTCCTTCATAGGCCTTTTCTGCTAAAGGTAGTTGACTAAGACATAAAGTACAAGCTCCCAGCACTCTACACTTCTACTCAGCAGTTGAGTTCTGTGATACTGTAAGTGCAATAAATCTAAATTTTCTCTTTACACTTTTGATTCCTCCTTATTTAAATACATTTATTCCTTTCTGCTTTGCAGCAAAATACATTTTGCACTGGAAGAGTTTGTATGGTCCAGATATAAAATTTGCTTTATGCAAAACACAATTACAGCTGGCACTTGCCACCTAGTTCTGTGTGCTGCTGCTCTTGACCCCACTGAGCAGGGACCTGAGTATTCCAGGGAAAATGGTGTTTTATTTATTGGGGAGGTAAGTCACAACCCAGCATCAATAGGGTCTATTCAGTGATCAGACTAGGCTCTCTTCCAGTTCTTTAGTTTTAGGAGCCCTTTAGGATTGTCAGGGCCATTGAGCAAAATAAACAGTAAGTATTTTTAAAAAAGAATCTGTGGCTTCACAATCTGAATCAGACACAGACTGAATTAACTGGAAACTGTTTTATTAACTATCTCTTTCTGGCTCTCTCAGGCAATATGCTCTGCTTAGCTCTTGACGTTTCATGAAGCTGAATGGATTGCTGATTAGTACAGCATGACTTTTATCTCCCATTTTATTTCTGTGTCTAGCTATGGCATTGCTCACACCCCCCTTGCAATCCACACCCCCTCAAAAAATGTTCTGACTGAAGCCATAAGGCAACAATCTCATTCTCAAGCAAGTTTCAGAATCTCCTTATGCTTCTTGAAGAACTTCACATTTCTTGCCAGGCCTAAGTATGGATGGTAGTGTGAGAGTAGGTGTGTGGGGCTTTTCAGCCAACCCTGCCAGCAGGAAAAGCTGAGTTAGTCAGAGGTGCAAAGGAACTGCATGTGGTAGGGAGGGCTGAGGGAACAACTTTGTGTGCAGAGGTTGGGTGTACTATTGAGAATCCAGCAAAGCAAGAGAGATTATTTTTATACATATTGTTCAGAGCCTGCAAAAATACAAAAGGCTTGATCACAGTACATGAAGAAAGTGCAAAGTTGTTAGGAATATAAAAATTCCTGTTTCAGCTCTTTTCTGAAGAGCACTGGCTAAATTTGCAGGTTGTTTTCTTGGTAGCTTAGTTTGATGTCTGTTGATTGATTTCAAAAGATTCACTGCTCTTGATAAGAAAAGAGAGACACAATATAAAAATCCAAGACAATTATTAAATTAAGGACTGAATTGTGGTAACACAGCATAGCTTTTCTGCCTTGAATGATAGGGACTCACCTCACTATAGAAGGGACACTATCCCAACCCTAAATTCCTCAAAGGGACCTTACCTATGGTACAGTTCTGCTTTTAAAGGAAGCTCTTCTTAACTACAGCCTATAGTGTTACTAAAGGTCCTTTCTTGTCACAAGAGAGGATGTAAGCTGGGCATGGTTTATTCTGACAACTAAAGATCTACGATCCAAGGGCACTATGGGAAGTGCTTACACTGTTGACTGTCATTTTAAATTGAGTGCATGTTGAGCCCAGTTTGCATTTATCATTTCTGCTAGATTTCTCCCTCAACTGCCAACCTAAATCTGCTACAGAAAAATCCATTTTTAAATGGAAGTCAAGCAGGAACATTAGCATTGCTTGCAAAAAATGAGCTCTAACAAAGCAAAAACTTGCCTGCAGTTTGCTATCCCTTTCATCCTCATAATACTGGCTTGAAAAATTACAATGGCCAAGAGATGCTAAAGGCGTCAGCTTGCAGAAAGCAGGAAATAATCACTTCTTACACATATACCCTAGCCGTTTAATGTACATACTCATAGTTCAAATGTGTCATAAACTCTTTTTATATGGAAGGTACTTCATTCAATTGGTTCAAGTAATTTATTTGCATATTCTATTGCTTCTATATTTATGGCACTATCAAGATCACAGGAAATTTATAAATCTTCAAATTGCCTTCTGTAAGAACCAAACCTTGCAAATCTCTTTTTAAAGCAAACTCTTTTGAAGGGTGATGCCTTATCACTTTTCTATATTCCCAAAGAAATATGAAACAAGGCTTTAGGACATTCACTTTCATTTAACAAAGAAATCTTCTGGGTCCAAACAGATTTTGCCTCCCATTCATTTCTGATATGCTGAGCACTCCTTTTCCTAGGTGTATAGTTCCAGTCCTCTCTATTTTCAGCCCTGCAAGTGGAGCTTGCACCAGTATTCCTCCCCTCCCCCAGCTGAAAAATGGACAAGATATTCCCCTGACACTGGCCAAACACTTCTCTGAAGTGGAGAACTCAAGTAATTTCAAATATATAAATATATATATTTATAGTTATATATTTATATTTTTATATATAAAATACATAGAAATGTTTTTAAATAGAAGTATTAATATTTTCACTAGTATCTATCTCTTAAGTCCAGCACAAGCTCTCTGGAAAGCAACATCTCCCCTCTGGTATTGTCTGAAGCTAAAAGTGCTTTCAAACCTTGAGTCCTGTTATCATCCTGGACATTAAAATTCAGCAATAGTTTTCTATTAATGTAAAAGTAAACAGAAGTAGGGAACTGTCAGTTTATAGGGAAGGGATATAAAGACTTAACGGATTTGCCATTTGTTCATCATTTAGTGTAGAGGAATGGGATATTTAATTTGTTTTTTGTTTGTTTGAGAGGAAAGAAATTGGAAGAAGACATGGCAAGGAAGTGATAACTATCAAGTTGAGCAGATCAGAAATATGTGTACATGGCGCTTTGATCTGAAGACCCCACATCTTTTGATCTGAGAACTGAAAAAGTATTTCCAAAAACCCATGAAAAGTAGATATAATAAATGAAAAATGCCACATAGTAAAAAAACCCGATTTTAAATCAAGAAAGTCAGTCAGCACAGGTAATTTGTCAAGGTATAATAGTATTTTCTATTTACATTGTGAACAGAAAGTTTAAAATTAGAGTGACAATATTAGAAAAATAATTTAAAAGTAATCAAGACCTCTTACCAACTAATTTCATAAAATTTCAACTTTCTGCCTTTTTGATATACTTCGCCATCCTTTCTTTTGGCAATTTGGTGCCACTTGAAGCATATAACATAGTGCTCATTTTAACGGGCTGCTCTCGGAGTACAATGTTTCCATTGGAATAGCTAACGCCTACAGGTAAGGCTTGAGTCAGTAATGTAGTCAATTCTGAATATAAAACAGACAAAGGAGGTTTGATTTAAGTCGGGAAATACTAATCAAACCCTGTGAATCAAGTATTAAACACCACCATTACTTTTAAACATATCAACACAATGTACAAAATTACTGGTTTACAGGACTCAAGCAATGACTGCGTGACTTTGGAGGAGGTTTGGTTATACGAGATTAGGAGGAGAGAATGCAGTAGTTGAAACAAAAATACACACAAAGACAATTAAAAAAAAAATCACTGTCTTCTTTTTACCACGATGGATTTCAAGTCAAATGTGTGCTGAGAGCTGTAGAATCAATCAGAATCAGATCTTGATGAAAAGAAGACAAAAAAAATAACTAATGGTTTGCTTCAGATTAGTTTCGAAGTCTTTCTTTTCTACTGAAAGGAAAGTCACACATGTCCTTAGGGGAGAATTCAAATTTTCCTCTGATGTTGTTGGTCTGAGAAGAAAAATGAATATTGAGACATCATGTTCCTAAGTTCTGGAAATGCCATGTGGACTTGAAATATATGGTTTGCATTTGTAAGTGCTGTCACATGGACATTGCCTCTCATCTGAACACTATAAAAACAGAACAGCTCATGCCATCAAGGACTGCTGTTTCAAAAGAGAATGTAATCTGACACAAGATCTCTAAATCTGAATACACAGAGGGTTTGGAAGAGTTCAATTTCCCATATCTTTTTGGCTTTAACAATTTATACAGTCTTAAAAGTTTCAATGACTTACTAACATATTAATTGGGAATGGGGTTTTGGAGTCACCAGGTACATTTCAACCTAAGTTTTGGTTTATACTTAAACAGATGACAAACATTTCTTTTCATCCCCAATTTCCAGCAATTACCATTCTTAACAGCTGTGTTGTTGGAACCTGCAGCTGTTAACTAAAATTAAATTCTTGGCAGTCACAATCTTAGTGTGATTAAGAAATTAACAAGAATTCGAAAACATTGCAACCAAGTGCAGAGTATTTCAAGGTTCTTACCTTTGAGACAAACTAAATGGTAAGTTAAAATGTTTGCAGGCAGTAGAGAAGCTGATTAATGCCAGTAGTGGAAGAAACACAAAAGAGCATCAATTTTGTGAAGCTGAATGTGAAATAACAAATGTGTTGTGATTTTATACCTGCTGCTAAAAAAAAAAAAAAAAATTAAAAAAAGAAAAGGAGAAAATAACTAAAGATATATGAGTTAGATATATGAGTTGGTTTCATTAAGGCAGGGAAGGAAGGAAGGAGGGAGGGAGGGAGGGAGGAAGGGAGGAAGGAACTGTAGAAAACCAAAATTATTGTACTGATATTTGCTCCCCAGAAATTTGGGGAGGTCTTTCTTTTGTGGGCATGAGGAGTAGTCTCAAGCTGAAATATGAGAGGAAGAAAACTTGGAGAAAAGACAAGCTGCTTGGACAAGACTATTCCGAAGTAACTGAAGTGTGACATTGCTGAAATGCTAACTGTGATATGTAACCAGTGCCAAAGGATGGAAGGTGAAAAACATACCATCAGACTTTAAAATGAACTTTTGGAGGTGTCCTCTGATTGACGGGATATTTTGAGCTTGAATTTTGAAGAAACAAGATAAGTAAAAAATATTTGAATGTGTACACAGGGGTAAATATGATATACTTCAGAGGAGACAACAAAAAGTTTGGAGCAGGGAATCGTGCAAAAATCTGTTAAAGTTCTGTGAAGGAGTCCATAAAACTGTGAGTAAGGTTATTTCAGGGAGTATACAAGTGCGTATAACTTTTATTGTCAAGAAGGTTCTTCCCCAGATTCTCTTTAAGAAGCTACATGGACATAAGAAACAAACTGTCTCTCAAAGGGTCTCTCACCTGTGGGAAAACAAATGACAAAGCCTAGACATATATTTATATAAAATTGTCATAATTGTGGGCAGCTACCAACAGGATGACCAAGAGACTCATTCTGGAGCCCACACTGTTAAACATATTCCTCAACAACTAGGAAGAAAAAGAATGAAATAGTATCATGACAAAATTTTCTGATAAAAGAAAATTATTCAGGATAATAAAAATTTGAACTGTCTATAAGGTTTGCTTGATGATCTTATAATTCTGTCTGACTGGCAATAAAATGACAGATTAATTCAGTGATGAAAATGCAAAAGATTACAAATGAAGTGTAAAAAAATCCCTAAATAAATATACAAATGATTGCAAATTGTTTTTTACCCCTTTGCAGGATGATCTAGGAGTCTTTGTAGATTCTTAACTGAAGATGTGAGCTAAGTGAAGATCAAAACTATAAAAACAATGTTAGGTATTATTAGGCAAGGAATAGAGAATGCAGAAGCTTCATTCTTCCTCAGTATATCTCCTTGGTGCAGACCTCCTGAGAGCCTTATGATTGATCTGCATGAAGGCACATAGTGCAACTGGAGGGATGAGTAGCAAGGCTTACTGAAAACGTCCACAGAAAGGATCAGTGTCCTTCAATATGCAAAAGTGCTTTTAAATGAGGAACTCTTCTCTATTTCTCACGCGATATATGCTAAGAGGCACCTCATGTAATGAACAGGCAAAAAACTTCAAAAGAACAAGAGAAGGAACATTTTCTCAACACAAATCCTACAATAAGATCAACTTAATTCCTCTCAAAAAACCCCAAACCTATTAATGTCCAAAACAAATAATGTAGACTTGCATTTCTCTGAGTTTTCAAAATACCCTTTTACTAGTTGTCAATTTTGAACTCGAATTATTGTTTTTTTCAGCATGAGCAGGAACCTGAAACCTTCCCACTAGGTATTCCAAGATGTCACGGAAACACAAATGAGGTTATTGTAATGCACTAATATTTCATCATATAGAAAAGAGGAAAAAAAAAGCAGTTCAAATAAGCAAATAAATAAAAAGAATAACAAATATTCATTTGCTCTGCAAATAAACTTGTTTAAGCAAAAAGGATACTTGTGAAATGTCAGAAGTCAAAGCTAATGTCAGATGAGGAGCTCCAAAACCTGCAATGGCTCCTAGAAATGGAAATAGAAGGAAATTACTGGGGCATGCAGTGAGTGCTCTTTTAGATATACCTTGACGTGGGTTAGCCAAATCAAATGTCAAGAACCTGCTTATATCAGCCATTTTATAATCAATATATGCACGATTTATACCTTCCAAGTTAAAGTCACTGAAGCATTTAACTTTATCACCACAAAAATGAGTCTTTGAAAATAAGAAAACTACATCATGCTGCATTTATCCTTTTCCCTGACAGAACATCCCACCCTGATACTCTGTTCTCTTCAGTCCTTCGTAAAGCAATGGAAATTATCCTGGGACTTTGAAGTTACTGGCCTGATAGAAAGGGTATCAGTGACTCCAGTGTGGCACATTCTGGATGCAGCTTATCTTACTTATATACCTACAATATTTGTGGAACAGGCAACCTAGCAGCACTTAGATCATCTTTGCATTCACAAATCTCAGTTCAACTGAAGTTTGTGACATCTCAAGGAGCAACCTTTGTCTTTAATGTTTACTCTCTTAAATACTCCCTCTAACAAGAGATAAGAAGCTTTTGCCTTCCTCTAGTAACCATTGTTTCTTTACAGCAGTGAGTATCTAACAAAAAGATCGCCATTTTGCACTCTTAAGTCAAACATTTGCTTGCAGGCAGAGAAAAAAGTTATGACAGCATATGTGAGGTTCAGCACAGCACTTGGAGACATCTGTCACAGTGATATGTTTCACCAGCTAAGACCACCAAGGACCAACTAAGAGCACTGAGTTAGCCATCAAGACTAATCGTAAGACAGGAGTCCCTGGTGCTGTAAATTCACAGCTAATTTAGGATATGACTTATGAGGAATTAGTGCTGTGAATAACTAATATGATTGCTAAAAATAGAGACATTTATTTTTGGGAAAGTACAGTGTTAGCGAATGTCACGTTTGCAAAGTTTTGTTCTGAAGTGCTAACGTTCCCATCTTCTATATACTCGTGATGTCTTCAGAGTTTCCAGATATCTCACTTAGCACGAAAATGCTGTTCCTTCTAGCAATATTGCCAACTCTCTGCTCCTCTATTCCTTTCACATAACTGAGCAAACCTTTGACAACATCCATTCTTGCTCAGGTATTTCAAGGGGCACCATTACTCCCTATCTTTTTACTTGACAGGAGGCTATTTATTTCTACTGTTCAGTTGTTACCAGTTTCTGTCTAAAAAGTGAGACTGTTCATTTCAACCAGGCTCTTTCAACTGTGAATCTGCACTTAATTCAGCCCTAATCTCTCTGAGTGATTTCCCTCACAGAGATCATCTTAATGCAGCATAAAAAAAAAATCTCAAAAAAAAGGTATGTTGTGGATCTACATTTTCTAATTTTTTGTAGTAACCTGAAAGAATGTCTTGAAAATACCAGAAAACTTCCAACAAAACCTCTTAAATTTCAGTTTTTATTTGTCCATATTTTTATTAAGCCGAATGCTCTTGGTCCAGTCTAAATACTTCTTCAATTGTGCAATTTTTCACCCCTTCCACTGTCGGGGTTGTGAACTAACTTGCCTCTCATTGGTTTCTGTGTTGCCATAGTTATTATATTGTCTCTTTGGATTGGCTAGTTGAATGGCCAATCCAATCCTTCCCCCGCAGCCTTTATAAGCTGCGGGAGATTTGAATAAAGCTCTCTTTGTCTGCTCTTCGCTGCTGACTCCCTGTGTGCTGTGTGGTCTCTGTCTCCTGGCCTAAGGGCCTACGCCGCCCGTCCCTGCCACGAGGGACGGGCGGCGGGGGTAGGGGGTGTCCTCAGCCCTGGAAACCTTCACCGAGCAGCCGGCAGGACAGGAGGACCCCCTAGAAACCCCCAAAGAACCGCAACAGATGGCACCCAACGTGAACGAACTCCGCCCACGAAATCGGTAAAGACTTTCCATTTATACTTTAAAATATAAACGGTGGAAGCAATAAGGGCCCGCTCCCCCTCCCCCAGCAACTAATCCTGTCTCTGTGTTGCCGGGGAGAACAGACAGTTTAAAAAAGCAGTACCTTTTCTGCCCGAGTGCCCTAAAATTGGACTGTGCAAAAGTGTGGACTCCGGGGGGCAGAGGGACGAGGGAACTGCAGGCAGGCAGTTTAGCATCGGCACAGCGGCAGTGGCTGTGAGACGCCATGGCGATGCTGAGAGCGCAGCGTGGTGTGTGCTTGCAGTAGCAGCGCGAACTGCAAGTAAAACGTGTGTTCAACACGGAGAAACAACATTTTCAAAGTCCCCGCCGCCGCTGGACGAAAAAAGCAGAGCAAAAACTGAGGAAGGAAGGAGCGTTTTTTAAAGGCAAGCCAGCCGCCGCTGCCGGAGTGTGTCTGCCCCACGCCGCCAGCCTGCTCGCCCCCATCGGCCCCGGCCCCACCGCCATCCCGCGCAGCCGCCCGGACCACAGGTCTCTGGCTCCATACACCGAGAGCGAGCACCGAGGGACCTCCCACCTCCAGCCATGTGGCCGACCCGTCCGCCCAGCCCCCAAACCTTTTCCCTCAACTTTTTTTTCTTTGTTACAGTTTGTCTTCGGAGTAGCAAAACCGTTTTTTTCTCCCGTACTGTTCATATGCTAATTACCACGTTGTTTCACTTTTGTTTGTCTCTCCCGAGTACTCCAGGAGCAGCACGACATTGATAACCCTGCGGCATCTCCCCACCCCCCCCAACCCAACGCCCCTTTCAAAAAAAAAAAAAAAAAAAAAAAAAAAAGCAGCAAAGACAGATTACCTTGCAGTTTTAAGCACATATTTTCCTTAATAATACCTATTTGCTCTGATAACGGGAAATGGATGTATTACCTCCAACCTATAGCAATGTTATAATTTTTAGTTAATCAAACTTCAATGGTAAATATTACGATTTAATTTTCCCTTGTTGCTTAATAACAAATTCACATACTTGTTCCTTATTATTAATTTAGAAATCTACACACATTCAATACACTCAAAAGTAAAGTTGAAGAGTAGAGATCCAGTAAAAGTAAAAGCTAGAGTTCTCCTTTCCCTATCCTTTCGGCGTCCACAAATCGGCCTGTTTTAGGCATCGCTGTTATGTTTCTATGAAGAAGCAGGCAGCATCAGCACAGACGCTATGTCTGTGTCGGGTGGATGCCCCCTTCCCTGTCCTTTCAGCGTCCGCAAATCGGCCTGTGTTAGGCACCGCTGTTATGTTTCTTCTATGAAGAAGCAGGCAGCATCAGCACAGACGCTATGTCTGTGTCGAGTGGACGCTCCCTTCCCTGTCCCTTCAGCGTTTGTCAAATGGGCCTGGAATAGGCATTTGTTGTCCTGCTTCTGTGAAGGAGGGGTCAGCAGCAGCACAGGAGCTACTTCTGTGTCGGGCAAACGCCCGGAATCTTAGCGTTTTCCGGGTGTCACAAACTCAGAAGGGAGTTTGTGGGACATCCGTCAACCCTAGCTTCAGTCCGGAGAAGCTAGGGGAGCAGATTCCGGCATATTCCTTTATCCCTCTTACCCAAACAGACTCAGGTAAAATTTAATTTGGAGATTTATCTTTTTATAATAGGAACATAAATTTTAAAATTATCTGCTTTCCCAAGTTCAATAAAAATCATCATACTCGCTTTCTCATTTTTATATCAACCTTTACCCCACGTTTCAACTGGAAAGTCTTCATTGTTAAATCCCATTAAAATTACAAATGTTGTCTTTATTAGAAATAAGAAAGGGTGAATTGTCGGGGTTGTGAACTAACTTGCCTCTCATTGGTTTCTGTGTTGCCATAGTTATTATATTGTCTCTTTGGATTGGCTAGTTGAATGGCCAATCCAGTCCTCCCCCCGCAGCCTTTATAAGCTGCGGGAGATTTGAATAAAGCTCTCTTTGTCTGCTCTCCGCTGCTGGAGCCCCTGCGTGCTGTGTGGTCTCTGTCTCCTGGCCTAAGGGCCTACGCCGCCCGTCCCTGCCACGAGGGACGGGCGGCGGGGGTAGGGGGTGTCCTCAGCCCTGGAAACCTTCACCGAGCAGCCGGCAGGACAGGAGGACCCCCTAGAAACCCCCAAAGAACCGCAACATTCCACTATGCTCTTGGCAGTGCTTGGTTTTGTTTTGCACTGCCAAGCTGAACACTGAAAAGGCAGCAGAAGACCCTCTTTGTCACTGGTCATTAACAGTGACCTGAAGCTTGATGTGTGGGCCAAAAATTAATTTTGTTTTATCACCAGACTGCATTGGAGAGTTCCTCCATGAGCCTGCTATACTGTCTGATTTCCTCTGGTAGTTATGAGCTATTCCTCAGCTTTCAAAATGTCAGTCCACACAGGAAACATTTCAATATTCCAAGCCAGAAAATGTCACTCCAAGCCAGATTTCTTTGTGAAGTTATGTAAACAAAAGGCCCTCAAAGCTAGTAAAACTGAAAATCCTGTGAAGTTAAACACGTCTCAGAGACCCATTTCCTGCCTTCTGGCACTGATCCTAAGGAACACAAGTTCTCTGAGCATATCTTCTAATAGGGTATGCTAAAATTAGTCTATAGTAATTGTAGCAGGGTGTGCTAGAGATAAGGTTAATTTGTTTTGAACATTGTGTTTCGTTAAGATGTAAATATGTCAAGTGAAAGAAGGAAAAGAAATAATCATCTCTGAAGAAAAGGAACCTTTGTTTCCATCACACAGTCTGCAGGGAGCATCCATGCATCCAGGGTCCCTTCATATAGAAAGAAATGCCCTTGAAGCAAGAAAAACTCAGCTGTAGCTAAGAGGAATCCTTCCGAAAGCAGAGGAATTACATAGAATCATAGAATCGGACGGGTTGGAAAGGACCTCTGAGATCATCAAGTCCAACCCTTGATCCACTACCACCATAGTTACGAGACTATGGCACTAAGTGCCACATCCAGTCTCTTCTTAAACAACCCCAGGGATGGAGAATTCATCACTTCCCTGGGCAGCCCATTCCAATGTCTGATTACCCTCTCTGTAAAGAATTTCTTCCTAATACCTCACCTAAACCTCCCCTGGCAGAGCTTAAGCCTGTGCCCTCTTGTCTTACTGGTAGTTGCCTGGGAGAAGAGACCAACTCCCACCTGGCTACAACCTCTTTTTGGGGAGTTGTAGAGAGTGATGAGGTCACCCCTGAGCGTTCTCTTTTCCAGGCTAAACAACCCCAGCTCCCTCAGCCTCTCCTCACAGGACTTGTGTTCGAGTCCCTTCACCATCCTGGTTGCTCTTCTCTGGACCTGCTCCAGCACCTCAATGTCTTTCCTGAACTGAGGGGCCCAGAACTGGAAACAGCACTCCAGGTGTGGCCTCACCAGCACTGAGGTTATAACATCAGTTATGTTATATTAAGGCATTATTATTATATTAAGACACAAAGAAATGAACAGAATGTTTGGATGTTTCTTTTAAAATTCCTTTTTATAAACATACATGAGGAATAAGTACACACATATATCCCCTTGAAACTATGCAGTGCAATTTGCACCAGATTTGCTGAATGATCTTTGTGGGTTTTTTAGTGATGAGTGCTCCTTACTTTTGATCTTAACATGAGCCTCAAGATTGGGCACTTGGGAGGTTATTGCCTTCTGAAGCAATCACCCATTTGGAAAGAGGCTGGTTAACAGACTGCCTTCAAGACTATGGAGAGATAGGAAAAGGTCTGAATTGATTGGTCTATTTACAAAATAATAGGCAAGCTTTGGGTTACAAAGGCCCAGAAACCCTGCAAATTTCAAAGCCACATATAAACTGAAAAATACTGCTTTGAATTTAACTACACAGTGTTAGTTCAGCTACCAAAGGGAAAAGGTAGCTGTATAATGCAGGGGATAGGACTAGGTGGACAATAATAGCAAGAAAAGGTGAGAAAGAGATTATCTCCTATAGATAAAAGAGTGAGACAGGGTATTTATCACCAGTGAAATGGAAGAACTATCAAGAGCAGAGAGGAAGATTACAATGTGTTTTAAGACTAATATTACTCTCCACTCTAGGATTTTTAGTACCTCATATAGCTAAAGCTTTCCTGTGCTTGTCTTTTTGGAGGTGTTTGCTATCTCTCCTTTGAGAATTAGGAGGAAAAGTGATTGTTTCATAACAAAATCGTAATTCCCTGATTTGCATGCCTTATGAGATCCTTCTAAGTGTTAATTCTGGTGGATGGCAATGACATCATTGCCAATTTTTTCACACTTCTCACATTTGGTAGACTGTTGGAGTGAATTATGTTATGGTATGCATGTATTAGACCAATCTGTAAGATTCTGGTGATTCTGCTACAGGCAATACTGCAGCTGGGCACAGTGTCACCGTACCTGTCACCTGTAATACTTCTCAAGATGCTGTCTTTTTCTCCCTGAACAACCTCTTATGAGGAGAAAATACGTGAATACAACAGGATAAATGACAACTTTGAAAAAAAGATTGATATATCCTTTAACAAAAGTTGGAAAGTGAAACTAAACTCTTTCTATGTTAGTATTTTAATCTATATGGATAAATATTGTGCATGGTGAAGAAGCAATCTTGATTCTGTGTACTAACAACAGGCTTTGCACTGACTGCTACTGCTCAAGAGTGGATTCTTGGGGATGAAGTAGTTTGATGAAAACATTATTCAGTGCTCATCTGTACTAAGCAGTGCAAACAAGACGTAGGAGTTGGGAAGAAATGAGTGAAAGAACTCTTAAGACTGTGTAAAGCCCAAAGCATCTTGAATACTCTGTCCAGTCCTGGTTTATGCATCTCATAATGCGTACAGTACAATTGTAAATGATACCAGGAAGGGCAGAAGGATAATATAGAGAAAAACAGTGAAATACTCAAAAATGACTCTTCAGCATGGAAAGAGAGAAAATGAAGGAGGATAGAACAGTCATGAGTGACATGGAGGAAGGTAATAAAGAAAAGTTAGTTATTGTCTTCACAACCAGAACACTTTCATAAAGTGTATGAAATATAGTTACTATTTGGGAAGTTCAAAAGGAGCAAGAGGATATCTTTCTGATACTTATTGATAGTGCAGTTACGTGTGCAGGAGATGCTGCTAGTTAATAGGGGTTCAAAGAGTCTTTGAAGAATTCATGGATGAAAAATGCCTTAAAGATAAGAATGCCACATGATCTATGAAGTTCAGCAACCTCTTGGGCTTCAGACTGCTAGAAATCAAATGACTATCCCTGAGTACTCGATTAAATTAGACTTCTGCTTCATTCAGTAAATCCATTTTTCTATCAAAGTCTCACTTATTACATCAGGTTGTCCATTGGATTATGTCATGGGCCTCAGAAAGTGCTTTGATATCTTTGTACAGTCATACAGCAAACTGATGATGCCATGGCTTAGGTATTTCCCTTGCAAAGACATCCAAACCTGAAGGGAATTTACAGGAAAGGTGAGGCAAGACTACTTACAGGAGCATGTAGTGACAGGACAAGGGGAAATGGGTTCAAATTGAAAGAGAGTAGGATTAGATAGATTACATTACATTATTAGATTACATTAGATATTAGGAAAAAATTGTTCACTGTGAGGGTGGTAAGGCACTGGAACAGGTTTTCCAGGGAAGCTATGGATGCCCAATCCCTGGAAGTTCAAGGCCAGGTTGGATGGGGCTCTGAACAACCTGGTCTATTTGAAGGTGTCCCTGGCCACAGCAGGGGTTGGCACACAGCAGGGTTGGAACTAGATAATCATTAAGGTCTCTTCCAACCCAAACCATTCTATGATTCTGTGATTTTGTAAATCGATGATCATGATATCATGAGACAAAATAGTGTTAGATAATATTCCTAGTTTCACAGATATCACATAGATATCAGTTTTACATAGATAGCACATAGGAATAGTTTTGAAGATAAAACGTTATTGGGGTACCACATCATTCTTACTCTTATATCACAATTTTTTTACCAGTTACTGTGATTATCTGTTTACACAACAATCTGAATGTAAACTAAGACATTTTAATCTTGGTTGACTCCTTTTCCTTTTCTATAGCAGGAAGACTCTTACAGGGGGAAAAAATATTTCTGGCTCTTGTACATTTACAGTGAGCCTTGAAAAAAATAAATATTTCATTTTAAGTCCCTATTTTGAAGTCACATGGTTCTTTAAGTATATCTGCTTTTATTTAATATAAAATATGTTTCTCGAAGATTGGAAAATGTGTTAGATGATAAATAAAGAGAACCTAGTGAAAAATACCCATGACTTTCTTTTCTAAAATCTTATGGTGAGGAACAAAGAAATTGTAAATTTCATGGTTTGTAGCCCTGCATAAAATGTCCTTGACCGACATTACTGATATTCCTGGTAGATGCATTTTTTCTGTTTAATGGGAATTCTCAATAATGACAAAAAAAAGTCAACAGGAATAGAAAAAAAAGAGGGTGCTTGGTGATGAGTGCTCCTTACATTGCATAAAATTCCTTATATGACTCCAAAAAAAACCCCAAAACAAACAGTAGGGACACAGAAAAAACCTAATTATATAGATCTTATGGGTCACTGTATAAAATATATGGTCTTTCCATTGTCACTTGGCCAGAAATACAATGCGATGTACACAAGGGTCATTTAATGTCCCCCCAAGTGCCTCAAGGCTTAATAGAATATTTTAAACATATAGATTGCATTGCATTTTATTATATGCCATAGAGGAATGCATAACACTCAGGATGGAAATACATCAAATACATAACTCCTACGCTGGTCTATATTCACACCAATAAAACAGTTTGCCTTTAATTTCACATAAGGAAAGATGTAGAAACACAATGCTAAAAAAATTTTACCAGAGAAACACGTCAGCTTTTGCTCCTCTCACTCAAATAAACATGAGTTTTGGTAAAAGCATCACACCTGCTCACAAGACTGCTAAATAAGTCAGAGATGCATGATCTCACTCATAGTTGTACAGAATAGAGCAAAAAACCTATAGCACCAGAATTATCTTTTTAGTATCTGCCTAAAATTTGAATGATAAATAATGCATTGTTATAGTTTCTCCACCCAGACCTTCTCACGATATAAAGTTGTTTCCCCATCAAGAATGCTTCTGTGTTTCATTCCACAGAACTATACTGCACAACATCAGAAGAAAATACATTATTCACTTGGTCAAGAAACTGAAACCAAACAGTATTAATGGTCTGTTCCAGTTTCCTGTCTGATAAATTTCAAAATTAGAGGCAAAAAAATACATTAGGTAAATACATTAGGCAAATTGAAAAGAGGAACTGGAACATAGACTGCATAAAATCTTTGTTGAAAATAAATAGTTTCGACTCTGCCGTCAAATCTATAATTTTCTATGTTCATAATGTCAAGTGGACAGAATGAGGACAGGCTATGCCTGCAGATTCTTCAAAGGTGTTTTGGTTTGGTTTGGTTTTTTTTGCAGTGGTGCATACGGGCATGGGGTAGGACAAAAAAATGCCTTCTGTGGAAGGATCCTTGGAGATAGCTAAAACAGAAAAGGGAGTGAAGGATGCAAGAACTTTCTGACCTGAAAAGGAAAGGAGCATACTGAGACCTATATGACATTTTGGGGAAGTTTTCAAAATACGGGAAGTGGAAAAGGGGCACGAAGAGAGCATTGAGATAGAGCTCCTGATGCTTATTAGTCCTCTCAATCCCTGCAGCTATGGGGTATGAGGTACAAGTGCTAAAATGCTATTAACAGGAGCAGCAGTACAACCGTTGCACTGCATTGACAACACTGACATAAAATGATGAAAGCTCTAGCTGGGGGATGAGACTTGGATGATCACCTGCTCAAGTTTTCAGTGACTTTCATTGTTTCGTATTGGACAGTCAAGACTGTGGATGCAGAAATCAAGTTAGCCATTCTGGCAAAGCTAATTAAAGAGTTGCAAGGCTCTTGGTAATTGCATTCATTTTAGATTTGGAAACAGCTGAAGAAAGTTTGTATATCACAAATGTTTGCTACACACTAATTCGCTAATCATTATTGAGCTGGGAAGATTGCCAATAAAAGAAAAAGCAGCAATTTCAACAGCTGAAAATAGACTTATGTAGTTAATGCCCCAGTTTGCTGTTGTTGTTATAGTGCTGAATGTCACACTGGTATGCTTTTTTTTTTTTTTTTGTAAAGGGACTGATCAAAGAAACACAGTCAAGAATAAATTACAGGGTCAAGTCCCTGGAAATTTTGTTAAACATGGCCAACTGGTTAAGCAAAGAGCAACTCTTATTCTAGGAACACTTAGATAGATAATTTTCTTAGTACCTTGTCTTCACATTATTGGTATCTCAGTACCTTGTCTTTTTTCCTAAAAATTCAAAAAGGACAGGGATAGAACTGCATGGTTACCAATTGCAACATTCAATGGCAAGACTGAAAATTAGAAGTTTATTTTTTAATGAACAAAATAAACTATTAAAATGAAATAAAATATTTCCAGCCTACATATTGCTTGCTTTTAAATGTCAAAGTGCTTAATTTGATGGCAAGAGGCTGAATTTTCCTGATTAAACAAAACCCAAACAAACAAATAAACAAAAATCTCCTGTTCCCATAACAGCTGAAAGTATTGTCTGAACTTCCATATTCTCTTCTGAGAAGGAAACTAGCAAAAAACAAGACTTTAAATCAAATAAAACTGAAATAAATTTTGCTCTGTTTGAATCCTACAGCAAATGTATACTTTGTTTTTTCTATTAAAATCTGAATGGTTCTTCAGATATGATAAATTACAGATACAAATCTCTTGCCAAAGAATTTGCACTTTGCAAAAAGAAGTGGAAAAAGTGAAGTAAGGATTGAATATCTCATCTGCTCCTCTTTGTGGCTAGTTTAACTGCTGCAACATCCTATGAAAAGTACGTTTTCAGGGAAACAGAAGAGCAGATGGTCCAGCAAGACCAGTATCTCGCATAAAAGGAAGTTTTCCATCTACAGAAAAAGACAATAGGCTAGGGAATAGAGATGACAGTGAAAAATTCAAATTGTCAGTAAGACTTTCACTAGAACTTAATAAGATCCTGCAGTCAGCAACAAAACAATGGGATCAATGCTAGGATTCAAGGACTAAAAATATCGTGGTCTGATCAAGAGAATATTGATAGCTGCATTTTGAATAGCTGGGAAAGGAATTATATGTGCATTAGCACAGAGAAAACATGATCTTATCAAATGCAGCCGCTGTAAAATACTTATTTGCCTTTTGTCCTTTTCTCACATTAAACAATTTCATCATATTTTCTCACCTGTCAGAAAAGTTCTAGCCAAGACTGAAAGAAAACCTAATTTCTCTAGGGTCAACAGGGCCCAAACAGAATAATGCATGACCTGTACTTGTTTCATACAGGAAAATTAAAGAAGAGAAGGATAGTTTTCTTCATAACTCTAACACAACTGTGAATGAATGGTGAATTGTATCGTTGCCATAAAAGCCTAGGGAAGTTCAAACTTACAGAGAAGTTATCTTAGTTCTGCAGGTTTTAGCATAATTTACATAGGCTTTTCCTTTCTTTCTTTCTTTCTTTTTTAAAGAAATCTATATTACAGAAAATAACACTTTGCTTACAGATAATAAAATGATAATAGGGATTACCCTATTTTTTATTATTTTCAAGACATGACAGTGTAAGCATGTATTTATTTACTGGATCCTGAATATTGACTAATACTGACAGTAATTAATTAATCAGCCATATTGCTTGCAATAAAGAGATCAGTGCAAAAGAAAATACTTCCATGACAATTTCATATGCATATGCTTATTCACAAAAGACATAAATCAATATAGATAAGAATTCAGCGCTAATAGGCCAGAATAATATCCTTTGGAGTTAAGATCCTCCCTTATGGAAATCTAACCTAAAAGCAACCTGACAAAACATCAAAGCCCTGCTTTGAGCAGGAGGCTGGAGAGATCACCTCCTGACATCCTAACTTATCCTGTGTTTCTCTGATTCTAACTGCCCTACATATATACATATTTTCAGAAAATCACAGTCTCAATAATTATGAACATTGATATAAGCTACCCTAAAAGATGTTGGGTTAGAGGCGTGATATTGTTTTGTTGATGCATTCAACCAAAATGTAAAGGGAACCCAGGGGCCTTCAAGTAGGTCAGAATACTTGATTCTCTTCCCACTGCCCTCCTTCTGTATGATTCTGAAGTGCAGCTACTTTGATCCTTTCTTATGTCTTTGATTTTTCTGAATAATAAACACAACTTTGAAAAACACTCTCTATAGAAAAGCTTGATGCTGTTGTACATAATATTTCATCCCTCCCAAAATGACCAATTCTATTTCACTTGAAATAATTAATTCCAAATAATTGTATCAACATCCTTTAAAACTGGGATTTCTATAGGCCCCAGGAAAAAACATCAGCAAACATTTCAGCAGGAGCACCATCAGTGCCATTTGCAGCGGCATATATGGTTCTAGTTAATCTTCTCTGGCATCTTCCTGCAAAATAAATAGCTAGCCAAGTTAATTAGACTAATTAAGTTTTCAAGTGATTTAATACTTAATTTTTACAAAACACAATGTTTTGAGAAGAACTCTCTTTCATTCAAGTCTCTTTGTATGTGTCTATGAAGCCACATACTAAATCTGATGTTATTGCTCTGCTCTTCTGCAACTTTTGAAAGCCACACATTTTACAGGCTTAAATGGCTAGAAAAGTATTTATTTAGGAAGGTGTTGGTGGGTATTAATCAGTATGGAGAGATGGCAATAGTTTATCCCTTCTCTGTCCCTTAGACCACAGTTAACCCTCTAAAGGAGAATGACAGAGTACAGTCGCTAACTTACCTGGAACGGACCTACAGCTCTTCCACTGGTCAGACCAAACTCTGTGTCTCCTAACCACAAAGCAGCACTGTCCAAGGACCTTGCTGACCATGACTGACTGCAGGTGTTAATGCCTGGCTGGATAACAATACCCCTGTTCATACAACCAGTCCTTACCTGGGAAAGGAAAATACACATGAAGTAGCTCTCAGGTATGAGCGCTGTCCTTGCAGAGAAGAGGGAGTACCAGTGCTGGGGAAAAGAAGGTCAGGAAGAATACAGAGAACACAGCTATTTGAGCTGATACACCGGATAAAGTTTATTTTTGGGACTCAAATTTTAAGACAGAAGTTTTTAAAATGTGTGTTCTGAAATGCTGTATAAATTATCAATCTGGATTGAAGACACATTCCACCTCTGCTGTACATTTTTACAAATTCCATCTACTGCAAAACAGTTTAAGTTTCATTCCTCTTTCTGGATTGCAATACCACACAGTGTGCCACTGAAGTGTTCAGTACACAGAGCAGCGGGTCACCATTCCTTAGCCTGTTTCATTCTCTCCTACATAATTTCCCAAAGAAGTGGGAAGAAATTCGCTCTCTTTACTCTGCTGACATTTAGAAAGTTGATGTCAAATTAGTGTTCACATATTTTCGAGTTAATTCCTGCTGAGTGAACCTTTTATCTTTAAAATTGTTAAAGGTGCAACATAGGCTACACGAAGCCAAAAGAAACAGCACTTGATGACTCTTAAATTGCTGATATTTAAAAGTTTCAAAGTAAAATTCCAAGACACTTTCCAAATTCACATAATGGTTTGCAATTACTACTGTTGAATCCAATTTTTACCTCACAGAAGAGGCAGTTTGATACTGTAGGATAGAACTAAGTCTCAAGAGGCAGAAGAATAAGTATATTTTTTTTCTTTCACAAGTAAAGCAGAACAGTAAAAGACACAAATTAATTTATTCCATATTAATCCCATGCTATTTCCTTTTGTTCTATAGAACATTCTACTTTCCTTTAAAAATCACAGAATTTTAAAGATGCTTAAAATACGTGAAATAAGCTGAAGTTTATAACATTTGAAAGTTAAACAAATGAAATTTTTTCAGAAGGTACCCCCTTCCCTAGTGTCCTCAGTCCCTTCGACATTGCTGTGGAAAACAATCGTTCTTTTTGGCAACATTGTTATAAATTCTGTCAAAAGATGTTTAATGCTCCCACAGAGTTAGGCTTCGATTTGCGTTCTCTTTCAAGGGGCCTCCCCATGCGCTTTTGCCTTCGTGCTGGTACATGTGGTGAGCACTGACTCAAAAGGTTAAAGTGCTGCTTGTGAATAATCAATGCCACCTCCAGCAACTGGGGGCTCCTGGAAGCTGAGGCAGGGAGCCAGGCAAGCCATCCTACACGTGGTTAAAAAAAAAGGTAATAATAGAATCACAGAATGCTTGTGTTGGAAGGGACCTTTAAAGGTCATCTAGTCCAACCTCCCTTCACCTAGCAGTGACATCTTCCACTAAATCGAGTTGCTCACAGCACCGTCCAACCTGACCTTGAACAGGACATTGCTGTGGTTCAATCCCAGCCAAACACCAAGGACCACGAAGCCACTTTCTCGCTCCCCCCCCAGCTGGATCAGGGAGAGAATCAACAAGGTAAAAGCCAGAAAACTCGTGAGTTGAGGCAAAGACAGTTTAACAGGGAAAGAAAAAGCCACACACACAAGCAAAGGAAAACAAGGAATTCATTCAGTGCTTTCCATGGTCAGACAGGTGTTCAGCCACTAGCAGGAGAGCAGGGCCCCATCACATTAGGAAAACAAACACTATCACTCCAAAGATCCCTCTCTTCCTCCTTCTTCCCCCCACATACCTGGTCAGTTCAGGTCTGCTGTCCCGGCTATGTCTCTTCCCAACTTCCCAAACACCCCCAGTCCTCTTGCCAGCATGGTGTGGTGGTACAAAAAGCAGAGAAGGTTTTGGCTCTGTGTAAATCCAGCTCAGCAATAACAAAAACATCTCTATACTATTATCACTACATCTCTATACTGTCATCACTGTATTTAGCATAAATTCAAAACACAGCCCTACTCTAGCTATTCTGAAGAAAATAAACGCTTAGCTCAGCTCAAACCAGCAAAGGCATCTACCAGCTCTCTCTGGGCAACATGTACCAGTGTTTCACTACTCTCATAATGAAAAATTTCTTCCTTATACCTAATCTATCCTTCTTTAGTTTAAAAGCATTTCCCCCTGTTCTATCACTGCCCTGTAAAAAAGTCTGTCCCCATCTCTCTTACAAGCCCCTTTTAAGTACTGAAAGGCCAAAGGAGCCTTTATCCTCTTGAGTAGCTCCCCCACAAGTCTAATGATGGTTTAATTATTGTAACATATGGTCTGCCTCAAGCAGCAGTGGTCAAAACATCAAATATAATGAAAAGGGGAACTTACTGTCTCATTTATGTGACCTGAGAAAGGCAGTGAAAACAAAATTACATTTGACTGAGCAGAGGATAATAAGATCTGTGAGTTACAAGTGGAGTGGGAATTCTCTATGCCCTGTCCTGATAAGGGCAATTAGAGAGGCATTATCACAATAAAACCAAGTGTTCTCCGATAATCAGGTGCAATTCCCGTGAATGTCTTGGTGCTGACAGATCACAGTCCAAAGAAGGAAGAGGCAGATAAGCTGATGTCTGAGTATCAATGGAATAAAGATTTGTTTTAGAAAAGGAGAATTTGAACAAGAAAATGAACCACTTAGGAGATAATTTAGAAAAATAATTAGCTAGTAAGGACTAGGAAAAAATTGACCAAATATGGAAATAATTATGAAAGATATATATAAATAAAAATTTGTATAAAATAGAAGTCTTTGATTAAGCAGCATCTTTAGCTATGAGATCAGCTGTGTTTCTGCAGTACTGCAGTTCATGGAGTGCCAAACACTTTGAGCTGTTCAAGAAACAGTTCCTTTCTGGTCAGAAAGCATTCTTTCTACATTAATATTATTTTTGAAAGAATTAACTAATTTTTACAGTTACCTTGAATAAGGGCATGGAAGTAATTTTTGAATATCACCTAGTAGAAGTTGTATGGTGATGGAAGTGGGGGGTTGGAACTAGGTGATCTTTAAGGCCTATTTCAACCCAAACCATTCTATGATTCTATGACTCTGCAATATATGGAAAAATAAAATGCTTGAACTGTTGATAATGCTTTCCCATGTGGTTTTAGGGAGGCCATGAGAAGACCACAGCTAGCAGAGCATTTTTGGTTTCAAGATACCAAAACAAGAGACATTTTTTGCCTTCTGTTACAGCTGGACAAAAACTGGTAGATGATTTCTGCCCAAATAAGCATGCCAACAAAGATTGTCAAATTGTCTCGTTCATCACCTATCTATTCATCTTCATAGCTTCAGTGGATTTATAGATCTTGCACACTGCACAAGTGTTGTGGTTTTGCCCACCAGCCCATCCCTGGGGCTGAGGATGGTTTTGTCCAGGTGATTTCCGGACAAAAAGGCCAATCAAAAAAAGTTCAGTGATGCCTTTGCTAATTACATCTTTAAGAAAATGGAAGAGAAGACTTGTTGCGCAGTTGAAATTAGGCAGCCATGTAGGAGAGGCAGCAAGACTCAGGTGAGGGCCAAGGCCCTCTCCTCCCTCGGCTTGGGCCGGAGGGGAGCGGGGGGAAGTGTAGCACTGAAGCCCCCCTTTCTCTTCTGTAAGAGAGTGAAGAAAACAAACTTTTAAAAGATGAACTACTTGGATGAGAAACTGCTGTGGAAGAATTCCAGCTGAGAGATAACGAAGCCTCCAAGGTCAAAGCTGGCAGCTGAAGCTGCAGCAAGAGAAATAAAGTGTGAAAGGAGGAGCTTGCTTCCTCTCCGCCCTTTTCACTCTCTCCATTTAGCAGGGAAAAGACTGAAAAGTATTCCCTGCTACCTTTAAAAGTTTGTTGAGGTGAGAAGACCCCTCGTGAGGCTCACAGAGAAGCTTGTGGATGTACCAGAGAACTGAGACTTCATGAGAGGGACTGAGATGAGGCGGAGTCCTGTTGAAGATTTGTTACCCTGAGAGAGATGAAACTCACGCTGGAATGAGATGGCTCGGGTGAGATGCTGGGATCTCCGTGAAAGATCCATGCTGCTGCTGAAGATTTGTGACTTTGACAGAGAGAGAAGACCTACGCTGGAGCAAATAACAGCTCGGGTAGGGATGTTGGGATCCATGTGTGGGATCCATGGTAGACCTATGTCGGAGCGGTCTATCTAGGACTGTTCTCCCATGGGGAGGGACCTCCATAGGGAAACAGGGGTGAACTCTTAAGCCATTATCCCCTGTAACTCTGTGGAAGAAGATCCATGGTAGGCAAGTGTCCTTGCAAGTCCATGGAAGAGAAGACCCTTCAGGACCTGGGTAACCCCAAGCCTTCTGTCTTAGCCCAGGAGGGAGGTAGGCCCAGCCTTGGAGGCCGACACAGAGCGAGAGAGAGAGATGAATGAATTCCAGCTGCGATGAGGATGCTGCAGAGTTACTGGAGAGAGAGCTGGAACTCTGAGAATGGAGAATGAGACTGCTTCTCCTCCTTGGACTGGTATAAAGAGGGGAGAGCTATTTCTGTAAATACATAGCACTTTTATCTAAGTAGAATTATTGTAGATATAGTTCTTTAGTAGTTTTTATTTTGTTAATAATAAATGTTTATATTATTTTCCCCAAATCCTGTCTCTCTTTTGTCTGCATAAACCTTCTCTCAACTAGTAGTAATTGTGTGGGGGGTGTGAAAGCAAATTGACCCAGAGCAAAACCACGACAATAAGGCATATATGTCTCTCAGGATACAGGACACTCATCTTCTCTGGGAGGAAAAATATTTCCTTACAGATCCACATGCTATTTACACAAGCTCTGTGGTTGCTTGCCACCTTTTGCAATAATTTTAGCTTTACCATCCACATGGTTTTCCATGCCAGTTCAATTACTCCTTCAGTTGTGCAGTTGTGTTTATAGCTGTCCTCCCAGTCCCTTCTTCAATGAAATTGAGACCCTTCCATGAACAAGAATTCCTCTTTCTCTCCTCACCCCGCAACTCCTGTATGAGAGAGGACAGAAGCAAAAAGTCAGATCTGAGTTTCCGAAAATTCTTAATTTTCATACTCAAGATCCAACTCTGACTTCTGTGTCAGAAATATGCACATTTCGTACTCTTTGCAGCACTCAGAATGTGCAACCAAACCTATTCTTTTGTATATTAATCACATAAAAGCCATATGTGTAGTGGAAGAACTAAGCATAGATTTGAAAGGAGAATGGCCTCAGAAGACAGGCCAACAATTGCTGCTGCACTTACTGACAATGCAAAACAGAATAAAATAGGTCAGTACTTTGCATAAAAAGCATAGCTCCTGCTCAAGGTGAAAAAGTCCAGCTTAAGTATTCCGTGAAGCAATTTCTTTATTGATGTTAGTCCCAATCAGTAAACAGGAATAGATTCAAGGACTACTGTACTAATGAACAGTGAAGATAACTATTATCTTGAGGAAAGAGACCAAAACTTAGTTCAAAAGACAGCTGCAGAAAGAAATTAAATAAGAAGGTGAAAATTTGGAGGAATATAAAAATTGGCATAAAGGTGATTTTCAAGTGTTTACAAAGTCAAAATGGGAGCTTCTGGGAACCAAATCAGACTCCTGGGAATAAAATCTGACTCCTGTAAAGTGAAAAAAACTCCCAACATTAAGAAAAATAACAGATATGGATCCAGTCAACAAGACCAACAGGAACTGAAAAAGTAATAACCAAGACATCAAGAGAAAACAAGATAGACTTCACATTTTCAGAAGCAGAAAACCTTTCAATAAATAAATTATTCAGATGAGCTACCAGGAAACAGAGTCATTTCAGAGAAGCTAGAAGAGTAACCTGCAAAGTCCTTGCTCCTCCTGACTAATTCCTTATACCTTCAAAAGCCCCATTGATTTCAATTAGTGGTTTCCTAAGGAACTCGAGTGGGAAGTTCTGTAAAAGGTGATTACCATGAGCTAGCCCTAATAATTTTTTTCTTCTGTCTTCTGTGTTTAATAGAAGACAATGACAGAAAAGCATTTGTGTAGAGAAATGAATCATTGTTTGAATAAATATTTGTGTTACTGCACCCAAGTTTTGCATCATTCCCATAGGCTTTGATAATTAGAAAATGAACAGAAAAACATAGGTGAGCATTATGTCAACCTAAGAAGGTCTTTTATCAAAGTGGAATAAACCTATCACATCAGACAAGTGTTCTACTCTGGTTTTATTCTTAAGGTGCAGATTACTTAGCAGCAGTTTATTGAGATGCAATTGATGTATACAAGTCAGATTCGAGGAAAATATTTAATAACATTTGCCTATAAGTTAAGATTTTACTAACATCAACATTAATCATACTGTTAAACTGAAAGTGTACTAATGCCAAGCGTTTACATCAGGACATAAATAATGGAATAACTGTGAAATATTTTTTTTTTTTAAATGATCAGTCATTATTACTATTGCTCTTAATAATCCCTCCTGAAGAGATTTTTTTTTTCTTTTCAATAAAAAAAGATCACAAGTACATAATATGCACCAAACTCTCTCCTCCTCTCTCTCCAGAATATAATAAAACCAAAATCACAGCACAATAATATATGAATAAAACTTCTGTGAACATTTTGAAGAAGCTTCAAAAGTCTATTAAAGGCTCTTAGTATGGTACTGCTACTAATGAACTCTACCCTAAACATAATAGGTAAGATCAAAAGATAAAGGTGGAAGCTTAGAGGAGGAAAAGCTATTGCTGTAGTGCAAAGAAACAAGAAGGGATGTGTGTGGGTTTGTTATGCAAGGGGTATTCTAAATGCAGGAAGAAAAGCCTTGTATTCTATTCAAGGTGAAAAAGGTCTCGCAGCAAGGGGCTGAGAACTATAACTGCAACAGTGGGAGAAGAGGATGAACTGCTGTGAAATAAAACAGGAACTCAAATTATTTTGAGGTCAAAGTCTCACATTTGGCAGCATGACCCAGCTTCATGATTATTTTCATGACACCCACTAAAACCTCAAAAAATAATGATAAACTCCCTTATCACTAGCCATTTTAATTATTAATCTGTGGCAGTTTTGGGCTGCTTTTTCTTTCATGCTCCATTCATAATTTAAACAATGTTCTTATCCTAGTAGCAATTAATTTTTATTAAAAAATAATCACAGAATCACAAAATATGGTGAGTTGGAAGGGACCTACAAGGATCATCGAGTCCAACCCTTAGCCCCCCTGCACAGGATCACTCCCCAAGAGTCACAGCCTGAGAGTGGGATACTGGATAGGAATACTAAGTAATCCAAAGACTTCTTGAACTCTGTCACACTTCATGCTTTGACCACTTCTCTGGGGAGCCTGTTCCAGTTCCCAACTACCCTCTGAGTGAAAAACCTTTCTCTAGTATCCAACCTAAGCCTCCCCTGACACAACTTCAGGCCCCTCTTTCCCTTAGGAACAAGTTGTAGACTGCAATGAGGTCTCCCCTCAGTCTCCTCCAGGCTGAACAGACCAAGTGACCTCAGCTACTCCTCATATGACCTCCCCTAAAGGCCCTTCACCATCTTCATTGCCCTCCTTTGAACACTCTCTAATGCTGTAATATCTTTCTTATATTTCAGTGCCCAAAACTGCCACAATATTCAAGACAAAGTCACTCCTGTGCAGAGCAGAGCAGGACAATCCACTCCCTCAACTGGCTGGCAATGCTTTGCCTGATGCCCCCCAGGACATGGTTGGCCCTCCTGGCTGCCAGGGCACTGCTGACTCATGTTCAACTTGTCATCAACCAGGACGCCCAGGTCCCTTTCCCGGCACTGCTTTCCAGCATCTCATTCCCAGTCTGCACAAACATTCAGGGTTGCCCCAACCCAGGTGCAGTATCCAGTACTTTCCCTTGTTGAACTTCCTATGGTAGGTGATTGCCCAGTCCTATAATTCATCAAGGTCCCTCTGCAGGGCCTCCCTGCCTATGAGGGAGTCAACAGCTCCTCCCAGTTTTGGGTCATCTGAAAACTTGCTTAGTATCCCTTCCAGTCCTGTGTCCAAGTCATTTATGAAGATGTTGAAGAGCACAGGGTCTAAGATGGAGCCTTGTGGAACCCCACTAGTGACAGGTCACCACTCTGATGTCACCTCATTCACTATTACCCTCTGTGCTTGATCCATGAGCCAATTCCTCACCCACTACATGATGTGTTTATCCAGCTGTGGGCTGGACATTTTGTCCAGAAGGATTCCTTGAGAGACAGTATCAAAAGCTTTACTGAAATCCAGAACAATTACATCAACTGGCTTCCCTTGATCAACTAGGTGGGTTACCTTTTCATAACAGAAAATCAGGTTTGATAAGCAGGACTTTCCTCTCATGAAGCTGTGCCAGCTGTGACCAAAGACTGCATTGTTTTTCAGATGGTTTTCAATACCTCACAGAATAATCTTCTCCATAACTTTTCCAGGCACTGAAGTGAGACTGACAGGATTGTAATTTCTGTGGTTCTCCTTCTTGCCCTTCTTGAAAATTGGGACAACGTTTGCCAGCTTCCAGTTAGCTGGGACCTCTCCATAAATTCAAGATTGCTCAAAAATCATTGAGATCGGTTTTACGATGACATTAGAGAGTTTTTGAGGATTCTGGGATGAATCTTGTCAGGCCCCATAGATTTTCAGGGATCCACCTGGAGCAGCAGATCCTGAAAAATTTCAGGGGGGACTGGGAACTGATCATTCTCACAGTCATGGTCCTCCAGCTCAAGACACTGAGACCCCCTTGGTGAGTCATCTGTGTTGAAGACACAGAAAAAGAACATGTTAAACACCTCTACCTTGTTTCTGTCCCTGTTTGTGAGATGACCATCCTCATCAGGTCACTGATATTTCTATACTGCCCTTGTCTTTAATATATTTGAAAAAAACTCTTTTTATTGTCTCCCACATTTCTGGCCACCTTCAACTCCAGTTGGCTGCACAAATTTTCTCCCTACAGCAGCTAGCAGCTTCTCTGAATTCTTCCTGTGTCACTTGGCCTTGCTTCCACTGGGCATACACTTTCCTTTTTTGCCTTATTTCCAAGACAAGATCCCTGCTCAGCCAAGTCAGCCTTCTGTCTCACCTGCTTGAATTCTGACATTTGGGAATTGCCTGCTCCTGTGCCCTTGGGAGGTGATGCTTGAAAAGTGACCAGCACTGATGGACCCCAGCACTTGTAAAAACATTTCCCTAGGAGACCTTAGCTGTCAGTGCCCTGAGCAGCCACATCTGCTTTCATTATGTCCAGAGTTGAGGTTTTGCTGGCACTTTTCCTCCTGCCACCAGAGATTTTAAACTTGGTTACTTTGTGGTCGCTGTGGCCAAGACAACCACCAACATCCAATTGCCTCATGAGGTTCACTCTGCTGACGAGCAGCAGAGCGAGGAGCACATCTTTCCAAGCTGGCTCCCTTGGCACCTGTTCCATAAAGTTGTCACAAAACATACTATTCTTTTGTTTTACCTCATAAAGTTTTATGTGATTTTTTTAGAATTACAATCCCAATTCCAACCCCAAAGAAAGCAAAAGTCATATAGAACCAATTCAATGGGCTGTGTGAAGAGGGCAGTGGTCTCTGCTTCCAATGCAGCTTGCAACAAATAAATCGCATGGACAGGTACCATGAAAAACCTGTCAGAATTCACTCATGGAAGTCTCAAGCCTCAGCTGACTGCAATGCAAAGGTGTAAAGGTTTTAGCAAAGGTGTTCTTATCATTATGAGATTTGAGAGTAAATGAAAACAAACAAATTTTGCCTGAAAATCCTAGATTTGTGCTGTGATTTTACTAGCTTTCTTCTTGCAAGAAGAAACTTCTGAGAATACAGGAGAGCAAGAGATAGTCCCGAATTGAGTCTGGCATAACCTTTAGATAACGTATCTTGGGACTAGTCACATTTCCTCTCCTTTTAGGTGTAAAATCTGTTCCTTAGGTCTACAGATAACTTTTGACTGGTTTAACATTACAACTTAAAGATGACTGACTCTCAAATATGTTATGCACCTATGTTTACTGTGAAATCTAATATTTCAGTGTATTATCCCACTTTAAACAGACTTCACTTAGACTCTCAGTTGTGTAATGTCAAATGTCCTGAAAATTCATTCTCCAGCCACAAGAGAGAAACACTCTCCTTAATATTCTTTTTATATCTTATTTTATTCTACATGTGTCTTTCTGCAAGTTTTATATGTGAAATTAGAGGCACAGATTTCCCTTATACCACACAAGCAGTGAACACCCATGGACACAGACACAGGTCTTTGCAGTATGCACAGTGTACAAGCCTTGTTTTGGCTTTGTGCAAATAGCAGAAGCATCTTTGAATGAAAGCACAGAAGGATCTTAGGGAGCAGCAGAGACTAAAGCAGACATGAATAAATCCACAGTTGTCTCCCTAAAAATGTCCATTCATTGCCTGGATCCTACCTTTGCTTCCAATATACATTGTTTTAAACAATATATCGGTAAAATAAAAGGCCTAAATAGTGCCTAAGCATGAAATATTTTATGCTGAAAAATAGAATCTTCACATTACTATAAACCTCTTGTAATATAGTAGAAAAGCTTGATTTGAGATCCTTTTGAGCTCCACCTATTGTTTTTGTTGTCAGCTTTATAATTACCAGTTTCTTAACGCATACAATCAGCATTTGTTGCTTTCAATGAATTGTGCCTCACATTGTTGTAATGATCATGTTGCTGCTGACACTTTGTTCATATTGACCAGTCTTGATAGGAAAACCACCTTATTTTAGAAAGAGATCCAATCTATTGCTGATTTATGTGGAAGATCTGGCTTTTGGGGCAACATCAGTGTTTGGATTATATAGTTCATTTTCAGTGACAGGTTGCCCAAAGCATGGTTTCAATAAGGGGTAGTCAGCAAATAATTCCATATGATAGACAACAGTTTACATTCAAGAGATACTTTATATTATCACAAAACCCTTCATTACATACTGTGAATCATTGGTTTTGCCTTCTAAATCAAAAGTCAACATCCACAGTTAATATTAATGCACATATTTTCACCGAATTTTAGAGAATAGGAGAATTTAAGGAGCAACAAGTTCAGAACTGAAACGATGAAATAATTTATATGAAAATGACAGAATAATAAATATTACTGAAGTTTTCCAAAGATATTTCAGCAACAAGTTATAAGCTTCAAATAAAATTTAAAATTCAACATGTAAAAATTCTGTACTTAGAAGAAAAAGGGCTTTTTCTTTACACCGGGTTTACAGCTCTTTTGCATCCTAAGTAAACATCAGGAAAAGCCCAAGAAGAAAGCAAAATTCCCATATTCTGTAGTCACTTCAACGAGAGAAGTCAAAGCGTTTACAGGGTGTGCAAGGATGGAGGTCTTCACAATATAGTATGTCAAAAGAACCACACTTGCATATAAGGTAAGAGGGATTTATAAGAGGGATTCTTTTCAGATTTCATCTTGGTTGCTTAATAAGAAAATTAAGCATGATTACCTCTCTTTTGTTCAGCTGGCCTTTACACGCCTCTGTAATTAAACTGACTATTCCCTGCTCATTGCAGGGGGATTGGACTAGATGACTTTTAAAGGTCCATTCCAACCCAAACTGTTCTTTGATTCTGCGATTTTGGATTTTGAAAAGAAATGTTTTTGTTTTCTTCTACCTTCTCGAGGTCCCAGTTATGTATACTTTCTAAATAAGTGACTAATAGCAATGTATTCCTCACCCAAAATTGCAACAGTCTTGAATATTAAGGCATTCAGACCACTCTGGAAGAAATCCACGCTGGTAACATATTGATCATGACTGCTAAGAGACTAACTTAATGCATGGATTCCTTTGAAAGCTGCTAATGAGGTGGTTTTCAGTGTCAGTTCAGCCAAATGAATCCTCATTTTCCACAGAATTACATAAATTAGCTATAATAGGTTCAAGAAAATGTCATTCTATCCCAGTATCGTGTCTCCCAAAGTAATTGCCAACAGATGTAGAGAGAAAAGTACAAAAAAAATGCAAGGATATAATGATACTTTTTCTTGTACATTGTTATAGGAACAGGTGATCATGACGACAGTAATGAAGACCAGAGCTCTTTGGTCACTGACTAATGGCCATCAAGGGAACTGCTTGGGCACAGCCATGAGAATTTCCCTGATAAGGAATAGAAACATGAGCATGAGGAAATATTTCAGGGGACTTGTGTGGAAATTCTGATGGGCTTCCAGAAGTGATGTGTGGTATTGTGTAAAACATTTGTGTAAAAATGTTTAGGGAAAGATGAGAAAAGGGAAGGCTGTAATTCACAGGGCACAGAGCTGTATGTGCCAGTAATTTGCTACTGGCCAGACTTGCCCTTCCACTGGATTTCGCAGGGTCTGTAGAACCTTTGACAAGATCAGTGTGTTGTAATTCTCGGGTCTCTTTCTGAAATGGTAACCGACAGAGCAGCTACAAAAACTACCTATTAAAAGGCAGGATTTTTTTTCTCGTCATATCTTGCATACATGTCTGCTGAGTTCCATCTGCCATTTTATTTCTCTCAGTCAGTCAGTATCACAACGCCATTCTGTGACTATCCAATAGGTTGTTATTTTTCATAGCCCAGATGACTTTGTGCATCTGCTCATTTTGCTGCACTGACCATCAGTTCCAGTCCTTAATTTTAAATTGGTTACTTTTCCATGTAGTCATCCTTTCTGTCATCCCAATAGCACTCAAGTTTCTTCAATAATCTTTTTGAGTCACTACTCAGAGAATAAATGTCACCTGAATTCACATTGCCTGTGATTAGTTTAAAAATTTGATGCATTTGTGAAATGCTTTCTAAGAGCCATATTGACCATCCTCCAACAAACTTATCCATGTTTCCTTGCTACAGTCTGTACCTTTCCTTCTCTTCTTCCCTCCTTCTCTCCCTCTTCCCTTCTTTTCTTTCTCTGAATCATCTTTTGGTGATTTCATTTTATGTTCCTTGACAACTTGGACAATCTTCTGTCATAGTTCATAGACTTTCTTATCCTCTAAATGTGCTCTAATTATTTTCAATATCTTCTTTTATTCCTCTGGAGCCCTCTCCTGCAAACTCTTCCCTTGACAGATAAAGTTGCTTAGTAGTATAAGCAACCTTGACTTTGGGAAATGCTGGACCTTTTCTGCATTTAAGTGCTGAGTCCTTTCAGATTTATTTTTTTTAAACTTTCCTCCGATTTAGTTCTCCTGTTTCCACCAAAACTAAACAATTTGCTTGCAGTCAGTTGATCCAAACCTTTTTGCTTGTAATTAGATTATAGATGAAAATTAAAGGAAAAAAAAAATCCTGTTACCAACCAGAAGTGTTGGACCTTATTACTAGCAGTAATATAGATTGCCTAACAAGTGCTCTGAAAGTTTATGTCTCTCATAAGGATAAAATTTTTAATAGCATTTTTCTCTGCAGAAAAACTATCCAGATCTGACAGTGAGGTTCAAACAGCAGGATCCTTTCACTCACTACTGCAAGATTCTTCCCCAGTTATGTCATTTTAGGGGGGTTCTATTTTAACTGTGGAAATGCTTCCATTTTTTTACTGTCAGTTAAAGACAGCGAATGAGAATACGTAGCCCACCGTTTCATTGTTCATGAGCAACACACAGTTCATAGTTCAGTTTCAGTCATTGCTTTCCATTCCTGTTTCTAAAAGTCCACCCTAGACTGAATTTCATCTTGTCCTCACCTCCCATTAATTCTTCCATTTGGTTGCCTATAGTTTTGCCATTGCTTTACAAATACTTTATGCATTGGTGTGTTAAACTGACCACTCTCTGTCCCGTCTTTAATTAGGCACTAATTACATTGCAGTCCAGTTTTTGCTGTTATCAATATTAGCACTGTCTTCCTCATTGATCTCTCATTTTCTGCTTAATGGTATTACTTCATCCACTGTCACATTTTAGTTCCTCTTCGTTTTATTGGAGGTTTTATGTCCTTTTTAAACTAAGCTCCTTAATCAGCCGTCACGTAGTCTGGCTCTGCCATGCTCCATTATCCCTCAGTACTCCTTTGGCTGCAATTAAAGGCAACCGATGCAAAGAATTTCAATGTAAATTTTAATGATCTAAGAAGCTGGAATTAAGTGCTTTTGAAATCCAGGTACTGACTAAACTAAACACACCACAAAAAGTGTGTCTTAGAAAAGAGTGATTTAGAAAAATAATTTTAGTATTATTTAAAACTGCAAGATTGTTTGACTGTTCTCAAGTTGGAAAGGGAGCTCTTCAGAAATACAGTACTGAAGTTTAGCCCACTTGTTCTTCATTGCAAGGGATGAGAAAGCTGGGTAATGAGAATTAACATGGACCACATTATTTTGTGTTAGCAGTGCCAATGATATTCTGTAATAAGAAGGTACTTGAATCAGGGACTAGGCCAATCACCAAGGAATTTAAGAGAAATGTTTCTATTGACTATTAAAAAAAATATTTAGATTGGTCTATAATAGCTAGAATTTGACACAGCTTTCAGCAAAGTTAATGCTAATTAAGGGGAATAAGCCAGTTTAAAACACTTCTCAGCTGACCTTCTGTACAACTTAGTGTTCCAAAGTCTCACACATACACGTCTGAATAGGGTTGAGCAAAATACTAAGGATAGAGGGGTGTCTTTCCTATTCAAGCTTCCTTCAAAATTGCAGGAATCCTCTACAGGTTTTGACAATTGAGAAATGTATTACTTCAAAAGTAGAGGTCCAAATCTGAATTTATCTTTCAAATTTATTTCTTATTCTCTTGAAAAATAGTTTTAAAGGGTTCACTGTTTTTCTGAGGGATCAGACTGAAGAACAATTTATTGTAAGAATGGTTTGAGCCCTAGAGAATCAAAGAGAATGAGAAAAACCAAAACCTGCTTGAAAATTATCTCTTTTCAGAGTCCCCAAGAATACTTTTCTGGAGCATGAGATTTGCTCTTGAAATGAACGCAGCAATTCAGGAGTCCGGGTCTCACTTCCCATACTTACATTTTCTTACACATAGCAGAAGATGTTGTTAAGAGTCCTCTTTCCTCAAAAGGGGAGTTTCTCAGTAAAGAAACTCTTTTAGGTTTAAGGTCTTCAGTCACATTTTTAGTATGAGATGTATGCAGTAGACAGGGCTTTAGAAGTAAAACTTTGCCTTGGATTGGAAGTAAAGTAAGGTCATATAAGATTTTGTCAGGAACTCAGGAGTCATCTATTTATACCCTAACATAACTTTTTGGCTAACCCTTTGCTGAAAACCCTTAACAAGAAACTGTGAGAATTCCAACCAGTAAATACCACAGGTATTTTACCCATATTTTAACCCACCAAAGTTATAATCTTCATTAGTTAGTTCTGAAACGTTATTTTCCATGCACATGTTTTAGTTTTGAAGGAAAATTATGACCTGTAAAATGATCCTGACAGAAGAGAAAAGATATTGAAAAAGTAAAGAAAATAAGAGCACAAAAAAAAATGGATTTTTTGATTCGCGACGGTACCTCTCGGGCTTAAAAAATAGTTTCTGAAAATGACAGCATAATGCAAATTTTATTTTTTCAGCCACAAAACCAGGATTAAAGCTGAGAAAATAGTTTTTTAAAAATGCATCCTGACCATGCTGCATACCAAGTGGACATCAAAAATTTATCTTATGACTATACACTATACATATAAATAATCTGGTGCTCCTCTCAGAACAAGAAGCTGCACAATATAACAAAAAGACTTTGTTGTGATCTTGACATATATATTGCAGGGTTTGCTGACACATTCAATGCTAGAATACTGACTTTTTACAGAAATATTTTTTTGTGACAATCTGAGTCAGAAAGTAAAGAAAAATGGTTTCCTCCAGGAAACCTCCTGTGACCCTCTAATCCCTACCTACCTGCTCCAGTTCAGAAATTCCAGCATTTACTCTTGTGATCCCTGCCTCCTGCAGTTCCTCCTCCCACCATGCCCTAACCACCCTTTCTCCTCATCATCATTTAAATTGCTCCTACAGTTCCTAGTTGCTGGATGGCAAAGAGGCATCTAATATGGCCAGTTCTGAACCACTCAGATACCGATTGGATTGTTGGCACCAGCTCAAATTAAATAGCCTGAAGCAGCTAATCCTCTGGTGGGTGAGGGAAGACAGGAGAGGAATAAAGAGAAAAGAAATCTTTCTCCTCCCTCTGCCTTCTATAAGGAACTAAAGGAGCACAAAAGCTTTGTGATCTCTACTGAACCAATACATATGGCTGGAGTTATTCAGTGAGTTACCAAGTTCTCTGGGAAGTGACGGGAGAGGATAAAGGGACAGACAAACAATATGATTTTAAAAGCCTAATATTCTTAGAAAGCAAGGCCAAAAATAAGTAATAAAATAAATAAATAAAAATTATGTTGTCATTACTAATGTTTCTAGCTGCATGCCGAATAGTACACCCAAGTTTTTTTCTCAAGTGGACTTTGCAGAATCTAGGTAGTACAGAAAGCATACAAACATTAGTGCCTAAGTGGCTCTCAAATGAGACATCTTTTGAGGTTTTCTGTATTATTCTGGCATTGACTGATCTAAAACTGCACATTTTATGCAGAATGGAGAGAAATGTTGGACACAAATAGGCTATTGCATCTAGTGGAAAAAGGCATAACAAGAATCAACGGCTGGACCTTGCAGCTAGAAGTATTCAAACTTATAGCTAGGCAATTTTTTAATTGCAGTGATGATTAACTATGAGAGCCATCAAGTAAAGCGGTGATGTTTCTCCAGTTGATGAAATTCTCAGATCAAGACTGACGACTGTTCTGGGACATAAGCTTGAGCCCTTTACAAGTTATTTGGCTAACTACAGAGCTTAACTAGCTGAACTTGTACTGCTGGTACAATTGCTTGTGTTATATTTAGCTCAGTCTAAGGGATCTAGCGATCCCTGTTGGCCTTCAAATGTATGAACTGATGAAGTGAAGCTGACATAAAAAGTTGGAATTTGCAAACAGCCAGAGCCGAGGGAATACACGATGCTTCAGTTTGGTGGCTGAACAGCAAAGAGAAGAGTGGCTTGAGCTGACTGGAACAAGTTTTATGCAGAATTTGAGTGGTGCTAAAAAGGGTTGAGAAAGAGAAAACAGGTTAATCAAAAATACTTCATTTAAAACCTTTTGCTGTAAGATTATTTTCTTTTCACTGTGAACAGTTATGAAAAGATTAAAATTTGCCTTCAAAGTACTGAAATTAAATGTCTTGTATAGCAAAAATTTTCCTGCAACAAAAACTGTGATGAATTGGCTGCAAAACATCAATAGATATCGTTTCTTCGTAATTCCTTTTTTGCTGAATATACATTTTTTTCAGGGAAAACAAATATATTCAGTCAGGAAAGCAGTGAAAAGCATATTGACAAGAAAGGTCAAAGGTGTACAAATAAACATTACCATGGCATGTTTTTAATAAGAAAGAAAGTGTGGATTGACAGGTAAAGATTACTCTGGGATAAATTAAAAAATGTTTAGCATGACCATTAAGAAAAGGTGCCCTACCTAACATAGACTAAACCTGAAGTTAGTTTTAAATAAAACCTTAATAACATTTTCTACATATTTTCCATGAACATGAAATTAAAGAAAGAGGTGAGGGATTGATACTTGTGATAGACAGGGGAAATGGTCTATTCAGATTAATATATTTATACAAATTAATCAAATACAATACTTGAATAAGTGGCTAACCAATATTTATTCAAACAAAATTAATCAAAATAATACTTTTAAGGTGTTTAACAATTGTTTGTGATGTTTTCTTAATTTATCAAAAACTTTCTACTAATTTGTGTTCAAAAACTTTATACAAGACAGGGTGCATGTACTCACTAACAAAAGGGGTTTTGGCACCAAGGTGATGAGTGGCTTTCTTTTTTTTCAGTGGCTCCCTTGTGACCATGATGCAATATGCCATGGTCCACCTTTTACCACTGACCTTCCTACATGGACAGCTGCATTCCTCCATGTTTCCTCATGAATAAAACAGTCAGCTTTAGTTCTTGAGAGTAAATAAAGAATATCAAGGGCTACAAGGAAGAACCCAAACCTTCCCATTCAGCTATTCTGCCTATAACAATTTCTCTCAAGAAATTCACCAGAAGGGACCAAATGTGTAGATTCACCAGCTCAATCACAGGTGCCTTGAAACTTTGTTGTTGTGCTGATACAGACAGATATACATACCTTGTCTGTTTTTTAAAGACAATTTTAAAACTGGTCCTGTTAACTCTACTTCTGAAACATCTTTATTTCTACTCAATAGCAAAAAGAATTATTCTCATGTTTTCACACATAACTGAACATAAATCATGCCACATCAGTACACAGATTCCCAAGATGTTAAGGTAGGGTCTGTTTGAACATGTCAGCTTTGTCTGTTTTCTTCACAGATTTTGATTACCATGTTCCATGTACACATGACAAATCTAATACTTTAAATTCCTCATAGCTTCTAGGCCATCAATGAAAGCATTTGCACATTAAAACATACTAAAAGTGGCAAGGAAAAAAAAAAAAACAAAAAATGCCCCCAAAATGCAGAAAGGTGGTATATGAAGTAAAAAGGAAAATGAAAAATTCTATATTCTAGTAATGTAAAATATTTTTCCCACTCTGTTTTCCATTTCTGACCTTCTTATCCCATAAATATGAAGAAAACTATGATTTAATTAAAATTATACTTATTGCTTAGTCTGAGGAGTTAGAAGTTGCATTCTAGATTGCATTAATATTTTCTCATATTTTTCCAAGAGCTACACCCACAGAAAGACACACACACATATAGAGTTAGCAGCAGCAATCTCAGTTCCCTTCAAATTGACCTCCTGTACATTTTTTATTTTCAAAGAATAAGGGGTCCTATTTTTTTTTTTATTTTTATTATTATTCTCATTAGTTTTTACATCTTCAAGAAAGCTAAAACTCATAAAGCTGGATTAAAAATCCCCACAACACTTGACTTCTGTGGTTAACAATTTTAACAAAATGTTATGGAAACACATGTTAAGGCTCAGTCCTGATAACTTTAGATGAGTTTAGTTTTCTCTTCTTCTTATACAAGGTTTCAGTTTCATGCTTTACCTTTCTGGTTTCAAGTTCAGCACTAATATTAACTTTCTTCTGAGTACTTCAACCTGCTACTGTCACATATCTCTTGAGAGTGCCTTTCATTCTTCAGGTCATCATCAAAATAATGAATTTTTTCCTTTCAGTTCTCAGTAAAAAACACAAGCAGTGGTGACCTTTCACTAACATAACCTGGAGTAGAAGTTCACTTGGAAACATTCATAGAAAGCTCTCAGTTATTATCAGAGATAACCATTGCCATTTTTTTTTCACTAGTAAGATCTATCAAATCATACTAAAAATGTGCCTAAAGTGGGAGGGGGCCTTTTCAGGTGCTACAGAGCCAAGATTTTTGAGAAGAAAAATTTTGTCTTCCATGAGAGCACTCATAAGAAGACAACACTTTGAAAATTTTCAGATAATTCCTGTCAATTAGTTTAACCTGACACACTGAAGAAATGAATCAAATTATTCTAGAGAAGCATGGAACCACAGAAATGAAGATTTGAGATGCATGCAAATGTCCTGCTTTTGGAAGATGGTATTTAATAATGCAGAGACAGAAATCTGCCTGTAATGAACCACATTGCCAAATGAACTGCAAGTCTAACTAGCAGTCAATTTTAAGTAACTTATAAAAAAAAGTCTTTCCTTAGGAAATGCTCCACCAGCTTGACTGATTAAGAGAAAGACAGCACTTCCTTCTCTAAGGCAAGGCACAAGTGGTACACGAGTAATTTAAATACCTCATCTTCTGCAGCAGCAAGACACTTAACTGTATGAGACACTGCAAGCAAAATTTTGGCTGAGTCTTCTCCAATGCATATCCTGACCTCAGCAGTTCAGTGTACATGAAGACTGAGGGAGCCAAAATTTCCTTTTTCCCCTCATCACTCTTAAACAGATACTACCCAGTTTACTGAATGCCAAACAGATACAGCAGAGGTGAGAGACTGCTCTTTGTTCAGTTCATCCTCTTGAACACTACAAAAATCACCCAAAGATATTGTAAGTTCCGGCATTCACTCAAAGTAAAATCACAAGGCTGAGCCACGGACTTTCAAGCAAGAGTGGAAGTTTATTTCGGGGATGCTCACAGCTGCCCGAACTTGCAGCACTAAGTGGCAAAAAACACACCCCAGGGCCTCCCAGCCGTGCCTATCCAAGGCCCCCAGACTTCCATCGTGCTGCTTTCTGAGCCATTCACCTTTTCCCCCACCTCCCCATCCTGTCTCCCTTCACCCACTTGTCAGAAGGAATGCTTCTTTTGCAAAACTTTTTAAATAAGAGAGTTACCTGTTTAGTTCACAAAGCAGCAGCTTCAAGGGAAGGACAAAAGGTGATTGTTCTCACACATTCTCTCAACATATCTTTCTTTAGCCACAGCAGGTTTCTTGAGCAAAGAGAAATTTCCAAACAAGTTTGCCTCCTTGCCATTTCTTCCTCAGGATCCCTACAACCCCCACATATGAGGAAAAACCCTGCTCCATGTGCTAATTCACCCTCCCTCCATAACCCCACGTAGTTCTTTTTCATTCACACATAGCATGATTGTAACTTGACACAGCTCCGTGAGAAGACAAGCTGACATTTACATGCGTCACTAACCACTTTCTGCTCATTCAGTCCCTCTATTTCTGGCTGCCTTTGACCCATATTTTAACTAAACATTGGAGATGTTATTAAAATCCGACTATGTCTTTTCCTCCTGACATGAAATTCCTGATATACACAGCACAGGTGATGCCCCACACAGCACAAGATAGCCCTGCATACCATGTTTGGTAGGATGCTTTGCTTTGAGGATGCCACATCAAGCTGAAATCAAACTGGGCAAGAAAAATTCCTTGTGCTAAAACGTTATGGCACATGCAGTCTTTGCAGTATGCTGTGCATGTGTCAGCAAATACACCTGCTGAGATTAGGGTGTCATAGAATCATTTAATAGTTTGGATTGGGAGGAACCTTTAATGGTCATCTAGTTCGACCACCTCATCTAGTCCAGCTCCCTTAAGTAAGCAGGTAAAAAGTATATGTCATGGGAATTGTCTTAAGATGTGAAGTTAGGGTAATTGTCTTGCTATAAACCAATTTGGTAATTATCTCATTCAACTAGAAATAAAAACCTCAACTTCAGTACCTAATTTAAAGCCAAACCACTTTTGATGCTACTGCATGATCACTTTATTTTGGCGGTAGTCTTCATAAAGAAACATAAGTTTCATGGGGGCTTCTAACAGATATATTTGATATTTCTTCAATGAGTCACTTTAATTGCTCAACTATTCTTTTCATAAAGCCAAAGTAATTACATGCTAATTCAAATGTGAGTTTATAAGTGCATTGTGAACCACACAAATTACTGCTTTAATGTTATACTTCATGTCGAATAGACAGAGCACCAAAGGTATGTGATTGGTTGGCCAAACCATGGTTTTAAACTGTTTTCTACCACCATTCTATGTTTTGTTATCTTTCAATCAGATCTTTATGCAACATGCAGTATAGTTAATAATATCTCTCTGCCAACTTCCTCACATTATTTTGAAATGTTAATATCTTTTTTTTTTTTTTTCCCAGACTAAACTTAGTTTTTTGCTGGTTTTGTCTACAAGGTTAGAAGGTGATATTGTGTACTGTAAGTATAAAATATAATTCATTGGCTGTGTTCTGCTCTTAAAGATCATAGTCTCACTATATCAACCAGCCACCTGCTTCACCCTTGGTGATTCCCAACATTTTATGCATCAGTATAATTTATTTTCGTATTTTAGTGATGGAGAAGCCTGTGAACAATATAGGGGATACTTTTATGATGTTCATGTATCATTTTTCTAAAACTGCAACTCCTTAGCCTTCTGAGAACACTCTCTCTCTGATTTCTTGATGTGCAGTAACAAATGGGCAGTAGCAAATTATAAGGACATAAGAGTGGAAGAAGTAAAGTTTTTGCAAAAAGGAGAATACAGCCATTTTTGCTAGACAGTAGTTTTTCCCTAGCAGATCAGGAGCTGTTTTAGCAGCCTGAAGCAAATATATCTTTAGATATAAAAAAGCAACTGAATGTTCTTTAATGAAGGCAAACAGTGATAATATACTCCCACTTAAATATCAAGTTTTCTAGTTTATAATCACCTGATTACTGTCACCAAACACAAAATTTCTGTTCAGTGAAAACCCATCTCTTTGAAAAGTTCTTATCCCACACTTAGAATAGTCATTTTGTCTGCATTCAAAAAAAGAGTAACCAGGAAAAGAGGAAAAATATTGAATAAGGAAGAAGGTCAGAAAGAAGGCCAACATGAAAGCTTCCAAATATGCTCTAACAACTGTTACTCCAAAGACTCATGCATCCAGTCTCCTGGTTTTGAGTGTGACGAGTTGCTGAGATAGAAATGAAGCAGACAGGAGTATAGAGCTATCCTTCTTGTGGTAAAGACATGGTAGCACAGGGATTTCCTGAAATGGATGGTGTATTCAGACACACCTTTTAATAGTCATTAGTGAATGTATTATCAAAAATTTGTATAACAATAAATGAGAATTCCATCATATTTTTTCATCTGTAGCATCCTCTGATACAGCAATTACTTGTGCATCAAGCTTAAGTTTATAAATCTGCTGCCCAACTACCTCTATGTTCCTCCTCTTTCTTGTAATGGAAGAAATGCATTAGTTTCTCTTTACTGTTGCATCCACGACAGAAAAGTCACATTTTTCTTATATTAAGTGACCTTTAAATGTAGAAACCAAGGCAAAATGGCAGAGCCTGAAAGGACAAACAGAAAAGTTATTACAAGATACTTGAGTCAGTTTGGATTCTCTTCTAGTTTTGACACCAAATCCCAGTATTCCAGCTCACTGTTCTGGGACACCTGGACTAGCATTACTGCAGTTCCAAGAGCAAGTACAGAAGACAAAACTCATCCCTTAAATGGCCATTTTGTAGAGATTCTGGGAAAGATAACAACAGAAGAAAGTTTATCTACCAGGAAAACAGACAGTCATCCTCAGTTCCTTGTTTGTTTTAAAGAAGAGGCTTGAATAACCCACAGAAGCTATACAAACACTCAATATGTTAACCATAACATTGCAGCTTATTAGCCATAGTAAGCTTACCGGAACAGTGTGTACTAACAAGTGTTATTACCACTGTCAATACAAGGATGCCACATGAGAACAACAATGAGGAAAGAAGATGATATATCATTACAATTAGGAAAAACTAAGGATGTTCAGTCTCATTTCTCCTCTGCTAAATCCTTTCAAAACTAGTGATTGAATCAAATCTTTGCCTAGAGCAGTGCAAGTAAAAAAACCCCACGTGGATTTTCTGAGAAAAAGGAGAGGTAGTCTAAGATCAGAGGATCTAAAATCAGTGAATGTTTTCAGACATTTTGAAAAAGTAAGCAATAGCAGCAGGTAGACTTAGAATTAGAGCAAAAAAAGCCCGTATAACAGCAAATGAATAAATAAAGAATACAAGAAGTGACAATTGCATATATTACAGGCAAGAAAAACCTGAATATATATCAAAATACCTTCACACTTATTGCTAAGAGAAATTAATGAAGAAAAATGGAGGACAGGAATGGAAGAGGAGAAGGAAATTACAAATCTTAATAATAGAACCTGTCAAAAGAGGGTTGAAATTCTAGGTGCAATACTTATGACTGTCTGCTTACTGAAATGGTTTGCAAGTAATGCACCACCTTTCTCTTAAACCTGGCTGATGCTAGGTGCTTGAAAGCAAGTCACAAGAAATCCTACAGTAAACTGCTGCAGAAGAGGTAGGTTTGTTTTTTTTTTTTCCTTCTGCTCCATAAATTTGGTGGCTGGTTTACTCTCTGAACAAGAGTTTATTCCTGATCTGTCCACAATGATTTAACTAGATGACCAAATATCACATTCCTAAAAAGTAAAAGGAATAATCTTAGTCCAGTCTAATATGAGTATGGATGCTCTCTTCATCCACATAAATGCTTTATCATTTTTGATTCCTAGTAACTTCTTGGCATCAGTGATATTTTGTGACAGAAGTTTTAATGTCTTAAAAAGTCCTGAAGGAAATGCTGTTTTTCAAAACATATAATTTAACCTCAGTTGTATTTAGTGAATGGTAGTTGTCAAGCATATACTTTGTCTTGTCAGTCAGTATGATTAGTTGTGCAATGCTTCAGTGCTTTAGTGCATCTCTAATAGGCTATTACTTAGCAAAAAGAAAGGAAAAAATCTTGGATGGTCTGGGAAAAATCATTATCTACTATGCTCTAAACCTTTGACACCATGCAGTCTGTATGTTCTGAATTGTGGTTGTTCACTTTCTGAAGCCTTTTGTCAATAGTAATTTTGATGAGGAGTTACTATTTTCAAAATATTCACAGCTTCTTTTGAAATTGAAATCAATAACAAACACTAGAGGAGAGAGAAAAACAGCATTACACAATCTACCTTGCATTTTCCTTGAGAATAGAAACCCATTTCATGCTGGATGGTGTCATCTAAGAAGATCTTATAGCAAACACTGGCAACCTCTTAATTACCAAGTACTCTGAATGGGTGACCAGTAAGGGATGTATCTTTTTCACCAGGACATGGCTAGTCTGGGAGCACTGCAGCATGACACAGATGGCTTGAAGACTGCAGCCTTGAAAAACCCTTAAACAGAACCCTCTTTTTGTCTCTCAAGAAGCGAATTATCTGTCTAATAGGCAACATATCTTATGACTGGCATGTTTTTGAGTTACTTTAATAACACAGGGGAAAATTGCATGTTATTTTACCTCTCACAGGGTTTTTTCTGTCCTGTTTTCTGTACAAACATTCAGTGCAGGTAAGAATACATATTATATTTCTCCAGACAGATACTTCTTTAAAAGAAGGAAGTCTCATCCTGACACCTAATGTAACCTGTAAAGCTAATATGTTTTTTAACCTATGTAAATCTTCTAGATTGGGCCCTCAGGATTTGCCATGCATGGTGTTTGATTAATTTCTTCACCATTTGCTATGTCCTGTAGTATGTTTTCTGCATGGTGCAGCTGTATAGTAGGGAGAAAGCTTTGTCCTCGCAGCTGTGTTTTGAATCAAGCTGATCCTCCTGGACAGAGTGCAAGAGTTTGCCTTTCATGAAAACAACTGAACATGCCAAGAGCAAGCAGCTTCCCAGGGACAGGAACAGGTAGAAGAGAGAGGGGTGCATGCAAACATGGAGATAGAGACTGTTGGTGGTGAGGAAACTGCCAGCCCTCCTAGAAATTATGTTAAGATTTGTCCTTAGGATGTACAGACAACTGTGCACAATTCAATTCTTATGTGGGAAGACCATGGTAGCTGTTAAGAACAACCCTAAAGAGGAATAAGCTGTCTGACAACTAACTGATGTACAAAGACTTATTTTTACTTTAGTCATTGCCCTGAGTACTGATTTAATTAGTTCTTTCTTGGTCTAATTCATATCCAAGTAAAACCTAGCTTCTAGATTCCAAGTTAGTTTTCTACTTCCACTTCATTTCTTTCAGGTGAAAACATAAACACAATTACTCTGGTCAACTTAGAATTCCTGCAGGCCTTGACTATTTTTAGCTAACTCTTTAGCCCTTTGCCAAAGACAACCTGACAAAGGGATATGAATTAGTCTTCACATGTGTCAACTGACCACTGTAAGACAGAGAGACCTACAGAGAGCAGAAACTTTCAAGAAGGTATTAGCTCCTGTAATGTGATGTAGGTTGGGGATACAGTTTCACTCAACCTGTGCTGCACAAAGACCTGACCTTTTTATCTTTGGTGTAGAGGATTTAGCTCTCAGTGGAGGTAAGCTTAACTGAGGTCTTTTATAACATCAAAACTCATTCCTTGACATATGTTTTTCCTAGCAAAGAAAAAAAAGTTCAGTAGGGAAAAGTGCAAAGTTAAACTCTGGTAAATGAGGATACTAAAAAGTCAAGGTTTCAAGGCTGTGGATGTTCAAGATGCTCCCATCAGCTGAAAGGAAAGGTCAGGATCTGATCACTGATAATTTTTTATGTCCTTTGGCTCATTCTGGGACGTAGTCTCGTCTTTATTGGAGTAGGATAGGACTAGCCAAGGAAAACAGAAATGCAGAGATTCACAATTGAGAAGAGTTGGCAGCATGTGTCCCTAGAAACAAGCATTCTAATGAACACTTCAATATTGTTCCTATACTCAAAGCTCTATAAAAGGCACAGCTAACTCTGTGTCACAAATGGGAAAATAAAATGCAGCCAAATAGAAACAGAATCAAATAACAGTTCTGTAAACTCTAAAACAAATAGAATATTTTTAGTCCTTTTTTTGAACCATAAAACAGACTGGAGATTCAGTTGATAAAAAGCACTAATTATCCTGACTCAAGGAATCCAAGGATATGCACACCACAAAATCAGGAAATGCACACTACAAAAAGACAGTCTGGCCATATGCATTCTGGCAAGGTCTGAGAGTTTTGGCTGATTTAACTGAAGGAACTATCATAAATAGAACCCCTAAATAAAGTTAGGTGATGTCAGGAGTAATATCTCATTCTTGAAACAGAAAAAAAAATCTAGATTGTGCTGCAAGGATAAAGCAACAAGCAAATGAGGAAAATGAGAGATGTGACTGTGGGGCAACCGGATATTACTTAAACTCCAGGAAGAAAATCCTGTGATTTCAGCTATCTTGAATTCAAAAAGGATTTATAGATAAAGTAGAGAAGCTTGCTTGCTGCAGACTCCTGGGATATCAGAATGCAAGAGCACTGCCACTCCAGCACAGAAGGGACATAACCATTGTGCAGAGGCACAAAATCTTCAGTTCCTTTCAGACACATTTAGCTATTATCTGTACTGAAGTACTAACCTTTCTCACCTTTGTGCTTCCTTGAAAAGCATGGCAGGAGGCCAGTGAAAGGATGTCTTTAATGATACCAGAGTCTATTGCAAAACTCAAAGACTTTAAAGATTGCAGCAGTCATAACTAGTTCCACACACAACGTGTCCTAGGGAAGCGTGAAAAGTGGGGACAATAAAGGAGGAATGCAACACAAACAGCGCTCAGGAAATGCCACAGTAAAAAGATGGGAGTTTGAAGAGATAAAAATTTCCCCACAGAGCAACAGATGACCTGCTCACCCTCAGCACAGTTTTCAGAATGCTATATACAGCCATAGTACATTTCATAACCCCCAAAATAACCACAATGAATCGCATTGAGCTTTCTATCTATGCCTGTACTCAGGTTGTCAATCAGTTCTGTTTTACATCCCTGTTGTGTGCAAAATGCAATATCTTAGGAACAAAACTACTCTTTTCACCTGGTGCTATGTAGAGAGACTGAGTTGCCTTGTACCTACAGTGTAGTGACTGACTAATTAGAATTGCAATGACAGGTGCAGGTCACACCCAGGTTTTCCTTTCTCTGTCCCTCCTCAGCATAAAATTAGCATCATTCTCTGAAGCATCTGTTATAATGGACACTGGAGCAAATTAACACATTGTAAGCTACCTATGGGGGCACCTTCTTCCTCATGCATCACTAGCTGAGCTGACAGAGCCCCAAGAAAGCAGAATGCTGCATTTGCAGCAGGAGTTCACATGGAAGTGATCAGATCTGCAGTGAGTAGCTCTCCCTGAATCAGAAAATGTTCCTTTACATGTGCCAGCAAGAAGATTATCTCACAATGCTCCTTTCTGAAGTGTTTAAGGTTATCAACCTACTCTGTAATACCTGAAGTCCCGGCTTTTCATCTATAACTATTACAAGGTGTTATTCATCAGTAAAGGTTATTAGCTGCAATTTAAAATCACTGATAAGAAAACAAAAAACATTTCTAAAAAAAAATAAAGGTAGCCTGGTTTCTGGTTTTCGTCCTTGCTCTCTGAAAGAGGTTAGTCACAGTGAGACTTGTCCACAACACAAGCCAAAATTTTCTGCATAAGTGAGTCAACCTTACTCTTGTAATCACCTTTCTCAACAATGGACTTTTCTTGATTGTTATAAATCTAGAACTCTTAAAATGCTAACTCTCACTGCTGGCATTTACTGAGAAGGTTCAATGCTGTGGCATATTCTTTGTCTTCCTAATAGCACCCACAGTGTTGTGGTGCATGATATTCAAGCCAAGCACTTGACACAAAGCTTCTCCAGAGGTGCTGTGTGTGGAATGCCATACTAATTCCAGAGATAGCCAAAAATACAGATATTTTCTCCACCACTGCCCTGTCAATGTGATGGAAATGAACTAAAGTTCATTTCAAAGAGGGGTAACAAAAAAATGGTAGCAGCAAGACTGTGGGTTATAATGACAGTAGTATGATGTTTAATTACATTTACCCATAATTTCCAGAGGCTACAAGCTCTGAAGAGCAAAGACACATACTTAAAAGGAAAAATATTGCAAGCTTTGTGGATTATTAAAAGAAGTTTGTTATGCGGTTTATTCACAAATTCTCATCTCTGCGTCTGAAGACACTGTGCTAAAAGGTGCATTACTACAAAGGAAACATTAACTCCTCCATGATCACCTAGGTCTTTAAAGGAAACCGCCTGCACTGCTCCCAGATGCCACCAACATTATCCCACACCATTACATACCCCTCCTACCTTGTCCTTCCTACTGGCTCCTGGATCCTCTCCCTCCTTCCAGGGTTGGACAAAAAGCACAAGTCACCAGTTAACAACGGGTCACCACCTGTGCTTCCTCCTCAACCACTTTCTCAGCTGTCTAGTGCCTAACATGGACACAGAGATCCACATTCAGTTTTTTTCTCCCCAACAGCACAGCTTCCTCTTACCCTGCCTGTAGATAGCACACCACCTCTCAGTGTTACCATACTTACAGCTGAGCAAAGGTACTGCTTCAGGGCAGCACAGCTTTCAGACACGGTGCAGGTGTCTTGCTGACACTTGTCTTTACCACATCTTACCCATTTTCCTTCCCATTTCAAACAAAAAAATCTTCAAGGAGCTATTTTGGACTTTAAAATAAATAACAAATAAAATGAAAGAATTTGCCTGCTGCTGCATGCTCCTGGCAGATCAGGATACAACATCCATGTGTAGGCATCTCAGGAGTGGATTAAACCATTTCTCAAACTGGATTTTGCTACTGGGCTCTCATTTGACTATCACAATTGTCTCATTTACATAACTTTTTGTTGGATGCCCTTTCCATTTTCTCAAATATTTGCCTTCTCAATTTAAAGCAAGAGAAGTTCAAGAACCTAATCCTGCATTTGCCATAAAAACTATATCTATTAAGGTTTGTTCTCCAGTCCTGCTTGCAATTCTCTCCTGATATCTGTATCTAACTGCGATAAGTGATGTGCAGAAACAGAATAGGAGTCACACCTGAAAATCTAAATAAACAGAACTGGGGCAAGGGGGGGAAGACAAAACTCAGTAAAGTATGCACTACTGACACTTCTACAGCTGGAGAACTAGGGCAGAAAGATAGGCAGAGAGTGGCTGCAGAGGACAGTGGGGATAAAACCAACCCTACCCATCTACTCTCAACCCTGCACCTGCACGCCATATCCTCATTTGTCATGGCTCAGAAAGGAAATCTATGGCTGAAGTTCTCAAGCCTGTTCATGTAAATAATTTTTGATCAGTCTCTCATTTGTAAAAGCACCAGCCACCATTCTCACAATTCAGTTTCCAGCATCAACTACCCAGGTCCCCTGAGACTCTCAACAGAAACCTGTACCAGGTTCAGTTTTGGCAGTTCTGAGGATCAGTAGGCCCATTTATTTAAGACCTTAAATATTGACTCAGAGTTGAGCAAATGCTGAGTCCATCAGTAAAGGAGTAACAATTCTTGTACTGAAATGAAGCCATTCTCCACAGTGTGTCATACAGATTTTAACAGGCAGAGACATCGTAACTGTTTACTCTTATACTATTTCTTCTGAAAATACTGAAAATATATTCCTATTAATCCAAGGAACTGATCACACCCTGGGTAGTGTGGGTACTAACTAAAGCAACAAGAAATTAAGTACTGGATAAGAACTGTGACTTCACTCGTGATTAATTGAGTTATGATTGTTTTGAAAGAAGCATGATGAGCATCCGATCTTGCATTTTTCTTTAAATCCTGGATGTGTCCAACCAGTATTTCCCCCCCTACCTGCACAGGTGTCTTTAAATGTGGAAAAAGGAATGAAATGCTTATTTTAATCAAAGCCCCACAAGTGGTGTTGGAAACCATGGGTTCTCCAGAAGAGGCAATTGTTGACTCTAGTGTGGTTTATTGTACAGACAGTGTTGCTTCATCCCATATTTGTGCTGCATCAGAGTTCTTCATCCGAATGAAATGCAGTGAATGGTGCTTTCTGTGGAACACATCATTAGCTGGTATTTCTGCAGCTGTTCTAAGACAATTACTCTCATAACTGAGTTTTCCAAAAATTACAAACTTCTGCTAACCTGCTGCTGAATACTCATGCAATATCATATACAATATCAATATTAACTGCCATTCCATTTAAAAGGAGATATTCCTCAAAACTGCCTAAAAAGTTGTGCACTTGTTTCAGGTTAAAAAAATGTGCAAACCACAAAAAAATTTAGATTGTATATAAATGCAGTAATACCTATTGCTTTAGCATTTAAAAGAAATATATAAAAATATATATGTGCATATGTATATATATAATCTAAATTTAAAATATACATATATATATAACTTACACTTATGTTACATATACACACATATAAACTTAAAATCCTGAAGCAATAGGTATTTCTTTTGATTTTCACTTTCAAATCTTGTTTCATTAATAAATTTTACTAAATGAATTTTAAGATTCCACTCCTACTGTTGCCTAAAATGGGAGAAATAATTCTCTGGACAATTTTGAATATAGAAAGACAAAAAGCAGCTCTTTATTTGAGGCTCTGTAGGTGCACAAAATATATTGCACATACCCACAGTATAGGCCTCTTATAATTTTAATAATACCATCTAATACAATATCTGGATGCTACTTCTTCAGTTACACCCATCTCCAAAATTGTCCCTTGCCACACCTCCCGAATTAGAGTTGGTGGTCCCAAAATGATAGCCCGTTCCTCCCAACCCTCATACTCTTTGTCGTCTATGTCCTCCTTGGAGCGGCTTCAAGGACTTTGAGTAGTTTTTACTGGTCATATCGAGTGGTGTGACCCTGTTATGTCTTATTCTAAGTACCTTTCTACAGGTAAGGTGTTTTTCAACTGGCTAAAATCTTTGTCCATTGAAATTCTTGACAAGAAATGTTAAACAGCATTTTATGAATCTAATGCAAAAGTGCTTAGCAAACTAAAGGTACTAGTGACTTATACTACAATATTATCTGATATAGATTTTAAGGCATCAGTACAAACACAAAAAGCTGCCATTTCAGATAAAATCTTGATAATTTTTCATTACAAAATGGAAACTAAAAGCAGAATTCGTCCGCCCCCAGCCTCATTTTCCTTGTGAGACTCAAGTCTCTGTTTTGCCATGCTGAACATTCAACTGTTCTGAAGATACACTCTCATATTTCACCCTGTATCTCAGCTGGTGAGTTCTAATTTAGTAACCCAAAGTGACTTGATTGCTTGCAAGTAAGCCTCATATTTATGAAGTAGGATGTTCAGTGATATGGTCAATTTAGAAGCACTCTTTTGAATCTCTCCTAATATCAGCTACCTTCCTTGAATATGATGCAGCAAAACTGTACAGGCTTTACAAAAGAAAGCCTTTCTGATGTGACAGAAAGCAAAAAACACAGATTAACGCAACTCTTTTGATACTCATAAGAACTGACTAAAGTATGATTTTGGGCAATATGCAACCTCAGCTATATTCACCTTCAACTATACAATGTTTTATCACTGCTTACATACCTTGATGCCTGAGTTTTCCATGCCTGCATTACATCAGTGAGTAATCATCATCTTCTTTCAAGTACAGCAAATGCTGCTTCTTTGTCATTTTCAATTAATAAAAACTTGTGCTACAAAACAGAGGTTTCTTCTTTGTAAGCTTTCAATTAATGCTATTAAATTTCAACCTAATGTCTTTGCTTCAGTCTGCTAAGTTGTTTGATGTTTTTTGAACAAATCCACAGATTTCTCAAAACAGACAATATTTCTCAACTGCACACCATCAGCATATGTAATTAACACAGTTTTCTGTATTAAGGAAGGAAGGAAGGAAGGAAGGAAGGAAGGAAGGAAGGAAGGAAGGAGGGACAATTCAAGAAACAAAACTACTTTATCTTGGTTGGTTGGTTTTTTTGCACTCGAGTGCATAGAATAGGATGAGTGGAGAGGATAAGGAATAAAAAGATTTTTTTGACATATTATGAAGTTGCTTATGTCCCTATTAAAATAAAGAATCCATCATGCTAATTGCAGTAGAGTGTTCTGAGCTCACAGCAGATCTTTCTAAAAAGTAGAAACAGATGTACTGTAGAATAATACTTCTGTCATATTCTCTCTTTATTCAAAAAATACCCACAACTGTAAAACAAAAGACCACTGCCAGTCACAGCAAACAGCTTGTGTGTTTCTTTATAAGAGTCATGGCTCCCACAGAAAAAATAAATCCAAAAAACTAAAACCAATCAAATAAAAATGAGACATTGAAGAGAGAAAAAAGTGTTCTTTAACAAGGAGAAAACAACAGGTTTGAATGCAAGTGAAACTAGTTTTTTAATAGAAATGGAAAATATAACTATGCCAAAATATTTTGTGCAAATTGTGACGATTTTCAGAATAAGAGGCTAGTTTTAAATATTTAATTTGCCAAAAGGTATTTTCTCAGCCAAGGGAAAGGTCACAATTTACAACTTCCCTAGAAATGAGTAGGAGTCTTGCAGCCTTACATCCATACTAAACCATGGATCAGAACACTGACATAAATCCCTATCCAGTTAGAAATGGCTACAAACCAGAATTCCTAATACATGGATATACAAACTAAAATGTCAATAAAATGCAGATTTAACAATGCTGATATTTAACATGTCACCATTTTGCAATGAAAGATTCATAATTCTGCTTGAAGAAAAAGTTTTGAACACATCTTTATAAGGGAAATTTTGCAATAAAAAAAGAGTAATAGAGAACAGTTTTTTGCAGAAATGTCAAGGGATTTGTTTTCCTGTATTGTACAGCTCCTTTTAGTCATAAAAGCCAGACTATTTCATTTTTCCTACATATCATTCTTGGTTTGTTGGCATTATATATTTTCTTGAAAGATTAAAAGAAAATCTGTCATACAAGCTCACTATATAGTACTTCAAATCTGAGATGATCACCTGAAAAAACTTTCTTTATAAAACATGAAAGCTTTCTTTGAAGGAGATGCTTCAGAATGTACATCTTCATGGTACAGCTCAAACTTCTCCTGAAGGTAATTTTTTTCTAGGAATGTCATAATTTCTAGAATGAGAAATCTGGTTTTACCAACTCATGGACAAGAACCAGCAACATCTGGGTGCCATATTTAGCTTTGGAATGATGCACAGAATTACATCACATCTGTTTGTAGTTTCCTCCATCTCCATCAGGACAGAGAACCCTTCAGAGAATCTATACCTTTCTTACAACATTGGTTATAAATAACATGTGTTTAGTTTCTGAAAGATCTTTTCTAGTGCTGAGGCTGGAACCACCACTTTCCAGGCTTTTTACATGCCTGGGTAGGTAGCCAAGGGTTTATAAAACTTGGTCACTCCCTGTGCTTTTATAACCTTTGGATTAGACTATTTGAACAGATGTGTCTTGACACTCTTAACACTTCCCAGAAGCCACAGTAACTGTTTAGTAGTACACTTGAAGTGACTTCTGTCATGTGCAACTGTGTTCTGACTCAGCAGAACTTTAATCTGCTTAGAAATGCAGTTTGAAGTAATTTGGCTCTCCTTTACAAAATCTTGTGAGATTAGCTGTCTCAAAAAATTGCTCTCTGCAGGTTCTAAAACAACAGCAGAGATCAAGTGAAGCACTTTCATGCACAGTCAACAACTCATCACCTAGCCTGTGGTCACTGCAGGTGACCAGACACTAACTACCTCTGAAATTAAAGTGAGTTGAGAATGTAAAGGCAAGCATCCCTGAGAAGCTGAAGGTAAGTCATTTCAGATAAATGTATTACACATGTCCCACTACACTTTCTAAACTTGTGGACTTATATGAGGCACAAGCCACTAGCTGGTAAAATCCCTGAGCTCAGTTAATCACAACTCTCTGTTTACAGTCTGTGTGGGCAGAAAGGGCTTCCTGAAGCAGGCACAGTGATGAGGTTGCTCTGAAAATGACTGGAAAGGAGGTCAGGCTCCAACAGTCTGTCAATACTGTTCACTACAACACACATGCAAAGTATTTCTGTAATAGAAGCACTGGAAAGCAATCTTTAAGTTTTCCCCAAGACCAAAACAATATTGTTTTATTCTTAAAACAAATGGAGACACAATTCTAAAAATGCAGTCAGCTTCCTATAATGTGCAAGTGATGTTTATGGCTTGTGGACAAGCTAGATGTGGGTGTCTAAGCCAGATGAGTCCGGGTAAACAAGGCACATTGACTTAAACTCATTTAGCTTGAACTCAGTGCTCAGTGAATGTGATTATTCTCCTTCCAGATCTGTCTTAGGTCCAGCAAGGCCTAAGAGAGGTTGCCTATGAGAGATTAAATCCAAGCTAAAAAGACAGCATTACTTCAGTTTTTTTCCTTCAACTGGACTGTTTGAACTACCTATTTTTCTAGGTGATGAAAGTTAATATAGGAAACCTAGTAATTTCCACTGGACTGCAACAGGATTTTCCAATAACATTTTACTCCTGTCCACAGTAGAGCCACACTGTTCTTTCAACGTTTTTTTTTAAAGCAGTACAACACAGCTACCCTAAGGTTTTACAAATTAATTCAGATGGTTTTCTACAAAGCAGCAGTGCATTAAACCATGCTGGAGCTGGCTGTAAGAAAAGCTTTTAAGCTATGGTCATAGTACCCTTCCTTTATTTAAAATCCTGTTTACAAGCTAAGTCACCTGGAACAATGGATGAAATCAGAGAACACTGCATGGGGAATGTATTTTTTCATCAGGTGCTCTTTTTTACCTCAAAAAAATGCCTGAATGCTAATCAGGGACCACATGCTATTAGCCTCAAGAGAGTTGAGTTACAGGTTTTTGTGGTCTAGTTGTGCACTTTTCAAAATAATTTCTGCAATTTTTCCAGCATGATGTTTTTCCAAATAGGTAGTTGATCACACATTTCTTTATGAAGTAATTTGACAGTGTGTTCAACATTTGGAACCAGATTTGCATGAGGGGTTATTTTCTATTATTTCTTTGATAAAAAAGCAGAATACGATACCTGCTGCTTCAGGTGAAAGATGTGGGTAGTTGGTATGACTCTGGAACTGACTATCCTGTTACACTTTAGGTACATTTACGACTTTAAAGTACTAAAGATCACCAACGTCCATCCCTCCTCACCCCAACTAGCAACTGTTAGGTTTTAGTAGAGCCATACATGTCTTCCTCTTTGTCAGTATCAGTGGATTTACAGAGAATTAAGTGTTGACAGGAATAATTTCTCGATAGCAGGATTAGTTCTGCAAACTTCTGTGAATCCACTGACAGCAAGCAACAGACTCAATATGAAAAGTTCTTAGATCAGGTGCAAAGATTTGCCCAAATTTTCACAGTTTTTTTTCTGAGCATATTGTGTTTTATTATCTGGTTGTGAAGAGTTGTTAAGATAGCAAAACCTCTGAGTGACAGTTTCAAGGCCATAAAATTTAAGCAGTCCCTACTGTACATAGGTCTGGCAACTGTAATTGATGAAAAGAAGTTTAACTTCTCTTTCAGAAATAGAACTAGCAGTGAAGATCCTATCATTTTATATCTCTGGACTGTCAGGTAAAGCCTATATATCTTACAGTGCTTATCAAATGTCAGCCTTCTGAGAAATAAAGCTGACAATTAAGTGAGTCTTAAAATTAGATGAGTTAAAATTCCAGAGTCATTGTCAATATACTGATTACAATCCAATGACTGAAAGCTGTTTCTTGTGTTAGTATGAGAATACTGATATCAAGGCTGTTGTTAGATGACAAGTAAACATTTTATACTGATTAGAGGATGAGGAGTTAAACTCTCCATCTGTTGAGACCTTGTACTGCATACAGCCTGGAACCTGCCCTAACAATAGGTCAGCAGAGCCAGATGAGCAGTTTGGCAAGAGCCTGGATTCAAAGTCCCTGCTTCTGCATCACAGTGAATTTCACCTGCATTAAACTGTTTGTGAGTGTCCAGATCCTACCTCTATTAAGATTCCCATCTAAGTGTAAAGAAGGATTAGGAATGGTGTATTTATAAATTCACAAGCGTACAGGTTTTGTAATCTTCAATAATGGCATTAGTACACAAGTATGTAAAGCAAAATAACATTTCACAGAATCAAAGAATGGTTTAGGTTGGAAGGGACCTTAAAGACAGTCTAGTCCAATCCATTTCTGACAGGTACAGCTGGCATTCACTGGCACTTGCCTGTCCAACCCTGCTTCCCACTCCTTTTCATTTTTTGCCAAACTTGAACCAACTATACTAGGTGTATAGTCTAAGCATGATTCAATAAAGGTTAGAATAGGCTTCTAAGAGCTCAGTGAAGAAAACATTTTCCACATCATAAAAAGAAGGATTGGGTTTTGAATGGAAAAATAATAGTTTACCCTTTTGAAAAAAAAAAAAGTCCAGTTACTGTTTGAACACCAAATCATTGCTCTCAGCATGGGTTTTGCTTCTTTTTCTCCATCACAAACCTAGTGCTTTATAGGTCTTAATTATTTGAGTTTGACAACATTCCCAATTATCTGGTGTAAAAATTGATATGCACACAGGTAACCCAGAGGACCAAGACCACAGCTAAGGTTACGAATTTGGAAACCCTAAATATGCTGTTAATTCACAGGGCTGGTGAAAAGAGCACACACAGGCAAGTTTTCTTGTGCTTTTATAACAACACCTTTCACATGCACATAACTTCAAGGCTTTGCTCTCTCTCAACTGTCCTTTTATGGGCTCTCTCTCTCTCTCCCAGCAGGGCCCTCACAGCATATCTGTGAGAAAGTCTTATCTCTACACAGGAATCCTACTGCTCAATACAGGCAAAGAATAAACATCCATAGGTGTAATGAATGGAATTATGCCACACTGATCTTTTTCCAGGCCTAGTTTTCCTAGCAGCGGAAACTTCCTTGAGCCATCGCTCTTTTTCCTCCTCAAATAAATCTTCCGCATTTAACTTTCCTATCCATATACCTGGTCTTATCTTTACCCCTTGGGAACTAAGACCCAAATAAGTAAAAGCTAAAACTGTCAAAAGCATTCACTAATATGGGGCATTAATTTAACATGAAGCATTAAGCTGTCATCCTCCTGAACACTTAGCATTTCATAGGACCTTGAACGTTCGAAGCACAACTTCAGGTGATTTCAGCCACAGTTGTGTCCTCAAGGCTTCCACAGATCTGTTCCTGGATATTTCATGCTGAGCACACAGAAATATAAAACTAACTCACAGCTAGTGGCCAACTGTGAAAGAGCTGACTTTTTGCTCTTGGCTCTGTTTGAATTTGCTTTGCTTTTAAAAAGGACTAAACCAGACCGTCATGAACTACACAAACCTGATTCATTTTTAAAGCACAGTTAATATCTCGTAGGCTAACTGCTACTGGAAGGCAGGCCTGCAGGAGGCCAAAAAGTATCAGTGAGCTTTGGATTTGCTTGTCTATTTGTTTTAGAGGGATAAGGAACTCTGTGCAAAATATCAGCAGAATTTTGGCAGGGAGGTGAAGACAAAAGTGTGAAAAGGAAAGAGTGTAGGGTGAAGTCTGGGTGAGCTCTCTAACATCTCTCATGAACCTTTTCTCTCCCCTTCCATTTGATCTGATCTTTGATCATTTCCTGTCCCCAAATACTGACTTAGCTGCCTGTGTTCTCCAGGCTACTTCTGCAGCAGAAAGTGAACCCATAGTAGAGGGCCAGGACAGACCCTTCCACAGGACGTGAAATGGGATGAGGGAAGAAATGACAAATGCCACTGAGGAAGCAATCTCCCCTTTCCCAGAAACACACAGCACTGCTTTTTGCTCCCTTAGCAGCAGTAGCTGCAAGCCTGTCTGTGTGCGAGACTATGCAGCAGGCAAGAGGTAGTCTGACTGCTCAGCAGCAAATGCTGCTCTGACAGATGGTCCAAGCTTCCGTGGAGAAGAGATAGAAATTATATAGTCAACAAAGCTAAAGACCCTTCATAGGGTCCCAATATAGCCTTTCCAAGGGATATTCCATTGCAATTTTTCCACTATTGGTAACTACATACTTTGCCTGTGCCTAGTACTGACATTGTCTCCAAATGCATATCAAGAAGGGAAGGTAGGAGGACGGAAGAGCATAAAAGATTTAAGTTATGCAGAAAACATTCTTTTGGGCACTTCCTCATTCCCAGCCACTTGATTTTGCAGCAAAACATACTTTTTTATGTGAATGATTTTGGATGCATAGACATCAAACATATCTGTCAAATATTAGAAATCTCAAAAAGTCTTGAAGAATGCCATGTCCTAAAGCCCAAAAAAACAAACAATCTGCTCTGAGGGGTCTCTCCATCCATCTCTGACTAAAATTCACAAAAACCTGAAATACCTCTCATCCTGGTTTCAAACTAATAGCAGTTTACATACTACAGACTCCCATTAAAACTAACAGATGTCTTGATCCTGTAAAGTACACAGGAAAGAAGCATAACAGGAGGATTACTTTCTCCTTTCTTGTGTACTTTGTAATGAAGGTAACACCATATGTAACAAATACTCAATAAACCTGATAGGTAACATCCTCTGCCTGCAAAGAAACATGCAAGACACCTTAGAATCTCTAAATTCATTTATATCTATTGATTCAGCTATGTTTTCATTTTTCTGCTTTACAAAAAGCAGGACTGTCTAAAACAGGAACAGTCCATTAAGGAGATAGTACTGTAAGAGTCCACATTCCCAGTTCTTTCCTCAGGTTTCCACTGTTATTGTTCATATGAAATTATCATCTCTTTGTATAGAGTTATCTACTCTGATGTGTATTGCTAATTTCATATGCAGCACAGCTTGATAGCTTTGTGTATACTGTGCTCTGTCAGAAGGCATTTGGGACCAGAACATGCTATGGGAGCTTATGCTTATTAAACTGCCTATGACTTGAATGAGAGCTGCTTGCAAAGATGAGAGACACAGGGTGACCTCAATGAATACAAAATAAAACAACTTTAAAAGAAGGTTTTCCTGTAAGAAACTGGATCATTAACTGACTCTGTAACTTGAAATTGTCTTTGGGGACATATCTATGCATATATGAAAAGAGAAGAATGCTTAATGCATCTAGCTTTGAAACACCAGTACAAGATCAGGAAATGCTTGAACTTTTTTTTATTTATTTATTCCCTTTGAGGAAATTCTAGATATTTTTAAAAATTGTTCTTTCAATAGAATAGGAACATTATGTATTATAAAAATCCTCCCTTCCCCCCCCAATATTCACCCATGACAAATTGTGATAACAAGTTTATGGGAAAAATGTTCTTAGTACAACAGTCAACTTTCTTTTCTCTGTTCCACTTTCAGTGCATTCTCTGACAGTCCAATTTATGTTGACATATTGCCTATGCTTTTTCTTTGTTTTAGTTCCCCCCTCCTTTCCTCTTAATAAGTGAGAGATATTTGCCTAAATAAATAGGGTATGATCACACATCTTTTCATAAAGACCGAATAAAATGTCATTTTTAAATGTACAGTGCTAACAATTAGGATCAATTGTTCATTTTCTTCATCAGGTTCCAGTATATAATTGTTCCAATATTTCTTTCACAGATTGCACAAACTTATTTTCCTAAAAATTGCAGTCACATCTCCATTCTTACTCCTATTCTCCTGCTATTATCTTCATTTTGCTGCTGCTTACTAGCCCTTAAATTAAAGCCCTATCTCTATCAGCATTATATCAAAGCTCAATACCCTCCTTCTTCTGATTATCTATTATTTTGATTATATTATTATGTATTATGTATTATTTCGACCACTATTTCCAAACCCCGATTTTCAGCCAACTTAACCAAACTTAAACTGAGGTAAAGCTTCAGCTGCAGTTTATAGGCAGTTCAAGATGTTTTTTTAATAATGCTTCAGTGGACTGTCCAAATTATGGATTCAATTCACATTTCCCTTTTCCTCCTCCTAAGTGCCAGCTGTCAGTGCAGGTTCTACATAACACTTGGCAAACTCAAGCTCCTTGGGACTTTCTCTGCCATTGCAGCCCTGGGCTGCTGTGGCAGGCTTTGCTAGAACAGAATTTGGGGGACACAAAAGTTTGAAGAGAAGTAATTTATTTCCTTATATGCCCAATGTAACCTCAACTTATTGCACCCTGTTTCTTAAACTGGCTTATAATATGGTGCCACATAACTGGAAATGCAGGAGGAGAGAAAAACTGAAAGGAGGAAACTAAACTTTTCCAGAAAGGTTAGGAAGAAGGAGGAAGACTGAAAATCAGGATGATGGTGGAATCAAAAACAAAACAGCTTTTGCACTGAACGTGGGGAGGAAGTAGGGGAAGGTGAGTGGATAAGGGAAGGGAGAGAGCGCAAGACCTCTCGGTAAGAACAAGAATTAATGAAACAGAAGTCAGGAGCTGACAGGGAGAGAGTCTATCAAAGAAGTATGAAACAGATTAGGAAAGTGCAAATCTGTGAATGGCTGGGTGAAAAAAATAGGACTGGAAGTCTGGAAGTGTAGGAGCACAAACATCTTAGAGACAGAATGGGAAAGGACAAGAAATCGTAATACAAGAAGATGGATCGGGGAAAAGGGAAACACCCCACATTTGAGCTCTTGAGGAAACAATGGCCAAAGACCTTGTGATACAATACAGGAGCTTCTGTGCTCACCAGTCCTCTGCCATCAGCAGCACAGCAGCAGCAGCTTTACCATCCAGGGACACAGCACCCTTACTTCCTTGAGCACAAAGCCAGTGATAAAAATTTGTCACATTTCATTAGACACTTTGGTAATTCAAGTGGGAAAGTTCTCTGCACAGAATGAGGAAATATTCATCCCTGCTGATGACCTCAGCAGGTGTAGGTGTAATGCCATATGCTCTAATAATTTGAGTCCTTGTTTACCTTTTAAAAGCCATATACAGTTTATACAAAAGTAAACTATGCATTTTTAAAATACTGCAGAGGTAAATTCTCACAGATTACGAATTCACTAGCCATTTTTATATACAATATTTTCATTCAGCCTTCTCCAACACTGAAGTCATACCTTGCTTTTTTAAAGGCTCCTGACTCTCTCACTGTACTGAAGGACTAATATTTTGGGTACAGATGATATGTAAATCCCAAAGAAGACCCACATCTACAACACCTGCCTCATTTGTTCTAGAATGGTAAAAGAGAATGACAGGGACATATAAAGTCTTTCTCCTGGGAAATTGCCTCTGCCACAGACTATATGGTGCACATGGTACAAAACCTACCATACAGCAGAAAGGAAACATAAGCTTCTCTCATATTTTTAATTCAATATCTTTCCAATGAGAGTCATACCATACTCAATATTTTCACTGGTGTACTTATGAAAATAGTGATAGAAAACCTATAAGGTAGTAAGGAAGAAGTATGAAAATTAATTCAATCATGAGTATTAAAAGTTTTCAAAGATAGCTCTCTGTTTAATTAGGATTCACATTTCCAATCATATAAAATAAAAGCAAACCGTTTTCACTGTGACTTTATATTCTAAGAGTTTATATAGGTACATTAAAATAACTCATAGTACTTAATTATCCTTGTGGGTCCCTTCCAACTCAGCATATTCTGTGATTCTGTGATTTTATGATACACTGCTCAAGACTGACCTCCAGTTGGACTTCATGTTGCTGACCACAACCCTTTGATAGTTGTTACTGTTGGCTCCTAAAAAGCATGAAAGACTTTACCAAAAAAAAACCCAATAGTTTCCTGTTACCAATTGAGAGGGACAGCGAGGACAGACTAGCTACCATTCCTTCTCCTTCTGTGTCTGGATAAACTGCTTGGACACACATATCAGTGCTTGTGAGCATATGGCATGAGAGAGGGAGTGGAACATGCAAGAGAGCATGAATGAGAGAAATAAGTTTTATTTATATTTCACCTGTCCTCACATAAGGTCTTACACTGAATTTTATTATATTAATGGCCTAAATCTTCTAAAAAGCAGCTTAGATTTTTTTCAGACAAAAAAATTTAGGTAGATATGAATGTGACAGATGTATACCAAAATTGAACAACATGAAAAGAAAACATGCATGAACAATGTGATATATTCAAGTCAAATTACAATTGATTAGTCACCATTGAAGCAGAAAATGAATACAGGTGGTAAGTGTTGATGTACAGCTTCCAGTGTTTGTGTGGGCAGACACAGAAAGACTCACAAACAAACAACTTCAGTAATACACATTCCTGTCAAAGCTTATTTTTTTTTGTGTTTAATCTTTTATATTCAGAAAGCACAAAGGATATGCTTTGAACACAGTGGGAACAGCTGTAAGAAATCTGGACTTTCCTTAGTCATAGATTAAATAGTTTTAGTTGTATTCCAGAAAGAAACCTGTACCAAAAAGTTCTGTTCAGCAGAAATGTACATTTCAGATCTCACTGTGTACCTGGAACATTCCTTCCTTTGCCTGTGATTCAAGGATGAGAATAGTATCATACTCCCACCCTGCTTCAGCAGTGACTTGCTGCTATATATGCAAGTGACAACTAGAGGCTGTGACAAAATCCATTTACATGGGTATGAGCTTATAAGTTAAAGTAAACACACCACTGTTCAATCTAAATTCAGATCATTTTCGTAACTATTCAAAACAGAGAGGAAAGAATTCTGAAGGTATTTTTCAATACGACACATTACAATGAACATTCCCAAAATAAAGACATAATGAAAGACCTAGAGTTGAACGGTTTAGAGAGGACATTTTCAAGTGTTGCAGGAGTATATTAGATTATTTGACCCTTTTTTTCATGTGTGCCTTGTATTATCTATGATAATATTATTACAAATATGACTATATACCTCACTGGCTTACTTTGACCTTGTAAAAACATTAAAGCCATTTGCAGGACGTAGTGTGTTCAAATGCAACCCCACACAACATCATCAAAGCTGAAAACTAAAGGTGAAATCCTAAGATTTTGGCATCAGGTTACCTGCTTTGCATAAAATAGCTAAACAAAATAAAACTTTTACATGCATGCAGTCAAGAAGAACTAGTGTTCTTGTTACAATCTTCCATCTTGATACTGTTGATTTTGGTGATTTGCTCTGAAAAAAAAAAAAGTCTAGAAACCATATTCATGCAAGTTTTTTCCTATAATTACTTGGCAAAATTTCTTTCAAGAAAATGTATTTATGATATCAAATGCTTAAATGTTTTCAGATAATTAAAACATAATAAGTCCTCTTATAAACAGCTGTTTAAAACCCTGTAAAGGCTTTGCAAATAGGTCAGGATTTCAAGGTATACAAGTCTCCAGGGATTCATGGATGTCCAGTACACATCAAAACTTGACCTTGCTGGCAAATTAAATAATTTGAATGAAGTGAATGGTAAAAATCAGAATTCTGTTGCCACAGGGTTTTACAGTTACATTGATGTAAGAACTTAAACCATTTTAAGCCATATTACAGTCAGTCAATACACATTAGTCAGTATACCTAGAATTCAGTATATATAAAAGGGAATTCCAGTGTAACTGACCTACTGCAGGTCTAAAAATCTGTAAACATATCAATTAAAGAAAGTTTATTTTCACAGCTCTACCCATTTCTACCCACTAAATTTTGAAAAAAAATCTTCATCATTTCTAAAATTTTGTTCAGAAATACATGCTTACACTCCAGTTACTGTCCACATTCCGGCTTTACCATAGAATAATTTCATCTCTCAAAATTTGGTTTTGTTACAAAAAAAAAAATAAATCTGGAATTTAAAAATTATTGGGCATCAGCATTTCCAGTAGAGAATAATCTACCTTCTTCAGAATTTACAGAAGACTCAATTATTGTTGAACACCACCTTTTAAGTTCTTTGGCCAAATAGAAATTCCACCCTAGGAGTGATTTTGGTATTTTTCTTCAGGTAATGAAACAGCAATTATGAATGCTTTCAGGCAATTAAAAATTAGAGCGGTCAGTTTTGCCAATTTCTAGACAGTTAGATGAGAGCACTTATCATGCCAACCTGTATGCCACCATAGCTACACATGGATCATTAAAAAAAAAAATAGCTTAATCAAAAATTTATATTTCTTTAGATTTCATGAGCAGTTTAAGGAACAGCTCAGGCAAAAACTCAAATTCTAAAAATACTCCTCTTTCCTGGTATGATTTACCCTCATATCAGCTATACAAAGGGATTACTGTGGTTTTACTGTGGTTTTAACTACTCCAAAAGTCACAGAGACTCTCAGGACAGGGCAAACTGTCTGTCCTGTCATGTGCTTGTTTGCTCATGTCTCTCAGCCACATCATGAGACGCTCAGGATCTCAAACCTGGGGATTAACAGTAGGAATGTGGCTGTGGAGCCACTGCAGTACAGAAAAGTGAGAAGCCAGAAACAAGGCACACAAAAGGGCATGCAGATAATGATGTGCACTTCTGCTCCTGTCCCCAAAGAGACACAAAACTGGAACTCCTGGATCATCTGGACACTGTCCCATAGAAAAGAAATACTGGGAAAGCACAAGAGTGAAAAGCACTGGCCCAACCTCTGCCTCTCATCTTTCCCCTCCCTGCTGGAAGCCACAGGGGTGAAGAACACTCAAACAGATTGTTTCAGAGAAGTTTAGATAGCTGGGGTACAGAAAGTGGTGAATAGCAGGTACTCAGAGAAGGCATCCAAACCATCAGAATATAGACACCAGTTTGGATAGGATGAACCATTTCCTGGGTTTCCCTCTTCCTGATTGATTCAAGATATCTACCCTTGTATCCTGCCTCTCTCCTCCACCCTCCTTACCTTATACGTGGGTAAGGAAAGTTTGAGTATGAAGTGTCACCAAAATTTAATTTCCATAGCATGAGAGAAAGAGAGAAAAAGAGACAGAAAGTAATAAACAAAAAAGCCAAAAAATTCTTCCAGTGAAAGACTATGCTGAAGGATTTTCCTTTCCTTCTTTTTCCATGATGTCATGAGAAAGAAACATTTGGCCTTTAAAAGCCAGTTTGTTCCAGGTTTGTTTCAAAAAGCAATTAAGGGAACAACACATAATAAACCAGCCATAATTATTTTAATTTTAACTAAAACAGATGCATAATTTAATAACTGTACTACAGCATAATTTTTCTCACCACAAATTTTCTAGTTCCCTACTTTCCCTGTAAGTGCAACAATGCAGCCAGTGATTAAAGGAGAAATAAGATCCAAACTTCCAATTTAATTACAGCTATAAGGAAAATAATTGCAAAAATCACATAATAAGTCAGTGTCTTAACTCTGCTCACTGAGAGCAAGAATGAGCAGATCTATCAAATTAATAATACTTCAAAAACTTCTGAAATTCTTAACTCCTCATTCATACAAGTCTTCCAGTGGAAATTCATAGTAACCAGAGTTCCTAAATCTTTGTTCAAGGAAACACTAACAGGCATGCTGATAGTGTCATACACCCCTGATAACCACGTCCCAGCTGCGTAACCAGAACTATATAGATAAGGGATTTTTTTCAGATCAATGGCAAAAGAATGAAAAGAGTTTGAAAATAGTATGTTTAGGATTTATTAGTTAATTTTAATCCAACACAGCCTTTTTTCTATCCTTCTGTTAGTTACAAAAATAAAAAAAATATTTCTGGTCTCTGTGAACTAGGAAAAAGATAACAGGATTAGGATGGCAAACTCAAAGGTGATGATTGTAAAAGTCAGGTCACTGTAGAAATAAAAAATAGATATAACTCACAACTCAAGAAGAGCCTCTAACCAGTGGAGAACTATGGCAATAAGACTCTTAACCTTATTGTTGGCAAAGTTTTATTTGGACCCAGCCTTCCTACATACCATATACCCGTCTTTCCTACATCTCTCTTTATCAAGAGATTACTGACATTTAGTGAAACTGGCTTGATACAAGCATTCAGTTTCTCTAGCTGTTATTGAAATTCCCCCAAAAAGGTGTTTTTCTATCATTAAACTATAAAAATGAGATGAAGAGGAAGAAACAAAGGAAGACATGCACTCACCATTCAGTAGATGCTTTTCCTTGGTAGGCAAATTCCATTATTTCCCTTATCATCAAATTATATGATAAACTTTTCCATATACTTTCTATGCAAAGGTCATCTTGTGGGGCTGATGATTTAGGGACAGTGTTTCTTATTTTTTTTCCCATAGCACATAAAACGACTGGTTTCAACAAGCACAAGATCTGCTCTAGAGAACTTGCTCGCATGAGACCAGATTCCTAAAATTTATCATCTGCTTTCTGAAAAGCACATGGAATGTGCTTTCACAATGGACTGTGGAAATGTATTGTGGATGACTCAAACCACTAAACTTTGAAAATGCTATCTAGATTTTATATTTCAAAATTGAATTTCAGTGCTATGTTATTTCATCAGAGCAGAAGCTTAATTCTGCATCAAACTATTCTCCTTCAAGAGTTCCATTCAGCTGGCTGCTTTCAACAGGGAACTGCAAGAAAATGGGGGAGAAAATTAACAGAAATTCCAATTAATTTATTTCCTGAAAGTAATAGTGTCTTCTGGGATATGGTTTTAAGGCAATGGAATTTTTGGGCTGAAGCAGAGTTGACAGCACAGTGGTGGCTGCACAGACATTTCTACCACCTCAAAGGTCATTTGAAAACTGCAGTAACTCTAAAATGTCACCTAACTGATGATAGATGGATGCAAGTGCACCTGTACATTACTTTGGTATCTGGATTCTGAATTCTGTAAATTTCAACCTGCCTATAAAATGAAGGAAGTTCTGTGTCACAATGTGCATAAAGAATTAATTGAAAAAATACAAGTAGTGTATTTTGCCCGTAGTAATTGCTCATGTGGGCTAAAGAACTGCTACAAGCTGAGCTTGTGTGTCTTCTGTTTGTTAACACAGGAAATTCAGGAGAGAAGGAGAGATATTGTTCTAGTTTGGTTTAAAAAACAAAATTATCTGTAGGAATACAACAGAACATTTTTATATATCCTGTCAGTCACCCCTGTGTGGGGGAGAATGCTGCATTTAGAGTTTGCATACAAAGAAAACAGCTCCCTGTTTTCAACCAACAATTATCTGATCAGTGGAGTCAGATTCAAGTTTGAAAAAAAGGTTTTATAATGCATACACGCAAATGGAAAATTCCCATAGATAAATGAATTACAAAAATCATACTCCTTTCTTTTAAGTCAATTCATCTATATAATGGAGAGAAAATTATATCAGTGGAGTTCCACAAAAATGGAATAGGTTACTGAACAAATCACGGAAGAATCTCCAGCCTTTAAAGATAATTTGAGGTGTCTGTAATACGCAAATATACCCAGAGGCTCTCAGATCACTGGGCCTTTAGAAGAAAGTCTCACACTGACTTCAGTTTTAGTTACTTTATCTTAATGTGAAACAACCTATGTTCAGCACTAATAAATTAGTGTTTTCTCAAGTTACAATGATTATAAATCCATTCTACTGTGTAGGCAAGGAATGAGTACAATTAGCAGAATCCCAGGGGGCCTCAGAACTAGTGTATAAATCTCTGCACATTCTTAAACTGACAGTACTTTGGCAATCACTACCAAGGAGACTCTAAGGAAAGCTAGAGCCTGCAAATCACTGCACTGCAGGAGCACCAAGAGGAAGCTGAACAAGTTTGCTTTGTTTGAATTGGATCGCCAATTCTACACTCAGAAATATGGCCTGCATTTGTTGTTAAAATGATTTCATAAAGAAATTTATTTGAAGAAGTGTTGTTTTGTTAAGGAAAAGGAAACAAGGAGGACCCTGTAATTCTAAGTAGCATTTCTCCAAAACATTTTTCTTTACAAGTACCTTGTTGCAAATATCTTCATACACAGTGAAATACCACTTTCTAGTCCTGCTTCAGCATCAGGGCCTTGGCCCAAAACCAAAGCAATGTTAAGGCTTTTTGCAGCAAAATATCATATTCCTATCTCTCACAGTGTCCTAATCAAACCATGTCCTCTCAATTAAAATCCACAATCTCTGAGACAATTTAATTAGCATCAGTAACCGGAATAAAAACACATGACTATCATTTAGTTTCACAGCTCATGCAATTAGTTTTCCCTATTTTTTAGTTTTTCAGTATTAGTCTAAGAATCTGACATAGGTCCAAAGTCTAGGAAAATCAAGGTGCATGGAGGTTAACTCATCCTGTGGCTGAGACTTCTTTTTCTTCTTCATTTTTCATGCTGGTTATATCATGGGGAGTCTAAGACTCAAATTTATTGAAACCAGAAGGAACAAAGTTTTGGAACCATTACATAGATACAGAAAATTAGTTTAAAATTAATTATTACAGCTTTTCTACAAAAAAAAAAAAAAAATAAGAGGCAAGTGCAGTATCAGCAGAACAGGGAGCTGGATTCTACCCCTATTTGCAACTTTAAAAATGGAGGAACTGAAACATAGATCAGAGATTGCTTTATCACGGGTCAAGTTATGCCCAGCTGAAAGCTCTGGTACAGAAAAACCACTGAAATGGTCAGTCCTCAGAAGTTTCAAGTTAAACTTAATAAAAAACATTTGCAGAATTGCGATCTAAAACATCTGTCTCTGAAGTAGTTCAAGGAACATTAGTCACACTAATCTTTTTCAGATTTCATTTGCACTTGAAGAGATATCTTAAAAGTATTCAACCAACAAGAAACCAGTTGTTCTGAAATGTGCTCTTTGAATCAAACTGCACTAAATATCACTTAAGCAAATCCTGTGCCGGGCAGATTATTATGGGATTCATGTTTTCCCTGAAAATTTTCCTCTGCAAATTATCCGGATAACTTATTCAGTAATAAAAAATACTAGAAACATTTGCTTTCATGTCATCATCTTAACCTTCTCATGAAATGTCACTCAAATTTGTAAAACAGTACAGCAAGGATTGTCTACTGAAGAACTTGACCTGCTGGCAACACTCCTCCTAATGTGGTCCAAACAAGTGGTTAAAGGGAGTTGATCTTTACCTCCTACTCAGCACTGGTGAGACACATCTGGTGTGCTGTGTCCAGTTCTGGGATCGCCAGTACAAAAAAAGATATAGACATACTGAAGAGAGTCCAGGAGAGGGCCTGAAGACCTGAGACTGTTCAACCTGGAGAAGAGTAGGTTTGGGGGAGTTTTATCAATGTATATGGATATCTGAAGGGAGGGTGTTTTGAAGGCAGAGAAGACTCTTAGTGATATTCTGTGACAGAATCAGAGACGATGGGATCAAACTAAAACACAGAAGGTTCTGTCTGAACATCATTATTTTACTGTGAAAGTGACTGATCACTGGCAAAACCCCTGCATAGAACAGTATGGGAGGCAGTGATTGGAATTACACACAGGGGCAGGGGGAAGGGAAAAAATTCCTGCCAAGCTTCCAAGAACTAGCTAAACCATGACAGGTTTTAGCCTTTTATAAGTTTTCTAGGAAGTGAAGCTTCTTGTAAGTTAAGTCAGATTTTTGGGTAGGTCTGTCTGTTGATCTTATTTGGAGTGCCTGACATCAGCTTCAATAATAACAGTATATATACCTACTTCTGAAAGGCACAGCATGTAGCTATAGCATCCTGGTCTGATAAGAATACAAAATTAGCCATATAGTATTTCCCTATTTGCCATTCAACAACACATTTTATTTTTCACCTGTATAATCTTATACTGGAACAAATAATCCAGAATGGTTGTACAATGTCCATCCTAAGAGGTTTTCAACAGCTGACTAGATAAATCACTGAGCAGCTTCTGATCTCAGACCTGCTGCTGCTTGGAGGGGAGATGGAACTACAGATATTTTGAGGGTCTCTTCCAGTCTTTTTTTTTCCTATGATCCTATGTGACTTTTTCTGCTTAATCTAAATTTTGCAGCAAGTTTTGCTGGCACTTGTGCAAAATTTGTAAATAGAGGATAAAATCTAACTGTTCTAATGTTGAAACCCATCCTCAGGGCATCCAACTACAAGTGTAATTTTATTCTGATAGAAAATATCTGCTAACATGGTCCTTTATTTATGTCTGATTGAATGGGTTTTCTTACCAGGCTGGATGGATAAACTCAAGGCAAATTTTGCAATGGATTGTCTATACAAGCAAGCACTATACCATGGGCACTCACTAGCAGCTTCAAAATATCATTTGCATTTTGAGTTGTGCAAGTGATCATTTAAGTTGCACAAAGCAGCCCCTGCTTTCCACATTAGATGGCAGAGACCTGGAAAAGAAAGTTTGCCAGATTGATTTCAAGCTCCTTATGATTTTCCTAAGAGAGCTGGGAAAATAGAGTGGGAATTACCAAGTAAAAAAATTAATTATCTTACTTTCTGTTTGTTTGAGTAAATTAGCCTAGATGAAATGTGCTGGAGGATAATGAAATGCAGGGTCTCTTACAATACACGTTAGAGCTCTTACCCCCTTCCTGTGCTCTATATGCTATATTCTGTAACAATGGGCTTTCCCCACGCAGACCTGCTGTATGATGCTCTAACTGCGGAGTTGCTGTTGGCCTCGAGAGTTTCTATGCCTTGCCTTTTCACATGTATCTAATTTTGATGTTTGGCATCGAGACTGGTGAGCCTCAGTCACAAGTTTTCTTAGCTCCATTTGAAAGCCTCTTTCATGTCTTGCGAGAGCAAGCCATTAACTGGAACTGCTACTGAGAAGTAAATTATTCTTTAAAACACAATTTAGCATAAAACCCTAACCTTCTGACAAGCGTGTTGATGGTGTGGCCCTTGCCAGATTAATATGATTTTATTCTGCTGTCAGTTATGCAGGATGGTGAGAACTATATGAGAGAGAAGTGGGAATCAGTGAATATCAGGAGTGATGGATAAGCCAGCTGAGAGCATGTGGGTGGGGGTTAGAGGTGGACAGTAATGCACCAGAGGAAGGGAGAGTGAGAGAGAGAGAGAGAGAGGGCTCAGGGCTCTTTCTGGACCTTAATAACAAAGACCTAACTACAAATGGCTTAATAAAATAGCTGTTTTAATAAGACAGAATAAAAAAAGGAATACAGATATTGAATGCAATATATCCCTTCAGATGGTTGGAATTCCATGTTTGTTCTGTGTTGAATGAATGGGATCTGTGCAGCATACTGTGGGAAAATCCATCCAAGTTTCATTTCTCTCACCTCATCCCCTGTCTGCCTTGCCACCCTGCCCAGTGCAGAACATGAGTGATGTTGGGTCAGTGTTACACCCTTCCCAGAACTGCCTCGCAAACTGAATTACAGGAAGTTACATTTAAACACGGTAAAAAATGTGTTTTCCCATGAGGGCAGTCAAACTCTGGAACAGGTAGTACAGAGGGGCTGTTGAGTCTCCATGCTCAGAGATACTTGAAACCTCGTGGGCTCTATGCAGTCTGCACTGGCTGGGCCTGCTGCGAGCAGAGTGGTTGGACTAGACCATGTCCAGAGGTCACTTCTCACCACTCATGCCCTGATTCCATGAACCAGAGTAAAAGGTGTTTTGTAGCCTTTGCAGTCTGTATTATTATTAGGACAAAGTTTCTAGGCAGAAACAAAACCTTTTCTCCTCCAGCTAGTATGTTACCCAGAACATTAAAAATGAAAAGAATGTAGGATGTGCCTGAACCAAATTATTCAAAAGCTGAGAAATGTAAATTATGTGACTGCTTTAGCAAAATTTTTTTTGACACTTTCATGAAAGATGACTTCTAAAAGGTTCCTAAATATCCTTACCCTGTCTTTTTAACTCTTCAATCAGCATTACTTATTAGATCTGTCAGCTATTTCAATGAATCTAATATCATCTATCTCCTTGTGGGCACAGATTTTGATACAAAAAGTAGATGGTTAAAGATTAAACTTTGTTTTCCTCATTTTTACAGCTAGTGAACAAGCAGTGAGATTCTAGTTACTACTAACTTTGCAGTAGTAGAGCTGAAATACTTCAGTTTCTTTAAGATACAGAAAAAATCTTCATATCAATTTATGTATTCAAAGTACATATTCAAGCAACTTTGCCCGCAGCTGTGATTACTCAGCAATTGCTGAAAAGAAACTTCAGGTATCATAAGTAGGATCCCTTGATAATGCACTTTCAATGGCCAGTTCTGAGGATTTCTGCTTAAGTAATCTGCCCTTCCTCAAATACAAACTTTGTGGCAGAGGCAGGGACAGAAACCAATTTCCCAAGCTTACATTTATCTTCCTTAACCTTCTGAGTCTTTTCTCTGTTTTCCATCACCCTTATTCTCCTCATAACACTCAGTTTTCTTATCAAATGAGGCAAGGACCCAGGTTCCTCTGCTCTGCAACCTAAATTCCTCTGAGTGCACTGGACAGACGTACTCTGTGAAGTGATGGACACACGCTGCCTTTTGGAAGAACTGTGACCACTGAATAAAGAAGTGCACAGTGTGAGAGCTAAAACATATTTGTGCTAACAACCCCATTTTCCTGAGTTGTGATAACAACTCTGACCATTACTGAATACTTCCTTTACTTCCTTCCAGTACTGTGCATGTGTGTGGAGAAACCCCCTGTGCTCCTCGACATTTAAAACCAGCAAGAGAGGGAAGAATCATATAGCAGCAAGCTGAGTTCACGTCCCTAAAATCAGAAAGGGTTTTGAATCTTTTATGCCCACCTTTTAAGCCAACACTTCCATATGGAGCAACCATCAGATGTGGAGAAACTGTACTCCTTGTGAAAGTGTCAGCAATTCCTTGATCATGAAGAAACAGCAAGGCACAAACTCCTGAGAAGCTCATTTGTAGCCACACCCTACTTACATGTTTTGATTCTTCTTCCATCTTTGTTTTTTTTGGGGTTTGTTTTTTTTGGGTTTGTGTTTTTGGTTTTTTTGTTTTGTTTTGTTTTGTTTTGTTTTGTTTTGTTTTTTGTTTTTTTTTTTGTGGCTAGCGTTCTTAGAACTAAATGCATATTCAGTGCAGTTTAATCTTTGCTATTGGGTGCTTTGTAGCTGTCATGATTTCCACTAAACTCTTTGGGAATTTTGACTTGAAGTTCAGGATGGTCTGAATTTTATCCAAATATATAGAAATGGTTTTTTCCCCCTATTTTCAGACTGATCACACTGGTCAATCACATTCTATATTCTAAATTAGCACTCCTGCAGTTGTCCTCAAGGACCTCAAGTTGGTCCTCAAGGAGCAATTTTTCCTAGGATATCACTTATGTGCTTAATAGAAAAAGAGAAATGACAAAAACAAATGTGGGGGTGACATGCTAACTCCCCTGATATATCCCTGTGTAAATTCCCTTACACTGAAAGAAAGATTGCTGAAAAACATGCCAAAATAATCTCCACTTAAAATGAAGTCCCTAGCAGAAAAAATTCCATGTATATTTATAAGAACAGTTTGTGATGATAGTTAGATTTCCCAAGGATATTTTAGTGGGAAAAAAAAAAAAAGACACCATGCACACAGAGTGCAAGCAAAAAGAACTGCAATGCTCAGTTGTTCTGTTCTCCTTGCTATACTGGCGCAATATTTATTTTAAACTCTGTTTGACTTGATCACACTTCCACATTGAAAATATCTCTATTACTTGTTGCATGTATGACTAAATCATTATTTATAGTTTCAGTTTAAAAGGCTTCCTTTGACTTCACCAGTGAATTATCTATTTTTAAGTGTTGTCAAAATCTTAACTCTAGATATAAACGGATAATGACTTTTTTACAAAAAAAGTCTCATCTAAATTGTATTGCCAGCATTTGCTTATTCTTTCAAGAATCCTGTGGGCCAGAATCACATCTGAACTATGAAGTTCTACATTAATTGGCTAAGTTTTTAAATAAAATGACTCAGACTAATTTCTAAAGATGGCAGAGAACTGGTGGGTGTGAGTTTCCGATAGAGTCGATCTCGTAGGAACAAAGTGAGTCCTTGTTAAACTATCAAACCAATAGAAAAGGACTCTTTTGAAAGAACCAAAACTAATTTCCTGTTTGTAACCGGCAGGAGTAAAACTAGAATAGCTTTCTGCTGCTGAGGAAGAACAGGAACTTTCAACAACTGAGTAATTCTGAGTAGAGGCAGAAAATAAACTTGGTGTGCTCAAGCTCCATGGTAGCCTTTATGACAAAGTTTGCTGTAAATGGTCTGTTCCATTTACCTCACCGCCATTGACCTCCAGGAATGCACTCAAGTTCTTTCACAATAAAAGCATGATCCAAACATCAATAATGAAGCTCCAGATTGAACTAAATGCTAGTAAAGAACATGTTATTAGTCAAGACTCTCACTCTCATAGAATCATTTAGGTTGGAAAAGACCTCAAAGATCACCAAGTCTAACCATTAACCCAACTGCCAAATTCAGCACTAAACCATATCCTAATCTTGAACATTTTTGTTCTTTTGCAGGAGCCATTCTCCATCCCTCACTATTACTTCAAGGGCCTTATTTCTGTCTGTGAAGAGGTGTCTTTATAGGGGCACCAACCCTCATTTATACAGGAAAAATTATAGTGGAGACTGAAAAATAATTTCTGTGCAGGTAAAGACTCTCAGGGGTGTTTAAATGATTTAGGAACCACAACCCTCACTAAAAATAATACAAAGGCTTTTGAAAATGACCATCTATTATTTCTTTCCTCTGAAAAATTGAGTATGTCTGCAGCTGGTTATATAGAACCAAGATTAGAAGTGAATGGTTCAGTTTCTTGAAGATGAAGGACTCATCTACTGAAATGTGAAATAATTGAAATTATCCCAAGTCAATGCAGATGAAAAATATTTCATTTCACAAAATAGGTTAAATTTTCCTGCTGAAGAAGTTGTAATTTTGCCTAAGCAATCAGTATATGATTGAGCAGAAACAACCTAATTTGAATATTTCATTATAAGGAATTTTTGCCTCAACTGTGTTAAATAAAACAAAAATTACTCTGAGTTGCTTGTAAAATGAAAAAAAAATTGGTCTTTTACACTCCTGTTGTCTAGCAGCTTTACAACACATATTCATTCCAGGGAACTAGCTACAGTTGCCAGCTAGCTCATATCTCAAGTTTTAATGCATCACCTAAGCAGTGTAAATAAATTTTAAGTATATAAAATTACTTTCATTATGTTACTATTCTGTCTTATAAGTGTTTATAACTATATGAAAATATATGAAAAATAGCAACAGTACCCCCTGAGCAATCATTTCAAGTGCTGATGTGTTACACAATAGTTACAAATGAACACATTCTTTTCCAGAAATTACTTAGAAATAGTAATGCACTTTCCTTGTTCATTATTTTGCATCTTAGAGCAAAACACCAATTACCTAAATTCTATGGATTTTTAAAAATAAATATATAGAACCTCTGAGATTAAAAAAAAATAGTTTCACTTCTGTTTCTGGTAACAAAATATGTATATTCATCATCATCATTATGGCTAGGCTTCACGAACGAAGATTTGAGAAGGGCTCTACCCATTCCGATTAAAGAGCTCTATATCAACATGGGAGACAAATGCTATCATCTCTGCTGCAAGGCAGCACTTCTTGAATAAATATTTGAGAGCAATAGACAAAACAGCACAGTGGGACCACTTATGTTCCACATAAATAGGGAAATATATGTGTATATATATTATATATATATCAGTTAATTCCCATACTAAATATTGAAATAGGTGGTAGAAAGTATTGACACAAATATTCTTATGGGAAAAAGTTATTTCCTTTTGTTATATGAAGTATGCAGAGAAGAACCAATGTGTTTAAATAACATTAAATTTGAATAATTTTTCCATTTTGTCTAAGGAAAGATTTTTCGGTCTCATGTTAATTGTCCTGTTAGCAGTATGATTCTCTTTTGGTAATATTTAACTTTATGCAAATCTCAATAATTTCCGTGTCATATCTTAGCTCTTGTGATTTCTTTTTCTTCAATCTATCGGTTAAGCTCTATTAGTCGAGTGTTTCAGTTTCTTCTGGGATCTGTTGTTTTTAGTAAATCTACTGGCATAAAATGGGATCTGAGTTCTGCTTTAAATCTCATTTACACATATTTATTTTTCCCACCCTCTTCCTTCCCATTCTCTCCAATACAGATGATTACCCCTTTCATCTCAAAGGAAGAACAGGGTGGGGGAAAAGGATAGTTCTTAAAAGGTAGGTTGGAAATTAACTAGCAGCTATTTTCAGAGAATTTTTTTCCACAGCTTTTTAGAAGCATTCCTTCTGTTACTAACAGAAAACAAGAGTTGTTTCATAAGACAGGACTATGACCTCCCCTTCCCTCTCCTCTCCAGTTTTTCCGGGAAAGCAAAGTGGTCCTTCTGTCATGAAAGGAGTAGGGGACTAGAAAAGTTTTTAAAGACCATTTGTTTTTAAAATAAAAATAAAAATAAAATAAAATAAAATAAAAATAATTAAAAAAAAAAACCACACACCAAAAAACCCACACTTTTAGTCTGAAGCTCATCTATTTGCAAGCTCTTTTTTTCTTCTTACAAGATACAGAAGAACCACATATTTAATTCTATGCCTTTAGGATACTATTCCTAGTTTGCTGAAGCAAAACAAACAAGTAATACTTCTTCAGAAGCCCATTACATGCAGGCCATGCATGCATTTTCCCCTCTGTGCATGATACTGGAGCTAAGCAGGGAGTCCCCATGGGACACTCATTATTACAGGAAAAGAAAGACTGTCCTGAAATAAAGACCCTAATGCATTTCAGAAGGAGCTGCGTGTGAGAGCTTCTCATATGCAGGGTTTGGACTGAGCCCATTACCTCCTCTGCCCTGCTCTGACCCTCAGCCCCAGCTCCCTGGCTCCTGTGAGTGAGCTACACCATGCAGCACCCTGACTGCCTCTCTTATCCACTATCTCATGTTGTTACTGAAATAAATTACCAATTACCCAAAATTTGGGGGAACCTTTGCAGTTCTCCAGTTCCCATTAGCAAATTCTTCTGGTATGGTTTGTTGTTGTTTGTTTGTTTTGTTGTTGTTGTTTGGTTTTGGTTTTTTTTTTAACCTGATATAATTTCTTTTGGTAAACCTTTAAATGAAAATGGCAAGTGTTTGATATTTCCACAAAAAGGCAGTAGTGGATGGAAGAAATTATGAAACCTACAGCATTCTCATGCATTGTTCACCAGTGAAGAGGTAAACACTGATCCATACTAGAGGGGTTGCTATCTAACCAGGGCTAGAGTAAAGACATTCTCACTTCCCTCTCAACTCCATCCAGCTACCTTTTACATTGCTTTTCTCAGTGCAGTGCAAAGGCCTGCAAACCATTGTTATCTGTAATCTATGCCACCCCCAAAGATAGTGACAGACTACCAAGGAAGCCTACTACACCTACTAAAAATAGGCTCCCAAAAAGCCTGAAGCAGTAAGACATCTGCTACATTAAATGCTTTACCATAACCAACAGAAAGTACAAGTGTCAATGAAGAAATTATTCTTGTGCTTGAAATGAGTAGTATAAATCTTTTCTCCTAATGCCACCAACCCTATTTTCAGGTTTAACTGTAACTACTACGTATCTATTAAAAAAGATAGATTAAAACCTTTGAAAGACTCTGGCTTGTTTGGGGAGAGAAATGCTGAACCAAGAATGGTTCACCAAGTCACTCAGGAGTGACTGAGAGAATGATGGTAGGGTTGGTAGTTGCCACAGGGAAATCCACACTTGCTCAGATGTAGCATCTTCAGAAACTTCCTATCCTGAAATCCACCTTTTGCAACAATAAATTCATGGAGTGGATAGATGCCACCCCATATTTTTAAGAGATCAAGCTGTAGACACTATGAAGAGGTTTTATAAAACAAACTCAGAAGTAGACCTGCAAATTAATTGCCTGCAGTGCAGACAAGAAGTCTATTGAAGTGTAGCATATGGTTGCATTATGCTCTTGTGATTTAGGAATGGTATTCTCCTATTTAGTACTCCCACTAAACCCACATTCAGCTCCCCCTCAAATTGGAGACACAAAAGGCAAAGATCATGGGTTGAAATAAGAACAATTTACTGAAAACAGCGATGAGGTGAGAAAAAGAACAGTGACAGCAACAATATTAACAACAAAAGGTATAAGAAAAGAAATGACTGGTAAAGAACCCCTCACCCCCCGATAACAGATAATACTGGACAACTTCCTCCACTGCGTTTTCTCAACCAGATGGAACTCCTTCTCCCTGGGAGAGAGTCCCTTTCTCCCACCTCCAGCAATGACATGGTGTGGTATAGAATGTCCTCAGGTTCCTAGCCATGCTCCCTCTCAGCTACTGCAAAAAATTAATCCTATCCTGGACAGAACCAGGAACTACGCCTAAAGATCCCACCTATGTACAATTCTAGGCTTTCTAATGTAAATGGAGCCCTAAACACTACCAGTTTAGGCACCACGACAGTGCTGCAGGAAAGTCCAAAGACAACAGGGGAGGCAGGGGGAAGTCACCACGTAAATCCATTTAAAATAACCATATCGAGACATAATGAGATATTTGAAACCCTTTTCTGAAGAAGAGACATCAGACTATTTGAGATGGAACTTGATGTTTTGTGTTCTTCTGGAGTTCATCGCAGCAGCACGAGATCAGTGCCAGCACAAGTGGGAGCAGAACAGCTGCCACAGTGCGACATGCCAACCAGGATGGTACATGCCACCCCTCACAGCACAGGTTATTTGCCCAAGGAGCACACCAAGCTGGTGCTTACCTATCACTGAGTATCCTCCAGCAAGCTGACCTAAGTCCCCCCTCATCACTCTTTATGTTTTCCAGTCCTCAATTTCACAGTAAGTCAAAAGAAAGTATTGCTTCCATGCTCAGTGCTCTGTTGCCACACAGGCAGCTGTTACAAGTTTAGAAGTCTGCATTAATTTCTGAACTTCCTAATTAAATACTAAAGGGGAAAAAAAACAGCCACCACCAGTCGTGGTACAAAAGGTCAAATCAAGCATTACAAGGAAAAAAATTAAGGTGTGTAACTGTGTGGGCAGAACAGAATGAGATACAGAGTCTTTGACCCCTGTGTTTCTGGTTCAAATCTACACACAGTTTTATAGTCAGTTAGTTATAAAAAGTATCTTGCCATTTGACTCATTTCTGTATGCCAAAATTCTGCAGGAAATTTATTCATGGTTATATTTGATTCACTGTCTATATGCCTTGACACTTCAAATCAAAACACTGGAGGAATCTAATGATTTTAATTCTAATGATTAAAAAAAAAAAAAAAAAGAGAGAGAGAATTAAAATTAAGTCCTACCTGGCTTTCTGTATCATTTTTCCACTTGGAAGTCTCTCAGGAGTCATTTCTAAGTCACGGTCTTCAAAACCTGATGGAGTTTCTAGCCTGAAAAGTCATTATGTTTCTGTGACAAACCAATATCTTTTTGGTCATTCCCTTAACATTGTACATCCAGCCTTAATTTGTTGTTCTTCAGGCTCTGGATTCTTTTTTTTTTTCCCACTGAGGGCATGCATTTTCTTAAAAAGCAAAAATTCAGCCAGTAATCAACATTCATAGTATCCACAGTGCAACACAGAAGGTGCATCTATCCCTTCTGTAGACTTGAACAGCTTTAAATTGATTTGCTCTTTTGTCCATAACAGAACAGCTGTGTAGTTCAGTGCAAGCTGAAATCCATCTAAAGCTGTATGCAGAGCCAGTTTTACAGGGCAGCCTTCCAATGTGCAACTGTGAGGCCTCCACACATTAATTTCTCTTTTTCTTCCAGACATAATGTTGTCTCTGAGCCCATCTCTAGGTATCAGCATCCAGGTTGCACAGGTGTGTCATCCTCAGTATGAGTCACAGTTAGCTTAAAATCAGTCCATATACATACCCAGGTTTCAGATACAATATCATCTAAACATTAGCAGATTACTTCTTGTTGAAGGCTGAATGTCATATAGAAACCTCCTTTTACTACCATGCTTTGCATACTCAAAATTAGGAAAATCAAAAAGGGGAGAAAGGGAGAAAAAAGACTTGCTTGTTGCAGTGTGTGGACAATCCCAATGAACTGCAACAAACTGGAAAAATTAGCATATTTACTAAAAGGATTTTGTGCTGTAACTTTCATCCCACACATCTAAATCCTTTTTCCTACAGTTCTTATGTTCCTACTAACACCCCAGAGACCACACTGGAAGACACACTGATCCTACTTGAAAAGAAGCCTTAAGAAACGCGAAAACAAAATTTAAGTAACTGAAAGGTACAGAAACTAAAATACTTGCATATTTAAATCTATTTGGGGGATTTGGAAGACAGAAATGCAGTAGAAATGACTCCAAGATGTCCAACTTTTATGTTTGTTACATGTGCTCTCAAGGATAGACTCGCACTTCACAGAAAAGCAGGTAGGTAGCTCCAGAGCATCCAGCAAACATCCACTCTGTATCCCAGAACCGTTTATAGCAAATATAAAGCCAATAGCAAAGCACAATAGCAGCAGCCATGAGGGCAGTGTGACAGTAGAGCATCATCAGCATCTCTTTTTGGCCTGCAATACTGGGAATTTGCCAGAAAATCTTTTCATATAGATGATACTCTGTTCTATCATAGAAAACTACAACAAAACAAACATCCTCCCTCAGGAGTACCTCAGATAATCTTATCAAGATAACATTTATTCTCAAGCTAAATCTGGTCATCAGTTCAACTCTGGACTATACATGAAGGACAGACCTGGTTAGCTTCAAAAACCATTAGTGCCCATAAATCCCCAAGTTATCCAACCCAAAGGCTGAAGCCATCCTTCAGGGTCTTCAACCTGTTTGGCATTGCTCCAGAAACAAAACCAAAAGCATGAGTCTAAGGTTTGAATGAAAGAAAAACACCTGCATAAGTGGACACTACTTCATTTGTATGCCCTGCATAGCAGAAGACACCAAACTCAACCGAGCACAGGGCTCCCCTTCTCTGAGAACTGACAGTATAAGTGTCCAGTACCAGTTGATGTCATGCAGATTTTTTGAATTTGCAAAGGAAAGCAGAGACCTTTTGGTATGGCTGACCTCCAACACCATTTGCCCTGAAGTGCTGCTAACCACCAAAGCTGTGCTGTACTCGTATGTTCTTTCTGACTTACAGAATAAACTCATTACAACTAATACTAGCTGTTTTCACTCATTCCTGCAACACTCAAAACCTGTTCACACAGCCTAAAGTACAAAGTTCCTGCTTGTCTCACTTCAGTCCTGACTCGGCTTTTCTCCAAAAAGAAAAAGGGAAGCATTGCTCTGAAATGAACAGCTGAAACCTGTATCAGATGAGGACAGTGCAGCAGGATTACATAAAAGCTTGAGAAGCAGAAATATTTTTCTCTTTTCATGTAAATATTCCTAGTGCTAGATAAAAAATTAAAAGGCTTTGTTTGCAGGGGGCTTCTGAATTTTTGAATACAGGTTTGGAACTTATGCATCAGTTAAGCATATTTGTCCTTTTAGTGCTGAATGCTGGCATAAAAGTGGAGGAAAGAAGTTCTTGCAAGCCTTTCTTCCATCCCACTGAAAGTAAAAGCAACACAGGGGCTAGAGGTGCAGATGCAGTCCTCTCATGCTTTTTTCCAGAGTGGAGAGAAAAATATACCCTTTTTGAGATTTCTAGTGCTATTTCTTCTGTAACTCACAACAGCAGCGTGAAGATTTCTCAGACTTAACAGCACTTTAGAGAGAGGCAAAGGCTAAGTTTTATTATTATTGGCTTAATTTCTACTCTTTTTCCTCTCACAAAAACATACTACCGGGCCCAAGGGAAATATTATCAACAGCAGTCTCATTTCTTGTTCTTAATACTGGCTCTAATTAAATATTGCTTTTTCCCTACTTAGCTAGGTGGCAAGGGACACAGGAATCATTTGAAAGGACTTGGGAGTGGACTCAAAGACTGGTACAGTAGAATGAATCATTTCCATGCAAAAGGAATGACTAATGTTCTGTCAACTTGCTTTTAACTAGTCCCTGCAATCTACTCCTGCAATGCAGAAGCCAAGATTTCCATCAGGTAAAGAGAGCATAATGGTACCACTACTCCTGCATTTCCAAAAAACCCCTCCAGAATACACACACACATCACAAAAAAAAATGCTTAGGCTGCACTCACGGTACTTTTTCCCATGGGAAAAACAGGAGTATCAGATGTTTGTGACATGGTCAATATTGCTGGAAACCAAAAAGCAGAGACCCTTCATTTTTCACCTTTATTAAGCTATTATCATATCTGAAACACTTGTCTGGAATTGGTCAACCCAGAATAGGGAATAAAGGTAGTTAATTCACTGCTGAAAGAACAGACTTGCAGATTAAAATCTGCCTCCCTTCTCAAATTTTAGGTAATGCAAGTAATGTAACTTCAACTAAGAAAAACACAGTTGATTTTTTTCTCTCTTTCTTTTAAAAACTAGTTAATGAGCAAATCCCTAACTATATGTTTCTAGGAGTTTTCCTGTAAAGAATCATATCTAATGTTAACATCCATGGAGATAGCATTTATTTAGCCAAACTAATGGGAAAGGAGAAATACGTAACAGGGGGAAAAACCTACCTTCCGGAGATGATGTGGAAGAAAGTTGATAATATTCTCTTTCCATTAAAAAAAAAAAAAAAAGACATAAGAATTCCTTTAAGAAGAAACAGTATGAACTCTGAATACTCGAATTTCTAATAATTTAGGGCAACATTTTTTTCCAATTATTATTTTAATAGTCAGTACACTGAGGGAAATGCCTATACATTCCAGAAATATCCTTTTTTTTTTTTTTGTCTTAATTTATACTCATAGTCTTTATACTAATACTAACTAAACAGGGAAGGCTGTAAAGAAGAGACTTGGATTTCAAGTTTGGTATTTTAGGAGCTAGGAGACCAATTTAAGCTTAGTCAACAACAGAGAAAACAAGCCACAGGCAATCTGGCCAACAGTTTTTGTGATCCATAGAGGTGTGCAGACAACATGTAATTATTGGAAAAACACACCTAATCAAATTATGTTATAACTCTTGGGCAACACAGTATTCAATCTATTGCTTTTGTGCTAAGTTTAATGAGTTGCTTCCAGCAGCTGCCTGAAGCTGTGGCTTCAATTACCACCATGCCTTACAAGTTCTGCTTTGCTACTTTCTTCACTCAAAATATATTAGCTGTTTGAAATGGATTTTCTCTTCTTACAGATTATCTTGTGGGACAGCTACTATTGTGACAGTAGCTGTGGCAAAGGATTTTGGTATTTGAAAACCCATGCATTGCTGGATGTGCATTGCAGAGCTGAGCAGTCAGGACTTGGCTGTGCATTAGTGGGCTGCTGGAGAATTCCTAGGGCTTTTGGGTAGCAGTTATAGTGCCAGAAAGCATCTCCAGAAGTCATCTAGACCAACCTCAATCCACATCTTAACATCTATTCGACCAACTTGATCTTGAAATTATGCAGCAACAGGGATTCTATAAGTGCCTACTTCTAGTTCAAAGTGCTATGCTGTCCTTTGAGGTAGCTTTTTTTTTTCTAAACAGCTCAGACAGATTCACTGCTGGTTTTTCTACCACAGAAAGTGAAACATATCTTTCTTTGCATGAGCTCTTAACATATCTGAAAATTTAGCTTTCTCCTTCAACTTTATATTAAGCTATTCCTTCTGTCCGGTTGTTTCTCGCCCCCCCCCCTAGTTTTCTAGACCACAGAAAATTCTCATTGTTCTCACCAGGTTTCAGTTCAGATAAATTCTTGAGTTTCAAGTCACAAGAGACTTGTCCTTCCTGAAATACAGTCTGTTGGACTGAATTTATGAATACAGGAGGCCTTATCAATGTTATAGAGTAATCCCTCTGCCATACTGGAGTTCTGCAAGCTATATACCCAGATCCTTATATGGTTTTGCATACTGTGAACTAAATACTGCCCATATGGACCAACTGTGGAATTTTTGGTTTCTACCCTCAACTGAACTAATGTACAAATCATCTTATCTGTCCTGCAGAAGGAAAATTAGACTGGAAAATGGTTTTCAAATATTTTCTTTATCTATCAATGCATTTTTCCTTTGAAAGATATGAGATCTAAACTTTCCAAACCTAAGAATATACATATAAATTTTGTGCTAACCTAAAGAGAAGGAACAGACTTGTATGCTTTGCCATTACACTCCAGACTATTGCATATTTAGATGCCTTTCTCTTAATTCAAGTATTCCCAATTATAAACTGTTGAAACTGAGAGCAGGGGTAAATGAAGTAGCTCTTTTATAGCTGTGTTAATACTGATGTGCAAGGATGCGGGGGACACATCTGTGTTATGTCTGTCTCATTATCTCTAATGTTTGATAGTGTAGAACCTGCCCGAAGAGGAAATGTACACCCACTTCTGCAATCCTTAATAATCTAAAGCAAGAAAAAAAAAAATAAATCTTTACATGTTGTCAAAGTCTCACTGGAGACGTTTTGTTCTTTTCTGTTCTCACTTTTTGTTCATTTTCTCCAAGTACTTTGCAGTTTTAGTCTGCAAAATTTTGCTATTTTCAATAAATAATACCTATAGACAAACTTCAAGTGTTATAAGTCAATACTGCTGGCCAAAACACAAGTCCTTTTGCTAGAACTTGGTTTCTATCAAAATTTCTAATCACATATATGTACCTGGGTCAATTTATGAATAATTAAATAAAGGAGAGGGTAGTACTTTTTTTTTTTTTTAATGCAAATTACATTCAAAATACATAGATAAGACTGGCTAATTGTTAAAGGTCCTGAGAAATTAATATGTTCTGAATATATCAGAGACCACAGCATTGAAATAGGCAGGTGTTAATACATATACAAAAATTAACTAATGAAAACCAATAGCAGCTGTCAAGGTTGCAACATTTCTTTGTTAATTTTTTAATTTGTTCTATCTCAACCTGAGGAAAAACAAAGAAGCAGCCATATTTTACTGTGTGCTTCTGAAGACAAGAAGTAATAGGAAAACTAACTACAGAATAATGTGAGTGGGGATACACAATGACAGGTACATGACTAGCTATTTTTGTTCATTTTTTCCTTTTGTTTTATTAACAACAACAGCAACTGAAGAAATTCTGGTGTTGACAAAGTGACTAAATCAAAGCTTTAATATAAACTGAAATAAGTGTTTTACCTGTCTTATTAGTTTCTTCTATAAGGACATTTTAGCATTTACCATTAAATTTAGAGTAAGAAATTAAATGTAACTTGACTGAGGCATTTTAAGGACCTCTCACTACAGACTGGTGTCTGACATGTTATAAAGCCAGGGACAGCTGCTACAGTAATGTGCAGTTGTAGCAGAGTATAACCCACATATTACACAATGGCTTAATGTTGCTTAATAAAACTGCCATGTTTTAATCCTGTTTTAATGGTGTTATGTGCTGAAGGACATCCAACAGTGCACATGCCTTTCACTTGACTCTCACAACTGAGACCATCCTCACTGGCCAGTGCCAGGGAGGATTTCCTGCTCTTCACAAGTGAGCATGCAAAAAGTGCATTTTAATAGCAATAGAAAAAAAGGTAAATAGTTGTCTTTGAATACCTGAATTTAGGTCAGTAGTCATAAGATACATCTCTAAACATCTGTGTTTGCTGTGGTATCTTTTTAGGAATCAGTTAAAATAGACTTTTTTTTCTGGGTTATAGACATTGTTCAATAACTAAGAATAGTTCAAGACTATTAACTACTAATAGTTAAGACTATTAGTAGTCTGTTCCTGGCTGGTATGTACACAGTCCCATCAGAGCTCATTGCAAAAATCAGGACTTACATTGTTATACTCAATTCCCTTCACAATGAACTATTTTTAATTTCCTCCAAACACATTAAGCAAATGAAAGGAAAAAAAAAAAAAGAAAAAAACCCACGCTTTTTCTTATTTTTTGTTAAGTGATACTGAATATATGTTCAAAAAGAGTTAAGAGGAACATGACCATACTGTGAGTAGAAATAATTCATTTTTATAGCCACTGCCTGTATATCACACTGATAGATTGGGCACTTTTTTTTTAACATTATGTACCTTCACAGAAAGAATGAGGAATACACCAGTGGAGTTGGAAAAACATGTTTTTCATACAAGTAAAACCTGCATTTGCTTTGATATAAGGATCAGAAATTTTTCAGTTATTTATTTTTCTCTGTGAAATTGCAAAAGATTTATGTTAAGACCTGACTGAAGTGCAGAACAGGAGGAGGAGATATACTGTGAAACCACAGCTCTATATTTTACAGGTGATGTTTTAGAGGAAAAGTTTCAGAAAAACAAAAGAATATACTGCGTGAGATGCAGTCCTGCTTGAACCTCTGAATAGACAGTATGACTTGGTGTCCTTGGAAGGGCATACCATACCTGAATGCATGCTCAGATGGCATGGTGCCCTAGTGCAGCTGCCTTAGACAAGTGCTAAGGATGAGATTTTGCCCAGTGAATAATATTGAAGAAGATCTCTGGAAACCTTTTCCCTCTGTCCCTACCAGACTGGTAATATTCAGAAATAGGTGGATCTCTACTTATTCCCAATGATTTATTCAAAATAGTTTCCTGATTACAGGCTGGTTGCAGTAAAGTGCATGCCCAGGGCAAGCTCTGTTACATCTTGGCTTAAAGAAAGGGACAAGCTTTGGGAAAATGTATGTTAGATTTAAGAACTGTCTGTGTTAGTCATTTGGCTGATCTAGAGCCTTTGTAAACTTGATAAACACAACCTTCAGTTAGGGGTGACACAAAGATATTTTTTACCAAAGTACAAATGGAAGGACCATGATTTTATAGGTCTCCAATTCCTGCACATACTACTTGTAAGATAAAATACCTCTAGCAACTTCTGTAGGCACAATGAAGAAACAACTACTGAGGAATATTAAAGTGGAGAGAGTATCTTTCTGAATCAATGAGATGTTTAATTGAATACCGAGAAGTCATCATTTAAGGATAAGATCTCCTTTGGCACATAAAGAAAAAAAGTACATTTGCACTAAGAAACTTTTGAACAATTTAGACTAACCCTCAACTTCTTTCATCATTTTTTAAGGGTGTTATTTGCACCTCAAAAATAGAGAGACACAGCACATCCACAGTTCTTTTTGTAAAAGAGACACCCTAAAGTCTTTCACTCCTTGTAATTTCTCAGGTCAAATGTCAACAGCAACCCTAAATTTGTCCAGTATCACAGCTACTGGAATCCTTTATTACTGTTCTGGCTCAAAGTACCATCTTATGTCGATAAAACCAGAACCAAACATAACAATATTCCCATTCATTGGATGAAAAATAATCTATGAGGTGAAGCAAAAAACAATACTTGACAAAAATGCTACTGTTGTGGGAAAGGTACTCATTAGTCTATTGAACTTTGACAAACAGTTTGCATCTATTGATTGCAAACAAATTCCTGGCTTAAGTATCTCCCTCTGAAGCTAAATGAAGCCATAGGTTTGTTTGTTTACCATCAACCAAGGAGTTTTCTGCTCAAAAATTTTTTTTTCAGCTATTTAGCTATTGTTTTTAAACTTCATGAGCATTAACTTCTTGCTATAGTCCAGTTACATAAATTACCAATTGATATGCTTGATGTTATTCACTGAAGAACTTTCCCATTAGTACCAGGGGGCACTAAGGCAAATAAAGGTACACACATACATGAGTATTGTCAGCAGCAGAGCTTCTAGCACTTTACTCCGGTATCTCTTCTACTGATATAGACTCTTAAAATTTTATTATTGTACCTGAAATACCTTATTTTATTTTAAAAACTCACTATTATGTCTCATGAAAAGAAAAAAAAAAAACAACTAATTTTTGTCTCAACTTCTAGGGTGTTCCTCTATACATACACTTTTTACATTTCTAAACACATATTTTATTGTTGTAGGTTATACCTTCTACAAAATTGTTTATTAGACTTCAACAGCTTCACAGAAGAAGAAAATTATGGCCATTTGCTTGAAGTATTTGCTTCTAGAGCTCAAAACTTCAAAGGAGTCACAGCAACCTGATGGAGAAATTCAAGTGAAATTGAAAATCAGTAATACAATACTTTAGTGTACTGACCCTCAGCATATAAATTTCATATACCTTTCTACCATCCTTTATGAATTAGTTATACCTGAAAAAGATGTCAATGCTTACATTTTCAAACTTGTGTCATTCAGCATATTCTGATGCTGAAAAGAGACTGGTGAAATAAATCTGAATGATTTTTAATGATCCATTGGAACTGAAATGGATATTTCAGCACAGTGGATTTGTTACTTCTTGTTAGAGTATCTTATCTCCCTAGAACAGCATTTGCTGTGAAGAATTATTTGTCTTCCTGATGATGTCAGAGAAAAGGAAGAGATTTTTCCTTCACTTTTTTTTTCTTTTTTTACCATCACCATAAACAAAATTTTCAAATTTGCTGTTTTGTATATCCTTTACAAAGAATTACTCTGAAATCACTCAAATTTAGATTTTGTTTTAAATTGTCCCTTCCTATACATAAGTCTTATGTAGGCACTGGCTTTGAACTGTGTAAAATATCTTTTCTTGTAAAACAAACCAAGTACCACTCAAGATGTCTTCACTCTACACAGCACCCCAGCCTTTATTCAATAAACACCTACTAGGAATAACACAGAAATAACCAGAGCAGTAGTGAGGCAGACATAAAGTATTAACAAGGCTGCAAAAGAATCCCTGCTCCAGCAAGAAGGATGGGACAGTGCAGGTCACCATCACCAAATTTTTGTTAGGGTGGAAGATGCACTAAGAAAGAATGGTGGATTTCCATTACAAGGATGATGATGAGGCCTAATCAAAGATTACCAGAGAATAAAAGAACAAGAGCCACTGCTCCTTTCTTCACCAGAGGTGTTACGAAAGGGGAAACATTACCATGTGTAAAAAGGGCTGAAGGAGGAATGATCTCTCCACCTACTCAGTCACCCAAAAAAATAGGATAAAAGAAGCAGTAGGAACTGAGATGTAGACTGAATTAGTGAGGCTGCCAAGTGTAACTACAGAGTATAACTGCTTCTTCAGTCCCTTTATTCTCTCATCAGTTGTAAAGATAAAAAAGGAGACCTTTCAGACGCATGGAGGAGGATTGTCTCATGGATACTCAGCATACGACAAAATAAGCACTGAGTCAACCTTGTGTAACCTTTCCACAGCCCTTGTTCTCCATTGCTTTCACCTGAACTGCCCTGATGACCCTTAACTACAGCTCAGGATCAGTCCAGCAGAATACACAATGCACTTACATATATCACAGTTTAGTGGAAATGGTATTAAATTTTTAGGCAGGGTTGGTTGGATTTTTTTTTCTTCCAATTGGCAATGCTTTGCTCCTTCCCAAATGACTCTTTTACTGTTACAAATATTTGTAACAAAAATTTTTTATCTGCTTTGGAAATTACTTCAGCATTACTGTTCAGTCCTTAGAAACATTAGGCAACCTGATTAAATTTTTTTTTTGTCTGGAAGGAAAATCATAGGCCAGCTCTAGCAGTCTCCATGCAATTCCATAAGAGGCTAGAATGCCTTTTGAAACATAAAAGCATTTAGAAACATGGAAGCAGAAACACATCCTGAAAGCAAGTTTCTTTCAGCAGTTCTACAGGCTGTTTGTGACAACCCAGCTGCAAGCTGTTTCTTTTTCTCTTGAAGCTTTTAAAAAAAATGAAATACAGATGAAGGTCACTTTTTATCACATCTCCCCTCATTGCGAATGGGTTTATTTCTTTCTGCTTTTACTGCTAAGAAACTGCCAGTCTCAGCAGCAGAGATAGTAAAACGCTTGTATTTCCCCCACTATACTGTAAGATTTTTTAACAGATGGACAAGAAAGAGAAAGGGGCTCTTGATTCATACCTGGGATACATTTAGGAAGTGGTACCAAAACACAACCTTCACTTGTCCTCTAATATCTTCTTAAGGACTCACATGAATGGGAAACAACCATGAGCTGAGATACAAGAACGCAAAAAAAAAAAAAAAGGTTCCCTGCCTGAGAAAAGGAATCTTCTACCTGTCTTTGCTTCAGAGCTATCCACACTCCCCAGCAAGCTCTGACTGCAAATCAGCTGCACCTGCACATTCTACTATTAAGGTTAATGCCAATACTTCTCCCTTCTAGACCCATAGGGGTGCATGCTTGATGTAGGCATTCTTTCTTTTTTTTCTTGGCATTATGGAAAAATTTCTTCCTCAAAGACAGTAAATCATATGAAAAAACAACATAAACAAACCCTTTCACCATTCTGTAAGATTAAATCATGGTTTTCTTCTCTCAAATACAGAAAAGAATTGTTAAAAAATCAAAACAAGGAAATCGCCGGCATATAAGTAGAGTCAAACAGAAAGAAAAATGGAACAGCTACTGCTGTCATAATTCTGGAAAAGACAAGACAGCTCTGAAATGGTAGGAGCAACAAAGTCCTGAAGGACTAAAAATGTATAATGTGTATATTTGTATGCATGTGCCTCCAGTGACCAAAATGTCTTGATGTGAAACACCTGGTGGCAGTTGGTACAAGAGGTTAATAGTTTAACTATATTTGCATATTATTATACATACTGTAATAGATATTATAAATATTTAAAATAGCAATTGATTGAGTGTACTTTCAACTTTTGAACTGCTTAATACATTATCATGAAAATCCCTAGCATGATTGCCAGAGGTTTCTCCAATGCTTAAAGTGGCTCTGAGTTTATAGCTCTGCCATTGAGAAATCCAGCAGAAATATATAGAATGGAAAGTGAGTACAGAGAGGAGCATAGGAGATCTCTTGTTCTCGGTCTGCTAAAGACATCAGATCCTGAAAAGTGCAGCAAAACTCCAAGACAAAGAGAACCTAGAAGAGATTTAACAAAAAGTGATGGCAAATATCTAATAAGTATGCTTTCCATTTCCATAGCAACTTCCATCAAAGATATGGAAAGTACTTCAAACATCAATCAATTTACCTCTCAACAATACTATGTGGAAGGCAAAATATATATTAGAAGAAGTAAAGTTGATTTCTGGTGATTACTGGACTCTATTTTAGGAATTCCTTTAACTACCTCTGCACTAACTTCCTCATTAATATTCATAGTTTCAATCTGTTGTTCTCTCACACAGACTGTGACATAAGAGGAGTGATCAAAGACATTGGGATAAAGAATGACGATCTTGGGAAGTAATGAATTTAGTTATTACTGAACAAAAAAAATTACCAGATCAACATAGCATAGTCTAAGCAGTCTTATCTACTGTAAGTTGTCGCTTCAAGAAAGTCTCTGCAACGACAGATGTCCAAACAACAGTGGCTTTCAACAATGGCCTCTTTTATCAAGAATTTTGCCAAAGTACTTGTACAAAAGACATATTTTGGCTATCTATATTAGGCAGGTACAATGCACATGCTGTAACACTCAGTGGGTAGGCATCATGACCCAGTATAAGGTTCTTTGTGCCTGTAAATGATGGGGGGCTTTAAAATATTTTAAAAATAGCTTTATGGAGTCAATATGTCTGAAAATCAAAGAGAAACCTAGCAGTTTTAAATCAGTATGTGTGACATGCCTGCCCCCAAGAGAAAAGAGAGTCAATCTAGTTCCTTCTGCTCTTGAATTTTAGGAGTTGGGGATTTAAAGCCTGAAAAAGCAAATGTTATGCTCTGTAGCCCACATGGACAGAAATTGAAACAGTCACCTCTTGACAAAAAGTTGTGCTAACTCTTTATGTTTTCTTTTATTGTTCAGATGGCTCTGCTGGCTGGAATGAAAGTGAAGATGACAGGCTTTTGGTCTCTAGAGGGAGATTTCATTTTAAGACTGTCTATTGCACAATCTCCACCACTCAGGACAAAGTTAGAGCTGATCATGGCCAATAAATTACCTCCCTTTCACTGTCTGGACAGGTTTCTTTGTTATAGAGAAGATGAAGATTAGGGTTAGACTATGGGAGTCTGAAGAGTAAAAAGACCTTTTTTTTTTTTTTTTTTTTTTTTTTGATATGTTGAATGGCTCTGAGAGTTCTTGAGGAATTCAGAGGTCCTTTTGTCCAGTGCTTCATGTCCACTTTTCCAGAAGAAGTGGATCCTCTAGCTCTGATCAAGCTAATAGCTAAGGTTAACATTTGGGATCTAGTAATTTAAGGTTTTGGCTGAATGGCATTTCACAGTTCAAATGAAAGTAGATGCCTGTTATGAGCAATATTTTGGTGGGGTTACTACTCAGAATGGATCCCTGATAGAATTAATTTGAAATCAAGAGACAGTTTGGATTTTTAAATCTAAATACTTAAGAGTTCCTTTCCTTGCTGGATGCTAAATGTCTCTAAGTAATGGCAAGAGGGCAGGAGCCACCTTCAGTATTCATTTTTCCAGAAGAGATGGATTCCTTTGACTAGAACAGAAAGCTTAAAGTTAGGAAGGGTGTCAGGATTTTCTGATTCAGAGACTGAAAAGAGTAGATATTCAGAGTTAGGCAGAGGTTTAGTGTCAACTGTAGCCAGTATGAGATGACCTCTTTTATTGCTGGGGTAGATATCCTGTATTTACTTACACTAAGAATTAGGACAGAGTAATATAAAATATAAAGTATACTCTTTGCTGAATGCTAATGGGCCTGACAGTAGGAAGAGGTAAGGTATTTTTTAAGTCCCATGCCTTATGTTCATATTTTCTGAAGAGATGGAACCCTGGGCTATAATTAAGGTTAGAGTTAGGGCTACTTGGTTGTATGTCAAAAGCAGAGATCCTGACTTAATGCTCAGTGCTGCGTGGCCCATGGAGTAAAGACCTGCACTGCTGCTGTCATAGCTGGCTCATTATTTATGCTTTCTTTCACTGTTCAGGTAGTTTTTCTAGCTATAATGAAGGCAAGAGCTGCTAAAGATTCAAAACCCACAGGCTGAATAAATTATTCCCTTGAACTCTGTGTGTTACACGGGTTTTGTTATATATTCTATAAAACTGCTGTTCTAAACAGATCTTCTTTCAGCAAGAGTCACCAAACCAAGTTGTGTCTGGTGTATTAAATCTCATACTTAAGACTGGATATGTGGATATAATTATAGAATTAGTTCAAAGTTTAGATAACAAGGCAGATGCCAGAAATTGCTGTCAAAATAAGCAATGAAGGTCACCAGGCTTCTTTTCAGCTTTGGGATGTCTCTGAGCAAAGGAAAGTGGAGAAAAATGGTTCTCAAGATACCACCGGACAATGTTGAGTACTGCTACTCACTTGGGTTCCTCTCAACTTTTTAGGTCTTGTTCAAGTAGGGGCTTCTCAGTTAAATATACATCAAGCCTTTGTTTCAATTTTGATTTCAGAAAAAACAGAAGAAAATAGGTTCAGGGTTTGTACCAGCTTTCAGCCTCTGCTCAGTACCAAGGAAACAGAACAAGTTATTCTCAGAGCCTGGGAGTATGCTGCAACTTACAGGTCCAGGGAAATGCACTCAAGTCTGTGGTACTGTATTTTTTAATGGCTTTTATTCAAAACTGATAACTTTCTTGTGCTTATTTTCTTAGTTTATGTAACATATGAAAATACACTAGAAGGAAATAAGTTTTTATTTATGTTGATTTCTAAGATCAAATTTAAAACCACATTTCTGTTATGAGATTAAGAAAATGTTCCTTTTACAATTAAGGTTTTACCACATTTGACTTGAGAATACCTGGAAAAGAACATACTTATGAAAGAATAACAAAATGGTTTCAAAATCTACTAGTCCTATCTATACTTTCTTCACCAACTTTCAGCCTAGAACACACATAAAAAAAAATCACAGAATAAAGAAGAAAAAAAAAAAAGGGAAAAAAACCAAGGACGTATTCCTTAACTGCCTGCATACATTTTTCAACTGGTGTGTAAAAATAATTACTATTGCCCATCAGTGCTTTTATAAACTATTATTCTGGTCCATCTACAGCACCAAAAGAAATGGCTTGGTCATCTACTTCCACTCATAGAAGAAACACTGTCCCAGTTAGAGATTATCTGAATTTATGAACTATAGATATCAACCTAATCCAAGCCATTTGAAACATCATTTTATGGTGTTGACAAGAAATTTCTACTGATTTTAGGACCCTGTTGTATAATACAGTCCTAGCACAAGACAACAGATAGAGAGAAGTAGATGTGAAAGAACTTGCCCAAAGCCAACCAGAAGGCTAGTGATGAATATGGTTTCACATTGGTTTCTGAATGGCCACTCCAGCCCTTCATAATTCAGTAACCATATATCTCTGAATAGGATATTGAATATCAGTTTCAAACTCACCTCTACAAAGCCAACATAAAAATTATCAAGTGTAGCATGTCTTCTCTTTTCCCAATCCTAAATCACATTTATTTTGTATAAGCAAACTACTGGCCCACTGTGGTTATGACTGCAATGTAAAAGTAGTACATATAATCTTACAAAGGGAGTGTCCTTAAAATGATCCTTAATGACTTGTCTTCCACCCTACAGTTTAAGAACTCTGCCCTAGTTGTAGGCACATAAGTATAGTATAATATGAAATCAGTTATATTTAAGTTATTTAATTCAATCTGACTGTTCAGTGTTTAATCAGTTGGATAGAGTGGCTTACGTCCAGACCACTGAGTGCTTCTCACTGAGAATAACAGTTTTTCTGGAAAGTTCAGTTCCAAGAAAACTTTTTTTTTCACTTAGGTTTTGAATTTGTTTGGTTTGTTTGGGTTGTTTTTGAAAAAAAGCATACGGGTCTCTAGAAGACAGGACACAAACTGTTTAGATGCAGCCAAGGCAATGTTCTACAGGAGAGAATGTGCCCAGATAGATATTAAAAAATAAAACCAACCAACCAAACAAATAAAAAAAAAGAATAATATTAGATCTTACTGATGAGAATTGAATCATGACCACACTAGAGCCACCTTCTGTCAGAGTTGAGGCTCTGATTTCAGGAACAAAGTAAACAAGGAAAGGAAAACTTGCATAATTCACGGCAGACTTGATCACATTTCTGCAGGCTTCAGATGACTGGTTTCTGCATTCTCTAAAAGTACTGTTATATTAGTGAAATTGTACCACAGACAATAAGGAAGATCTGTGCTGCCTTTGTAAGTGAAATGAATGGGCACAAAGTATGCTACACTTTCCTCTTTGTAATTCATCATATTAAAACTAATCATGGCAGGTTTAATTACTTAAGTACCAAAAATAATTAGTAAACAAACAAATAATAGCTTTCAAAGCATTCTGCTTTTTCTAAACATGATAAATCTATGAGTTGAAGAGCAGGATGCAGTCTTCCTTACAGCAGAAGATATTTTGAGAAAAAATGCTGGTTAGGAAAACTGTTAAGACAGAAAGAGAGAAAGAGAGAGAAAGAGAGAGAGAGAGAGAGAGAGAGAAAGAAAGAAAGAAAGAAAGAAAGAAAGAAAGAAAGAAAGAAAGAAAGAAAGAAAGAAAGAAAGAAAGAAAGAAAGAAAGAAAGAAAGAAAGAAAGAAAGAAAGAAAGAAAGAAAGAAAGAAAGAGAGAAAGAAGAAACTGAGAAAGAAAGAAAGAAGGAAAGAAAGAAAGATAGAAAGAAAGAAAGAAAGAAAGAAAGAAAGAAAGAAAGAAAGAAAGAGAAAGAAAGAAAGAAAAAGAAAGAAAGAAAGAAAGAAAGAAAGAAAGAAAGAAAGAAAGAAAGAAAGAAAGAAAGAAAGAAAGAAAGAAAGAAAGAAAGAAAGAAAGAAAAAAAGAGAAAGAAAGAAAGAAAGAAAGAAAGAAAGAAAGCATACATGACATTAAAGAGTCAGCAGTTTCTCAGTGCCTAATCATTTTTTACAGAATAAGCCATACCTCTGTAGTATATTCCAAAATCAATTTTGTACTTGGCAATTGAGTCAACTTTATTTCAGCTGCAAACATTGTGACAATAGCAAGTTATTTTCCAGACTGAGGCTGACAACTCCATGCTACATTAGTGAACAAAGCAAAGTCTTCCAAACATTTCACTTAAATCCGTATCTATTTAGTACTGGCTTTTGCACTGGGTTCACACTGAGTACAAAATTAGGCAGCGTATCTTCATGTAATCATTGAAGCTCCTGAAACAGCAGCTCCTCCGAGGGATGATTTTTTCCTTCAGAGGAAGGGAAACAATATCTTGAAAATGAAACATAAACTTTTTTGTTGTTGCAAAAGGAAAATTATTGAAACACTTATATCAGACGAAAAAGAATTATACCTTTTAGAATTAATTTTCTTTCCTTTTAACTACAGGTTAGGAGCTATGGATTTGAAAGAGAAAACCAATAAGCACTTCACAAGGAAAACTGTATTTCAGGCAATGGAGAGCCTGAGAAATTTTCTTTTAAATTTACTGCCTCTAGGTATGAAGAACTTCCTTAGAGTGGATACAAAAGAATGTGCAAGATTCTCTGCAAGCAAGGAATCTGTAAACAGGGATATTGAACTGCTTCTTTGCTCCTTTATAGTAGTGGACAGGATATAGAGAGCAAGTTCTCTTTTTTTTTTTTTTTTTTTTTTTTCCCATATCTGCTGGTTTTTCTGAAACTCACTGAACTTTCACAGATACAATGAGTGAGAAGGCTGAAACATGAAGTTAGATATATTGATCACAGTCTTTTTAAACTAAAAATATACAGGACATTCAAGGAGCTACTCTGGCAGTGGTGTCACTGAATTAGATTGGTCCATTTGCATGGTCTGTTGGATAAACCCAGCGATGCTGTGTTGGGTCTGCATTAAGACTTCTTCCATGTACATACAGAAAGTTTTAAACAGTGCTCTTATCACAATAAAATCGCAAGAAGAGAAGACATTTCCTCTGACTTCTTTTAGAACCCAGGTCTTGGCTGTAATCCTTGAAGTTGATTATGTATTGGGATTCAAGGTTAGCTGAATGCAAAAGATGAACATTTTGTTGCTTTTCTTTTCCTTGTGAGAATCCCTGCCCCAGAACAAAACGCTGTAGAAAGAAACTACGATATTTGAAGAATACCTGGTAGAAAGAAATTGTATTTAAAGAATACTTGTCTAAATTATATGATGCCTCTGAAAATATTGTACTACTGCATTTTGGAGGTAATATTTAAAGTATCGGTATTTAGGATCAAAGAGAGAGCAGTCCTATCTAAAAGATTCAGAGGAGTCATATCTTAAAGATAACAGCACAGCACAGCATAGGAAGGGCTTTAGATTTTGAATGTTGGTAGCCATACACCTGGACCCATAATTTTTCTGGTATATAAATTCATACATTTTGAAATAAAGATAAAAAATTCTAGGATGATAGACATTATAGACCCTGATGACTGATCATAATTACAAAATGTGCATACAACCAAAACTCACAATTACAGAATTCCGTATGTTACCAGAAAATCCTTAGCTTCTCTGAAGTTCAAAAAAATATATTAAGACAACTATTTAAAATACTAAATATCTTCAGGATGAGATCTTCAAAGTTCAAGAGTCTGTTATATTTTTCATGCTTAGCAGTTATCTACCACTGCAACCAGTAAGCAAAAAGCTGAAAAATACGTTTTTCAATCAAATATATGGATAGTATACCATCATTACATTTCCTGTACCACTGATGCTGCCTACAAATCTGCTCTGGTTCCCTTGGAATATATTTCCACAGTTCTTTCACAAGAAAAATATGAAATCAAACCTAACCATTTTTTAAGTCTTAAAGAAACCCAAGAATATTGCTCACCCTGTCAGAACTAAAATTAATTACTGTAAAACCTGAGGTTGAGTAGTGGTTTTCAAATGCCAATATATTCAGCTGTTTCATGAAAGCATAAAGTTTCACATGGAGATTATAAATAATTAGAGTGTTTTCAGATCAGACTTTGATAACTTAAATTACTTGATTTGAATGATAAATTCATAAAGTTAGTGCTTATTCTTTGCTTCGGATTTAACATTTCGTTTCCTATTACTCATCATGGTAGTGAGTATTGCTCACTGGTTTAAAGTTGTGCCTGAATATCTGCAGATGAAGGGATGTAGGAGAGAGATGAATGGCTTACTTATGGTAACCACCCAGGTTGAGCATTAATTCACGGTATGCAAATTGCAGCATTAACTATCATCTGTTCTAATCATTACATCTGAGGTTGGCTGAACTGAAATCAATCTGTGGTATGTTGTGACATACTAGTGTTCATTGTCAGCTTATTTCAGAAGAGAACTATCACGACATGCTTCCATATCATTTAAATAACCAGATAGTCCCTGTCTGTCTAACACTCGTTTTTCTTCATTTTGCTCATTGTCTACTGGTGATATTAAATTACTAAATAACAAGGCTGGATTTTTATGAACTTCCTCAATATCTGTCTGTCTTCAGTGATGCTGAAGACACTTTTTAGTTTATTAACTGATTTGATGACTGCAACTAATTGTCTTTATCACTTTATTGTTCAAGTTCTCCCATACTGGAGTATCCATACATAAGCCACATGTTTATGGAAATAACACAAAACATTTGTCTTAAAATTTGGATAAGCATACACTGTTTGTGTTTGTTACCTATACACTCACATTTAAAGGCTTTGGACCAAAATTTCAGAATATGATCTATCAATTCATTATTGACTTTCTGTAGGAACAGCTGTTCAGTAAAATAACCTAGGTTTATAGATCAATTTTTTAGGCAATCTCATGCTTACAAACTGCCCACAAAGAAATTTTTGAGCACTACAAACATTTATACACACACCCAAAAAAAATCATGTGACTGCATTTCTATGTTTGAGTATTTTAAAAAAGTTCTACCAAAGCAGCTTGCACGTGTCACCATTTCCTTTAGCCAGTTACTAATAATGAATATTGGGCAGCCTCCTGTTGGCATCAGATGTGTTACAAGACTGAGAGACTGGACACATTCCAGTGATTTAATTATGTAAACAGACAGTAACACAGTAGCAGACAAAGGAAGAAATTAATCTAATATTCTTTATGGTACTGTGTCTCTCCTTTTTTTTTTCTAGTTAAAATACTAATAGACACCAGAAGAATCCCCCATCTATCTGTCCATAGCTCCCTCCTCACCTGATGAGGCCAAGATGTATGGTGAGAGTCAAAAGGCAGTTAATGTTTGCCCCTGCCATGCTCAGTGCTGCTCTCAGGTCTCCATGGGAACAGAGAAGGGTCTTTGGAGGGCTGCTGGTGGTTCCCTTAGGAGTGAGGGAAACCTTAGGTGGCTGCAGCTGGCCCATAACTCCCTTAGTCTGGTGCCCTCACTCTCTCCCCCAGTTGCTGCTGCTCTACATTTTTAGCCCAGTAAGGATCTCATAAGGCAACTGGTTGAGAAGCACTGAAGCTCAAGATCCCTGCTTTTTTTCTTGTCAGGGAAAGAGGCTTCATGTGGAGCTGACTGCCTTTTATTTAAAGGCTCTATCTCCAAACCGACATAAAGGAGGAGATTGTCCTTACAGACTGCTCTTTGTCCTTTTTATCCTTGTCCTTTCAGTTTTATGTTACTGAGGGTGATTACACAGTGAAACATGTAAAACATGAAACATTCCCATACAGCAGTGTTGAATCAAAATCCCAAATGTGTCTGCTATGGCACAAACAGCTCGTTCAGAAAAAAAAAAAAAAATTGAGCATAAAGAAACCTGTGTAAAATCAGCACAAGTGTAAGGTGATAGACAATACTATACAAATGTAGAAAAAACTCCTGCTAGTTTCCTGGAAGACCTAGCTCCTGAAGAGACATTCCCAGAAACTAATAAAAGGAAGAAAGGAATGATATGGAGATAATACGGCCTTTTTTCACAAACATCCTACCAGACAGGAACACGGGAAAACAGCCCAGCCCTTGGGCCCATGTCATTTGACTATTGCCCCAGAATTAGTTTATTGACTATAGCCACTCAAACTGCCTAAGAAAAAAGTTATAAAAAGATATTGGACATAAGCAAAATCGAGGGAGAAGTTCCATAAACACTGTGAGAGACAGCTGATGAGCTAGTCTTTCTCCCTCCATTTCTGGGGACACCTGGAATGTGAGACGTACCTTATGCATGCTAATTGCTTGCATCTAAATAACTAGAGTTTACTTTTACTTCATAATATTCTTGGTAAGTTGCTTTGCTTTAAATTTTTTGCTTATGTTTTGCTTTATTATCATTACTACATGATTTAGATATGTTTTTGCAGTTAGACCCTATTCTAGATGAAATGAACCCTATCAATTGTCACAAATTTGTTATGAGCATGTTATTCCATGAACTGCTAGAGTGGGTCCATTTCTAGGTGTTGACAGTTTCACTGAAGGTGAAATAACTCATAGAAGAAACTTGCTGAAGGATTTCCCTATCACTGTTAAGTGTAGTCTCTATTAAAAAAAGTATCAAATGTCTTTGTCCATCTCAATGAACCTGATAAGTGAAGGGTCTCACCTAATGAGACACTAACAGACTGTTTTAGACATGAAAAGGCTTTGATCTCCTGAGAGGACACCGACTGACAAAAAATAAATTAATATAAGTTGGACAGAAAATTCTTATTTTCTACCCCTTTTAACGTGACAACAAGATAAGCATAACTGTATAAAAACAGGCTGATCAAATAAATTAATCAGGACACCACTGACTGGCCAAGCAAATGAGCGTGAGCTGGCAGGGACCGGGGCCACTAAAAAAGCTCCTCAGAAAGAGGATTCCTGAAAACCTGGACCAAAGACTCAATCTCCTCAGAGGATCTCTGCTGGAGCTTTTTCAGACTTTGCCTTCTATGAATGGCATCGGTGGGCTGCTGCACTGGCATTTGGCAAGTGTCTGTACCTTATGGCTTGGATTGCAAAGCACGTGAGCAGAATTAGTGCTACTTAAAGGAACAATAACTAATCAGCTTTAGGAAAGAGATGTACTGCTTTTTGCAAACGAATGCATGCTTCACTCTCTTACCTAATCATGTCCTCCTTTTTTCTCAAGAACACAGGAACACTCCACTGGAAACTGAATGGAAATGAAAATATAAAGTGGAATGAGAGCTGGATTTAAATCCCATATATAATCAGGCTACGTGAATGAGATGAAGTCTCAGTTCAGTCTCCTCCCCTCTCCCTGTTCAGTGGGTACTGACAGAAGAGCACAATTCATTGCACAGTAACTATATCAAAATTGCTACTTGTAGGTGTCCGTTTTAAGTTATAACATCAAGAAGTAATATTTCAGGGCCAGATGTGCATTTAATCACTCCTCTCCATTCAGTTTTGTGAAAGTTGTTAGAAAGATAGGATGGTGAATATAGAATTAACATAAGGCCCTGACCTGGATTTTGAGGGAGCAGTTGTTTTATTACCTACCCTTCTCTGCTGTAATTTTCTCATCATTTGATGCTTCAAAAACCATGAGCTCAGGAAACTTTGATTTAAGAGCATTCATGCTTCCAGCTAACATTCTGAACTTGCTTTATGAAATCCATTTCAGAGGTTAATCTCTAGCAAGTCTTTCAATATATGCAACAGGAAGAAGCTGTCTACTGGTTTTGATGCTGGTGGTCACACATAGGACTGTCCATCCTAGAGTTTACATATATGAGGAAAGCTGTTTGAAGATCTGAAAACTGAAAAGTAGGTATAGCTATATTTACTAGCCTATTTTAAATCTGGTTTCCTTTTTTTCAAGGGTTGAAAGGATAGGATGAGCATGTACACAATGCCTATCAGTCTGCAAATGCAATAAAAAATAACCAGAGCTTAGCCTGATTTTTACACTGGCTTTTAAAAAAAAAAAAAAAACAAAAAACAAAAAAACAAAACAAAACAAACAAACAAAAAAAAAAAAACAAAAAAAAAACCCCAAAAACCAAAACCAAAACCAAAACAAAACAAAACAAAAAAACCAAAACAAAACAAAAAAACCCAAATAACTTAGATGAAACCATATTTTTCTGCAGGGTGCAGGGCACGAGAAATTCTTTCCCCAGTTCTCTTCAGAACTATTTTCTATGAATTTAGGGAGCTTTTGTCAAGTGAAACTAAATAATTAATTACTATCCCTTGAGTTCCTAAACCCCCTAGTTGTGAACAATGCTTCAATGCAAAATACACATTCTATCAAAGATTTCCTCATCAACTGGATCTTTGTGATTTTAGTGCAGGCCATTGAGAATTAAAAAGGTCTAGGTGCTCTTTGACACTACAGAAAGAAAGGAAGGGAAACATTCTACTTAAGAAAAAGAAAAGAAATCAACAACAAGGTACTTTTTCTTCAGTGTTATACACAGAGGTAACTATCTTGTGAACTGCCCTGTAAAGTCCTGCAAAGATATAAAACATCTGGCAGACATCAGTAAAAGAATGGGGAATTTCCTTCTTCTTGTCTTGTCTGGTGGTGTTTTCAATTAGCTGCAGATGAATAAGAATTTTCTCTGGGAAATAAGGCAAAAAAAGGAAGGTGTATGCCCCATGGAAGCAAGAAGAATTAAGAGATGTTGCTTGCTGCTGTAGGGAGAAAATTCATTTGTCTAAAGTTCAACTGGAGGTGAAACTGCTAGAATTGTGGGGGAAAACAATAACAACTTTTAAAAGTATATTAACAGCAACACGAGGTATAAAATTATCATTGGCCAGTCACAGAATGAGGATAGTCACCTCACAAACAGGGACAGAAACAAGGCAGAGGCCTTGTTTTACACTTTCTTTGACTCGACCAGATGGTGCACTAAGGTCTCAGTGCCCTGAGCTGGAGGATCATGGCTGTGAGAATGATCAGTTCCCAGTCCACTCTGAAACTGTTCAGGATCTGCTGCTGCAGCTGGATCCCTGAAAATCTATGGGGCCTGACAAGATTCATCCCAGGATCCTCAAAGAGCTCTCTGATGACATTGTAAAACCTGTCGCAATGATTTTTGAGCAATCTTGAATTTATGGAGAGGTCCCAGCTGACTGGAAGTTGGTGAACATTGTCCCAGTTTTCAAGAAGGGTAAGAAGGAGGACCACAGAAATTGTAATCCTGTCAGTCTCACTTCAGTGCCTGGAAAAGTTATGGAGATTATTCTGGAAGGTATTGAAAACCATCTGAAAAACAATACTGTCTTTTGTCACAGCCAGTACAGCTTCACGAGAGGAAAGTCCTGCATGTCAAACCTGATTTTCTTCTATGAAAAGGTAACCCACCTAGCTGATCAAGGGAAGCCAGTTAATGTAGTTGTTCCAGATTTCAGTAAAGCTATTTACTCCCTTAGGCAGTGAAACCCTGCAGAGAAACCTCAGCAAATTAGAGGATGGGCAATCACCAACCATATGAAGTTCAATAAGGGAAAGTGCTGGATTCTGCACCTGGGATAGGGCAACCTTGAATGTTTGTACAGACTGGGAATGAGATGCTGGAAAGCAGTGCCAAGGAAAGGGAGTTGGGTGTCCTTGTTGATGGCAAGTTGAATGTGAGTCAGCAGTGCCCTGAAAGCCAGGAGGGCCAACCGTGGTGTGAGTCTTGAAGATGGTCCTGTGCAGTTCCAGACATTGGACTTTATGATCCTTATGGGTCTCCCAATTCAGCATATTCTGTGACTCTGTGGTTCTGTGATCTGACACAATATCAGCTTCTGTGAGTTAAGGGCTTGATAAAAAAGCCAAAGCAGCATCAAAAATGCTCTTGTGGCACAATCTCCAGTCAGTAGGTGTGAGAGGTCAGTGTGACATATTTCTGAGCAAAATAGGCAAGTGGGGGCCAAAGATGCTACACCAAGACTAGTAAAGGCATATGAAGAAACTCAGACATAAAACAATAAAAGAAGCATTTTCTCACTAATAATATTGCATTTAAAGTAATAAACATGAGAAAAAGATCTAGGATTGGCAGAGTACAGTGAAAAAGTTCAGAAAATCCTACTCTGATTAAGTTCAGAAATTTATGATACAAATAGGTTTGAATCCTGAAGTATGGCAGAGAGATCCTTCCTCTCCCATAGTAGTATGCCCCTGTAATCCTTTAGGTCTTTTTATTTAGCCTCAGCCTCAGAGTCCCATACATAGGGGAGGAGTGGCAAAGGATTTCCTTACTAATTTGTTGACTCCAGCATGTCCTTAGAAGGTTAAATATCATCAAAGAGCCAGATGTTTCTTTTTATGGAACTAAATTACACAAAGAGGTTAAAATAAAGGTGTTTTAACACCACAGTGTGCCTAAGACTTATTTCACTGGCTTCTATTACATTAAAAGACAGACCTCTCATTTCCTTCTGTTACTCTGCAGTGTTATATTATCCCTAAGACCATCCCTAGGTCACCCTTCTACACTGTGAAATAGGTCTGAGAAGAGCATGAAAATCGGAAACTCTAGTATATATTGAGAATGTGTGACTGCAGCATCATCAAAACCTTGCTAACCCACAGCACCTCACCCCCAGGAATACCATTTCCTTCTAGGAAACACGATCCATAATTCAGTCCTGCTGCTTCTCCTCAGCCCTCGCTTTCTGAAAGGGATAATAAGAATCTACTGCTGTGATTTTGAGCTCTGTCTGAATAAAGATTAAGATCATATTTCATCCCTGTTCATGAATGACTTTTGCAGTGGAATAAAACAATATCTACTTCTGTCAAACAATGCATGCAAAGTAATAAATCCCCTCCTAGTTATAAAAGGAGGAGGGATAGGTCCTACCTACAGATGTGCAGAAGAAAGGCAGCAGAAGAAGCTGAAGGAACTGATTGTATGTGTGAAGAGGCAAAGTGATGTTCTGGGCAGAGAACCCAGAGATCATGTTGGGATGCTGCCTGCTTGTACAGGCAGCCCAAGTGAGCACACAGAGGCCTTCCTCCAGAAGGACTAGGAACAGGAGGGTTCTTTAGTGTGAGTTTTGCAGTGTTCAGCTGAAGCAACAGCTGCATCCTTGGATAAGGTGAGTAGGCATGATGCTAGGATTAAGCCCAAATGCACTTTTTAATGCATTTTTGGGTTTTAAAATATCACAGGAAAGGAACCAGGCATGTGTATGAAGCTACTTGCCATCTTTGCATAATTATTCAACCCAGCCTAAATGTTCACCTTCTTCAGTATGTCATGTGAGAAATTACCTGTAGGGAAAAAAAATAGCAGTAAACATCATACTAACGCAGCAGTGTTTTAATTTGGAGTATGTAATCTCAAGCAGATTCAAGAGGCAGGAAATGGATAGCAAAATAGAAATTAATGATAATTTGCTGAATGTGCCCAAATATTTCTCAAGAAGAAAGGAAATTGGGCTATGTCTGGATAAGAGTTGCCTGCCGCTGTCTTATGTAAAGACTGTCCTGCTTTACAGGAAAAAAAGGCAAGTTTCATCTTCGGTCTGAGAACTGAACATTAAAAGAAAGTTACAGTCCTCTGTGGCATGGCCATGATACTGATTGATACTTGATCTAAAGAAGAAAGCTTAAAGGAAAAGTTTTCTTTATACCTTATAAACCCAGATGTTTGAAGGGGCAGAACTGAGAGCAGAGGCAGCTCTACATGAAATACAGCAGCAGAGGCATGTAAGGACACAGTAGGTATCTTGTCTAGCTTGCTCTGCAGAAACGCAATACAAAATACAAAACTGAAATTAGGAATTTCAGTGTTGAGACTGCAAGCAGTGCTGGCTGTGCTTATGCTACAGAAGCCTGCCAGCTGGACCCAAAGCTGCATATCCTCACTGCCCAGAAATACTTTTTCAAGTCAAGTGATACACTAACAAAGCCAAAATCTTGAAAGCCGCAAAAGTCTCTGACCTCTGCTGGATGCTTGCTGTGCAGCCACCATGTGCTGGCAGACACCATGTATAAAAGAAGACCAGTAGAGTTGTTAGCAGCAAACCATCTCTTTCCATCTCACTTTTCTGTGAAGACTGGACTGTGAACAAGCATACAGTAGTAAAATAGTCCAAAACCTAAATTTTCAGCCTAGAATAAACATTTGTCCTTTTCTCAGCCAAATGTGGTTGGTATTACCTGTTCTTCTGTGGCTAGTACCTTGAGTGTAAACTCACAGAGCTTTCACATGGTCCCGTAGAAGTGACTCCCTCTCTAAAATACAACAGAAGCTTCTCCAGCAGCTTTACTTATCCATACTTGGGACTATGATGTTTAAACAAAGTCTATAAACAAGGCAAGGCTGTTCAGGAGCACCAGAGCAGGTCTCAGATTTGTTGCAAGCTATTGCACATAATGTACCAAATAACTAACTATATAAACAAATCAAGTTTCATCTTCAGAGATTTAGGTTTTCTGCATAAAATCTTGGTTTTCTCTACTGAGTGCTTTACTGCTTCAATTTTCTTATTTCTCAAGGTCACCCCTTTCCTCCTGAATGCTAGCCCAGTTCTCTTTTGAAGTGACGACACTTCTTAAGTTTGTGACATCAGTAACTGGTATGAGCTCATCTGGTATTCTGTATGAAAATCTGAGTTTTCCATTATTCTGCTAACTTCCAGTTCCCTTTCTTAAGAAAACCTCATAATTTTTCTTACAGCGATCAAGTCAAGCATTTTACTGAGATTGAAGCAAATTAGATTTAACTTATTTTCTTTTCCTAGAAAATTAAATTTTCTCTAATGTCTTAACTACTGACCAAAATCAAATCTAAAGGAGCATCACTTCTCTGCATCAGGGTCTCTTTTGGTCAATAGACCTGCCACTTGTTGCATACGTGTAAAAGCTGGCCTTATCTTTATTTAAGAATCTGTTCTCCAGTGCATACCTTAAAGGTTAGTCTCCTGTGAAGACTTTTTAAAGACAATTTACACACATTTCACAACTCATCCTTCCATCACAATTAGAGAAAAAAATTCCCCACAATTCCACAGTCTGACAATGTCCAGTCCATGTTCCTATTACATTTTGCAATTGCTATCATTATCTTGAATTCCTCTAGATCCCCACTCTTGGGCTCCTAGGTTGGCCCTGGCTGCCAGCCAGGTGCCTACCAAGCTGCTCTTTCACTTCTTTCCTCATCCGGTAAGGGGAAGAGTGTAAGATTAAAAACTTGTGGTTCAAGATAATGGCAGTTTAATGAAGAAAAGCATAGGCTGTACATGGAAGCAAAGAAAAAAAAAAAAAAAAAAAAAAGATTTATTCTCTATTTCCCAGTGGCAGGTGATGTCCAGTCACTTCCTAGGAAGTAGAGCCCCAATATGCACAGCAGTTACTTTGGAAGACAAATGTCTTTATAATGAATGTTCCCCTCCTTCTCCTTTCTCTTAGCTTTTATTGCTCAGGACAAGATCATAACGGTATGGAATATGCCTTTGGACAGTTTGGATCTTCTATCCTGTCTATGTGCCCTCTAAACCTCTTGTCCCCCCAGCCCACAGGTCTTTGTTGGGGGAGGTTGAAGAGGCCGATTTGATGCTACACTAGCCAGCTCAGCAATGGTCAAAACATTATTGAGTTATTAACACCCTTCTAGCTACAAATACAAAGTACAGGACTGTGAGTACTGCAGTGGGGGAAGTTACCTCCATCCTAGACAGATCCAGTACAATAGAACAGGAAATATTGCTCTTGAACAATCTAAACAGCATTTTCCAGCTTAGACTGAATTTAAAAGTACATGACTCCAGGTAAAAGTTGTAAGAAACTAAGGTGTGTGATGGTGGATCAAACAAAAGCCATTGTGACCCAGTTTCCTACCTCCCACTATGGCCAATAGCAGAAGTTTGTAGGAGGGGTGTAAGAACTGGGAGAAATATTAAGTGGCCTGGTATGAGGAAGTCTGCCTGAGGCAAACTAGGAAGTCTGGAGACTAATCAATAGACATATTCTCTCTCTCACTTTTATTGTTAAGGTCCTTAGTACTCAGTGACCCAAGACATTAATAGTCTATTCCACAATGTAATATGCATTGCCTGCAAACTGCTTCCTTTACCTTATCAATCTCAGAGGGTGGTCCCTAACTGGATTGCAAAAAACAGTATCAGCATTTCAGATGCAGTATCTCCATGTGTTTTATGATTTTATGGTCAGCTGTCACATCTTTAGTCATTTTCTTCCAAGCCAAGGACTCCACCCACGCTAAGACTTTTGCTCTATGGAAGTGGTTCCAAGCCCATGGAACAGCTTTGTTGCCTTTCCTGTGCCTTTTTTAGTTTCTTTGCATCATTTTAACATCTCCAGTATAATTCGACTCATTTTTTTTCCTCCAACTTCTTAAAGTATCTGTGGGATAGTTCATAGGGAATTTATTCTCTACATTTCACACTGATACATTCCATAGAATTTACATTAAAGTGACATACCAAGCTTTACAATTTTAGGATACTTAAGACATGAAACTGATTAATTTGATACGATGTGTTTACTGCATAAATATTTATCAGAAAATATGTTTTTTTAAGAGGCAGTATTAATATTCTTCTGACAATCTTAGCTATCATATTGTCTCTTGAGTGTTTTCGTGTTAATAATAACTTCCTTTTCAAGTTAGTAGTTTTTAAAGGAATCCTACATACTCTGCTAATTTCTGAACACTGCAATAGGCATATTGTGTCTGACTCAGACTCATAACTCCTATGTATGGCAATGTTTCTGGTCTATTCAGGGAAATTTTTGGAAGAATCATATGGGTTGTGATCCCAGAGACAAGAGAGATCCAGGAAGGGTGGTTGATTTTTAAGGATTACCTCCTCAATGTCCAAGAGTAGCCCATCCTGATGAGTAGGAAATCAAACAAAGATAGCAGGAAATCAAAGAAAGATAGCAGGAGACCTACAGGGATGAATAAGGAGCTCAGTAGAGATGAAAGTGGGGAGAGAGGACTTTGGAAGAATACAGAGACACTCTCTGTGCAAGTAGAAAAGCGAAAGCCCACCCAGAGTGAAATCTAGAGAGAGGGCATTCTGCAGCTAAGACAAATTAAAAATATCTGAAATGTAAGGTTTATTAAAAAGCTGTGATAGCATCACAAAGTCTGTCCAAAAGCAAGTCACTAGTGGTTAGGGGTCAATACTATTCAAGAACTTCATAAATGACCTGGAGGAGGAGAATGAGCTCACCCTTGATGCAGTATACACAAGACTAGAAGAAATGGCTGATACATCAGTGCTGCCATTCAGAGGGACCTCAAGGGTCTGGAGAAGTGAGTTGACAGGAACTTCATTGTTAATCCCTCATTGAGATAGTTCAGCAAGTGAACTGCAAAATCCTGTACCTGGCGAGGAAGAAATCCATGCAGTATTATAGACTGGAGCCAATTGTCTGGAAAGCAGATTAACAGAAAATATCCTAATGCTCCTGGTGCGCAAGAAGGTGGCCGTGAGCCAACAATACACATTTTTATCAAAGAAGGCCTATAGCATCCTGGGCTATATTGCCAGCAAGTCAAGGAGGTGATTCCTCCCCTCTGTTTATCACTGATGAGACAATCTGGAGTGCTGGATCCCATCCTGAGCTCTCCAGTGCAAGAGAGACCTGAACACTTCTGAGTCCATCAGAAGCCATGGGGATGATTAAAGTACGAGAACATCTGACATATGAGGAGAGACTGAGAGAGCTGGGACTATTCAACCTGAAGAAGAGAAGGCCCAGGAGGATCTTATCAGGTATAAATACTTGATGGGAAACAGTAAAAAAGATGGAACCAGGCACTTCTCAGCGGGAAGGACAACAGACAATGGCTACAGAATGCAGAAAATTCTATCTAAACATAAATAAAACCAGAGGGATTTAATTTGGGTTTTGTTTTGCTTTTTCTTTTGTTTTACTGTGCAAGCGGTTAAACATTGGAACAGTTTGCTTTCATCCTTATATCACACAGTTTTGCCCCAGATAACTACTTCATAGGAAACTCTTCATGTAGGGAACCCCTTGGGTTACTAGAATGTGTTGAATCACAGAAACAGAGGTAATATGGCCATAAATGAACACTTAGTGAGATGCATATTCATTTCCTTGGTTTCTGAAGTGCTGTCATTATGAAACATCCTTAAATTATTCATAAACCTTTTTTAAGAGATAAGAACATTTATTGTCATGTTAATTGCTGCCAAAGAAGGGTCCCTAAAGTTACTAGCCTCTGCCCATTATCCTCTTTCCAAACCTAATTCTTCAAAACCTAAGACACATATGCAAACATAAACATCTCACACCCTTTAGTTTAATGGAGAAGTTGACAATTTAACTCTGTCTTCATCTCCCCCTTTTGCTTGGCTCAAATTCAACCAAATTCACGTAAAAGATATTGGCCTTTTGATTCCATCCATTACCTCCTTTCAGACCTAAGGAGATAGAGAATTATTATACAAATGTAAAGCATATGGAGAAAAATTCCATTTTGTGTAAATATTGTCTGCCACTCTGTCCATCTGATCAGTATCGGTGGTCTGCTAGTGCAACTTTTTTTTTTTTTTTTTTTTTTTTTTTTTTTTTTTTTTTTTTGTTAGGTGAGATAAGGATGTTTAAAGCAGTAGCAAGGCTTATAAATGTGTCAAGAGCTGTTGTGCCATTTTGTCCCTGTTTAGACCACAGGGCACCAATCTGGTAGTGACTGATCTGTTCTAACAAACATAAAGAACCAGAGCGTTAGCAGGGAAGCTGAACGATGTGAAGATGTGTTATTGAAAAACACTCTGGGTGAGATCCAGTTTGGAATGAGGGCATCTGAAATTAGTTTCCTATGTGTGCACTAGCTGTCCAAGCACCTATTAGTCTGAATGGATTGCTACTCAGTGCGGTCAATGGAGCCTGAAAAGTGCTCAGTACACACTTAAGTAGATATTTGTTTGATGGCCATTTAAATCTCAACCTCTTGAAAATGACAACAGACTAGGACCAAATGACAAGCTGGTGTGGGTTTACATTGAGCCCAGAGTACTCCAGACTGCATGAAGCATACTCACTCCTAAATGTCCCTCAGGTAAGAATAGCTGAAAAATATGACTCTATGTAAAAGATTAATTATTTTTCATAGCTTTCTAATGTGTCAAAGTGAGAAATATGTGAATACAGTTAGCTAGGTAGCAGGTGTAACCCATCACAGACAATCTGAAAGTGCAGTCTCATGAGGAAAGGAGCAATGACCTGGGCCACTCCTAGCCCTCCACCACAGTAAAGAGCTCCAAGGGAAATCAGACACTTTCCAGTGATTTGAAAGGCCACACTTAGGTCCTGATTTTCTAGATTCTGTGCCCTGGGATAGGATCTCCCCTTCCGGGAAGTTAAAAACTCCCAGAAGATGTGAAAAAATGAACAGCAGTGTGACCATTTCAAAGCCACTGCAAAGAGAAAGTGGAATTTCACTAGAGGCATCATTGGTGTGACTAATATTGATGGCACAACATTGAAGAATTAGTGGTTGCTGTGGAATAATGGATAGGGTTAAAAATTAAAGGAGAATAAAAATTACAGGGGAAACTCAGCTGCTACTTCCCTGGTGGAACACAGTCAGCATGCCCCACAAAGGTTCCCTAAACACTGATTAGGACCTGGTATAGGGGATGCAGCTGAAAGGGGAGTAGTGTGAAGGCATTGCAGCCTCCCTTCATGAACACCCTGCAGGCAGGAGCATGCTAAATGCTGCTTAGAATGATGCCAGATGCTCAGGACTAGTGCTTATCTATATAATACATTGGTAGATTGTTTTGTATTAGGGCCTGTGCTTGTGCTTGCTTTATAGTATTACTAGGTTGCTTTAAATACATTTTTGCAGTTAGACATTCTCACCGATGACCTACAAACCCTATTAACCTGTCACAATCTGTATTAATAAAGAGTGTTATTCTGTTAGAGTGAGTCCTGAATAAGGTGCTGACAGTCTGCTGGTGGCAGAATAACATGTTGGAAGGCCTGCTGAGGGGTCTCCCTTATGCTGTTGGCTCAGCCCTCCAAAAAGGGAAATCAAAACACCCTCAGATCTTGTGAATCTGTTCAGTGAAGAGTTCCCTTATGGGATACCTGACAGTCTGGGTCAGACATAAATGGTTTCATTTTCTCTGGAACACTAACAGACAAATAAATGTCTATGGATCAAGAAAAAATCTTTCTCTAAGGGTTTGGTGAATTTCCCCCAAAACCTTTACAGGGGACAATTGCAAACATCCTACTTGTGACTCCTGCATTGTGGCCTTCAATCTTCCCTGTCTGACTCCACAGAGATGGATTTAAGAGAGGAATGGCTTGAGATTTCACTCACTTAGCTCTGGAAACAGGCAAACCATAGCCGTGGCTGCATTCCCAGAAGACCTCCATGTCTTTGTACAGTTCCTTTTCACTACAACATCCTTGCAACAGAACTTGGCCTCGTTTGTGGCTACCTGATCTCCAGCTCTGCACAGTCTCTGCTTGTCCTTCAGCATGAGCTAGGCGAGATAGTAAACCTGGAACTGAAAACTTCACATAACAGTACAGACACCATATACTAAGACAGCTGCCATATGGTATGCCAGAAATTCACTGGACTCATTCTCCTACTTTGATATCTGAGCGCATTGGCACCTGCTGAGCCAATTCACTCCCTGCCAAACAGAAAACATGCAGTGCAGGGCATGCAAACAAACTTCTCACGCAACGTCCACCACACCTGGTCCAAGACTATTCCATAAAATTTCAAATCTCCCAAGACCTGCACAATGCCAATCCCTGATTAAATATGTCCAGTGAATAACACAGCGTAAAGTACATCTACTCCAAATGCTCTCCAAAGCATTTAATATGGACATGAAGAGATGTCTTCTGTAGCAGTTTCATGTTAGATTTCTGCCTGAGTAGCAAGGTAACTTTTTCTTCCTGGACTTCTGACGCAGATCTTGACTATAAAGTGATTTCAGATGTCTTTGGCAGCTCCACTTGCTTATTTGCAAGTTATATAATGAATTAATTTTTCATATTTTTTACTGATAGAGAGTGGTTTTTCACAGATTTCTCTTCAGTTTGGGCTAGAGTTAGCTGGAAAAAAGTTTAGCTGGAATATTTTTTCATTGAGAAATATAATTGTAACAAATGAGGAAATCCTGTAGATTTTCTTGCTATTTTTTGTGGAGAGAACAGGGGAAAATGTTCAGCAACTGTCAAAATATTTTGTCATTTTCTTATAAAATTATTTTTTAAATTTTTTTTTTTGAGTGTAATACTGTAACATAACATTTGAAATTGTCAAAAATCAGGGCATTTTTGTCAAAATAAAATATTTTCATCAACTCTAAATGATTTTTTTATTTTTTTAACATTATGAAATTTGGGAATATGTTTTTTGTTCTCTTTTCAATCTGAAATATACCAGATAGAACACTCACCTTCACTTCAGCAGTGCTGAGATGCCCTTTTCAAAGGAAAACAGGGTCAAGTAGCAAGAAAAGACAACTGTAAGATGCATGTGACTCCTAGTATTTGAACTTACCATCAGTTATACTTGTGAGGAGTTTCAACTGACTGCATATAAGCATTTTAAGAGAGAGAGAACAATATGTCAAGATGGTGCCAGAACAAAAAAGGGTGCAAAGATTAACAGAGAAGTTGATGCTGATGAAAAGCAGTACAAAAGTGGTATAATTATTTGTATAGGAAGGCTTAGTCTGACATTATGAGACATCTGTGAAAACCTCATGCCACTGTTATTCATGCCAGAAGAGTTATATAGCTTCCAGAAAACAATAATTAAAGTAATACAGGACTCCAGAAAAAAAGAATTAAAACCAAAAAAATGTATAGCGGTACAGGGAAGATTGTGCCAAAACCCTTGCTTTTATCCATTTAGACACAAATGCCAAATAAACAATTATCTTTGTATTTATCCATACTGGTTTTTCCATATGTTTCCAACTGAAGTATGTGGTGCTAAATATATATGCAGCAGCATGATGTGATAATTACTCTGAGAAGACAAAATAAATATATAAAAATGCTAATTAATTTTATACAGAATAGAAACAAGAATTCTGCATGTGCAGTCAGCAGCTACAATCCTTTAGGAATGAATGCGGAAATACTACCGGTGTCATGATTATTTATAGACTTAAAGACACACATGCATATTTGTCAGATGTTTCTAAAGGCTTTTTAAAATTATGGCTGCCTGTCTTTACTGTCATGAGTGGTCATGCCTGCCAGCATTTTCTCACTAAACAGTAATAAGGACATCCTGCAGCCATTACCAAGACCCACAGGGTGTTACCAGAAAACAAATGGCCGTATTCTAAGCAATTCTTCAGGATTATGTTTCATTCATTACAGTACACCTTATATTATTAAGAAAAATTACTTTTATAGCTCAAAATTCAGTGGAACATAAAATGCACATTTATATAGTAAGCCAAATAAATTATTTAGGCCAGGATTCATTCCAATCAACTTCAACTAGAAAGCCAGCCACTCTGGTCTCCTTTTATAGAAAAAGAATAGAAAACACTGGAATAGAAAACATCTGGTTTTCAGGAGGGTCCAACAAAGACCTGTGTCAGGACCTGGGGGTGCACCTCTCACTGTTGGCTGCATAGCAAAGCGAAAATGGCTGTGCCTTAGATAGGGCATGAATCCAGTCCTCAGTGACAATTCTGCACTCTGTTTGGAAGCACAATTTCTCTGAAGTCTTTTTGGTGCCTTATCTCACTTATAACCAGTCATGAACTCCAGAAATAACCCTTGAATACTGAAAGGTAAACATTTTTAACTAGTTTAACTAGTTTAAGGAGAAGGCTTCTCTAGAAATTATCAAACTGAGCTATTACTCTCCAGAAACCCTGAGTGCTTGCTCTGGTCTGTTGTTCCTCAGCTCATGCCAGGATCTCAGTTTAATTCCTGGATGCAGGTTTAGATAAAGCTGCTCATGACAGCATCAACATTTTGCTTTTGTTTTCCTTCTAGAATAGTTACATGCAAGCTGAGTGAAAGAAACAACATCTTTAACCTCTGTAAAAGGGGACATAGGGCAGCTTAGTTCTCTGACTCATGGATTCTTCCACTCCACCTCTTCTGCTGCACTTCAGCTCGGGCTGTTTCCCAGATAGCCTCCCAGTCTGAAAAGGAAGACTCATTAGTATCTGATTTCTTTCACTTCTAGTCTCCCAAGCACAAACTGTTCTAAATTGCTTTCTCCTTCAGTAACAAAACCAGAGAGAAATAACTTCAAAAGACTCAGAGCACAACATCTGTTAATATTAATGGATAGTAAATTAAAAGGACTTTCACTAGGTAATGAATACTTAATATTGTTTCATCAAAAGCAATGCCTTTTCTTAATTACCTTAGTTATGTGGATTTTTCAAAAGCAGAAAAATATTATAAAAGCAGGGAGAAAATTGTATGAAATCCAAAAATCTCCTAATTATTTGTAAAGAAAAAGAAATGTGGAAGAGCTCAAGAACACGGAAATATATTGTACCCACTGAATTGGAACCACATTCACTGATTCAGTGGTCCACGGTAGAGGCCACCTTGCAAATATCCTAGAATGGAATCAATACTTGGATTGTTCACTGAGATCTTCTATGTTAAAAATAAAGACCTTTTCTGCTCTTTATTGGATCTTTAAAACAAGGTATACAAACCTCCTACAGTATACATTAGTGAGTTTTCATTAGAGTGAGTAGACAATCACCCAGTATTGCTGCTTATATTTGTTCAGAATTTCAACAAGATGGAAAATTCCTCTCTGTCTGTGCTGTGCCTGAAAGTTTTCCTTCTTGAAACAGCGTTCTTAAAAAAAGCCTGAAGATAAAGTAAAAGAGACTTTACTTAAAATGAGAAATTTGAAAACTGGGAAGTTGTGAACTGACTGTCAATTATTCATCTCATATAATTTTAAGTAACAACATGTCCTGGGTGGTTTTGATCTATGCCCCTTATTATGGCTAGGAACTAAATTTTCAGGTGCCAGTCATGTAAGACATTTCACATTTAAATATGAAAACAGTTTTCACATATAGAGGAAGCTGAAATTGCATGAAATTGAGGTTTCCATAGCCAAAATGCACTCAAAGCAGGTCTACTTAGTGTTCTAGATATATGCAAATACAATTAATTATTGCATAATAGCAGTTAAAGATGGGACTCATCTGATGCGATACCTACCTTAGCTATACCTAGACTAGTTGCCTGATGCTTCCTTTACAAATAAGTTCTTCTGAAAAATGATTGATTATATGCCACCTAAAATACATCAGATGAAATGGAGTTTAAAGCACATTTCTTTCTGCTGACTATAAACAGACCTTATAACAACAAGCTCAGATGAACCTGTCCTGGTAGTGGGTGAGATGAATGCTATCACAGGCTACTACAACAAGGAATTCTCTACCAGCAGCAGGGAATAATGACAGATTATCCATCTAGAAGCATTTGGGGATTATATGAACAGAGGTGTACTTGACTGTTTTATTGAATTTCTCTTAAAAAGACACATGATCTTTTTGCCTTACCAGGCTCAGAAAAGTCCTCTTGCAGCAGAGTTTAAAAAGGGTGGGGGGTTTTGTATGCTTCTGACATACAATATTTTAACTCTCATGAATCAGAGAGTTTTGCCTCAATTTTCTGGTGAGGTCAAATAGTAAAGTATTTATAAAGTTTTTTCTTTTTTTTTTTTCCCCTTTTCCATCTGAAGTGTAGGTATGTAAAGCTAAGTAGAAATACTTTGAAAATTCTGAATACACAAATGTTGCTGCAGTTTTTTTGGTAGTACAATGAGGAAAACCAGGAAACAGTTATCCATCTCTGCATGGGCTTAGCCTTCATTCTGGATACAAGATCTGACTCTATTCTGAGTACTTTATTGTTATGAAAGATGTAGCACTGACGTTGCAGGAAAAGAGCTTCTGATGTAAAACGAATGACCTGACACAATTCTTAATAAAAAGTCCACTTTAATGATTCAATTGCAATGAGTATCTTTCATAAGCAATTTAAAAGGAAGCCTATAACAACATTAAAACCCAGATGAGATTTTAATGCATGACACATGCATTCTGAGGGCTCAGAAGAGACAAGAAAAGCTTGTTGAATCTCTAGGCAGGATAAAATTTTTTGCCTGGCATACTATGAGACAATTCAATATACCCACCAGATTTCTGAATGGCTTGAATTTTCAGAGTTAGGTAGTTTCCATAATACATATGTTAGTTTGAGCTACCTGTTCTGGTACAAACAAGGACACCCAAAAATACTGGATGTTTTGTAGTTTTCTGCTCATTTTTCCTCAATTATAATTACTGCTCGCATCCCTTACATCTTTTCATAGCTACCCTTTCAGAGAAACCATTGAAAAGAACACTGAGTACTAACCTCAGAGAGTGTTTATAAAAGGTGGCTGAAAGGACAATTACAATAAAGAAGAAACAGCAAGCTTAGTTAAAAGGTCAGTGTAAAATTTAGAAAAAGATCATTTCAATTAAGTGAACTGTGTGAAAACCGAGCTGAACAGGTGGAGATTAATTTGACAACAGAAACATAAACTTTAGCCTTCAACTGAGTAAGCAAGAAAACGGTACAGATGAGAGCTGAGGAAATCTTCCACAGTAGCCTGATAAAGATACATTTGGAAGTGGTTATGCCCATACTGTGACCCTAGCTTAGGTCTGATCCTTGGTCTATCCTTATCTTATCCCTCTTACCATAACTGTAATTAATTTTAATATTTGTACTTGCAGCAGGTTTGCAGTCAAAGCCAAATTTGGTGAAGTTGTCAGTATGACGAAGGCCAGGGCTGCTGTTCAGGGGGAACTTGATGGGCTGTATGCTGATGGTAAAATTCATGAAGCTCAAGAAAGGCAAATACAAAGTCCAGCAGCTGGGATATCATGACTCCAAGCAGAAGTACAGGCTGTAGACCAACTGACTAAAGAGCAGCAAGGCAGAAAAAAGACCTTTGGGTTGTTGTGGACAAACTCAGCATGAGCCAGCAATATGCTCTTGCAGCAAAGATCAACAGCCTCCTGAGCTGCATCAGAAAGAGCACATCCAGCAGGCTGAGGGAGTTGATTCCTCCCTCTACTCAGCTCTGGTGAGACACCAAAAGTGCTGGGTCCAGCTCTGGGCTCCAGAGCAAAAGGGAAAAACAGACCTATGAAATGCCTGAGGAGCACTGTGAGCACAGGGACTGGAGCACAGGACATAGGAGGAGAAGTGGAGAGTTGGGTTTCTTCAGCTGGCAGAAGAAAAGGCTCAGAAAGGTCTTATTGCCATCTGCAAGTACCTAAAGGAATGTTGTAGAGCAGCCAGAGCCAAAGTATTCCCAGACATACCCAGTGGAGGCGTACCTCCAGGCAACATTCACAGGCAAAAACGTGGAAAACTTCAACTCAATTGGAGAGGGAAAAATGTCACTTTAGGAGTGGCCAAATACTGGTTCATGCTGCTCTGAAAGGCTGTGGAGGTGCTCAGAGCTTCACTGGACACAGCCCTTACTAGCTGTTCCAACTGGACCTGCTTTGAGCAGGGTTTTGGATCAGAAGATCTCTTTAGGTCCCTTCTAATCTACATGATTCTAAAGCCCTTAAATCCAGTTACAGCAATGCCTGCTAGTTTCTCCAAATCCCAGTCATCATTTGGGTAAGGGTAAAGCTAGTGTTCAACATTAAGTTGGACAACCTATACACCGTGTCTGCCTCTTCTCTAGAGAGACCAGGACCTTTCTCTCTTCTTCTATTACAGCTCAAAACAAATTAGTTAATTTTGAAATACACTCATTTAATTTTTTTTTCCGAAACAAAAAGGAATAGGTGTGTTATACAGCACTGATGTTGGTTTTGATGCAGCAATTATAACCTGAGAAAGAAGTCTAGATCCATGTCATAAAATTCGCTGTGCCAGACCATAAGGTTTGCAACCTACCTCACACATGTGGGCAGATTCAGTGAAAGGAGGGAACAAGCCCAAAGCTGCTGGTAAAGCATGAAAGACTAAAAGAGGTAAGTTAAGAGAGGAAATATATGAGGAACAGAACAAATCTCACCACATGGTAGCACAAAGCAAGACAAAGCATGTGATGGAAAACCATAACCAGTGAAAATGTCCTGTAATTCAATATTAACTTGTGGAATTCATTACTATGTATAAATTTGAGGTCAAAATCTTAATGAGATCAAGCCTTAGAAAAGAGTGGGGAACAGTAATATCCAAAGTTTTGGAAGTAATACAACAAATTTTGTACAGCACGTAGGAATCCCTACACTGATATTTCCAGCATTTTCTTGCAATATGTAAAATTCAATGCCTACTGAAAAGTTTCTTCCTCTTTCAGGTGCAGCTGATGTTTAGCTTTACTTTGATCCTCTATGACAGTTCCCATGTACCAAAGGAGACAGAACTGAGAGTAGAACCAAATGATTCCTGTCACTTAGATGCATATTTAAATTCAAAATAAACCAACTAATTCTTGGGAAGGAACAAAAGACTGTGCAGTACGGTAGCTGCAGGAGAGATTTTTCTACAGAATCAGAAAGCTCACAAACACATAGCAGAAGCTGAAGCTTTGGGCACTGATGTTGAAGGAAAAACTTAACAATAAGAATTGGCATAAACCAGTGGAAATGCATGGCGCTAGTGGTTCTTCCTCTAGCTTGTGAGCACTGTCATCCAGCACTACAGGGACAGGCAGGTTCTTTTAGGGATCCTTCATAGAATGAGGAATGGTTACAGAGTTGCACTTACAATTAGAGCTTTATTGTTACACAAAAAATTTAGTTATCAGCATAGCTTATTGTTACCTATGATTTCTAGCGGTTAACCTAGTTTATTGTCACACAGATTTTTAAGAAACTATCATGGCTTTCAGTTAAACAAATTTTTAGTAATCAGTGTAGCCTTTGTACTATCTAGAGTCTTCAGTTACCTGGTAACCTGGACTCTCTGCAGTTGGGGCCAAATTCTTAATAATCAGCAAGAGATATGATAAAAAAAAACCCCTTCTTATTTGTTTGCAACAGGAGCTCATTAAAAATGCTAGTGTGAAAAAACAGTTTGTTGTAAAGTTATCTCTCTTTTAAAGGCATAAACATATCTGATGCAAAAATATTCTTTAAGATTATCCAAGAGTATATGTAATATGAAGGAACATACTTCTTTAAATCCACTATCAGTATTACATTTATCATCGATAAAAATGGCCATCCCACAGATAATGATTAAAGCAATTTGAAGCAAAGAAAGCCACACTTTCCTCTTCACCTTAAACTGAGTCTTTTGCTTCAAATCACACATGGTGATTGCAATCTGGTTTTAAAAAAATTGCAAATCCTTATTACGAGCAATACTGTGAAGGCCTGTTAAGCCTTAAAGAGTGACTACTCTTGGTAATTACTGCATCTGAAATTTCTGGATAAGATTCATCCATCTCGACATGTGTTTACAGAACTGGAACACAACAGGGTTGGGAAGAGAAGGAAAGAATTAATGTAATTTTTATGTTGTTTAATAGTTGAATTACATAAAAGTGGGAGGTTAACAGTTCTAGACTCATTCTGAGTCAGTTCACAGTGGTGTACATAATATGCCTAATCACTCCAACAAATGCTGCTCATGCCACATCAGTAACTCTTTAGAAAAATTATTTTTAATCCTCTAAATTTTCATATATACATCACATATAGGTAAACCAGTACAATCATAGGCAACTCATGCACCTGTTGGTTGCTAAAAGTAGGCAACTATACTTACAGTATCAAAAGTCACTGCAAACACAGCTAAACATATTGATTATAGAGATGCAAACTATGACATCCTGCAACTACAGAATGTCATTCTGCCAAAGAAGAAAATAGTTTATTATCTGCAATTTTATTTCTTAAATTTGATTTGCGTTGTTGTGAGATCCGGGATCCAAATCTCACTGAATTATTGATATGGGTCAGAGCCAACTCACTCTGTGTGTTTGTGCATCCTTTCCTCTCTCTACTTCTCTCTTTCTTTACCACTTTCTTTACCACAATCTGTTTTCTTTTACTCTTTTCCTTCTCTTGTGGGTAACTTAAAACCGATAAATTGTGCTTTACTGAAGTTAATATATTGATTGGTTTTAGTGGGTATTTCCTGTGGAATAGGTCTTTGTGCTGAATGTTTTAGTGAAATGCTTTTTTCTTGGTTGTATTTTACTCCTGTAAAAAGCTTTTGCCAAAGTAGCTTATTTTTCTCACTAAATTAAAAATAATTTCTCTTAGGGAAGAGTGTGTGACTCTTTCTCTGGACTCTAATTAGAGGTTATAATGAACCAAAAGGCTTTAAAAAAGTCTTAAATAAAAATGTAACCACTCTGGGCAGTTTATAGCTTAATCCAGAGTGTAACCATTGTATTTTGTATAATTGCATTATTAATCAAATATGTATCCAGCACATGATTTTTAGAAAGTGAAGGTTGCTATAAATACTCAGGAATTGGAGAATTCATGAGGTCAACATTGCTGTTTCTTGCAAAAAATGTAAATTATAAGCAGGAGGTTTTTGAAGTATTTTGAAGTGTATTCTTGTCCCATTTATATTATAATTTCATAATAAAAATATTATTTAACCATAGGAGACGATGTATTAAAAAAACACTAATAATTCAGAATTATTTATCCAGAGAGATAAAATCTCTATGACATCCATAATATCAAAGAGGATTGCATAAATCTGATTGTACTGAAACAATAATTACTGTTCTATTGCTGTAGAATAATGATTAAAGACATATTAAATTGTAGTTATCTGTCTCAGAAGCCTCATAAAACACATTGCATCAATACCAAAATCATTATATAGGTTGAGAACTTTCCCGACTTTTTATTTGAACACCATAAAAAGTCAAAGAAAATAAAATTATATTGGTCTTTAATTAACTTAAGGAGCCTAAATACTAGGAAAAGAAAAATAACTCAAATTCTGCATGAAGTAGAAACAATCAGGGTAAGAACACAGCCAGCTGTGACAGTGTATCCCCTATCCTGAACAAAGAAGATGAAGGAAGAAAAGCTCCTCACTGCAGTGAAATTAGTCCTGGAAGTACCACAGTGATACTGTCCCACCGCTCACTGCATGCAGTCATATGTTGGCAGAATTACAGTCAGAATTGTTCATAGTCTCAGTAGCTGAGAAACTACACAGTATACAAATATTTATAATGAAACTTTTATGAGCTCTCTTTATGTTTTGCCTTTAAAGCACCCTTCTTCCCAGCATAACAACTACCAAATATGAGCACATAATTACAGTAATGACTGCTAACAGTAAAAAATGTTGCTATCAGTTAGGTGCTCAGAAGGTAAGGTTATTAACAATCCCTTGTTAGAGCTTATTCTGTCATAGAAGAGATCATAGTCATAGTGGATGGAAGAAGGCGGTCAGGATTACACACCTGTGGGGAGGAAGGACAAGTAATCCATCTGTAAGTTAAGTGAAGGATAGAGAGTGAAAGGGAAAAGATTTAGTTGTATGCACAAAGAATTCAGTGCCAGGATTGTAACTGAAGTTCATCCCTGTAGGAAATTTCTGACACAAACCAAGAAAGGAATCAAATAGATGGTGTCACTTTACAGTATTTACCACTTTGTTAATTTGTATAACTGCACGCTGTGTTCTGCTAGTAGTGGTACAATACAGTGCAGTATGTATGCTGTAACCATCCTTTGTTTACTTGATATTGGTGTAGGAAATACTAAGTGAAATAAGTGCAGCTGCTTAATTATACTGGCATTTATGAGAGTGAAATTCAGCCTAAGAAAAATGTACCACTATCCAAATCAGAAGACAAAGTCATCAGCTACACTTGCTAAAGTTTCAAGCGCTGCAGCATTGCAGAACACAGTAAGTCAGCAGCAGCAATCAAGTCATATTTTCCAATCAATTACTCCAGTAAACATGGTGTAACAATTAGCGACTGAATATGTAAAGCTTCAGTGAACCAGTTACTATAAAAAATTTACAGTCATTAATATGAAACAGAATGGTCTTAGCTGAGAATGAGCCTTGAGGCTGCATTAAGACAAAGGTAAGCAGTACTTAAAGACTTCTTAAGGACGTGGTTTAAATTTAGCTGTAATGCAATCAGGAACATAAAATAGCTTAAATCAAACACCACTTGATAACTTATGTAGGACATAAAAAGCTTGACTCAATTTACACTGGACTATAAGCCTCTGGCTGTACCAATACTTTACCCACAGCTCAGACAGAGTCCTGGGCACCACCATTCAAATTGATAAAATGATCCCTGACCATTTTGAGGCCAAACCAAGTTATTTGCTATTGCAAACAATTCCTATACATGGCTGAAAGGTTAGCACAGGCTGGGGATCACTTTTATTATGCAGTTTGGGTATGTCTGTGTTTTCTGAGAGACTACTAATTGTTGCTTAGACACCAACTATTCTGTACCAGCTGGATTCAGTGCTGGACAGATCTTGCCATAGCTCAGTTTGTGAATACAGACAGTCATTATGTGCTAACAATCACATATTTCAGTGCCTCACATGAAAATAGACACTCTAGTTTAGCAGCCTTTAAATCTTCAGTTTCTACAAGCTGAAGTTTTACAAGTTCAACTTTTACAAGTTCACTGACTGTTTGGATAAAAACTAACTAAACAAACAGAAACTTATTCAGAAAAATTATTAGATTCTTAAGAAAATAAAGGGTCACATACAGTGTTGTAGGAATTGTTGTATCAGTGGCATTCTTCAGGTTTCACCTGCCTTGACATAAAATTACTCCTTTCAGTGATCTTGCAGAAGACCTTTTGATATCCCCTAGTAGCTACACTGAACACAGAGAAAAAAAAAATTTCAGCAGAAAGAAACATTTAAAATACAGTCAATTCTCCAATTTCATTCACATTCAAAAATTCCTTATGTTTTTTTTTATACATTATGCCCTTGTTTTGCGTTGATCTATGTAAGAGCACAATAGAAACATATTTTAAAAGAGCATGTGTCAAGTGTACAAATAAAATGTTACAACAGTTTCTTACATTTGCTTAGTGCCACACCATTAAGCAAGTCAATGTATTAAAGGCACAATAGGATTTTACTGTGGCACAATAAGAATTTACTTAAATTGTAATAACTAGAATATTAAAGGTTAGAAATATATATGTATGGTAGACACTTTCAGTTTAATTCTTCATTATAATACACATCATATATACAGTATATATTGTATAATCATATATATATATAAATCATACATATACAAAATATAAATCATAGAATAATTTCCAGAATCTCATCCAGCATTATTGTTAAACTGGTTATATTCCTTCTACCTTATTAAAATTTGAATAGCAGTACTCAAGCCACATTGCTCACGTATTTGGAAATATTGGCATGAAGTTTAGTCTAAAATTATAAATAGTTTATATCTGTTGTTGCTGTGGTAGTACTACCTTTCAGTTTAAATAATACTGTTATTTGTTTGATGTTTATGCTACACTGTATTGATGAAGAGCAATCATATCCACTTTTGAACAACTTTTTTAAACTAAAATAAAGAAGTTCTTTTAATCTCCTCCTGCTAGATAGGATCTTTTTTCCTTGTTATCTTAATAGCCATTTTCTTTATCCAGAATTTGACTTGTTTATAATATCCTACCTAAGTTCTTACAGTTTACTCAAACTTATACTAATATTGCCCAGAAATACCTGTCTTAGAATCACTTTGGTTTTTCTTTTGTCCTCTAAGTCACCCACAGACATTCTGAATCAAATAAAATTACTGGATTTTTCATAATTTCAAATTGATGAGTTCTCTAGTTTTAGAGAAAAATTGTATTAACCATATCTTGATCACTATACAACTATTTGTCCTTCCATTCGTACAGCTATTATATCTATAATGATTCAGTTCCCAACAGTGGTCCAAGTTGGTGTCATTATCAGTCATCAGCATGTTCCTAATTTTTGCACCAGCATGGTAAGGAAAACTTTGATAAGATCTGTAACAAAATGAATCCTTGAAGAATACTCTGCTCTATTCAATAAGACCTGTTTTTGCTGTTGCTGTTTCCAATGCAGAAAAATTTCTGAATGTCCTAAAGTTTTTTACAAAGTTGAGATACGAATTTTCAGTATAGTACTGTATAAAATCACATAAATACTAAGATACTAGACCTATTTCATTTTCCTTGCCTAGAAAATAGCTTTTCAAAGGAATTTTTTAAAAATACATATGGAAAACAGAATTTTATTGACATATAAATGAACCAGACATGAGAAATAACTTCTTACATAAAATTTCTATAGCAGTTGTTTCTGACGGCAACAGCAGCACTGAAGGGACATAAAGCCTGGCACGGTTTCATACAACCCTGCAGCACCTTCCTTCTATTTAGCAGGAAGATATATGATGTCTTACTGCTTGGGTCTAGTAGATTTAAGCTGGAAAGAAGAATACTCCTTGCTAACAACACAATTATACCACACAAACCAGAATTTCTCTTTTAAATGAAGTAATTTTAAAAGGAAGGATGGAAGGGCAGACAGAAGGAAGGAAGGAAGGAAAAAGAAGGAAGGAAGGAAGGAAGGAGAACACATATTTTAGCCAGGCAGTCTCTGGATCATATCTGGATCACTTCACTTCTGTGCAAATTGTAATAAGGTGTGGGAACAGCCAGCAGCACAGAAGTTTAGCCAGCAGCAGCTGCATTCAGTTAATTAGGATCAAAAAGAAGTATTTTGGCCTTGACTGGTGTTTTTGATAAAGCGAGTGCAGTGTTCTCAAAGCAAACACCACTTTGAACAGTCTGCATGACAGTGTGTATTTTTCTCTTGGGGCTGAACGCAGCCACCACACAATGCTTGTGTGAATGTGTGGGATCAAGGTACTATTTTGCAATGATCCTGGGAATTCTGGTTAACTAAAAGAAAAACAGCAGGTGCTGTGTACAAAGGAACCCTAATAAAAGGGGAACACCGAAAAGTGTTGGTGGACAAGTCCCGAAATTGAACTCTGTGTGTGCAGTCTCACTTTTTTCTCCTTCAGTGCCCATATTTGGTGACCCCGACGTGCAACCTGAGTTACGGGACACTCTTTAAGTGCCCACGACTGGACAGAGGTGGTAAATGCTGGCATTTATCCTGTTAGAATGGAACAGTAGAGCCTGTGGGACAGGAATCTGCGGAGTCGTGTAGTAATAACTGGGCAGGGAATTTCCCAAGAACATAGATTTTATTTCAAGATTTTGCAACAGGTATTGAATGTAGCAGGACATAAGGTTAGAGATGAACAATTGGAACAGTTTACTTTCATGCATACCTTGCAACAGTTGAAAGCAATAGAGGCAGATATAGGGACAAAGGGACAATGATGGCAATATTATATTTAAATTTGGACACCTTGAAAATACCCTCTTTTAGGCTTGTTGGACGACCTCTTAGAGGAGAAGGACAATGTATTACCTGCCGTTTCTACTCTCCCTCTCCAAGCCATGCATCACCGTGGCAGCGCCCCCCCACTCTCCAAGCCTCTGAGCTCTCCAACATGGCAACATGTTGGATATGGATTTCACTACAGAACTGAAAGAAGAAAGAGGAGGAAAAAAAAAAAAAAGGAAGAGATTAAAAAAAAGAAAAAAAGGGGAGGGGAGCTTGGATGCATGAATCATCTGAAGAATGGACACACAACATTGGAACCGTGGAATCTATTTGATAATTTCAGTGCCTAGAACTTTGTCCCTGGTAATTTTAAAATGGGAGCTTATTTATAGAGTGGGTTTTGTGCTTTAAACCAACAAATACCTAGTCCTAGGTACATGTGTACAATTAGATGCCTTCACACACATGCCACAGTTGACATTTAAAGAAAAAGGTTAAGAATAATATTTAAACTGGTGAAAAAAAATGCTAAAACTTCATATTTATTGATTGATTTATGCATGTGTCAGGGATCTGAGTGATGTCTGAGACCCTGCCATAGTGAGTCCGTGGTTGTGCTTGTCGATGTGGCATGGGAAAATACTGTATAGATTCACTGTTAGGAACTTGACTTTTGGAAAAGAACCAATAGAGCCATTGTTGGCATGGAGTTGGTATCATAAGCCATTGTGGTCTTGGTTCTCATACTGGCCACATGTGAACCAATGTCACAATTGGAAAATTCCACTCCTGTGAGAGGGATATAAGAGGTGGTTCTGGGTTGGACGGGGGATGGGGGGGGGGGGAGGGGGCAGGCAACTGGGGCTCCCTGGGTAGGAAAGGGAGATGCACACTGCTTTGATACAGGGAACACCTTGAAAGGTGCATGGCCTGCCTACCCTTTCCTCTGAGTTCCATGCTCCATCTTCTTCTGCTCAGCAGCTTTTCAGAAATTCAGAGGTCAGTACGTATTAATTGCTATTGTAAGCAATAGGATAAAGTTGCTTTGCTTACACCCTTCGTGTCTCAGTGTTTGTGATTTTGGGAACCATACTGAACCTAGAACAATGACAGATTATTTGTTGTCTTAAGATATGTACATGGAGATTGCTTGAATATATGCATAAATCTTCCTTGAGAATACAACTAATAGAAAACAATGTAAAAATAAAAAGGAACTGGTTTGGGATGATCCTGGGTATCATGGTTAACTTTAGTTAGAAAAACACCAGGTCCTGTTTACAAGAGAATATGAATAAAAGGAGAACACCGGAAATTATCAGTGGACAAGTCCTAAAATCGAATTCTGGGTGTGCAGCCTCTTTTTTTCTCCTTCAGAGCCCATAATAGGGGAAATCCTTATTGTTTATAATAATTCTTATAATTCTTCAAAATCATTCCTTCTTTATAATCCTTCTTTATAATCATTGTCAGGTTCGTAACAACTAGGTTAAATCATAAAAAGACTTGTTTGAAAGCTGTCCAGATTGATCTCAAAAGCTTTTCTGAACACCAAGAAAGATTATGACACACTGTGTGCTGGCACTTTTCCTCAGTATATCTCAAAAAACTTTGCAAAGCAGACCATGAGTTCATTGCCTTTATAGTGTTTGGGAAATGTGAATATGGAGCAGAAGTGACTAAGTATGGGTCAGTGACAGTCCCAGTTCAAGAGTACAGACCAAAAGATAAGGCTGCAAGTCTTCCCACCACCCAGTGTTCTGCTGACCTCCACACACTTCTGTTCTTGTATTTTTCTTTCAGTTTACCACTGTAGACATTCATTTGCTGTATTTACAAGCCTACTAACCTGAATTATGTGATTCTCTGGAAATTAGAAATCCATTTTCAACTGAAAAATACAAATAATACGTTTGTAAAACTCTCATAAAGAGAGTAACAGGCTTCTCTCCATTTAGATCTTTTTTTAAATTACAGTTTGCAGAATTGAAACTTAATCACACTTCTGGGTTACAGCTATATATTTTCTGTACTATCATCACCTCAGCCCATTGCAGGTCTCAGTAAGGAGTTCAGGAATTGAAATTTATTTTTTACTAGGTAACTCATTATTGAATAGATTTTGCAAGACAGCCCTTTCATTGTGCTGTCACCATAAAATTCAGTTTGGAGAAAAGTAAATACTTACTTCATCCATAAAATGGTGAATTCCAGTGGTTTTGAATCCAGAGGTCCACATTAAGGCTATGTGCCAAAGAGTAATCCCTAGCACTGAGCTCATTTGTACAAAGAAGAAGTGAGAATGATTCCTGACACAATCAAATTCAATGAGTTAGATGTAGCTTGGTTTCTTTCATATTTGACTGCTCTTCATCTTCCCAAACCATAGGCATAGAAGTCAGGACTCTGGCTGGGAAGACCAAAGTAGAAGAAGCTTTGAATTACTTTTTCATATCATTATTCACCATGTTGACTGTCCATTCAAGACTCATATTTTCTCTAAAATATGTTTTGTGTTAGGAAATGTGGAAAATCCTTTCTTGTTATATAATGTGCCTAACTATAAGTTATTTTTCCTCCAAGTGGACTTTGACCTTTCTCTTTTGTCCCTTAACGTTTGAACTATGTTTTTAGACACTTCTTTAGTTGTCTATCTTTGTTTCCACCTTTTATGTCCTTTTTTGCATTGCAATCCTCCTCTGATATTACCTTTTTTATATTGATGGATGGTAATACTTTTCTTTGATTGTATAGTAAGTATCAATGGAATTAACCAGAAGAATGTCAAACTAAATAGGCAATAAAAATGTCATATTTGGCCAGCACACATTTTAATCAGACTTGCATTCATCTTATTATTTCCAGCAACTCTTTAAACATCAGATGAAATCAGAATTCCCCAGTGATAAATGTCTACCTCAGTTACTGTCTGTTAGGTGAGAGACAAGTGGTTGGAATAAGAATGAGTTGGTAGACCTGAGGAAGCTTGATTGATGGATCGTTGGAACTATAACAAAGAGTACACAAATTCGGTTGAATCTGTCTATGAGATTGCACTTTAAAAGAGGCTGAAACACTGACAATTAGGAATAGTCACTCACAAGCATGCCTGCACAATGATTTCCCAACATGCAGACAGTTACAATGCCAGATTCTAATTCTGACTACGCTGATAAGCTGAATCGTAGGATTCAAGACTGTAGTAGTCACAGGATTCAGCAGTGCTCTCTGTGAGTCAAAATCATTCAGATGTTTATTTGTAGTGTTGTTTTCAAATAACAAGGTAAGAGAGCGTATCAACGCTTTTGAAGTCACATATCCTTCAGGTAATGTTTCGATAGGTATTCATTTACATAGGAAATGTTTCATACATATTTCCTGGAGTGTTTGTGTTCACATTTAGACAAAAAGAAATGAAGCTTCCAAGAGGGGAAAAATTAGCCCTCTGTTCTAGAGTAGCCTGAAGAGAACATTTATAACAAATTATGTCCATAAGAATCACCATTGCAATACACTGCTTTTGAATGTGACTGCAAGTATTAGATCTGTTGGGGAAAACAGTCTTTAGCAAACAGCAATAAAACTCAGATCTGGTGGGAAAGTTTGTGAAAATCGCAGGTGTATCTGTCTTTTTTTTCACAGATATTGAATAATGGTAGAGCATGTTTTAAGAGAGTGCTGGAGATGCCATTTTCTCACAAGAAATAATACTGAAACTGACTTTCATAGATGTCACTGCACCTGAGCTAAAGATGGAGTTTTACAGACTTCAAATGTATTTCATTTTAGCTTGTTTTGAGTCACAGTTCTCTTACACAAACACAAAACCTGTTCTCTTTTGCTCAGTATGTTTACTAAGGCATACTGCTTCCTTGATTTTCCTTGGACGTTAGTGGCATTTCAGTGCTTATTATGTGCCAGCCTCTAGATCCAGAAACAAATTTATTCAAAAAAAATTTATGAACTATAATACTCACATAACTTCTAATTCATGTGAATATTTTGTGTTGTGTATGACAAGCATGTTGTAAGTGATCTTGAACTGTCCATTGGGCACAGCAGGAAGCCACCTTCAGTAATCAGATGAGGACCTGCCTGGTGTAGAACATCTTTTATCATCATGACTGGGCTTCGCGAACAAAGATTTGAGAAGGGCTCTGCCCACGCTTGCTACAGGCACGCTGATGGCTAAAAAGGCCAATGCGAGATAGACAAGTCCGGTTGCAGAAGGCACAGCAGAAAGACTCCCCAGGTGATATCGACGAGACGCGATTCTTTCTGCGCTGTTTTTTCTCCTCGAGAGTGATCCTGCGTGTGTTCTCAAAAGCAGCAGCAGCGTTACAGATGGTGTGTCTCCAGGCCTCCCGATTGGAGGCCAGGGTAGACCAATGGTGGTGATCAATATGGCCAAGGCTGAGGGATTGTTTCAGGCAGTTCTTGTATCTCCTCATCGGGGAGAACACTTTTTTATAAAGGCATTAATTTTGCTGCTTCTTAGGACAAGCTGTATGCAAACACAGAAGCACTATTCAGATTCATAGGAGTTCTAATTTATTAGTCTAATCCTTTTCCTAGGCTGGCCAGAGTGCTGTTGGGTCCTTTTGTGCAAAGAAAAGAATGTTCATTTTCTCAATACAGCATCTATTGTTTAGGGTGTTAGCTTCACACACCAGTAGTTTCCCAAATGAACCAAAAAACTTTTTCATTTGAAGAGTCTTATCTCCTGCAATGAGTGATGTTTAGCACTTGTCTTTAAACATTTTTTTAAATTATTTTTAAACGTAAAATTAAGTTTATTTTATTTCTAAAGGAATGCAAGCTTGTTATGGAAGCAACTAGAAAAACCCAGATACTAGTTAGAAAACCTCACACAGAACTGAAAAACGCTCAAGGTCCTTGCATCAACTGGTGTCATGCTGAGCAATTGTAATATGTTGTATTACTTATGAATTTTAATATAGATTAAAATTCTTATAAACCTGATATGTAAGAGTTGCAAATTGATGACTGAACAATGTGTCCTGGAATGTTTTTAGCCTGGATATTTTATGTGATTCAGTTAGGTCTTGCTAAGCAGAAGAAAAGAAGTAGCAGGTGTGAGCAAAATGGATAGCTCATCAGAACTGGAGACCGAGTAGGTTGTCAGTCAGCTTTCACTCCAGGATACATTGAGAGCATCTACTTAATTGTACTCAAGTTGTGGTTTCCTTTTAGAAACTTTTGGAAAGCACAAATTTCATTAATAGTTGGCAGTACTGGACTTCTTCATAGTAGTAAGAAAAGGGCCAGCAACTTGAATTGCTTTCAGCTAGTGATGGCTCAAGATATTACTTCTCTAAGATCATTCTAGACATTAGACAAACAGCACCACATCAACATGTAGCTAGAAATTGATGTTTCACAGCATCCATAGTATGCCATTTGGTTCCTGCCCATTGTTTTTAGTGTTGATTTTCACCCCTTCTTTGTCATTGTATCAAGACTTAGCAAAGTTCCCTCATTTCTACAGTTAGAAAATGAAAGTACTTGAATAGTACCATATATATCAAGTTTAAGAGAATGTGATAAAAACTCCTGGTGTCATTGAAGGGGCACTGACAAGTCATCTTACTACTCTTTTAATTATTTGCATAAATCCAGTCATCTCCCTCCCCTCTGCTCTTCCATTTAAAAAAAATAAAGGTGACCATTTTATTACCTTTGTTGCTGTGCATCCAGTGACAGTCCACTAAGATACAATCAGAAGTCCTTCCTGCCCCAACAAATAGCCACTCAATGCTTAATGAAATGGTGTCATCTTTGGCTATGCATTTATTAGACAATCATTTTGATCTCAGAAACTACAAGATATGAGCCGTTCAAATCTATAAGTGAGGCAGTAATGGAAAATAAGAAAGGGGATAAATGTAAAAATCTAGGGTTTTGCCCACCTTCTGTCACAGCTTCCGCTGCTGCGGAGATAGTCAAGCATGCTTAATGTTTCAAATACCTTCTTATCACATTCTTGCCTCTGGGCCATTTCAGCTTTGTCCCATAAAACTTTCAAATGGATAAAAAACTCTCTTAGCTTCTGTCATTCCACTTTTCTTAATGAAATGCACTCTGCTTTCAGCAACTTTAAACTAGAAAGAATCCAACTTTGGTCTTATAAGGTTCAAAGCAGAATGTGATCTAATATGACCACCCAAAATTTTTCCCTTTTAGTAACTGTAGAATCTTTTATGTTTCACTGCTGCATCTTTGCATCACTCCTAGAGAGGCTTTATCACGCCAGTTGGTAACAGGATACAGGTCCTATCTGATACTAGTCAGTCATAGTGCTACTGAATTTTTAGGCAGTTTGTGAGTCGTGGGAACAATTCACAGCAAAATACCCTTTAGTTTTAAAGAATACATGACCTGGAGGAAGGCTGCTATCATCAAATATGGGGGGGGAAAAAAAAAAAAAAAAAGAAAGAAAGAAAAAAAAAGGAAAGTGTTCTCTAGGCTTCAGCTGAATCATTTCCCAGTTGTACTTAAGCAGCAACTATGCCAGCAAGGTCAATTAGTCTCATTTTAGAAAGTTATGAGAACTAATCAGAAAGTTCTTCTAAAACCTCTTATAGAAAACATACACACAGAATAAGGATGGAGACTGGGAACTGTATTCATCAATAAAGCCAGAAGAGCAAAATTATACTCACTTCTAAGTGAACTCAATCAAAATAAACACCAGTGAAGAAGAAAAATCAAATCCCCACAGTGTTCATAACCAGGAACTTGTAAAGACATGAGGGAAAAGTGATGCTGGTGCAGTATTTTAGGCAATTCACCTAGATCCCTTTGCAAGGAAACAGAGGCTGAGATCATGCTACAGATAAATCATATTTAGCAGTGCAGAAAACTTTGCAGTTGCTCAGTGTCAAGGTATATTTAGTTTGCAATGTTGCTCTTCTACTATTTTCCCACTTTGCCCCTTTTTGCCATTCTTTATTTTATCAGTTCTATTTTATATTTTAAAATTCTTGAAAAAAATTATCTATTATTTGTATCACTCTGTAAAAATTCATGCCAGCAAATGAGATTATGAACTTCCTGTCATTTTCTTCAATAATTTCTGTGTCATTTGGTACAAAAAGATCATCCAGGTAAGATTAACAGAAATTGCAATCAGCGGCCTTAAAGAGAAACAGCAATTTACTTAAGAACTTCTAAGGTTTCTCACCAACAGAAAATATTTATTATGGATTTATGTAAAATTCAGATCACATAAACACAGTCCTTTAAAACAACATAAGATGGTGCTGAAGGTATCATATAAGGATATTCCCCACACTGAGGGAAAAAGCCACACTAAGGAATGCAGGTCCTCTCCTTTCCTGTTCAGGCAATCTTACTCAGTCTGCAGTTCCTAATGAGACTTCTCAAAAATAAACATTTTGGAATGTTTTTTACCATGAAGTCATCTGTTCATGTCTTCTCAGCTTTCTCTGTGCATTGTATTTGTTGTATTTCAGATACTTGGTAACAATTCCACTATGTAAGCATACACAGAAATGAGTTTATTCATTCAATCTTTTCTTGCTATCTTCTGTTCATATTCTTTATTAACTGTTCCCTCTTCTTCAGGGCTTAGTAATACTCTCTTTATCTGCTCTACTGATGTCCTTTCCTTCATAACAAAATACAAAAAAATTTACTGATATGAAACTCCTACTGTTTTTAAGCTTAGAGAGTGGAACACTGACCCAAATGAAATCAAAAGAACTTGATTCTTGCTGACTACATTAGTACCAGGATCTCAACTATAATTTCAAAAAGGAGCATGAGAAGTTAGCTCTACCATACTCTTAGAAAAGTGTCAGAAGCATGTGAAATCAGATTAAACAAATTTGACCGACCTGGGTTTTTTTCTTATGTAGTATGAATGCAGGTTCAGTTTTTATTCATGGATTTGATGAATATACACCCAGTATAGAAATATTTTCAGTTCCAAAGTTATTTGTGTAAGAAGATTTCAATATGCAGTGATATGCAAAGTAAATACACGCATTTATTTTTAAATGTACATTTAGAAATCCATCAAAACAACTCATTTGTTTGCAGTGCCTACTGATTTACATCATGTTTTATTGATATATAAAGTTCTTTAAAAAAAGATATGCCTTTCGTTGCCTTTCCTTGCCTTTCCTTGTCTTGTCTTGTTTTCTGATTGTACTGACTAATAGCTCTGGATGGAGTAAAAGTAAAAAACAGAGGGGGAGACCCAAACCAAAATCTCCAATATGTTACCAACTCCTTAGTGTTCCTAAGTTCTCAAAAGTTGTTTTTTTTTGTCCTGAGAAACCTTCACAGGTGATCTACAGAAGGCTACAAGAAAGGCTAAGTAGTCTTGAGGTAAAAGACAAAAGGAATCATCAGTCGATGACTGGGTAGGAATTGCTAATGAAATCAGAGGATTCAATAGCATTATATTCCCTCCTTCATTAAAACTTTATGAAGATATATCTTTACCTTCTGTACCAAGTTTGATATTCTTTAATATATGTGCAAGTGATTTAGAATGTGGCAAGGGGGAATATCAAGGCAGCTGAGTTTGTAATGAGATAGAACAGTTCAGTTAGAATCAGAAAGCAGTGTAAAAAACCTTCAGGAGATCTGAAAAACTGCAGTGAATCATAATGACGAACATCCATACCAATGTAAACAAACAGTAGAGGTGAAACAATGAAATATTTTAACCACATTTAGGGTTTAAAGTAATGATTGCAGGTTATGAAGTATACATGAATGTCATTGCACTCTAGTGAATTAAGATTTCCACCCAGTGTGCATCAGTAATTGGAGGCAAAGGAAATATTTAACAAGATTACTGAAGAATGGGATAAAAAAAAAAATCTAAAATTGTTATAATACAATAATAGCAGGCAATGTCTCACCCTCAGTTGGACTGCCATCCCCTAGTCTCATAATTAATGGAGCAGAAGAGAGTTTTCCAGGAACACACAATGCAAACTGAAAAGGTTACTGACTATTTAAATGAAAATTTTAACTCTTTTCACTAATGGGAACAGAAGTGAACATGATAAAATATGCAGAGCTATTATTTCTACACAGAAGACCTATTAGAAATTTCTATTTGCCCTGTTTAGAGTGCAAGAATATCAGTTAGTAATAGAAATGAAAAGGTGGATAGGAAATACAAAATCAGTATGAAAATCCTTTTCCATACAACACACAACCACAGTGTGTAATCAGTTGATATCACTGAAAACACAAATTTTAGCAATACATTTTCCAATGCATTGGAAAGTCATATGAGTAACATCAATATCAGACCTGTGGCACTATCTCACCTAGCCCTTGCAAGTGTTTTCTTCTGGTAGACTGCAAATGGCAAAACACAGGCTGTACAGTGAGTGAGGTTGTTTTCATGCAATGGCAATAAATCTGCATTTGAGAGGCCTGTGCTGGCCACTGGCAGAAAGAGAAAGGAAAGATAAACAACATACACGTCTCATTCCTCTTTTACTATTATGATAGTGATCTATTATGATGATCTACCTAGTGTGTTTGGATGAATAAATCCATCAAAAGAATATCTAAATCTAGGATCTTGTGTCTATTAGAGTTATTCACCCTTGCACTTTCTTCTCTTGCCCACTATCATCTCATGTCATGCTTCAGATCCGTGGTACAAATGCATAATCCCAACTACTTCCATTCCATTCCAGTCCTCCCACAGAGGAGGTTCTACTGAACCTCCTGGAAAAAAGGGAAAGGCTGTTGACATCACAATAAGCATGGCTCTCCTGTAAGTTCAGTTTATGACTTTCACTAGCAAGTTAAAGAATAACTTCAAACTTACCCTGACTAAAACTTCACTCTAAATTTACTTGACTCTATTCAAGATTTAAAATAATGCAAAATTGGAATTAAATCTTTTGATTATTGAGGCACAGCTATTTTACTACAATTTCTACCTTTCTCCATTTACCAAGACTAGGAGTGGCCTGGATTTTTCATCTCTTTTTCTACTCATCTTTTAGTACAAATTTTATTGTTTCAGTTTCCCCTGTTTCTGGAGAAGAACCCAGTGCTGGCCAAATACACACAAAAATGTTCTGGCCACCTGGGCAATTTTATTTTATGGTTTTCATACTAAGGGTAACTCATAGAAAGTTGTTGTTTTTTGAGAATCCATGTCTGCTGGCAGTCCTACAGCTGAGATAAGTAGCTGGAAAGACACTGGTGTGGTCATCAGGTCAGTTTAGAAACCTACCTCTCTGCACTGAAGTGCCACCAGAGCAGATGCAGTCCCTCAAATGCATTTTTGGGAAGAAGAGGCACTCCCTCAGAGAAGAGTTGAGTGCAGTTAGAATCTAGAGCTAAAAGTAGGTGTATAGGTAAGTTAACATTGTGGTTTTTGAGTTTTAAAAACACTGCAAAAAGTGTTATTCTGCCAGAACTAAACTTCCTACCAAGGGGTCATGTCAAGATCAACTGTAGGCCAAAATCAGTCAGAAAATAGATAATTTCAGTGCCTAAGCATATGTTATTTCTAAACAGTGTGGATGTCTGTACATATCAACTATTTACACTGTAAAATACAATGTAATAATTTTTTAAAAATCCAATGACATTTTCTCTGATGTATTTCATATTTGCATTTACATGTTTATATCCACTTTTACTCCACAGATTGTGTTGGCCTCCCATACTGTTGCTAGTATCATTATATTTTTCTTTTCTCTATCTAATGCTGCCATTTTTTGTTCCTGTTCCATCATAAATAAAACACAGAGAAAAGTTTCAACCTGAGAGGATCAGTAGGCTGTCTTCTTGTTACTTGACATATAGGATCCATATATCTAGAAAAGATTTCATTCTGACTTCATGAGGAAAAAAGTGAAACAAATTTTTGCTTGTTTTAAACAAAACCTAAATTCTAAATATGGATTCCTATCACCCTTGAATTCCTCATCAAACAGGATACTACAAAAGAACTAATCCAGGAAATCAAACAAGGGTAAAGAGTTTTCAATTTCTACGGTTTTAGTTCCACCATATTTACTGACTTTAAACTCATCTGATTAAAGAAGCAATTTCCAGAGAAATTCAGATTTCACTTATATTAGACTTTTAAAGTACCTTTCTCAATGTTTTGGCTGTGGTGAAAAGCTGAAAGACTATGTAAAATGGTACATAAACAACAAGAACTCTCAAATGTACTCTATTGGTTGTTTTCGTTTTTGGTTTTGGTTTTTTTTAAAGTCTTTAAAGGTAATTATTCCTTTTTTTAACCAGCTACATGGGGATTGTATGCTCAAAGGAGATAGACTTTGAAAAAATCTGCAGTCCTTACCTTCAGAACAAGTACACAATTCAGAAAGACAAAACAGACTCAGTTTTCCCTCAATTTCATAGAACAAAAAAGTAGTAACCGTATTACTCCTACTCTCAGAGGCAAAGAAAGCTGAATTGCAGCTGTCCCTTGGCTTTCTCTCTAATGTAATACAAAGCCTTGAACTATACCTAAGCTATGCAGACTTAGCTTTCAAACCTCCATGGTTAGACTATAAAAATGAGAAGCAAAATGAAAGCTTGCGAGAATGATCAGGTTATTTCAGGGAACGGTACTGCAGCAAGAAGTGCCACCTGCTGTCCTGAGGTTACAAGCTCTGTGCTCCTCTGTCCCCTACAGCTCCCAGTGCAGCACACCCAGCTGCATCCCACAGCAGCACACCGACCCCGGGCACCCTCTGCATCAACAAGGCAGCTGCTTTCCAAGGTAATACTGTTTGTGCTTAGTCAAAAGAGCAATTCCCCATCAACTCGGCAAGGCAGTTAAAAAGCACAGCTAATTATAAATCAATTAAGTTTCTGTTTAAACATAGAAGTTTGTGAGCAACCCATCTAAGTGAAATGAATTCCATATAAAGGTTAAAAACTAATCTTCTCTCAAGGCGATCAAGTTAGACAGAAGTTTATACTTCTGTCTTATAATGAATGCAACATGCAGATAAAATTGAGCATGACTGTAAGAGAACTTTCATGTAGGAGATAAATCTTAAATTAATTATGTATATACAGTAACATAACGCAGTTCCTTTGCCAGTGAAATAAAATGAGCATGAAACCTCCTAAAGAAAAAAAAGTTTTCTACTTGCAAACAACCCAGGCAGGCAGCAAGAATTTTAACTTATATGTGTCATTGTTTGCCTCACCTGTGCACCAGATAAACTCAAGAATGTTAAATCTTTCTAAAGAATCATTCACCAGCAGGTTTATGTTATACTTCAATTTTCTGAATATACATTATTCATCTTTTTAACAAAAACAACTCCATCAACTCCACATAGTGCTATTTCAAGCAAGAAGGAAGAGAAACTAGTAATGGAATGATTTATTCAAAGTTAACATTATATTCAAAATACAGTCTTAATATACTCAATTATTCTTTTCTCCATGGTACATTTTATGTGTGTGTTGTAGATGGATTCTTTTTCTTCTCCTAATGACTTCCCATCCTGTCCTATTAAATCACATACCATCTCTGCCACATCAGTTATTTAAACAACTGGGTACAATTCAACAGTATAGTTAGATGTAATGTATCTGGCAGAAGCAAAGAAATACTCTTTGCTTTATATAGGCATTATGAAAACATGAGCATTTTTCAAGCATCCAGCCCCACATGATCAATGCAGACCACTGGCCACAGCCAAAAGCAGAGCCTGAAAATTTCAACAGTCAAATTTGATTCATTGTGACTATTAAATGCCTTAGATAAAGGAACTATTTCTAATATGAAGATATATGTAGTTTTCAAAAATTTGTTTCTGAATGCTCTCCTAGAATTACAGTATTCTAAATGCATTAATTCCTATGTCTAGTTCTAGCAATCAGCATGTTGGGAATTGTTTGACACTAAGCTGGTCATCTTCACTTGATGGGCTGTACTTTACAATACACCAAAAATCTGTATTTTTCATTTTATTTGTGACTTTTCAAAAGATCAGTAGAACCTCAAATGCATAAGGATAGCAGAATTCTAATTTGTCATAAAATGAAGTTTTCAAAATTCCTCCACTAAAGTTTACATCTTGATTATTTAGCTTGCCATAGCCATTGAATCCTGATGAATTCATATCAATTCAAATATATAATGGGTGATTTGTATTATCAAAGGAAACAGAAATATTGCCATTTTTTAAGAGTTTGAACAAGTCAAACAGTAGGAAGTTTTCCGCATTGACCTTTACACGTTGATTACAATATTTTCTAAGATAGCTTAGATTAATGTCTGCTGATTTTTGTCATAATAACCTGTCTGCTTTACCTGTCATTACATGTTTAGAAAGAGAGAGCACAGTTTATAATACCCACACCAAAAAATAACAATAGAGAACACTGTATTAACCCAGGCACACCAACTCTGGGAAATTACTATTATTAAAGTTATATTGATTCTGTTCCTTACTCTCTGCCTGACCATTGCCTAAAGGAAATTTTCATAAGCGTATAAGTGAACAATAACAGTATTAAGTCTAAATAAAATTCAAGAAGAATTTTCAAGAAACATATATGAGAGATATCCAGCTAGTTTACCTCTCATTCTATGTTATTTAACATTTTCCAATAAAGCTCTTTGAAAATAAAAATATATCACAAATTTTTGTACTGATTCCTATGAAAATTGCACAGCAATAAACAAGGCTTACTCATAATATACATAATGCTATCAATATTCATAAAATAAATCATATTACTTTACATTCCATAATATATAGGCCTCCCAGTGACAGGTTGTGTTTTTTTCTTAATAGGTTTTCCTAATAAGTACTAACTTCTGACATCTACCTGTGATATTCTTTTTAAGCTATTCTTTCTCCCACAGAAACAAATCAGTTTACTCTGACCTGGTCACAAGTGGCCACAACCTATAGGAATTCCTTCAAAGAAAAGTCAAAGGATTTTTTTTTTGTTAAAAAAAAAAAATCCCCCAGTTCTTAAAGCCTTCCCTTTCATGTTTTTTACTTCAGAATCAAACTAGAATTGTGACCCTGTTACAAGTCAAAAAAATTCTTCTATAAACAACACTCATAACAATTGTAAGTTTCCAGAAATCAGTTCTGTGTCTGTAAATGCTTTAACTCTGGGATAATATCACAGGTATGGGGAAATGGATATGAGAGGAGGATGGGACAGGGTGTGGATGTGGATCTGCAACACAGAGTTTCATAGCATTTCTTTCATTTCTTTGAGAGCAGCCTTCAGTTCATATTTCATGGCTCCTGTGTCATACAATTGTCTATTCCAGCAACAGGAGAAAGATGACAATATTCTTGTCTTACATTTCAGAGGGTCTCGAGCCTCAGGAGAGCAAGGGGAGAATAATATTGCAGGTCTGTCACTTAGATGACAAGCTGCACTTTTGCCATCACCACCATCTTTGCAGATTTTAGCTATTCTTCGATAATGTGCAGCTTGCAAGTCAGCCATATGGAAGAATTTCTCTCCATAGGTTGGCTGGGATAGCCAACTTCTGATTCACCTTTTTGATAAGAAATATCCTCTTCTATATTAGCTTCTTTAAAAATCTCCTTTGCATAGATCCATAAAAGGCTTGGAATGCCATGCTTTATTTTCAGATATCTCTGAAATATCAGTGTTTCTAGTGGGCCAACACAAAGTAAAAAACCACAATCTCCATCTCTCCCATCAAGCTAAAAGTATTTTATTAGAATTATACTACCCCATCCTGTACCTCCAATCAAATATTTTTATTTCCAGGAAATTAAAAAAGCAGAAACCCCACAAAACTTCCTTTGTTGTGACGAGTTATTTCACTACTAGTTGTTTATTACCTCTTTAATATAACCAGGCTCAAAAATAAGGGAAGGTGAAGCACTGTAAATAGTGTTCTGCCATGTTTGACAAGTGTGGGAGGAAGCACATTTTATAAATAAATATCTTGAAGGACAGGCTGCATGCCCTGCAACCTGAGTACACAGGCAATGCTGCAGTGAGGAGAAAGAAAACAAGTCACAGACAATACCATGGTCAGTATAATAAACTAGACAGTACCAAGCAAGCACCGCTGAAAACTAATGAAGCACCTGCTCAGACTGATACCAAACCTCCAAAATCCCCAGGTGGACTCTACACTTATGGCATATCTCTCTGCTAGACTCAGTATAAGCAGGAGCACACATGATTCTGTGAAAGCATCATTTACAGGCAAAGAGCCTCTGCACCCTTGTTCTCTGTGCAGATGAAAATAAGGACTAGAAAGGAACAAAACTAACAAGAGCTTTTTAGGCAGCTGGTTCCTGCACCACCAAGTCTTCCTAAGCAATTCGTAAATACTCCAAGTTTAGTTAATATTGTAATTTTTGTCTAAAATTCCATTTACTTTTTGTTAGCAGTCAGTGGAACTAATGCCAAGGCTCTGAATTGGTTTTTACATATTTTTAAGCATAAGAAACCCTGCCCTTTTGCTTCTGTACTTACTGTTGTACATCCAGTTGCAAGAAATACAGCTACATGAGGGTGGTGTGTTAAGTACCAATGCAATCTACACAAAACAAAAGGCTCACCTCAGGTTCTCAAGTCGGCAGACATAGTGAGTTACCTTTAAATTTATGTTTTATTTGGAAATACATAAGCCCTTACACAATAAATGTAAATAAAATTAGTCAAGTTCAATAAGTACTGGTTATCAGTTTCCTCCCTATTCAGTTCAAAAATGTATTTCATGCATAAGTGTAAGCTTTTTTCTGTGAATATTCTTCTACTCACAGTCGTAGGGACCTACAGTATTCATCTAATTTCCTGCCCCAAACCCATTTTCTTGTACTCGGTATGAAAACACAGTTGCCACATCTATCTTGTCCCTTGTTCATGTTTTGTCTATGTCCATCGCACCCAGGATTTTACTGGGTTTGGATTTTTACTGCTAGCTGCAAGCATCATAAATAGTAGTCTTATACTAAGACATTTTAAATATTTATATATGGTTTGACTAGTAATAACCCCAAAGCCAGAGCTATAGAAGACAGCAGCTGCTAGAGTCAGAAAGAGAAGGCAAATTATCTTAGACTGACTAGACTGGAATGACTCCTAGAAACCCTACGGAAATGCTAGTTTGATATATGAATAGTCAGCATGTCCAGAATAAGTTAAATAGGCAGAGGCTTGTTAAGGCTCCTTTCAAGGCAGGACTAGAGTAAACACATTCTGTTTAAGAATATTCACACTTTAGGCCTGAACAACGAGATACCACCATAGTCAAAGCAACCTTCAAGTCTGGAACCTTGGAGAAGCTCCAAAGACAGTACGTGCTGTGAAGAAGAGGAAGGTGAGGAAGAAAGGGGTCTTGGGACCCCTGCCTCAGTTCCAGAGAGGTGTGCCAGGGGACAGATTTGGGGAGGGCCTGGGGGTGGATAGCTCTAGGACTGGATGGATACTCCTATAAAAATGTAAAACCACTGGACATGGGGTACATGCCTTTTTGTAGTCCTTGCACCACAAGGCCTAAATTAAAGACCTGCTCTATATCTTATCTCTACTAAATTAGCCGGGTGAGTTTTATTTGCTCTCAATTTTTAGGCAACAATAAGAACAGCTCAGAATTCTGATGACATTGATGAGCTATAAGGAAGAACTGTGAGTATGTGCAAAGAGCACAACTCGAGAAAAAACTGTGATCAGGAAACATACAGAAGCTTTGGTGAAACAGCTGGGAATCAGAAGATGAGAACTCAGAAGCAACAAGAATCAGGGCATTCAGGGTACAGCAGAGGCCCACCCACTCTTCCCTTCCTGACTTATGGTTTCTGGTCAGCAAAAACCATTGTTAGCTCAGTGGAGATAAAAAGCATAGTAATGTTTCCTCTAGGAACATTAGTCCTGACTATCTATTGCACACATTCAACAAATAAAAAATCTGCTTTAGGCCTTTAAGCTGTGTCTACCACACTTTAAAGTTACTTGAACAAGTTGATGCACTGAGGGAGAGTTACACAAACCACCCAAAACAGCCCTAGAAGACCCTGTGCTCAGGCTAATGTCCATACAGTGACACCTAAGTACAGCCAACAAAGCCCAGGCAGATATTCTGCTCAGTGTTGGCTGGATCTCTACTGACTAAAAAAAAGGAGCTTAGACACATAGCATGCATGTAGATGCTGAATTTCAGGTCTCTGAATCTCACCTGGCCATGGTGTCACAGGCAGATTTACAGTGGCAGGAAGTGATAGGGCCTTTTTTGCCCCTCCTTTTTCAACTCCAGTCTCCAGTTTCTAGATGCAGCTTCAGCATCATCCTGGTGGTGCAACTGCTACAAGGGAAAGGAAAAAGAGACAAGTCATGTGGCCACAGCAAGATGGGAAAACAACACTCTCTTCATATGTCTTGGCCCATGTCATTCGGTGGTTTATCCCAGTCACACAGCTCCAGCCTGCTGTAATCATGACCTTCACCACGGTTTCACCAGATCTGGGCTCAGTCCCACCCTGAGCTCTATTCCAGAGTGTTCCTGTCATCTCATAAGTATCTGCTTCTAGGCATTGTAAAGAAAAATTATGATAAAACCACTAAATGCTGGTAATTTTAGGCACTTTGAAAGAAATTAGAGAAAAATAATATTTTTTTATCTTGGTGGATGACAGTAATATATTTAAACTTTCTCTCTATGCAGCAGGAATTTAAATAAGTCTTTATGCAAGCTCTTTGTTATCTAGCCACTTTTTAATTCTTATGCCAGAAAATCTGACAATTTTCTTAAAAGATGGTTTTATTCCCTGTAGACAATAAAAATAGTGACTTTTTAAAGTGTTTTTCTATATACTATTGTCATTTTCTTAATGAATAATTTTCTGTTATCTGTAATCTCATCTGAACATACAGGCAATTATCTTGCTATATTACTGCTTTCTATAATTTAATTTTCAATTTGATTTTTGGACCTAAACCACTCTTTATATCTCAGAAATCAGTTTTTTATGGTCACTATTACTTGTCTTCTTGATGCCTCTATCTGCAAGTCTTTTTTTTTTTTTTTTGATCTACTAAAGGATACAGTGAGAAACTATCACCCAAAAATCTTATTTTCTTTTTTTTTTTTCATTAGCTTTTCTCTAGACTTCCTCCACTTTCTCTGTCATTCCACTTTCTTCAGAGGTCTTATATCATAATTCTGTTTTTCTTTTCCCTCTTCCCTCCTTCCCACTCATAGCTTGTAATTTGATCTGTGACAGCTTTAGGAAAAAAACAAGTCTGATTTTAGTAACTCTCCGTCATTCCGCATTTCGCTAAATAGTTATGCAGAACTGAGCTCCAAATACTCCCAAATTTGGAAAAAATAAGATTCACATTCAAATTGTTCTGCATTATGTTATAGAGAAATCCTCCAAAAATCCACTGTAACATAGGGCACAAGTCAACACACTTTAAGAAAGAGCTTCATTCCTTCCTAAGCCAAAAAAAAATTTGTTTATTACTAATAGCAACCAAGGGAGAATGTACAAGAAGAACTAACATTTCTGGGCACAGAAATACTTATCAGAAACAAAGCCAGGTTTCATAATCACTGTTAAATGTACAGCTGAGACCAATGTTACTATCTGTTTTGTATGTAGTATTTGTCCTGGTATACTCGTGAGAACTAAGTCACCCCCCAGCACCACCTGTTGAGAGTGCTTTGATCATACTATATAGATGACTCCAGCTTTTTCTTGGAGTCATTTTGGTTTATTCTGTATGTCTTTTCCCTGAATATCACTCTCTTCTCCTTGGGTTATTAATTAGGTACCTGGTTAATGGCTTCTCCTGGGACACTTCTGTTGTCCGCATTGCCACAGCACACCAGGTGGCAGGGTTCAGTCTCTCTGAGATTTCACTGGTGACCCATGAATGCTGTCAGAGGCACCTCATCTCGTGCACAAAACAAAATTTTGTGCAAGATATTTCTTTCAAGACTTAGACCCTAAGGACAACAGGTGACCCATAATGTGTGGGGCACAGCCCTCCTGACATGCTGCAGCTGAGACACTCAATTAATAGAAGAAGTCCGTTGCAAGGCATAGAGAGTTTAAAATTAGAAAGTAATTGGTTTGAGTAGAAAAGTCTTGATAGCACAGAAATGAAAGCAGAACTGTGCGTTTTTCTAAAGTACAAACTAATGGTTTAAGGAAGTAATGATAGGAAAACAGCTCTCTCAACAGAAATACAAGAAATATCAATGACTCGACAGTGCCCTTTTCCCATGACAGGCATTAAGATGGAACTAAAGGATGACAGGACAAAACACTCCACTGTTCTTCAAAGAGAGAAGCTTGAGGGCATGAATTGTGCGGGACACATTGCTGTTGAAAGGGTGATGCATCTACAGTGAGCTTCATGTCAGCTTGTACTTGAAAGTCTACTACATGTCTCTTTCCCACATGAATTCCAAACCATCTGAAAACAGAGTTCAAGGTGATCATACAGCTTTCTAAATGCAATGTCATTTACAGTCACCTTACCAGAAAGTAAATTTGATGGGAATCTGTTTTGCACTCTGATCGAGTGTTATTCCTTCTTGAGACTACTTGAGACTGACTTTTTTTATGTGCAATTATTACATGTATAAGAAATTTTGATTGCACTTCTAGATGCACTGCATATACACTGTAATTCAGTCATCATGTATATAAAACCAATCATTTGTAGATAAAACAACCCCACATTAAAAAGCTTTTACTTATATAGCCATTCTTGGTTTGTTTTAGAAAACTAAAGTAAATTAAGTAAACTTTGAAGTCTCCTTTAGACGAGTTACAAGTTTAAGAGAGAAAAGAACAAGGAAATAAAGAACATGCTTTGCTCCAAATTAATGTTTGAGTTTGTCCTTATTTCTTATCCTCCTTTTCCCCTTAAAATTTTAAATTATTTGTTTTCCTCACCAGAGCCAAATTGCTTTGATCCTTTAATTATCAGAATTATTTTTCTGTGGTTCTTGTTTCTCTGCCAATTATTAATTCATCTCGTTGTGAACAGACTACTAAAAAATTCAGCTTTTGCTCAGCATGGCAATGACGTATAACATGCTTGGCTTTTACATCCAAGAGTTTGATGACTTCCTGATTCATTGTATGAGCCAATGAACATGTTTATCTAATGCTTTGCAAAAGGAATAATCTTGCTCTGTCTGTTGTCCTTTTTTCCCTTTTGACTATCATATTCTCTTGAGTACCACTGTCAAACTGACTGTTGTCAGAGCTAATTAATTCCTCTGTGATTGTATCTTTACAAGAAACACTGACTCTTAAAAACCTCTGTCATTATGATAATAATAAACCTAAGAGCTGATCCTCTTAGTGTAAACTGCCAGACCTAAGGAGCTGCTCCTTACATTTGAGTAGCTGGGAACACCATATGTTTTAGACATGCCCTGGCAGGGCTCTGCAGTTATAAGCAGTTTTCTACTCTCTACTAGATATTTAACCATCTCTTCTGCCCCAGTCATCAGTTTGACTTCTTTCCTTCTATTGGTCTCTCAGTCTCTCACTGTCCTACATTTCCTTTTTTCTCTTTCAGAAAATTCCCTAGTTTTCTGCACTGCTTTCTAACTCAACACTGATTCCATTCCAGATATCCCCCCAGTGTCTAAAATCATGTGAGGTCCTCCTACAACAAATGCACCAGCTTCATCTTCTGCAGCTGGTTACCTTCCACCTTGGCTTCTAATATTTCTGCTCTACTGAAGATACTCTCACTGCTCTCCAGGTTCCTTTCCAAAGTCAAACATCAGGATCCTTTCTTAATAATTGTCCTATTTACCTACTCTTTTATTTAAGACGTTAATCAACATTTTAGCCTTTACTTAAATTTTATTCTGTTACACATTTGAAATGAGGCCCTTTTCCTTCTGCATCCTCCCATGACTTCTTCAGCAGTCCTCAAGAAGGTAAAGCAATCTCCCTGAGAAGATTCCCAAGGTTACTAAGCTTGTAATTTATCTTTTAAAGATCCGCTTTATGATCACTCACCTGAATCAGACCTTCAAGGACCATGAACTGTCCTTTTTTAGAGACGCAAAAAACATACAGCATATAAGTTTTGCAACTAAATATTTTGTCCTGAATTTGTTATGAATTATCAGTTTCCCCAAGGCAATTTCTATAGTGTGGGAATATTTCCCATATAAGAAGCATTTTTAAAATACTGTTTTTCTAGATGAGGAAGTCTAGAAAATATTAACTCCCCCCTTTGTGTATTAAGAAACAAAAATATCATGACTGATCAGAAAGTCATTGTTTGCTAATAAGACTGCAAAACCAATATGAAAGGAATGCCATTATGAAAATCAAGTTACAGTAGTGAAAAAATAAATGAAGGCTACCCTAAAAGAAAAAATGCAATGCCTTTGACAGAGCTCAGACTTTTATGAAACAGAAAAGAGTGCAGTTAATTCCTAAAACTGAACATAAATTTCAGTGTTAAAGAAAGAGAGAATAAAGAGATCATGGAAATATTTGTCAGCTTGAGGAAACAAAAGTTCAGTGCAAATATGAGTCCATTGGCATGAAAATCCAGCAGTGGGGATTTTCATTATAATGGTGCAAAATAAATGATCATACATAGCCCTGGAAATGTAGCAAGGAAATTGCTTTGTTATAAATGAGTTAAATAATTTATTTTTATGTATTAAGGAAATTTTTATGAATTAAAGAAATAATTTCAGACATCATGCTGCAGACATACTGCTAGACTAGTTCAATAAAAACTATACCTACAAAATGGTTTGCTGTAGAAAAAGTGCATCTCTCTTTATGTCAATCTTCGTACAACTCTTATCCCACAAATTATGTACAGGTAATTGAAAATATCTTGATTGGAAAAAGGAGAGGAAAAGGTTCTAGTTCAAGACTTGACATTATTTCAAATTAATGTGTCAGTATTTATGATATAGCCTTAAGAAATTATTTTTTAAATTATTATTCCTAACTTATAATAATTTAAGGAATTAAATGCAGACCGAGTCTGCCATGCATCTCTTTCCCCTTTAGTTCAAAATAAAGAAGGCCTGATAGGAAGATTTAGAGTTGTTCAAGGTATTCATAAAGGCTTGGACAGTCTGACATTTTCTTTTTCAATATTTCTTTTTCCTGACAGTGCTAATTACAATGGTGTACTTACAGGAAAAATCCCTGGCCAGATGCTGATCTCAGGTAGCCAAGTATAAGTCTAGAGTAATCTGATTGCTCTTGAGAGCATAACTCCAGATTTATGCTCATATGCCTAACAGTTCAATCTGGTCCCAAGCTTTAGTAACTAGTAAACCCCTTCTGTTCAGTTTTTTTCCCATTGCTTTCAGTCCTTATGGTATAGAACATGAAGTCCAAAAATATGGCAAGTATTTTGATGATTTAGATGATTATCTATTTTATTATTGAATGCACTGAAAGAGGACACATCACATTAAGAACAGAAATTTATCTTAATCAAAGATTTCACTGTTACTATTAGTTTTTTTTCTGCAAAATAAAGTCTTCAGAAGAGCACGAGAAAAGCTCGTAAAATCTGGGAATAATTTTTTTCTTAAGGTTAATATTTGTGGAATGCGTTTATCACATTCTGTTTCAAAGAGCATTTTGTTAACTTGGTATTTAAAACAAAACATTGCCTCTGAAATGACTACCCAAATATTGGCAATTCTCCATGCTGGGGAGGTACGAGTCTGATTGTGGGATATGTTGTTTTACAGACAGACTCATCCAGAATGTGTAACCAACATTCAGCTTGTTGTGCCTGCCATCACAATACGAATAACAAATAAATGTGGCAGAAAGAGTACAGGAAGAGATTCTTTAACACTGAGTGGTTCCTTCAGAACTCATTATTTTCATAATGAACACAGCCCATCCATGACAGGTACAAGACTGAATTTTTATGCAAATAGATTCATCAGTTCTGGAACCACTCTAGTCCTAAAAATCAAATTACAATATCCATCAAGAGATATAATACATTTGCAATCACTAAAAAAGGAGGAGGTGTTAACTCCTCAATAGCTGAGAAGGTTATAAATGTAGTTTATGGTTGATAAGGTCCTTCCGTAAGCAGAAATACCACCATAGCAACAGTTACTATTGTTTAGGTATAAAGAGGTTAAAGTTTGAGTACAAAAAGTACTGGATGAAGATGGAAAATAATACATTGAACAATTTAAGAAATAGCAATATTATACATCTAACATGGTTTGACATTGATTAAGTTACAAAATTGTGCGGATAGAGGCACTGAAATATTACTGGTTTATTTCTAAAGTTACATCAGATGCAAAAACTATAAACCCTAATGGAAAGATTGCAGCAAATCGCATTAATTATGCAAAGTCATAAAGTCATAAAGTAAGTTTGAGTCCCTGCAGGACCTACCTGTTATGAAGAGAAAGTCTGAATGACACCACCATGGTGAATAGGGATGTGAAAAGCAACCTTTCTATTGGTCACCTTATTCTGGGCATCTGGAGAATGTATTTTCACTTTTTTTTAATACGAGGTACTCAGGCAAAACAACTGCAGTTAAATAAATACCATAACTCATAGCTAGGAAAGGATAGTGATGTCTAACTTGAAGTTTATACAAGTAAAACAAGCCATATAGTTACAACACTAACAAGGGCATTGGAGACCTTCAGAGACAGATGCAGAGAGGACAGAGCTAATTGTGACCCTGCCTTATTGTGTAGTTCTACCAGCATCAATTGTTTATTCTTCGCATCCATTCATCTCCTAAAAATTACTTTTTTCTTTTTTCCCTCACTGTCTAGCTGTATGTCTCAATGAAGCCAGTCTAAGACAGCAAATCTGCCAAAAGGCTCTAGGAATTATGCAGCCATGGAGTGGACAAGACTGGCAAACCAGGATGGAAGTAGTCCAGAGGAAAAAGAAACAAAAAACAACCCCCCAAAAAACCCAACAAAATAAACAAACAAACAAAACCCAAAGCATATAGAGGAAGAAAAGAAATCACTTGTTTTTCTCTCACACCAGTGAGTCAGACATATTCAAACCACATTTGTGGGATGACTAATGTCAGAGCAAGAGACAGGGTAGAAACACCATGGCAAGACTAGAAGAGGATGAGACTGTTCAGCCTCAGTGCAGATTTACATTAGCTTAAACTGCCTAGGAAGCTCAAGCTGCTTCATCTTTGCATGCCCTTTAGGAAAAATGAGCTCAACTACGATGTCCTAGTGTTACAAAAATCATCCTTCTGTGTAAAATCTAATGCCTCATGAACAGACAAAACCCTTCAGGAAACCACATGAGCTGTCCACTATTTCCTTCTTGTCCTTCATGTGGACAACGACAAAACTTCTCTTCTGTAGCAGTGACAAGAGAATTCACATTTAAAATATCCAAAGTTACTTATTTCCCTATATTACAAATGTTTTATTTGGTAGCACTTGTGGGGAACAAAGAGAGAGGGGAGGAAAAGAAAGCTAAGAAAACAAAAACACATTCACTCAAACTATAGGAGGCACATGCAATTTTTTCTGTTTCCTGAGATCTGAAGCCATGTCTCCTCAACAGTGACCTAGCTACAACATTGTAAGATATTCTAGAGAGGTTTGTTCACAGTCTCTTCCACCGATTTTGCTCTGTCTTGCATGGACTATTTAAATATTCATTAAGCCAGTGAGAAGGAAAATGACTCAGTATTAAAGCACTTTCCTGAGCACTTTCCTGGAAGGTGACAAATCTTGGCTCAAATCCATGTTTTGATTCAGAGCAGAATTGAGAATGAAGGTCTCTCTTTTCTCAGGAATGTACTCTAAGCAAGTTGTACTTATTCTTTTTTTATCGTCTTAGAAAACATGTAGCCTCTATAAGGTGAGAGAGAGTCAGTGAAAGGTGTTGTACACACACAGTGCAGGATAACATGGGAGTTAAGCCATCCCGGAAATTGCAAATTTAAATATCCAGAAGAGGAGCTGGAGTGAACATAAGATGAAATGGGCAAATTCCTCAGCTAGAGGGCATGCAACCACAGTGCAACTGGCCTTTCTGCCCTCACATTTTCAATTTTGCAGCTACACCCAATTATGCTGTTTTGAGCCTTATGCCAGAGTTCAGCCTTACAGCAGAAAGCAACAAGTATTTTTCTGATGGCAATTAAGAGACAAAGAGGACGGTTTGTTACATTGTAGCTTGATTCTGCAAGATTTCACAAGAAATCTTAGACTTAAATTTATATCTCACAATGTGAGGATTTCTGAGGAAATGAGTGGTAGAAAAAGTCCAAAGAGAAAGCCCCCTTTCACTTCAAGGCCTATGAAGTGGAAAATGGTTAATAAACTAGATTTATGTTAATCTACGGTGAATGTTAATACAGTAATGCAGTTAAAAACTGACTGTCTGTCATCAGCAACCGTGATGGTAAAACCCAAGACATCACTGCAGGACACATATGTTAGTCAGGCTATGGAAGGATAAAGGAGAAGATTACTTGTCATGGCTACCATATCCCTCAAAGCTAAAAGAAGACTTTTGAAAAAAAATAGCAGTATTTCAGCTCACAGAAGAAGTGAGATCTTCTGGTTTTCTTCCTTCAAGAAAAGAACAAAATTAGAAGGATATCTTGAACAGGAGCATGTTATTTTAGATGTTTACATTCTGAAACATCAATTATTTCATTTATTTAAGTTGTAACCAGTGCAATTTTTTTACTGTTTTAGATTTCCCAGATAATTCTGAATGAAAATTAAGATTCCTTAGAAATTGAAAAGAAAAAAAAAAACAAGCACAAAGAGACAAAAATATTACTTCTTGATGCACTATCTATTTATTTGGAGGAATGGTAAGTCACATTTCATGGCATTCAGCCAGGTTACAGCTCAAGACCTGAGAGTAAGAAGCTTTATGTTCTTCCCCTTGCCTCAGTGCATAAACTTGAAAGGCAAGAAGTCACCTGATGTCACCAAACGTCGCACTGCAGTCCTACCCTGTCAGCAGAGAGAAAAAAGAAAAGGGAGGTCAGTTGTGCAGAAAACAGCAACATCACCATCTGAGCTGCCCTGAGGGGACTCTACCACTCAAAACTCAGAGGCACACAGACAGCACAGCCTTCCCCCTGGCCTGCCATTCCCACTGACCTCCCAGCCTCCACCCTCCAGCAACAGAACATATCCAGAGCCCTTCAAAATCTAGTAGGAGATCCTTGACTTGAAGTTTCTGCTTAGGACTAGATACTGACTGCTCCAGGGTCTTTACAATGAGAACCAAGAGGAGGAAGGGCAGCAATTAGACTGGTTTCTCAGCCTGTGTATACGCAAAAGAAAACCTTTGCCTTTAATTAGTGTAGAAAACTTTCTTTTCCCTGGTATTTTAAATAGCTGATGTTCATAACTTAGTGACAGTTTTTAGGGGTTTTTGCTTGTCTTCACAAGAAAACAAAAGGATTTTTGTATCATGCATTTTAAGATTTGTTCAAGAATGGCTTCTCTGAATGTAAGAATTGAATTTGCCCTCTATTTTTGTTGAAGGAAAGGTATACTCAGACCTCACTGTAACTTGGCATTGTATTTACCATATTCATAATATGACAAAAAGCCTCATTATTAAAAATAAGTGCTGATTTCCATCAGTTGTGAGTTCAGAAACAGCAGATCTGATGAAATCTTCTTTCAGTCTAAAGCAGGTAAGCAATAGTATACTCCCATGGACAGATTAATTCTATAATGCCCAGGCAATGAGTTCAAAGCCCTCAGAATGCAGATTTAGCATGCTTGCACAGCAGAGTTCCTCTCCCTACACTAAGTGTAAGTTGTTTGCCTTAAATGGCTATGCTTGCCCTCATGGGTTACTTAGATTATTCTTTTTCTCATGCATAAAAAAATAATTTTGTCATCAGCAGACAGAAGCTGCAGAAAATGAGCATTACAGCAATTTTAGACTTTCTTGCTGACAGGAGCTCTCTGTTGAAACCTTCTGAACTCTGTTAATGAGATGGAAAGGGATGCATTGCACTTCCATAACTCTAGCATTATACTAGTGAGGTTCCACTGAGGTTGGAGTTTGCTGAGGGTTCAAAAGTGTCCAGCTGCCAGCTGGAACTCTGCTAAATGCATGTCATCAGAGCAGTCTTACAAAATTTGCCTTAGAACATGAATGTTTTGCAATAAGCTCCAAACATAGATTAAACTCAAGGCAATTTTAAATAATTTATCTAAATAGAAAAATAACATCTAGTTTTAGAACTCCTCATCTTGTCTAGGAAAATAAGTTCAGGAGAAAGGGACACATTAAATTATAATTACTGCAACAGGAATTGATTCCAATTAAATATAATCCCAGTATCTTCCTGGAACTGTGTAAAGCAAGTTTTAACTTTAGGTATTCTATTCATAAAGGAAGCTGAATGCGAATTAATGTAGGCTGAGTATTAGTTTAAAAAAAAACCCTGACAACCACATGTACAGTGACAGCTCATGAAGATCCATACTGATCATATTCAAGGGCAGAATGTCATTTCTGAATTATAATGAAGTCACCTTAGAAGCTAGTCACTAGATACAAAACTCACACAAAAAATGTTAATTTTGGGAAACAGTGTTGAAACTTACCCATTTATTTTATTCTTTAGTTTATGCGGTTAACAGTTCGCAAGTTCTATGCTATCTACCTGTTTTTGAAGATATAGCCCATTACCTACACATTATAGACTTCTGTAAACATTTAAACATTTTTCTCACAATTTATGAGTACAAATATAAACCAAAATATCATATATTAATTTGCATGTATCCATACAACTAAAAATGGAGATTTGGCCTTAGTTTTGTCAAATCACTAATACCTAAATGGCATGTGGTTATGCAGAGATGAATGGGATGGGATTTATCTATCATCTATCTATCTATCTATCTATCTATCTATCTATCTATCTATCTATCTATCTATCTATCTATCTATCTATCCATCTACCTATCCATTTACCTATCAACCTATCTATCTGCCTATTTATAATAGAGGGCTTTTTAGTAACCAAAGCATGTAACCACACTTTAGAAATGGTTATTAAACTTCAAATACGGACTTGACAACTTTGTTTTCTGTTGGGGAGCACAAAAACAAGGAGTCTTGGGAGGCTACATTGGTCAGTGAGTACACACCATGCCATTATGCCTTCTTTCATGAGCCCAGAAAGAAGCAGTAGCCACAGCTTCAAACTCCACTGGCCATGAAGTGCTTACAGCCACAGCTGCAGCAGCTCCAACCTGGGTGTTTGTGGGGACAGATAGAACTGATCTGTGTAACATCTGAAGGTGTGCCCAGAGCTGATAAAGAGTGGACTCTGCAAATGATTCTTCCTTTATCCTTCAAAGGTCAAAAATACTGTTCACACAACACAGAAAGGTTCAAGGGTTTCTGTCTTGATCATAGAATCAAAGAACCATAGAATCACATCCACAGCTTTTCTGGGCAACCTGTGTCAGTGCCTCACCATCCTCAGAGTAAAGAGAGCTTTTTCTTCTCCAGGCTGAGAAGCCCCAACTCTCTCCGACTGTCTTCATAGGAGAGGTGTTCCAGCCCTCTTATCATTTTCATGGCCCTCCTCTGAACTCTCTCCAACACATTCGTGTCCTTACATTGGGGTCCCAGAGCTGAACACAGTACATCTCATGGGGTCTCACTGGAGCAGAGCAAGGGGGAAGAATGACTCAACCTGCTGGCCACATGCAGCCCATGATACATGGCTTTCTGGCCTGAAAGTGCACATTGCCAGGTCATGTTGGGCTCACGTGGACACTTATTTCATATTAACTAGTTATATACTTTATAAGTAAATACTTCATCACATTTGGACTCCGATCTTTTTTCCTGTCACTGTAACTGAGTCACTAAAGCAAAGTTTGACTGGCAGCTAACATCAGCAGTGTCATGGTAGCAGAGCACTTCTGTTTAGGAAGTAAGTCCAAGTCATAGTTCAAGGTATTAAGCTGATACCAAGGTACCAAAAGAACTTTGCAGAGATGCTTGAATTACTAATGCTTAGGACTTGCCTGCTTTACAAGGGAAAAAAAGCCTGTCAGGTATTTGCCTCCACTGTCAAGTTATCACAACCAAAGAACAGCTATTTAACTGTCTAAACCCTAAAATTGTTTCTGAAACGGAAATTCCATGTTTGCATCATTTTATGTATCAATTAATGCCTGTATTAGTTGCTAGTGATACTACAAAAAATAAAGGGTCTCGGAAAAATGAGACCACTTTCTCCATGGCTTCAGTTTCATCAGTATCATAGTCTTCACATTTCTCAATTTTAATATGCAGGCTTAGGAAACAAGTTGACATTATACTGGAATATATAAAATATATGCACTGTGTAAAATAATTGGAGCAATGCCTTCTCTCTGGTTAACATTAATAAGGACTCAGATGTCTCTAAGTTCGGGCAATGTCCTTCAAGAAAGTTGTGGACCAGCTGAGCAGAATCCTTAGGAGACCAATGAAGAAGTCAGAAAATCATGATCTATAAAGAAAGGTTTAAGGGTCATTTAAATTAAAGCATACCAAAGAGGCATACAATGCTGTTCAAATACATAAAAGGCTGCTAAAAGGAGAAATAAAATAATTGACTGTGCCAATGGTGGATAGTGCAAGAAGTAATTGATTTGAATTAGCATGAAGAATTAAATTGAATACTACCAAAAATATGCTGATGTTAAGTGTAATACTACACTGAAATCAACCTGGGCAAGCTGCTGACATTCTGATACTGGAGATTTTTGGTAACTGTTTAAACAAACATTAAACCAGAATGACCAAGACCCAGTCACACTCGCCACAGAGCAGAAGAACCTGCAGAGTCTCTCCTTAGGTCCTGGCTGCTCCTGTGCTGTGATGCCCATAATGATTAGGGTGTTCCTCCACACAGCAAGTTTGGGAGGAGAAGCAACCTTAGCTGTCATACTGAAATTCAATTATAATTACTATGTGTAATTTTTGGAATACTGTCTCTGATGGAAGATAAAGCTTGAAAACAAAAGTGTATCTCTTCTGTTTGGAAAAAATTGTGGGATCATGATCAATAGGAAAGAACCATAATATTTCATCTGCTTACCTAGTTTATATTTTAGGATTTGTGATTCATATCAGCTCACTTTTGACATCTAAAAGCTAGATAAGGACTGTAAGGCTCCTTCCTTAGGATACAAGACAACTCTTTAGGTGAATTGACTCTACTCTTACTGCCTAGATTAAACAAAGTGGTTTCTTTACGGTGTGTGACTCTCTCTTGGCAACACAGGAAGCCTCATCAACAAGACAACTATTTTTATGGGTTGCTAAGATAATCCTTGAAACAACTGAAGAGATCTTGAAAGGAACAAATAGCAATCCTAGTGTGAAAAGGGCAACTGCATCTCAATTGTAAATGATCAAATCTATTTTAGGGGTCATGCTGAGAGGGTACTGCTTCTTCTATATATCCAGGTATATTTACAATGTTTTACAATTTGACAGGAATTGTTTGAAGTAGGTTGTGATGTTATGACACAGTACATTCAAATCAGCTGGACTGCTGAAAGAGGAGCTTCCAGAAGGCATACGTGCAAACCAATTTCTCCCTAAAACCAATATATGATTGCTTCTTCAGCTATGGGGTTGGATTTGAAAGCCTAACCCTCCTGCTGTGACACTCCATTGCCCTCTGCAGTATGCGATACTTCAGTGTGCCTTCTACTAAAAGCAAACATATCTGATTTCAGCAAGTTGACGAAGTCCTTAAAATTGCTGGTCAGTATTTCATAACAAAATTAAACTAATCTACATTTAAACCCAAATATTATTTTAAACAAAACTAAAGCTCCAAATTGTATCCCTTATGAATTATCTGGGACATTTTGGACCTGATACCAGTAAAGAAGTTTCTAATTAGTCTCTATGAATAAGGAAGATGTATCAGTATATAGGGGTTTACTATAGTTCTGTTATATTAGTAGCCTTAATTTATTAGTAACCTTACTTTGAAGTAGAATACATAATTTTAAAAAATAAATTAGTATAAGTTATGTTTTGTGGTGTGAATATTATTAAATCAAATTTCATTGTGTTAGAATATGCACAAACACACAAATCAGTCTTTCATATGTTATAACTGATGTTATATACAATATGTAATTAACATAATTACTTTCCCTAGTGATGGAAAATTAAAATATATTTCTTATTTTTCATACTGCTTTGGAAAATTTTCATAAATGCTGTAATAGGAAATTTAGTTTTGGTTTGGATGCTCTAATATCTTTCATAGCATGCGCTCTAAATTAATTCCAAAATCAAACATTACACAGCAGGCAGCTGCAGCTGATAGGCAAAGATCTGCTCAGTGCCTGATATATTAATTAACAACATTTTAACTGTGCCCCTACCACTGAATACAATGTTAAATGAAGGTCCTGCCCAACATAAAGTTAGCATGGATAAAAACAGATCATTTCCTCTTGTCAAAATGGTCAGTGAAAGCAATTTGGTTGCTGTCAGCTCAGATGGCATTCCAGTAATGGATAAATCCTTGAAGAAAGTATTTTTTAACTTTATAAACTCTGAACATACTCAAAACCTCACTGGACAAGAGATTAAACAACCTACTGTTTTTAAGCCTCCTTTGAGCTGGGTGGGCAGACTGGATGACCTCCAGAGGTGCCTTCCCACCCCGGTCATATGTCCTGCCATTCTATGAACAGGCAGGCAGACTGAAGGTAACTGCAGTGAAGTGATGTGTGTGTGTGTGAACTTTCCTTTCTCTGGAAGGTTCTTTTTCTTTTGCAACAAGTTTATTATTTTGGTTAGCTATTCAGCAGTATCACTCCATATCTCATGTTTGAAGATGGACTAGCTGTCCCAGAGGGGACTAAATCACAAAGAACCAAACACTAACACATCAGACACAATGCTGCATAACAGTAGAAGAGGAGTACGTATACCGGAGGAAAATGAAAATAGCATTTCCTTTGAATTTTATTACCTGAAGATCTGGCGTATATTACAGCCTAAACATTCAAGACCCCCCGGTGAAACAGGCAGTATTAGGGAATCTTTAGAAGATGATATGTTTACCAACTTGAAAAGGACCTTAGAAGACTGATGATTTGTTTAAACTGGGCACTTAACTTTAAGAGAGCAAACCTTATGGAAAAGTAACCTCGTAAAAAAAAATGAGAGAGAGAGAGAGAGAGAGACACTCTGAACAAAAATCTTAAGTGAATGTTAGAAATGTGGTGTTAGTTGGAGAGAAGCCAGTCAAAGACATATTTTACAATATATTTCTATGTGTTCAAACCTACACACAGATTTATCATCTGTCTTTATAATTATTTAGACTTGAGTAGTTCTTCAACAGGTATTTTTAACTTTAGACTAGCTCCCTTTTTTGAGAAGTAAATAGTAATAATTTAGCAGGACAATATTTTTGCATTTTCACTCTCTTGTTGTTTGAATGCTTCTGTTTATGTTCACATTTCTTCAGAGCAACAGCACAGCCTGCATGCTCTCAGGCAGACCAGAGCAGACATAGATGAGCATGTGCCAGTCACCAGGAAGGCTTTGGAGAGATCAAGTAGGATTTGCTGTGAGAGCATCTCTCCCAGTACACACCACTCAATAACATTTCTTAAGGTACAGCATAGTGTAACTTCCTTGCATGTCCAGTTGTTTCTTCTGAATAGATCCAGACAGTCTTATGAAATGCATCAAACTCCCTATCTCTTTGTTCCCTCAACCAGCATTTGTTTTAAATGAATGTGTCTTTCCTCCCTTTTCTTGTCATTCTTTCCAAGTGTCAGGTTCTTCTGCTATTGCCAGCCTGAACAATATTACCTTTGGGACAACAGAAAACCTATGAAACCTGAAGACCCTCTGTCATCAGGAGAGACAGCAACACTACTAGGTCTGAATCATTGGTCAGAAGTGTGGGGAATGGGGAACAATTTATATGTATTTCAATATGATATTTCTGCAAATTAGTGTCATGTTAGTAAGCATAGGAGAAGTATCAAAATTAAAAATTTACTTCTTGTCCCCATCATTTCCATGTGCTGTTCACTATAACAGTGCTTCTGGCCCCAAAGGCTGCAGTTTGAGGAGAGTACTGATGAAAAGGGATGTAGCACCTGTGACTGTGGTGCACAAGGGACCTCAAGGAGTGCATTCTAAATATTTTGAAGCAGTTTCCAGCACTAAAGAAGATATGGCATGAGAGCTTCCACACCTTTTTCCTAGATAAGGCTTGAGAAGTTTTAAGCGTACTGGTTAGAGGCAATTATTTGGATTTCCAGTGTCTACCTCTACCTCCCTCGAGTGCTGCATTGATTTTAAGGAGAATCCTTAAGAACTGAATTCTATGTGCCAAGAGTGAAACCTGACCCTGCTGCACCACAGTGACTAGCAATTATGGAACACAGCACAGTCAATGGACAAACAAATGAAATGTAAAAGAAAGATTTGTCTGGATGAAAAAATGCAACGTTCAAATAATGCTCCAGGGAGCTCCATGGGTCATAGTCTAATGAATAGGGAAAAAGTCAGCTCCACCTTTTTTTTCGTCATGCTCTGCAGATGCCTCACAGCAGGAATGGAAAACAAAGGCTCCTGTTCCTATTAGAAACCAATTCTGAATGCAGTCTTCTAGTTGGCACCCAGTAGTTATCAAGCTACAGAATGTCAGCTGCAGCAGCTGGGCAGGAACTGGAGCACAAGGCAATAAAGGATTGATGGCGAAGGAGGGTAGTTTGCCATCATCCACCACTGTAAGAGACACAGCCTTTTTTTGATAGAAATCATCAAAACTGAACTGAATCTCCCTCAGACCCCAGGCTTTTTTCCAGAGGATGTTCAGGCAAAGAATCTAGTTGCACACCCAGTTGGGCACCTAATACTCTATAAGTGAATTTCACGCTCAATAAGTTTTGATTAGGATTTCAGCAGACATTCACAGTGTAGTACCATTCAGAACCCATGCAACAAAAGCGAAAAAGGAAAAGAGACTGCTTAAAAAGGGGAGGGCAGAGCCAGTGATGATTTTTGTCCTAGCTCCTGCAGAGCTTGTCTTGAATAGGAGCCCCTCCTGGAAGGCTGTGAACTCGCAATATCTCCCCAACAATGGGTGCTTTCAGGAGTGGGAAAGAGAGTAAGGAAGGAGGGACAGAGTCAAACTAGAATTGTACTGCAGATTCCTTCTCTCATTGTAGCAGAGTGAAAATTGTTCCAGAGAGAAAATGATGAAGACGTGAAATGGAAAGCAATTCTGTGCAGGATTTCTGAGCTTGTGAACCTTTTAACAACAGTTCTACTTTATTCACAAAATGAAACAAATCATCATGGCAAAAATGACATTAAACCTTATCAGAGTGTAGTTCTGCCACTCACCGTGAGCCAGTGTCCATTACACATATCAGTCCTTCTTTTTGATGGGGAATGGATGCAATAGACTGACTGTCTCACAGAGTGAAAGAGTTTCCAACCACCTAGCAAATTCACTACTGTATCACTGCCAGTCAAGTGGGCTCCCCAGAGGCTTCAACTGCTTCTCATTGCTGCATGGAAACACAGTTAACTGCTTGTGCCATTGAAAACTTCCATCCGTTACTTCCAGCTCAGAATTTCCATTTTCTCAGAAAAGGCTATGTTTTCCTTTGGTGTAAAATTTTTACTTTAATTTCTTACCAAATGCAAGTACAAAAACTAGGACAATTGGGAAATATTTTCAAATTAAAGATGCTTATCAAATGAATGTGCTGTTCAAAAACTTTTTTTTTTTTTTTAATTAATAAAACTCTTCAAGACAAAGCTTTCCAACTACTTCTCCTTCTAACCTGACTACTCTTCCAGGGATCTGTAAATATGCCTGTCCTGGACTGTTCTCATGCAATGCTGCTGGACTGCTCAATACTGACATCTACATTTTCTAATAGGTCAGCCAGGTGGGTTGTTTTTAAATTAATTTTCATAATTTTTTTGCCACCACTTGCATTTTTGCATTTACAAATAAGCAAATACAACAATGAGCTCCGGTTCTGGATTATATTCTCAAAATATAACAAGCCTCATCCACAAATTTTCCATCCTATATTTTCTTCATATAAGCATTCAAATTACATGCATACAGGTCACAATTACTTAATTGCTTATAACAAAGTTGAAGTATACATTTTGCTATTAGTCTAAACATTGGAAGAATGTAATTTAAAGCAAAATTAATAATAATTTGAAAGTTCAAGTGAGGGAAAAATTAGTGTTGTGAAGTCTGTATTGCAATTTGATTCCATTTTAGAAGGAATCACTGTAAAGTGCTATTTCTAAACAATACAGGAATATTTAAAATATTGCTGAGTATAAGTTGTGTATATTTATCACTGATCATCGTACTTTGTAAAGCAGTCATGTTTTAAGGATTTAATTTTTTTCCCTCAAGTAACAAAATTGGTGATATTACATATTATGTTACATATTTTATGACCCATTACTTTTTAAATGCTTACAGTCTTATTTTACAATATCATTCAATCTCCATTGACATAACCTCTCTCTCTACTTCATATTTGCCTGCCTGCTGTTCATTAGCATTGTTAAAATACCTAGGTATATTTCAGTGATTTGGAGTTTTTAGTGATTTGGAGGACATAGCAATTTTCTGCACCTACCTGGAGCCATTCAAAATAGATGTGACTATTAGCAGTTCCAAACTCAGTCATGTGGAATGTGTCTGTATTTAGGAACAAAGCCACAAGTCACCTAGCAAATTTAGAAAAAACTACCATAGCTACTTTACAAAGTAGTTCATACAAAGTACAATTTGGTGAACAACATAGATTAAAAAGAGGCATTTGAATGCAAAGGGTTGGACTTCTAGGTTACAATGAAAATGGAAGCATTCACACAGGAAGGGTTGTTAACATCATTGGAGCTTTTAAGCAAAATGAGATCCAAATCTGAAAATTGAGGCTCATAAAAAACAGATTTCACCTGCTTTAACACAGAAGTCTCTTGTGGCCTGCTGGCTTAAGCACTTATAATGCAAATTTTGTGTTGAGTCCTTGTTCCAAGTGTAGACCAGCCTACATGGGAATGGCTACAAAACTCTGGCTGAAGTCCTGAAACACTAAACTCACACTGTGTGTTTCAGAATGAAATGTAATATGGGACCAAGCCTATTCTTTATGCTGCTGAGCCTAATTGTGTAAGTCCCCCAAATGCTATGTGGAATCAGAGAAAATTGGTGGTATTAAAATTATTCTAAAGCTAGGTTGAGGATAAGGAAGAAAGAAGGAGAGTAGGTCTTTTGTGAAATTTGTATCTCATTGTTAAAACTGCAGGGTGTGCAACTATGCAGAGGAATGCACAATGTCACATTAATTTTAATTTTTATTTTCATAAAATTTATAATCTTTGATGATTTTTCAGGCAGCCAACCTTTAATAGTATTAACATTACTCATAAAATAACAACACAATATTTAATTTACAGTTTTAAGGATAGACATATTAGTCTGTTAGTTATGAAAAGTGATGCAATAATTCCACATTTTTTGTAAAATACAAATTTCAAAGAAGGCTTAACCACAGAAAAACAACAGATTTCAAATGAGAAAAAAATGATGCCTAACACATTGATAAGTACTTTTGAGTGATGAATTACTTTTGAGCAATGAATATTTTTGAAGTGTTTCCATTCAAAAATCTATTTGCAAACATGAATAAGCAAAAGTAAAATAAAAAAAACTTCAATAAAAATAATTTTTGAGTTCTTACAGTAAACACTTCAACACATAGTAGGCAATCACACTTTAAGCAGCAGTTTTTCTTGTGAAGTGCATTGCTAATCAAGTTTCGATCCTGCTGAGCATGGTGAGAATAAGGTTATAACACTCTTTCCATGTGTCCTGAGAATGGGGCCTTGCCTGATTTTAATAACTGGGGTAAAGCCTTTACATTTTGACAAAAAACAAAGGACTTTGTCTCTCTTGTTCTTTGTTCAAATAATGTCCTCCTTCAGAAGCAATCTTAGGAACTTCTTTGGTACTGTGCATAAAGGTGATATTCAGCATCATTAACGATACTAAAACACTCTTTTAAATTCAAGTAATGATTTAGAAAAATATAAAGAAAAGTTACATTTTAACAACTTTTAAGGTAGTTGAATTACAATGACAAAAGGGGTATAAATATGAATCTAAATTTAATTTTATCTAGTAATAATATGATGACTGTGACAATGAAGACTGATAGACAACTTGCTAATAAACTTGGAAATAAGATTTGAACAAATACTGAAAAACTGTTGCTTCATTCAAATCCATTCCAGCTTCCTTACTCAAAATACAACAGTATTCTCACAACATCATAATTTTCTTACTTGTGTGATTTCTCCATTGTGTTTTGACTGGCTCACCACAGTCAAAATATACTAAAAAAGGCAAAAACATTCAAACCTAAAACCTGGGGCTTATTTAGTTTCATTAAGCATAAAAAAAACACGTTATATTTATTTAAATTTTCTGAAAACTTGTGCATTAAATCTTACCAAAAAACCCTTTCCTTTTTACAGAGAAATGCCTAAAATACCTACGAATAGCATGTGAACTCTCAGTGTTCATCTTGCCTTTAGTCCATGTTTATATGTTTAGTGTTTATGTCAGGAAAATATAAGAAAGATTCTGAGAACTTACTTACATTTAATGAAAGAAAGATTAGAAGTAATTTTCTTCTGTTTTAGATTAAAGTTTCAGGGTATGGCAGAGGACTGGAACTAGATGATCTTTAAGGCACCTTCCAACCGAAACCATTCTATGGTTCTATAAATATGAGAGCAGAATGAAATAATTTTGCTGAATTTTTCTGATGGTTGTTGGATTTTATGTATGCCATTGCACACAATGAACGCAAAGGTTCATTAAGCACCTTTAAAATAGAGTGAAAAACATTTGTGTAGAAGGTTGGAGAGATAATTACACACTTTAAACACGAACTGCCAACACAGTGATAATTGCTTGCCTTCACAGGTTTCCAGTCAATGATGGTGAGAGCATATATTTACCAAATAATAGTATGTTACCAGGGGTTTTCATTGGTTAATGTAAGGCATGGGGACGTTGCTGGAAGCTTTCTTGTCCCCAGTTCATATCCTAAGGTTCTTAATAATAATCTATGGCAATCCTTTCAAAATACGTATATACTCTTGCATGTTAAGGGTAGAGGTTCAATGCCAAAAGGACAAAGGGTTCTCCTTGGCATTTGCATTAAAAATGAGATTCACAGTTTCTTCTAATTATACATTTTATCAAAAGCTCCGGTTGCACTTGTTAAAACCTGGCTTCATTTTCACATTGATGTCCCTCACCTCTATTGCTCGATACAACTTTCTTCTTTCCCAAATGTAAATTCCAAATTAGGGTGTACATTCTTATCTGCACAAGGGAAATTAACATTCAGCACAGTTTTTCAGGGTTTTTTTGGGTTTTTTTTTTGTTTTTTTTTTTTGCAAGCTATCAAAATCCCTACTGAGTTGTGTAGGCTAAAATGGTATATTTAGTCAATCAAAGGGAAATATAATAGGCCGAACACACCAACACACTCTGATTCTTTCTGAAACAAGACATTCGTATTACATTGAAGAAGTATTTGTGAATGCACAAGCATATTTAGAAGAAAAAGGTTTTTGTCTTGTATTGTATAAGCTGAGTTGTATTCTCTGTCCTTAAAAGTATGACAACATTGAATTTTTCAAGTGAGTTTTTAGAATAGAAGTTCACATATGAGTAGAGAGGGGAAGGACACAGTTCAGTTGTGCAAAATGTTGTCTTGTTAACATTTTATTTAGGATTCTAAGACACACAGGAAGCTGGTGCAACCCAAGGTCCTTGGAATGTTTGCATGTGTCTGGAGTTGTAGGTACAAGAGTCTGGGCAGTTAGATTCAGGTAATGGATTTCAGAACAAGCTGTCCCAGGAGCAACAAAAACCACATTAAATATCCTCGGTCATGTATTTATTGTCATGCTAGTGGATCCATGTTCACAAATCCCTTTCCTGTGGTGCACGGGCTTATGCAAAAATAAAAGTTGCCCTCAAAAGAGCCCTCCTGCTCCCGGCCACACTGCCCCTGCATCTTGCAGCAAGAGGCAGTGAGTTCAACACAGCAGCTGAACAAGCCATGGGTACGAGGTGCTGGGAAGTCAGGGGCATCAGTAGCACAGACAACCTGGGAGCAGCATGGGCAGCCAGACAGCTAACAAGCCTGAGTTTGCTCCAGTCAGGGTGTAAAATTCTTGTAATTAAATGAAACCATTGGCACACATAATAAGTGGTACATAGAGATACAACTGTGCAATCACAGTAAAGGTGAATCAATATCTTACTGGAGCTAGAACACAAGTTCTAACAGTCAAAACACAAAGCCCTAATTCCTCAGTGACCATTCTCAGGTGCATATGTGGTTTCTAACCCTTAAATAACCCTTGTGTCTTTGCTACCGCCAATGGATCTTGATCCCCTACCTCTACTGAGACAGAAGAATGAGGCACCTCACTAGTACATTGTCCCTCAAACACTCATGTGCTACCCCCAGACTTATTTCTAGAGAAACTGGTTTTATCCCCATCCCCCCATCAAATTTAAAGCTAGATTTCAATGAGCCCTGATGACTCCTGTGCCTTTTCCCCTTTTCAGACAGGGAGAATTCACTGGGAATCACTTTGTTGCATCCTTTGCTCCATTCCCCACCTTTTTCCCCTATCTTCTCTTCTTTCAGTTCTATCCTACATCTTTTTTTTTTTTTCTTCTACTTACTCCTGCCCTATCTAACATAATTACAGACTTCATTCTAAAAAAAATTTGGCAATAACATAGTTAGTGTTTGCAGCAGTGGCAGCTCTAATTTTTATAACCCACAGGATACTCAAAAGAAAATTTCTTAATATGTCTGCATGTTATTTCTCTGTGTGCATACCTATAAGACAACAGAGGTTTAAGAGAGCTGTATTGTAAAAAAGATCAGCATAGCTTAGTCATAACCAAAGTAATAGTAACAAGACAAGAACATCAGAGAAAATGGAAAAATTACATATTGCCATGCAAAGGATGATGTTATTTTCCCCTGTGTGTGCCTTTCTGTGCTCAGCCTAGGCTAGTTCTGCCCATCTCTGTGACTCTGGGATGACCAACGAGATCCCAGGGGATGTTTACTAAACAAACACAAATGTTCCAGAATTAGGTAGCACATTTAAGTGCTATTTAAAATGCATATGTCTATGGAGTTATGCTAAGCACTGTAACAAGTCTGTACCAGGTTTGCAATAACCCCTGTTGCATTACACAACTACTGCTTGTCACTGTTGAGACAGACAAGAAATAAGAGGTGTTGGAGATGGTTGGGATAGGCCCTCTCTCCATCTTCGAGAAGCCCTGGTTTTGACTCAGATTCTTTTATGATGAACCGATGAGATGATGCAGAAACAATTAATTTCTGCGCCCAAATCTTCCTTCATGTCAATACAGGCTCAAGGAGACCACATGGAATCAGTTACCCTTAGGTCATATTTGGAAATTTTTCTTCCTAATTCTAAAAAGAAATAAATATTTCTGCACAACCTGAAGGTGCCTTGTGGATCACAAAACAAACAAATAAATAATGGCAAAACAAAACCAGACCAACAAATACAACTCTAAAGTAGGAGATGCACCTGATGCTTTCTAATGGAAAGTTTTTAAAAACAAAATCATCTTTCCATGGAACAGATTCCTTGGAAGTTGGTGTCTTCATGGGACTGTGAAGAGAACAAAGAGCCTCTTGTCTCCAGCTAGTCACCTCATAACAATAGAGATGAGGGCAGCTATCTTTCACTGTTTTCTAAAAGCCCTCTGGGCTGTTGAAATGATTTGGCAGCATCTGTGCAGTGCATCATGCCCAAGTTATGAATATTCACAAAGTGCTCTCACTGGATCACTCACTCCTTTACTGAAGGATAGTTTTGCAGATGCATATTCCCTCTGTCTCATTGAGCTAATCTGTAAATAATGGTGGATTGTGCACTGGAAGTCTGCATCAGCACTACTTATATGATTACTGTTTCGTGGCCTGTCGTTCCCTCAGTGATTAACCATTCATCCAACTGTTCACTGAACTGGCACAAGCTGGGACTTAAAGAGATCCTCATGTGATTCCTTGGACTAGATAATGACAGATAATGGGCAGAGAGAAATAAGAAAAGTGGAATATGAGATACTTCTGTGTCCATGCTATCTGTCATTTTTAATTGGGTGATGTTCTCTATCAGAAACACAGAGACGTGAAAACCAAGCTTTTCCCTTTTGTTTTGATCTGAGGTAATGGTAAATATTGAAAAGTGAGTATTTGCTCCTGGTTGAAGTTTTATTAATAAATTCCAGCACATGGTAGGAAAATTAGGGTAATAACTGTAGTCTTCCTTGGAAAATATCAGAACAGGCTTTTCTTCCCATGATATTTTTGAGCTGTGAAGTATTACTTACTCAGGTCTAGTCAAAGCACTCAGAGACATTAAAATCTAGAAACTGAGGCAGAGCTATTTACAAACACCCAATAGAAGCAATGCATTAAAGATATGTGGCCTAAAGTACACAAATTTGCAACTGCACATTACTTACAGAATTCATCCCAAGCTAGAAGAGGGGAGGGAGCTCATAATTAGCAGGCACAGTGCTTGGACTCATGCACGGAAGTAATTAAACAACTTATAAAATGGTAGGAGCATACAATCAAGGCCAACAATATGTAACATAATCTTTTAGAAATTAGAACACAAAGAGTGAGGAAAAGGGTAAGCATAAGGCTGGAAATAGCCACATCTAAACAAATAGGGATGTTAAATGTCATTCTGAGTGTGACATTTGGCTGAAGTCAAAACAAAGGGCTAGTTGAGTAGCAGTAGTTGTCAAAGAACATTCAGTTTATATAAAAGGCTTTTCAAATTTATTTATATTGTTTAAACAGGTTATTGTGTCAGCTTTAATCTTTCTAATACATCAATAATACTTTGAAGCTAGTTGTTATTTTACAGACAGCATCAAGGCCCTACAAAGACCTTTTCTGTAATTGAGTTTACCTATGAACAAATGTGGTAAAGGTGTCAAATTTTAGAGTTTCAAATGAAGGCTGGCATCCTATTGTCAATATTTTCCTAGAGGAAACCTGGGGTTTTGAAGGACAAATAATTACTGATACAGAATTTTGTATGGAAGCATATTAGGCAAGACAATCCAAAATCGGGAGGAGGTAAAATTTGGATGCCATGCACTGCAGAAGAAATGTATGAGTCTCCTGTAGGGTTAACAGCATTTGTCATTTTCATATTAGTCTCTCAGATACCCTACATCCTCTAAAGTGTCACTGGATGTCAAATTTTAGGCATTCACATTGCTTGATCATGCTCAGGTCTTTTTCACATTGGCTCTCTACTCCCTAAAATTCACCTTGAAGAAAAACTTTTGCTTTAGTCTCAAGGTTCTCTCTACATTGGTAGGGTTTTCTGTTACACCATAAAACAAAACACACATGAAGTAAAATAAATATGGAAACTATCATGATCTCAGAAACTGTTCTCTCACTGATGTTGCTCAAGCAACACTCAGCTTGTATGACTCTGATCTGAAGAAGCAGAGAGATCAGTTCATCAAACACAGTACTGTATATAGTTTCAAAAACTAAACCCAATAAAAATCAGCCAGTAAACTTGGACATTAAAAAAAAAAAGTTCCAAAATGGGATACAGACACAGAATGTACTTGCTTCGTAGCACTGAAACAAAAAAAACTATGACTTTCAACTGATCCCTTCTGTAATATGGGCAAGTCATGGTCCCGAGAGGTATCAAAAAATATGTCATCTATATGAGACATGACAATTCAAGCCCTTAAACATATTTTTAATTACAGTCCCATTGATTTCTAGATCCTTTACGTTAAGCATTTGGGTTAATGCTTTGCTGATTCATTAGACGATAAAGTCATTTCAACCAATACAAATGTTTTAGGGGAGCAATTACATCTGTTTAGGCAGAGAGAAGCAAAAGACAAAATATAACTAGAGGTAATGATATAAAGTAAAGCTAGACACACTGAAATGAGAAGTAGTACATGTAGTACATACATTTTTAAATTGATGGTCACTATGCACTAGAACAAGAATACCTGATCTTTCCCTTTTTAAAGACTTCAAGACAGATGAAGGTGGAGGTATATTCAGCAAGTGTATGGAATCAGCAGAACTTCAATCATTTGAAACACAAACTGTGCAATTTTGCCTGTACATGGTAAAATGCTGAACTTACAGGTAATTAATGCATTTTGTCTACTCCATGGTCTGGAACAAACTGTAGTATTTTGCTGAAGTATTATCTTTCTAGATTATTTGGTTTTTAGTATGCCTCATGCACTATAATACTGTAGCTATGGCTGCAAGTGATGCTAATGCTAAACTGTTTTGCACTTATGTATCCTCAGCAGAATTATCTTACTATCAGTAGAAGTAACATCTTGGAAAGATTGTACAGAATACTATATTTGAAAAGCATTTGTGGGAATGGAAGTCCTCATTCTGCTTTCTGTTGGTGTTGGGCTGCTTCTGATGACTTTATAGTTTAACATTAGAAAATTATTCCATCCCTTTCACTATATGATAGGTTGTAAAACTTATTTTTTAATCCACTACTCCATCATTACTCCAGAGGTATGTTTTCCCTTAGCTCTGTTCCCAAAACTTATTTTGGTGTAAAAAGACCAGAAGCATACGAATGAAAAGGAAGGCATAGCAGTAGCCACCTTCATAACCTGTACATGTAAAGAAGAATATGTACATAGCCAGTTTTAATCAGATGTCAGCCTTATTTCTATTAATAATTACCTAATATTCTTGCATTGCACCTACCCCACATTCGGTGTTGTGTTTACTGTCAACACAATATGAAATGAACTACCTTCATACCAACAAACAAATGTTTGAACAATAAGAGGATGTTGCAGGTTTCCCATCCACGTGGTTTTTTATGCAGAGTGGTAAACTACGCTCAACTCTACAAAAACTAACAACACCTCTAGGATAACAGCATGCCTGAGTGCACCGGAACAGAAATAGTGATGGAGAAATGGTAAAAGGGATGAACTGTTCAGGGAAGGAAAGTGACAAACAAGCAATTAAATTGGCAAAAAGTGGGGGGAGGAGGGGGAAAGAAAAGGAAATGGTAAATGGTCTAGTGTAGTTCAAAACTTTTAAAGTTAAACACATAACTAAATCAGGAGAAAGTTAAGGTTCATCGCAACAATAGTTTTGTTTTATTTCTGAAGATATATTAAGATATATTACAGAGTATTACAATAATAACCACACTGTCATAAGCTAATGTTTTAAGGACCCTTGTACTTTTATTTCAGTATCTCAAGACGTATGGATTTGATAAAGAATGATGAGCTCAGTAATTGCTCTGGGTCTAGGAAGCCTGAAAGATTTCTTTACTCAGTGATATACTTTCAAAAATCTTATTAGTAGATGACATATTCTGCATTGCCCTCTCCCAAGGGTTCCCAAGTCTGGGGAAATGAGCAACTGAAGAGGTGCAGTGTCTGAGACTTCTCAGTGCTATTTTCACCTACAAATTAATTTGTATTCTTTAACTGTTGTTTCCCTGAGCAGAGGAAAAAGAAAAACTTTCATCTTTTCCATCTAAAGCTCAAACATTAATAATAAAAAGTAAAATTTTCCTTTCTGTACAAAGTTTTTTTCCCCCCATCATTAACATTGATCATATTGGGTATATTTATTTAAACAAGAAAATCTTGTTCATGCACATCAGGTCAGCAGCAGTGGCTGGTACAGAAAATCAATAGGGGAAAAGAGCAGTGTTTTGGCAAAGGGAATAAAGAGATTGCTACATATTTTTGCTGTCACTTGCCTTGTTTGTTCCTTTCCTACAGCCAGGATAAAACCTGAAAATTAAATTCTAGGCATCAGCTCCTATCTTATTTTCTCAAAAATATTTTGACATATTTATCACCTAGGAAATAATGGAAAACAAAAGAAAACAAAAAAATCTCCTTCATTTACTCTTTTTTTTCCCCTGTGGAATTATAGAAGAATATCACTGAAAATGCGGAACAATTCTGGCTACTTTACTTAACAGAAATATATGTCCAGGCACCTAATCTGGAATATTGCAGCTAGCATAACTGATAATTTTAAATATAACTCTTGAAATTGTTCAGCATTTCTCTTTCCCCCTTTCAGAACACAGAGTAAAGAATCTCTTTCAAATAAACATTTAAAGCTGTTATAGGACAGGGACTGCCCTAGACAGATGCAATGTAGGTGGCTGCCTCTGTTAGCAGAATGCTTGGAGAAATATTTTTCCTCATTACCCAGGTGCTGGCTCTGCTCTGGCTCACTGTTGCCCTTTCCCAGCTTCCCTACAGCACGCTATCAACACAAAATCTAATTTGCTGCCATTCATGATGAGGAAAAAAACCTTTTCTTCCTCATCCTTGCGGTATGTGGCAAAATAGACCTGCCCTGATGAAACCTAAAATCCAATCAAGCTATCTTGCAAGATCAACAGCTGGAGCCAGGGTATTGTCTTGGTGATAATTATGCTAAACCCATCCTGGTTCACCCACACTCTGCTTTTTGAAGTCTGATTTGACAGATAAGCTGATAGCTGACCTGCAAATGTGGGACAAGCAGTCAAACACTTTATATTATAAAAGTCATGCAGTCAGGTTCTTCTGACATAACCCTTCTTGGGAGTGTGTGTGTGGAAATTCCTCCCTTGGCTGGGGATGCCTTCCAAGGATACTCATCGAGGCTGAGAGAAAGAGATCTCCCCAGGAGTGTTGGTATGGGTGGTTACATCAAATCTCTACTTAATATTTCTTTTTTGCTAGCTTTAATATAACTGCTTCAATAATTGCTTTGTTACAGTGCACTGTACTACTTTATGATATCTTATACTCTACTAGTAGATTTTTAGCGTTTATATTGTGTAATAAATAGTTCTGATTAAGATCTTTTGTCTGATCATTTGTAATAGTAAAATATTAATTTTAAATAAATATTCTGAGTTTGCCAATCACTGAAACCTGCAGAACAAAATTGGTTCTATCACACCTCTGTAATTCCTTAAATTTAAACTATAGACATAATCTGAAGCTAAAATGGGTTGCAGCTGCACTTAGACTCCTCTCTGAGAAGGGGTTTAGAAAGCAAGGCAGTCCTTTCTGCACCTCGTGACTCAGCAGCAGAGCTTCTCAATAAATGTTGACTAAACCTTCCACTCTCCCGTGGCAGGACAACAGAATTTAACTTATACTTCTGAGAAGATTTGAGTCAGGTCTGCCTTAACATGCCCATTTACAAACAGCAGCAAGTTCCCAGAACACATTTCCAGCTGCAAAAACTCTTTGCAGATTTTATCTGACTCCAATTATCAGTCCAGTGTAAAATCTAGTAAATACAGGACCCATGAGTTCTTGCACACCGTTTTATCTAGAGAGAAACCTAAGAATGTGCCAAACAATAGTATAGAATAATCATTGATAATACTGAGTTTACACTCTTTATTTGCCTGTCAATGGACTTTTGAGGCAGAAAAGGAGGACTAACAGTTCCAGAGATTAGGATCAAGATCAAAATCACTGTGTACTTTTCATGAACATCAAGTGTTATTATTTTTTTATTTTTCACTAGTTTGTAATTCAAATTTGAATATGAATATACGTAATTTTATGTTATTATATTTTCCCTAGATCATGGAAGAGGAGTTCCTTCAAATTACTGCTGCTATATAAATGCTTTAAAGGTATTTTATTTTATAACCTCGTTATTTTTTGCTAGATTTGATCACATTCAAATTATTCAGGATTAATACAATTGTAACACTTTTCAGAATATTCATTACTTCTGATTCTTGAACATCTGGTAATCTGGCAATAAAATTACTAAAACCAAACAAGATTTGTTAGTTAGACTCTTCAGACATTAGCATTCAAACAGAAGAGAAATCCTATAAATGCAAATTGAAAAGACTGCTGGCACTTTGAAACTAAAATGAGCTTCTAACACATGTTAGTTTTAGTGCCTGAAACTACCTTTTTATTTCTGAGCTCCTCCATGAGCTTTTGGGATTTTTACCATGAGCTTTTGGGATTTTTACCATAATATTTATATGTTTTAAAATTCTACCTTTATTGCAACATGAAAGCTCTATGGAAGCTGCAAATTAAAAACTGCTTACTATCCTTGAATGAAAGGAATCAGAGGATATTATTATAATCATAGCAATTCCAAGAATAGTTTAAAACATCAATTAAAAAAGCTTTCACTTAAACAATTATTTTAAATCTTATATTTACTTCTCATTGTAAATATGCTAATATAATTATGTGATAATGTGGTATAGATTTATTCAAATCCTTAGCTTTTGTACAGTCCAATGATTGGAAAGGATTAACAACTTAATTATAGACAAGTGATAAATCTGTTAATGTTGAGTTCCATTTGAAGTTGAAATTGGAATTGCATTCTTATCCTGAAAAGCATTTTTCTGTTGATCAGGACATATTTTACACCTCAAGCTGGTTTGCTAACTAGCAGTGTAATCCCTATAGTTAAGAAATGTAACTGGTTCATTCTCATTTATTTGCAATTCAAGACTTCGATGCAACTAGATCGTACCTCTCTTAATTCATTCCTATATTTGGAAGTTTCTGCCTTTCCAAGTCAGTTTGACTTGTGATGTTCTCAGTGAGCAAAGGTTAATGCAGTTAATCTCTATGCTCCACACCCAGGCTCTTTTGCCTGAAGATGAAGTCACTAGACTTGAACCAGCAGAGCAGCCAGCACAGGGACTGTGTGGATGAACAGGGAGCCTAGGCCACAAACATTAAATAAAGAGCTGAGGCTTTTATCATGGACACCTAATTATCACGGGCAGGTCATCTGCAACACAGACTCATTCTGCCACCAACGAACGTCACAGCTTGGCCCTCTGCAGCCTCCAGCCCAGTGCTGAACACAGCTATCTTGCTTACACTGCCAGCTATGGTTGATGAGCAAGATTGCCATGTTTGCCCAGAGCAGATCCCCCGCCAATAAAAAACATTGAAGACCAATGCTGGCTCTGTGCCATAGCATGGCATGGCATTTGTCTTCATGCTGTCCCCAGATTTGCTGGAGAAAGTTGTATGCAGGGAGGCCCATAAGCATCTCTGTGAATCAACTTCCATTCTGCAAAGCCGGCACTGACTTGAAACCAGAGCACTAAGTACATCCAGATGGTTCTGTGCAGAGCCGTGTGGCTCAGTCTGTGCCGCACACCCACAGTGCTCCGGCTTCCAGGGGGGTGTATTTGCTCAGATGCAATGCCAAGCTTATGATGGCTCCCTGTGTTTGCTTGGAACATGACGCAGCAATGCCCAAGTGACTTTTCAGGGGCAGCTTGCAGGGCAGTGCAGTAACACAGCCCACATGGCAGCTCTACAGTAACTAGTCTTCCTGTTACCCAGGGAATCCTAGCTCCCACAGAGGTGCAGGGATGACTACTGCAGGAACAACACATTTTTAATAACTCTTTCATGACTGAGCTATCTAACTTCTTATTATTTATGTTATAAAATCTGTAGTCTGGGAGGGACCTATGGATGGAGATCACCCAGTCTTAACTCCCTGCTCAAAACAAGCCCAGCCCCCAAACTGAGCTTTGGGCAAGCTAAGCCATTGGATCTACTTTCAAGACACTCAAATGTGTTGCTATTTCAGTTGTCTTCTGTTAAATAGGTATAAATAGAATATTATTTATTTCAGGATCCAGTCTTCTTTGTGATTCAAAGCAATCCTGCTCTGTATAAATCCAAACCAAAACTTTTATATTAAAGTCACTGAGTCATCGCTGTACATCCAGTGAGCTCCGTTAGAATCCTTCATCTGAAATTTATTTACGGAGCAGTACACTCTCATCATAAGAACAAGACTTCAAACCCTTGCAGGTTGCTGTGATCTCCATGTACAGGCAGACACTGGCCCACGCAGTTTCACATGCAGTGCTGCACATAAGTTGACATAGAATGTAAAGCCGATAGTGTCTATGAGATAACACAAATACATTTTATAGGAGAATAAGGTAAGAAATCTGGTAATACGTAAGCACAGCACAGAAAGAAGTAAATCTGCACAAAAATAACAACACAAACCAAAACATTAACTTGACAAAAAGACTAAGTTTCAATAAACAGTGGTTTAGTTGTTTGTTGTTTTTTTGAAGTATTGCTTCCTACTAATAACAAGACAGTTAGTGCAAGAGCTTCTAAAACAGATATGGTTCTGAATTTCTGGATGACACAAGCACATATGCAAAACATATAATGGACTATATCTTGCACAACATCATATTCTTTTAGTTATTCATGCTAGACCCAACATGTTTTAGAAATCTCAATGTGTTTTATAAGAACCCTTCTAGACACAAATTTAGGACAACAAACATTCTGTAGCTTGAGAAAGGCTATGGCATTCTGTACAAATTTATCAATCAATCCAAGGAATACACTCTTCGACATACAGAAAAAAGCACACTACCTCTTCTTCCAGAAATTAAATGCCTGTGAGATAGCAAAGAATAGCACTACTTTAGCTCAGATTTATTTATAATAGAGATGTAATTTCAGTTCACTTGTTCACTTCTTCCATTGAAACAGCTGCCAGTGTTTCTGAAAAACATACGGTGTCAGCCGATACCAAGAATACAAAAACTTTGCAGCAATCTCCTTGGAGTTATCTTGTCAGTTGAATAAGGAGCAATTTCACTTCAAGGTCAAACTAATCCAAAGAAATCGAGAGAATAATTTTCTCACCTGTCCTATGTCTTTGAAGCCTTATTTCCCTCTCACAGCAGATGCATTTCCGTAGATTGAAACTATTGCTGGGGCCTTGCTTTTTTTTACATAGTTGCTTTCATATATGAAGGTTTTTCAGGGACTGGGAGGGAATATCTGCTATTCTAGTTTGCACCCAGTGATGCTCAAACTCAAGATTGTCCATTCAATAGTACCCAGAGTAGCACTGCTCCTGCTGTGGCCTGAGGCTCACTGGCAGTGTTACAAACCTCAGCAGGTGGGTGGCTGAATGCAGCAACCTTGTAAACTGCCTGCAGGCACTTCAGCGTTTCTCTTGGTCCCACCATTTAAGAACAGCATAGGCATACCCAGAGAGTCCTTTTAAAAAATTTGTATGTTAATCTCCCGTCTTTGTAATGTGCTTGTAAGGAAGGAGGCTTTAATGCTCTATGTCATTCCTGCCTTCTGAGTATTCCATGCACAGAAGAGCAGTTTATTCTAACTACCATCTGGCTCAGCTGCTTGCTTATCTTAAGTAACAGAGCTTCATGTGTGGGCTTGAAGGTTCTCTGGTTCAGTCACTGAAATGCTTAGAGAGTTTTTTTACTCTGTTTTGGTTTGGTTCTACACGAGGACAACTTTCAAAAACTGTGAATCAGACTTGTGCCTAAAATATAGGACGACAAACATGAAGTTTTGTTACTTGAGCACCCTAGCAGAAGACATCGAGACTAAAGCTGACACAACTTGCCCTACTTTGTCCTACAAAGGAGTGGTATAATGCACACTTTACTGCACATTGTAACCCTCACTGAATGGAAAATGGAGATGTGTGGTGCAGCTGCAAAGCAAATGCTGTAATATTTCTTAGTGCCAGACTGTAATTGAGTCAGAGCAATGAGGAGTAACAAAAACTCAGTTCACACTCCGTTTTTCCCCACCAGTAAATCAGCAGCTGATTTTGCCAGTAAATTACTCAAGTATATGCATACTACAGCAGTGTCCAAAAAAGAGTTTGTGAAATAGAATATAGCTACAGAGTATGGCAGGAAATACCATACAAATATAGAAATAAGCCAGCAGAAAAAATGGACATTCTTTGTACTATATTAGCTAAAAGCTAAGTCAGGTTCTGTTTTACCAGTAAGCAGGCAATCCAAACCTAACCCCTCCTCAGTAGGTAATTAATACTAAAGATGAAAGACTTTTAATCCTGCAGTTAAGTTCTCCACAAAAGGTGATACATGACTTGATTCTTATCTGGTTTAGATGATTCTGATATTGGTTTAGTGACTTCCTCACTTATACCTTCCCAATGGGCCAAACTCCAAATATGTCTCACTCTTCACCATAGAAATTCATACACACAGGTCCACCTAAGGGTCATGGTCATACAGAGAGACAGAAGATAGATTTAGTTCCTTTCCTATTCTCTGTTATTGGTGCCTGTTTCAGATATAATACTTGAGACTTATCATGCTTTTTTTTCTCATCTTTCTTACCAGTACCTTTCCTTTTTAACAGTAATGCTAACCTAAAATTAGCTTAGTAAAGACAACATGCTTGTACTTCTTACTTTTAGGTGCGTCTCCAGCTCCCAGTGAAGTTCTACTGGAAGAGCTTAGCTTTCCTAGCATCTTTAGCTAGGTTATTGGAAAAAAATTTCCAAACTAAAAAGACCCCCTTAAATCAGCATCTAAAATTAATTTCCAGAAATGTTGACAAGCAATGCCTGAGGAACAGAGCTTTAGGCCAATTAAGTTATTTTATTTGGTTACTGTTGTCTCTGATTACTTTGATTATATAATAAAATATCAAATCATAAAAAGAAATTATTTTTTTAATCAAAACAAGGCGGTACCTTCACAATTTGCAAACAAAAGTAAGAGAATATCACTGAGTAATTAATCTAAACCAAGTCCTTCATCCAAAAAAGTTATAGGTTTTACTAAAATTTTCAACAGACAGACTTCATAAACATTTTTCTCTGGAGGTGTGCTTTTGTAACCATCCCTAGCCTTGATGCTTCCAAATACGACATCACCAACCTACTAGTCCATAGTACAGTTTAAAAGAAGAAAGAAATTTCAGTAAACTATGAGTTGATATATATCATAGACTATTATTATTGTTCATGTTTATATATTGTTACTTAAGTTTTAAGCATATTAAAAGCTTTACTGAAAAAACTATTCTAATATGTTATTTCAGTGAGGGCTATCTTACAGTATTTAGTGACTAACAAATCCACACATGCAGATACCAGAATGGAAGCAACAAGCTCTATATTCACTACTCACACTACTACATGGCAACCTATTTAGCTAGGACTTTGGATATATCTTTTTATTGTGAGAAGTGTATAGAGACTCTGTCCCTCAAAATTGTGTCAGCATGCTGGGCTCTACTCACAAAGACAGCATAAACCAAACTAGGCTGAAAAACCTGGAAATCTAAATCAGAGGGCAGGGCTGGCTGGGAAGGGGCAGTGTTATCTATTCATGCTGGTGTGGGCAAGGAACTAATGCACAGGGAGATTAAGGCCATTGTTCAGCAAAACCCTTAAGCACATATATGAGTAATCCCACTCCTGTTCAGGATGGCATTACTGCCAAAGGGAAGGTCTACAGACCTTTACATTAACTCAGGGCCCTGTTGGCCTGTTCAAGGTCATACAGTAAATCTGAGATAATGCCAGGATTTGGACTCAAGCCTCCTGCTTTCTACCAGTATGCCTTAAAAAGAAATCTAGTCTCCACTTCTTAGTTTGGGTTTATCGCCCTTTTGTTATGCTTCTATTTACATATCCACATATTCGATACATACTCAGGATCTCAAATAAGTCATTACAAACTTCAGTCTCCATTCCAGTGTATCTGAAATCTAACACGAATTTATGAAATAGGTGGAAAAAAGTAACAGGAAAATAACATAATCATAGACAAAAGAAAAAACCCATTTCTTGCCATGTAGGTATGCACACAAGTTTTCATAAAATTGCCCTGACTCCATTAAATTCCCATGACTCACTTTCTGTGAGGTTACCATATAAGTGAATCTTCAGTAGAAACTGAAAAAAAATAGATAGATAGATAGATAGATAGATAGGTTTTGCAGAAAAAAAATGTGAAGCTCCTTTCAGGAGAAAGAAATGTCAGAGCAATGCATCTCACAAATACAACCAGAATCATCAGGTTCTATAGGCCTGTTTTACAGAAAGTAATATCTTACAAAATCAGACTTTGCTATTATGAAATGGACTTTGTTGTTAAGAGGTGATCACTTAAGTTTTATGTTGAATAAAGAAAATAGTAGAGTTTAAGCCAAACTTAAGTTATCTTAAGTAAATTAGTTTTTTTATGATGAAGATATATTGCAATGCCTTCATATTAGTTATATCAGGTCATTTCCTATTAAGAAGCCCATGCCAGTTTACAAGGATACTGTTACGTATTCAACCTTCCTGAACAGTTTTTAAGCCAGGAGCATAAAAAAATGACCACTACCCCAAGTAATGGAGTTCCATGTACTGTCCCAAGACCATTTGATCAAAACAGCTATAGGACAAGTAACAATTTAGTTGAAGTCATGTAGAAGGCTTCTTTTTTTCTCCTCTCACCTCACCCCTTTTTCTTCCAGACAAAAGAAGCTGCTCAGGAAGTGAAGTTACTCCTCATCCTTTGCCACAACTCTTGAAGCAAAGTTTAGATTCAAATAAATTGATAAAATAGATAGTAGATAGACATTTGTTTATCAAGTGGAACTTGTTCAGCTTCATTGCCAGGCTGACAATGAAGGAGAAAAAACTGGAGAAATGAGGACCAGTTACACAGATTGTGCTACCAAAGGAAACCATGAAAAGAACAGGATTCCATAAGTGGTCATAGCTTTACTTAACATAGTTTTATGTCTCCAAGGTGAGTAACACAAGGAAAAAGAAATCCTCCTTTTGGATATGAAGGCTGTCATCATCTTAACAACAGTGAATAAGCAGTTTAGAGAGCCTCATATGCACAGTGCACAAGGCAGGCTGCAGAAAAACCCTACACCAACACTGCATGTAGTGGTAAAACCTCTCGCTTTGACTTATTCAAAGAGGGCTTCCCATTAAGCTTGCTCAGGAGTTCCTACAAATCATGTGATTACTGCATTTGGAAGTCTGCCACTGAGCTTCATTTGTGTATGCATAGAGCATAGAATTATTATTGACCCCATGCATATTGGTTGGCACCACCTATTATTAATGTTGTCAGACACTTTCCACTGTAACACCTTGTTTACTAAGTTTTTTAAGCTTGCAAAAATAAATGGGCAGAAATTTTCCAGTTCAGATATCTGCCTGAGATCCCATTTTAATGGACAAATTCCAGAATATTTCAGCTATGAGCCCATTCAGAAAAAAAAACAAAAACAACAACTTAAAATGTTAAAAGCATTTATCCTTTCTTACAGAAGTTCCATTGGCCTCTGATTCTGCAGAAGGACTGTTATGTTTGACAGGGCTGAGTTTTTTCATCAAGAATGTGGCCTATGACACACTGCTGAAAATCACCCCATATGGCTTCAGTCAATGCCTTTGCAAAGTCAGGGTTTGCATAGGTAAGTCCAACAGAAATTGGCCAGAATTTCTGAGGTTTGAAAGCCAAATTTTCTGAAAACATCTTTACTAAGAGTGCTTTAAAGGTCCCTGGAGGTGTAAGAAACTACATCCTCTATGTTCAAATAAAGAAGGCCTCTCACTTTCTTTATAAATAAACAATTACTCATCAAAGAGAGCTTCATCCAAACAAAAACAAGCCATGAATTTTAGCCAAACAGGAGTGAAAATAACTTTTACTTCAGTACTGGTTCCCTGCTTCTTAGGAGTTTGATTTTCTGCAGGATACATACTCTAAATTTTTAATTTAGCTGGAAAGACCTGGGTTGCTATCGATCATCAGCTTAATCAGTCCATACAATGTCAACATCAGTTTGCAATACTGTCAAAAATTTTTTAAGCTTTGTTAAATTAATAATACAATTCTTTATAAAATATGGATACTGGGAAGTAACCATCAGTCCCTGTAGCTTTTCTTCTTGACATCCTGTTTTTGCTCTTTCAAATGAAACTACTTTTGTTTATGGAAGTAGTTTTCTAGCATATCATAAATAAACATATTTAAATCCTACCATCATCCCAGCAGCAGCTGCTCCTAAGAAGGCATGGGCTGTGGGATTTGAGTGCAAATCCAATTTAGTTCAGTCTCCAGCGGCCACTGCTCATAAAACTGAACATAATTTGTCGCAATTGTCAACTTCAACAGAAAGAAACTTTCAAGTTCCCCAGCACAATAAAGTATAAAGCTGCTGTCAAAGTCTGCTTTCTACAGGGGTAGGAAATGGAGAGAACAGGAGTCAAATACGGTTTTCTAATACCTTTTCCAGGATTTAGGCATACATATAGTATCTTGATTAAAGTTTACTGGGAAACATGAGCAATAGGAAAACCACTAGTTTCAATGCAATCAGACACCTCAAGAATTGGGGTTTGCTTGAGAGGAAAATAATAATTTACAATACTGTGTTATAGCAAATATGTTGGTACTCTAACTCAGCTATAGGCAATATTCTAGAACAGTTGCACAAAATCAACATACATATGTAGTAGAAAGCAAAATGAGCTGGATACCATAGCCCTGATGCTGAGGACAACTGGCATAGCACAGCTGATATCTTGCAACTAAAGGTACTTTCTCCAACCCAGCACAGAGTGGTTTCATCTACATGAGTAATTAAAAGCACTACACGACTCGCCAAGAAATTCACAGATATCCTTTGTGAAGATACTAGAAGGTAAACGCCAAAGCCAAACCAGGGAGCATATTGACACCTACCTGTATGGAGATCAATGGCACTACACTTAAACACCTACCTTGTCATCTTAGTGTAAACATGAGCAAAGGTCCCTAGCCACGTTTTGGTTTGTTGAATAGTCTGTATTGTTAATATTGTGATCTCTTTTCTAACCCAAGAGCCAGCCTTCCTTCATCAGGCACCCGGTGAAGTTCTCAAGTTCTCACCAGCAACTTCCCAAAGAGACACGTACTTTAAATCACAAAGGTGACTTGGGTAATCAATACTGGTCTTGATGCTTCACAACACGGCACATTTTTTGAAGCAAAACCTTGGTGTCAGGCAGCCTTTCCAAATGTATTACTCCCAAAGGAGTTCTCAAAAATAATTTTCAGAGGAAAAAAAAGAGCAAGCAAATTCTCCACTCCATGTCATGCCTTCTATCCCAAGGAGCATATTAAAAGTAAATGCAACAGTACACGTAGATTAAGATTTGTTAGCCCAGGTGTAGCATTGTCTAACATGACCTCTCTGTGCACAAACACGAAATCACCCAATATTTGCACAGCAAAGGTCTCTGCTAGTTTGGGGTCTTTGAACCACTTTCCATATCATGGTGTAGATTTTCTCTGGAGGTGGCAGCATCAGTAAGTACTGCTTTCTTGCAGGACCTGGCAGGGGTACAGGGGAAAAAATCTCTTAAATCATTGAGTTCTACAGTATTTTTCCACCAATGTAGAAGGCAATTTCAGCAATTGCTGATTGATTTTCAGGCAATTGCAGCAAGTAGCTTTGACCACTGAAATCAGGAGGGCAAGGACACAGGAGTAAGAACAAGCACTGCAGAGAAAGTGGAAAAAGACTTTGCATAGAAGCAATAACAGAGTCCCCTGCTGGGTAAGCTTCTTTATTCCCTTATCTAAGTTCAGCTGCAATGTGACTGAGAGCAGTCCTGTTCTCTGCAGGCAAGGTTTTAGCTCCAGCCTGCCTCTTGTGTGATCTGCACTGTATCTGTGAGATCAGTTGATTCTCCAGCACTATCCATAGATTCCAGTTTTGAAGGTCTTGACTGTAGCCCTGCCCTCCATGAAAAAAAAAAGAGGCATTTTTGTCATTGATTAGTTTTAATGAATGGGTTAAGGACATTCTTTATACTTTGTTTCCTGATAAAAGCTTTAACACATGGAAGCAAGCAGCTTTCAGTGTTGACAGTCAAGCTCTATAAAGAATGCAAGTTAACCATCATATGCTATCATACACTGCATTCAGAAACACAACTATATCCCTTTTTCACAAATTTTGTATTGCCTACCTGAAAAGGTAACATGAAATGGGCTAGGTAATTTTCAGTTTTCTTATCTGCCTCCAATCATTCACACAGTTGGTGAGAAATTTTGTCTTTGGGACTGCCAGAAGTATCAGTTTAAAAGGCTTAGGTCTACTTTTCCACTACTCTTCTTCAAGAAGATACTCATGGAAGGAAACCAAATTTTATCCCACTTAAATCAACAGGCAGGATTTGAACAGGTTGTGGCTCAGGGTCTTATTCCGACATGTTTTAGACTTGCCATTTCATTCCAATCTCTTTATTCACCTGTTGCTTTTTCACATGTTTGGCAGTCTCCTGCCATGAATTAAACTTATTACTTTTTTCCCTTTTTATCTTACTTTGGTTTTACTAGAACTAAAGCCTGCTATGACACAGTCTTACCTAGCCTCCAGTCCAAAGCCTTTAGGTAACAAATTCAAATCACCTTCTGTGTCCCTTCAGCTAGACTTGCTTTTTATTTCTTGTGTTGGCAGAGAATTTTATGAGAATCTTTTCTTTTACTCAGAAACATGGTGTATTCTTACTTAATACACTTACTGTTTACATATGTTGACATAATATTCAAAATCTACAGTGAGCATTGATCTAGCGTTAATTATCTTTTAAAAACAAATTTGGAATTGTTTTTCTTTATTTTCTGGTGTCTATAATGAAGATCTTGCAAGCTTTTCTACACGTTTGTCTCTGGCCAGTTAAGAAAAGGGATGCTATGGAGAGCAGACAAAAATTATGTCCTTTAAATACATATTGACCTGTTGTAGACAAAACCCACAGCTATTTATTTGAGATATTTGCTTTTCATTTATTTCATTCCTTTCTGCTTTCTGTGCTTATCCTTCGTGCTTCAGAAAATTATGTACGAAACCGTGCTCTGGTCTTACCCCAAGGAATTCATATATATTTCACCTCTGCAGAAGTTGCCTAGCTGTTAAAGACTATTAAGAAATCAAATAAATGTTAAATTAATCCCAAAAAGTGAGAAAAAAGCTAAAACTTGAAAAGTGTGAATATATACCACTTGAGCATTGTAGTATTAGCTATTTCCAGGAAGTAAAATACCCCTACTGATTTAGCACTCTTCTATGACCTGCTCTCTTTCTCCCCTGGCAGCTTGTAGGTTTCCCCCTCAGAACTTCACAGTAAACCAAAAGAACAAATCTGTTCTCCCACAGAACAACACATTTGTGGTTTATCTAAGAGTGCTTGACAATGGCATATTTACACTTTATTAGGATGTGTATTTGGATAAGTTTAGTGTCTTCAGCAGATCATCATATTGCAAGCTTTCAAATGTATATGCAGACTAAAGGATCCTAATAGCTAAATTAAAATTGATAGTACAAATACAATCACATATCTACATATGTTTTTATGAGGCTGCAGCCTAAACAGCAATCCATGGTGCTTATTGTTATGTTTTTATATGACTAATGAAGAGCTGCAACACAGATGAAGACTTTAGGAAGTAAAAGTAGTACCAGCCTTCAAGAGGGAATAAAGAGAAAACATCATATAATATGCATATCTGCTTCTCTTAATGTAACAGTGGAGAAGATCTTGAGATGAATTATCAGCAAGCAAGCAAAAACTAACTGAATTGTGTTCCTTTAACTGTGTAAAATGATGATGAATAAATCTTTCTAGGCAAATATATTTAGTTCTTATGATAAAATTAAATAGCCACTAACCACTATGAGGAGTATTTGTCTACTGATCAAAGTAGGGAATGGGGATTAAGGAGGAAATATTGATATAATAGATATAAAGGTTGTGATTGTAAAGTAAAGTACTGATAATAGAGGGAAAAAACTTTTTCAGCATACTAGTTCAACTTAGCTGAAACTTTAATTTGCTTTAATAGAAATAAAAGGTAAAATTCAAACTTGCAACAGGAAAAGATTTATTTGAAAGTCATTGCAGATCTGAATAGCCAAAATGTCCACAGAAATTTGGCATAATCAGTGTTGAGCCAAGCCTATTGCAGATTTGTTTACTAATAATATACCAGCATGATGAAGTCATGCCTTTTATTTCTGAAAGCAAATGTAGATTAGCTTGGCAGCACACAAAAATAGTACATGCAGTTCAAATTATTTTGGTAGAAAATGAAAAAAACCCAAACCTACAACTAATTTCTTTTCCATTTTTCTGTTTAATTTTTTTTTTTTCCAAATGATTTGGCATATTGTTTTCTGCTCTGTGAAGTTTGACCTTTAAAACTCCAAACACCAATATTGCTTGTTTGTAATTTGTTTTTTAATAAATTTAATTAAGTCTCAATCATTTACATTTAAGTAATCATTTTTTTTTAGTTCCGTGAAAACAAATACTTTCTTCTTAACAGGAATTGAGGGCAAAGTTTCTCCCTGTAGAACTTGTCTTTTACATTTTTTTTTATTTTTTTTTTTACTTGCTAGAAAATTCCTAATCCTGGCAGCATAAAGCCTCCTGAATATGTTGGCCAGACTAATGCCCTCCCTAATACCAGATATTTTTTCCTGCTTCTTTTAGATGGGTGTTTAAATGATTGATCTTTCTGTTTTCCAGTCTGTGCTTTATCTATTAACACACTGATCTATGCACTTCTGAGATTATTTGCTTTAGAGCTGTCTGCAATTCTGGAACACAAAATGCTGTTTTGACATTAAGTGTGCCTCTCCCCTTTTCTCTCTTGCCTGTTTGCCTACAAAGTCCGTCCCAACAAAGGTTTATAAACTGTGAGTAATATTCCAGCTATGTTCTAAGATCTAGAGCTAGTCAATAGGGTCCATTTTATGCTAACAAAATATGAACTCCCTCTCTGTTTAATGATCAAGCTTATAATATTTATGAGCAAACAAATAAAAAATTTCTTCCCTTCGGACCATCAAAACTTTGACTTTTCCTGACTTGAGTTTGTTCCCTATCACGCATAGGACACAGGCAATAGCTCCATAAAATCCTCAACTTCATGTTACGTACCATTAAGCTATTCCCTGGTAGTCTTCTTCCTTCATACACTTGCTTCTAACATAATGGAAGTACTAAAGTAAAACTGTTTAGTTTTGTGTTAATAATTGTTTCTAACTGCTTATCTATAGGTTCAATTTCCCTCTTCACTAGATAGGTGTATTCCAGTGAATGCACTAGTGTGGAGGACCTGAGTAGAATTAAGCCATCTACTTAATCTTAAATGGAGTGAGGTTAGTATGCATATCATGTCCACAGATGGAATCAGAGGTGAGCTAAAGATGTCTAGAAAAAATCTGCTCTGCCACAGTTTGGTCTAAGCAATTATAATATTCAAAATAGGAGTATAGTGAAAATAATCAAATTTGTATTCCTTCTCTGCAACAGTGTCTCTGGTTTTGGATTACAGAAGCATTGTAAATGCTATGGTCTCCAAGGTGAACCACAATGGAGCTGCAGAATCACCTGACAGACAGCTTGTAACACAGCAGCATCAATTGCCAGTCTGTTAAACAAGATGTTGCTTTACAATAATGGAAAGGGGCTCGAACTAAAATAAAACAATACTATAGAGAGGAATAAAGATACTTGAAAGGTATTCCCTGAATGTACAGTGGTTATGGCCATCTGATAAATTGTAAAGCACAAATAAAATTTGCAACCACAAGACAGAAACTGGGGGTTTGTGGTAGAACACAGCAGACAACAAAAATCGTATCATTACAGCAACACATTTCCAACATAGTAATTAAGATTAATATTGCTTGTACTAAGGGACTTCAATTCATCACTAAGGATAAGTTTCTTGGCAAATATTCTCTCTTGTTTTCAGAAAGGCACGTTCACATCTTTCCTGACACTGTGCAATGGATATAGGCTGGAGCTGATAATGTGGGGGGGTTTAATATTTTCCCCATCATAGAGTTTGTCCCTTTGCAAGCATAATTGCCATGTACAATTCAGTTTATCTAGAGTTCCCAACACCGAGGCTTTGTTCAAATGATACACAGACAGGAATGGCTTTCACATCCAGATGCTTATAACATCACTATCCTCAAAGCTCTGGGTTTCCCCTGCCTTTTCAGCAGCACTCTAATACAGGTTCATATTCAGTACACTCTCTGGGTTCAGAGGGTTGTACTTTCTGTACCCTGAAAGCCTGGCTCAATTGGTAAACCTCTGGCTTTTCAGGAGAGACTGCATTTTGTGGCTTAGCTGTACCTTTCTATAAACAGGGAAGTCATTAATAATAAGATAAATAAGCTTCTTTAGGAAAACAAACCATGACACCCAAGGTAAGGAATTAAGACGTATGACAGAACTGGACAGCCAATAGAGAGGAATTCTCCCAGGAACAGGAAGTAGCAAGTAGTGTTGAAAAAAAGAGGCATCTAGCTCTTTGAGGTTTTATGTTTAACTACATTAAGATGGTAATGCACAACTACCATGGATTGAAAAAATGGGATAGGTAGTTTTAGTAAAACTCACTATTTTTTAATATCTGGGAGCTGAGGAACAAAACAAGAGCAACAAAATGTTCATCACCAGTAAATCTGCTTCTTTGACTCAGGACTTTATGTCAGAAGAAGTGTTATCAGACTCTAATTTCATTCAACCGATTCATTGCTTTTCAAATCTCAAATCTTTTTCATAACCATGAACATTTGAAAAGTTTTTCACCTTTCGCTGATGATTTTTGCTTCTCATTAATACTTCTGGATGTGCCCTTGCCTCTCAGACATCTTTTCTCTTTTAATGATAGTCAGGTATCTATCTTCCTTTTGTCGTGACATAGCCTTTTTTTCCCACAATTTTCCCAGGTATTTAATATTTCATATACTGATATTTAATATACCAATTTTTTTTCCTGGGATAAAGAACATTTTAGAAAGAACAATAAACAAGACATTAATTTTGCTTGTAGTTTGCTTGTTTATACTTTCACTTGATAAAGCACGTTTCTGTTTATAAGCAAAAAGACATTGAAAACAAAGGGTCATGTAGCATCTAGGATTACCTGCCAATTGGTTTATCTCTTAAAATTCTATTGGTTAATCTGAAAATTTGCACTCTACCCATCTATGTGTGTGTGGTGGGATTTTTTTGTCTTTTCTATTTAATAAAATTTTTACTATACAGAGAGAATACCAAAATTCTCCCTCTTTGAAAAGCTCTTGCTACTATTCTGGAAAGACTGGATTGAATTCTGTGATGCAAGGTCAAAACTACAGTAGAAAGACTCATCCTTACTATAAAAAGATATCTTAGGGCTAGAAAAATCATTAAATTCAGAAGATAAATCACAGAATCACAGAACAGGTAAGGCTGGAAGGGACCACAGTGGGTCATCTGTTCCTACCTCCTTGCTCAAGCAGGGTCATCCTAGAACACATTGGACACAGTTGTGTCCAGATGGCTTTTGAATATCTCCAGGAGGGAGACTCCACTCTGGGCAATCTGTCCCAGCGCGTGGTCACCTGTAGAGTAATGAAGTTCTTCCTCATACTCGGGTGGAACTTCCTGTGCATCAGTTTCTGCCTGTTGCCTCTTGTCCTACGGCTTGGCAACCATTGCCATCCTCTTGACACCTTCTCTTCAGATACTTACAGACTTTGATGAGATCTCCTCTCAGTTGTCTCTTCTTGAGACTGAACAGGCCCCACCCCCTCAGCCTTTCCTCGTAAGACAGATGCCTCAGTCCCTTATTATACCCTGTCATTGTGATGGGTTGACCTTGGCTGAACACCAGGTGCCCACTAAGACTCCTTATCACTCCATCTTCTCAACTGGACAAGGGAAAGACAGTAAGACAGAAAATAACTAGTAAGTTGAGATGAGGCATTTTACTAAAATAAAAATGAAAGGTTGTGTGCAAACAAGCAAAAAGAAAAAAAAAAATTATTCTCTACTTCCCATAAGCAAGCAACATCCAGCCACTTCCCAGGAAGCAGGGCTTCAGCACACATAGCAGTTGCTCTGCAAGGCAAACATTGTAAATAACAAATGTTTCCCTCCCTCCTCCTCCTGTCCTTAGCTTTTATATCTGAGCTGACCTCATATGGTATGGAAAATCCCTTTGGTTAATTTAGGTCACTGTTCTAGTTGTGTCCCCTCCCATGATCTTGCCCACACCCAGACTAGATGGTACTGATGCTATGCTCACTGGTGTGTTATCAACACCTTTCTAGCTACTAGTGCAAATCACAGCACTGTGAGGGCTGTTATGGGAAAAATTAACTCCATCTCATGCAGATCCAATACAATTGTCTTACTAGCCCTTCAATGTCTCTCTTGTATTGAGGAGCCCAGAACTGGGCTCAGCACTCCAGATGTGGTCTCACCAGGGCTGAGTATAGCAGCATGATCACCTCCCTTGTCCTGCTCACAGTGCTTCTCATAAGGCACAGCAGTGCAGCTGTTCAGTTCCTACAACTCTTGTAATTAACTTGCCCCTGCACCCTTTCTGTTGGTGAGTTTCTTTGCACTGCCAGATACCATGGTCCAGCACGTGAAATTTCTTTTAGTTATAAGTAGATCAAATAGTCATTCAAAAAACCCAAGTACCTAGGCTTACCTCGGTACTTCTGCTGCCATTTGGAATGAAGAATGGCTGTGTATAATTGTTAGCAGTTATTTCACATCAATCAATTTGCGAAAATGAGTATAATTTTCTCTCTGGGTCTGTTATTCTTTTTCACTGAGTCTCTTTCTTACAAGACTGTTCATTTCTACAAAGAGTTCATTTTTGTATCCCAGGGACTTCACAAACTGTTGTCACAGACATAATTTTAATTACTTTAACAACATAAAACAAGATCAATATACCACAGCAGGCAGAAATACTATCTAACCTTTGAGCTTGTCTTGGCAACATTTAATGTCAGCATGCAGTTGGAGAGGGACCAAGCCTTGATGCTTTTATTCACTCTTAGCAAGTGCTGGGAGATTTTAAATGAAGGTGAATGATGTGTGTCCTTTAATACACAGGGCTAAAAGCACGCCATGATGCCTCACCTTCATAAGCAAATAGTGATGATTTGCTAAGTAATTAATGGTGATTAATTCCTAGAAAATCACAAGTCAAAGAATCACAGCCAGCAGCAGCAACAGCACACCAGACCACAGACATCACCCTGCTGAAAAGGACAAGACTGGTGCTTATGGCAATATCTGCTTTTGTGAACCCAAAAGTCACTTCTAAGCCCTTCAGCTCACGTGTATCTGCCACAGTTGAGACCCAGACGGAATCCATGCCTAGGAAGGATGGCACTGTGCACCCAGTGTTGCAGATAAGAGACTTTGGAAGGAGGGAAAGAATACAGGAACAGGCAGCACTTTGTCAACAAAGCCACCCGAACTGAGACAAGGCGCAAAGAAAAGATAACACAACTCCTTTTCTAGGAACCATAGGGATGCAGCATTTCATAGAGATTAGACCTAAATCCAGCACTCTCTCACCCATGTATTATACATTATGCCAACTTTTAGGGGAAAACATGACTCCCATATCCATTTCCAATTCTTAATGGAAGAACAGTCCAATGAAATTGCTATTTGTAGATAAGCATTTGCTTAAGTATTAAAAAAAAAAACAAAATACACCTCAGTCAAAACTCCAAACCTCAGAACAGTGTAAAGCTACATGAGGCTTTTTTTGTCCCCTTAACAAAATTAAGATAATTTGCAGCTCTTGTTGCTCTACATGCCTATTTCCAGGTTTTTAATTCCTCAAATAGTGTTCCAAAACAAAACTAGGCCATATATTGTTACAAAGATAAACATGTCAGTATATTTCTGCAAAATTTACATTTCTAAGGCAAAACAAATCACCAAAATTGTAAGTTTCTTGCAAAGCAAGAGGACTTACACAGAATCATTGCAACTATGTACAATATTTCCTGAAAGACAAATGAATTATTTTTAGAGATTAGATTTTCTTAAAATTAATGATAAAATATTTACAGAAGAGAAAAAAATAAGCATACATTTTTTTACCTCAGAGCAGGAGGATTTTGATCAGTTTTTAGGATTTCTTAAGCTCAGAAAGGATTCTTGCTAATTTATAAGCTATTATGTGAAGCCCCAGAGGTGCTCTAAAGTGATGCTGTGCACTCTCTCAACGACCTCCCAGATGAGAGGAAGGTCTGTATTTTCTTGTGGTTATTCAACTGAATAATTTGGTCCTGTAATTGATCAGGGTTTATTTGAATGACAGCAGTGGCCAAAAACACTTATATTTCCTCAATACTCTCTTCTAGTCATTTGGTTTTCACTTCATACCACCTGTAACCAAAGACATGTCATGACTGTTTTTCCCAGAGGGAACAAAAGAAAAAAAGCACGTCTCAGTCATTTTGTTAATAATAACCTGGAGTTTTTATACACATTTTTATTCATAAAATTTACCACATCCTCTTTATTAGGTGATGATTGCTTCTGCTGCAGACACTTCTAGTTCTTTCGTGGCACTGCAGCCAGCTGTGCTGTGTTAGGCTCTTGTTTTGGCAGGGTCATCACCTGAATTCACTTCAGACAGAAATTATTCGCTTATCTGTTCTCCATGATTCCAGGTCTCCAAATGTATGTTACTGGTATCATATCTGTAGTACCCTGAGCAACTCAAACATGAAGTGGTTGTTACTGCTTTTGTAATGCAGAAATATCAGGTTTTACTCTTGCCCCAGTGCATGTCTAAAGTCTTATACAACTAACAGACAGAGTAACTGGTTACATATTTGTCAAAAGCTTTGATGGTTAAAGACAAAATACATCTTGCAGTCACATAGATTTCCATGTATTTGGTTTTCACTTGATAATTACATAAAAAATTACCTGTCACCTTCAGCATCTGGCTAGAATAAGGATAAAATACTTTACTGAGTGACATCAATTACCTTTAGTTTCTTGCTTAACATGACTTGGCTTTTCCTTAACTCAAAAGAGTGGAGGCTTGATGCTTCAATTAAATAATGCAAAATCTATTCATGAATACGTTCTGGTTTTTTGCCCCATCTTAAATCAGCATTTACCTTCTTTGTTAGACCAGACTATCACTGGCAGCTTCATCCCCACTGAAAAACAGTGTCTAGGTTAGTCAATAAATACCCAACGTAAATGCAAAGAAGAATATGTCCAGTGGCTTCATGACAGCAACTGGGAGAGAAAAAAGCTCCTTAAAAAAAAAAAAAAAAATGAAATGAGAGGTATTTGTCTTCTTCTTTTTATCAACTTTTTTCCCTTCAGGCAATTTTTAAAAAGAGGCTGTAAGCTCAAGTGACCTATTGAAAAGTTCTAAACTGCCTTAAGTAGGAAGATTTATCACAGTCATGATTGACAGATGGTAACAAGTCTCAAAAGGATTTATGGAGCATAAGAGCCTTTGGTTTTCAAGAGCTCCTTATATTATATCTAACATGTCAAAGGTACAAACTGAAATTCAGGAAAGTCTCTTAATATTATAATAAAAAGAAAAAGGGTCCTGAGTGAGAACAGTGAATGAATGAGACTGGACAACACTGTAAAGCAATGGGGAAAGAAGTACACAGTACACAAAAACAACTTCTGCACCCTGTACAGTGTTCACTGTTCCAATGTCCAACTTACAACATTTTGTCTTTGCAGGTTAATCTGCAGATGAGATGAAGATACACTCTAAACTTTTTCACAGGAGAGGAGCCACAGAGACTCTAATCCCTCTAATCCTGCCTCTCTCCAATGCAGTGGACACTTGAGGTTGGCCAGACCAGAACTCCCTCCTGAAATAGGACATTTAATTATCTTCTTCACAAAGTGAGTCAGGTCTTTCTTTCAAAAATCTTTCCCTTCACCCTCTTGCTTTTATTCAGGTCATATATGTGAAAGCTTCAGTTTTCTACTGATCTCAAGAAGTTTTTGTCAAGCATTTCATCTTCCTGTAGGGTGCAATAATTTCAGAGCATGGGGAACACCCCATTTGTTGACTCATGGAAACTATTTCCACCCTCACAGTAAGGAAATGACTGAATGCTGCTACTCCACAATTGATACAGAAGGCTCTGTTCATGAGGCTAATTGATGGGACATGTCAGTAATTCTGGGAGAAATCAAATACATTGTAGGTGGACATCTCACCCAACTTCAGAACTGTAGAAATAATATTGTTCTTTGAAACTATTACCAATAGAATATAGTACAACTTACCTTATGCTGTTTTTCAGACGTCACTAAATGCTTTGAACGGGAAAGACAAATTTATTTGGTCTTCTGTCAGCAACAGGAAATATCAGACATGAGAATGTGAACCATCTTTTCTCTCTCTTCCTCCACCCTTGTCAAAGATATATCTTTACAAGTTTGATGCACTTTCACACTGCAATTTCCTATGGGCCACAAAGGAGAAGTAGCAAGTAGTTATCAACCATTTGCATCTGGAGCCAATGAATCTTGGCCAATATCCCAGTACAAAATCCATTAATTCACAGCAAGGAATAAATTCTAATGTTCCTAGAGAATCACAAGGAGGTTAGCACTACTACATTTTCTACAAGCATTCCACTGATTTCTGTCTTTTTCCTATCTTTCTCTAGCCAAGTAGCATAGAAGTACATAAACAGAAAACAGTACTTTTTTAAAATGAAAGGGGCAACGTCCCTACAGATTTTAATTTTTTCTCTGTGTCCTGGAATCAAAGCATAAATATACGGGCAGAAAAGCTTAATTATGTATGACTGTTTCAATCCTTTTAAAGGTCTTTGTTGCTTCCAAGGCAGTGATTTCTGTTAAAAGCTAGCAACTGAACTAGAAGCCAAAGGCCATGCAAATTGCTTATCTATTGATTAGTTAGTAGAAAGTGCACAGTTGCAAAGAGTGGATCGGTTGTGCAGGGAGGCACCTTGAGTTTAACAATAACTGTCAAATGTAATTTGGGACTTAAAACAAAGAAATGACTGTTTGCCTTTAGACACAATCTGACAGTTCAAATACATTTGTCAAACTGGAGGGAGCCTAATAGTGACTTCTTCAGGCAAATGTGGCATTATCCAGCACAGAAATATGCTGGAAATGGTTCACTTTCTTTGTACAAAAAATGTTTTCAGTACTTCCCTGATAGACAGTCACTGGCAAATAATGTGTCAAACTTCTCTATTCAGCTTTCTGATTTTTTCTGTTACTAAAATTATATTCCATGCATGATATGATGAAATGGTTCTTATTTTTCAGTTGAAATATCCAGAATATGACAGTACTTCTTGTTATACACATAGTTATTGTGTGAAACTACAGCAGCCAAAAGTTCCATCTTTGAAGTTCTGTCATCTTTTGTCATCTTTTGTCTTGTCATCTTTTTTCTTCCACAGACTTCACTTTTCTTATACATTTTTCCAGTTTAATGGCTGATCAAAATAATGATGTTGTTAATTAATTTCAGGCTGCATCTACTCTTTGTTTCCTGCCACATACTGTTAATTCCTGCGTCTGTCCTGTCACCTCTGTCAAAATATACAAATGTTACATTTTACTGGTAAGTTTTATGGCACCATACTCCTGTGTTGCCTCTGTCCCACAAATTATGTTGGATCTGTACAATGTGTCTTATCCATTCTTGGAATGCTAAAACATGAACAAGGCTGAGAAATACCAAATGTTACTCAATAGAGTATATAGTATTACATGTTTTGATATGCCACTCTGCACCATCCTGTTAAAATTAAACTACTGAAAATTTAGATGAACACCTTATGCTTGATCTTATGAAAACTTTAAACATATATTCCTTGATTTTTTCCCACTAGAAGCACTGTTATGGCAATTATTTGGATGAAGATTATGGCTGTTGCATTGTTGCACCAATTCAGGTTTCTGTTGAGAGCAACAAGTGCCTGGGTTTTGTAAGATACTTTACAAACACAAAACATCACCTAGAAACCTTCATGCCACTACTACATTCTTGAGTTACAAATTTTTAATTACAGCTCTGTTCAGTCTTGACGTGTCTCCCTCCATTATGAATTGAGGGACAACCAACTGAAAATTCCTATTTATCAGCCTGATGCAAATGAAGAGAACTCTTGCTTCCACAGCAGAGACTCATGCCATAAGTTACTTTCAGATCCTGTGCAGTTCTTTGCTATTTTCCCTGGCAAGCCTTCACTTCTTTTCTCATAACAGGTGATACTGGACCTCCCTTTTCTCCTGCTGCAAGGACTAGCCTTGCCTCTCCTGGTGGAGATGGCAAACACAGTGATGGGAAATAAAGAAACTGTGATAGGGCTAGTGCAGCTCAGAGGCAAAGTGTCTGTTTTCTAAAATCTAACACCAAAGCAGCATCTGTAGGACTCCTGCTGCATCACTTTACAGCCACAAGGTTGATGGGGAGAAGCTAAAACCATGGCCTTGTCCTGCTCCATGACCAGGACTACATAGTACCTTACAGCACCAGGTAATTTTCTCTTCTTGTGCTCAGGGACCCATAATTCCAGCATCTATGAACTTGATTTGGAAGATATCAAGCAACCCTAATCCTACAACATCATTAAGAGCTGTGACCACTACCCTACCACCCCTCAGATGGCCTTGTTAGTACAGATGGACAAAATAAAAAGTTTGTCTTCAGGGCAAGCATGTTAGAGAGAAGGATTAAGGGTTCAGATGCTAGGACTACCCATCCTACATCTCTTTTGCACTGTCATACTCTTTTATTTCTTTCCTATCTTGACACTTAAGGCAGAGTTTTCAGTACCATCAGTAGAAGAAAATGATCTCATGGAGGATTCCAACTACTAGATTTGTGCAGGCTCAAATCACCAGCCACTAGCAGCCAATTGATAAACAAGAAGCTACCTGGAATTAGCTCCAGTGGAAAGGCAATACAGCAGCAAGGACAGGTGTAATAAAAGACATTTTTTTATGCTGATGTTGATCACCACCATCATTCCTCCTTGTTTTGTTTCTATTCAAATGAATTCTAGTCATTTCGAGCATATTGACTTGATTTCTCTCCAGATTTTATTTTTTCTCCTTGCACTCAGAGGGGTTTATTATGCCATAACACTGCAATGAGTGGTAGGTGGGAATAATGATTCATTTAATTATTTGTTTAGCTTCGATGTAATAGCATTCTAGAATTTGTTGGAGCATCACATTTCTCAAGAGTCTTTCAAATTATTTTATGATTGTAATCCAGCAGGCGCTGGGATGGACTGGTCTAGTAAAACACGAACAAAAGATTGGAAATAATGAATAATCATTTCCATTGTTTAAATATGAAACAAAATAAGCAGCTCGTTCTGTCCTTTCATCCCTATAGAAAAAAATAAATATCATTATTTATTTAAATGAAAAGGAATTCCCAAATACCTCAACCAGTATATAAATTTTTTAAGTCATAGAATAATTTGGGTTATAAGAGAACTTTAAAGGTCATCTAGTCCAGTCCTGCTGCAAGGAGCAGGGACAAAATGAAAAAGGCTTTTCAAATTCAGCCGTTGATTTCAATGTTAAGCTGCAGTCTTCCTGAAGCAGCAGCAGAGAAGCAGCGTGCCATTCCTGTAGCCTTGTAGCAAAGCTATCAGAAAGGTGATAAAGCCTATGAACAAAATCAAAAGCAGGATCCTTCTTACATGGATTTCTAGTCCTTCCAGCATGAGGCAAGCAATCTCTTAAAATAGCAAATGCTAGAACTGCTCTTTGTAGAGCCAGCACTGCATCTTTGTGGGGATTATCCATGGTTACTGTACTCACCAGGGTGTGAAAAACCCACACTGGACACAACTTCTAATTGCTTGCTTTGGCAGGGAGGTCCCAGTCCCACTGTGTGTCAGGTGAATGGACATGCAGTGTGGACTCTTATCAGAAATGCTGTCATGTGTGGGTTTGGGTTTTTTGTTGATAATTATCTGATCGTGGCAGGAGAGCATCATACTAAAAATACCCTTCTTAAAATATTTCATTTTGTATGTGGTTTTAACATTTTGTTTTCTCTGAAACAGTGGGAGCACCCTCAGAGCTCCGGTAGATCATTGCACTCTCTGCTCAAGACAGAAAGGAGAGACTGTACTATATAAAATAAGCATTATTTAAAATCTAATGGATAATAAAGACCCGTGTGTGGGTTTACAGCTAAAGAAAACAGGGGTTTTTCCTTATGCAATAGCATGGATGATGGAAGTTTAAAAGTGGATTAAAATCAATAAACTTGCAAAATTATGTGCTAGAGAATAGGCAGTAAAAATGGTAATTTTGCTTGGCAAAATCTGGGTACACATTTTTGGCCAAGTACTAAAGTTTTAGAGACATAAGTAAGTTTGAAATAGCTTAAAATAGCTTCTCATTCTGAATAAGTTAGAGCTATATGCATTACATTTTCTTCAGTACAAGAGATCATTGTTTTAAAAAGACGGCAATTGCTTTTCATTACATGAAGAGAATAATCTTCAGTAAGTGGGAAAACTCTTGTGCACCACTGCTAAAAGTCATGTCAGAAAATTTTTCAAACAAGAACCCTACAATTGGTATATAAAAGTAATAAAGTAAGGAGGTGAAATTATGAGAGGGTAAAATCATTTCATTCTCATCTGAGGAATATAAATGTGTATGGGAGAACCGCGTGCAGTATCTGTGGGGGTGATCTACCACATCATTCTAGGAGTCAATTCTGTCAAGACCTTGTTATTCACAGTGTAGTACTTTGTGAACATGAACATTTTTTGAATTCCTGCTTAAAAATCGATGTAGACCTTCTCTGCTTAAAGGACATTTCACAAAGCACTGGAAACAAAGGATCATATCCTTTCTGTTGTTAACAATTTGATCTCTAGCTTAAACAGAGATGCATCTCCACACAATTTTTTTTCTTTATTTAGTATAAAGTTTAGGGTGACAGGAAAAAATAAGGTTTGGATGTGGAAATTATTTCAGCTGGCATACTTCTTAAAAATAAGAGTCTGTCAGGCTCACAGTACAACTGTGTGTTGAGTATGTAGTTATCACTAATAATTATTATTTAAAAAATAATGTCCTTTTAAAATATCTTTACAATTTACTAATGGAAAGCAAAATATAAAAGTTGAATAATCAGTATTATCAATATATTGCTTTTTAAATCCTTCTTGTCCCAAATGATCACCCAATAAAATGATTAAAAAAAAAAATCAAAAGGCAAACCCCCCAAAATTTAAAGCTTCATAGTCCCTCCATAGTATAAACTGTCTGTGACATGAACTAAGCTGGACCTCTTCCACAACTCTAAGAACACAAAACAATCCCAAAAGGAAGATGGAAGTAGTTGGTTCTCTTTGCACGGAGATACAATTGTTTGAGATAAGGGTATCACTTAGATTTGTAAACCTTTTTGAAAACATTTTTATTCTAATTTTTTTTTAAATCTCTACAAAAATCTTAAAGAGAAGGTATTTTATTTAAGGAATTTAAATTAATTTTTAATTTTAATTTTAAACAAAATTAAATCAATAATTTTCTCCTGGAAAAAAAATAAATGCCTAAGCATTATCAGCAAGAAAGAAATGTATAGTTAACATTTTAACAATGCTAAAATGCTTTCACAATGAAACAAATTACAAATTCCTGCCTGCCTCCATTCCTTTAAATCAGTGTCAGATAGCAATAAGTTCCATTAGTACCATGGGGTCACACAAAGGCAATAACAGTGCTAGATGAAACCTGTAGCCTTCACATGAATAAAAGAGATACTGATGAAAAACTGCTATTGGTTTGACTAAAGCTATTTAGAAATTCTTCTAGAAATATTTTTAATATTAACGATCACATCTCCAGAGAGACTGAGATCACAGTCCATGCACAACTACTCCAGGGAGAGCAAAAGGCCACTTAAAAGCCTTGGACAGTCTCAGGCCAGAAACCAAGTCTACTTCACACAGACTGGAATAATATGTAGCATCTAGCAGGGAACTTCTCCCTGTAGTACTGCACAGAGCACTGCAACCTTCATGACTGTCTCTTGAGATGTTACCTAAATAAGAATTTTTAGTTTAGGAGTGAATATTAATCTGTACTATAGTTCTGAGAAACAGCTCTACAGAACACACACCATTTCCATTCTAGATAAAACAAACGAACAAAACCACCACCAAACAAAAACCCACTTAAATACATGCTTGGGTGTCCTTATTTTAAGAAGATATTCTAGCAAGTATTTAAGTAAATGCTCAAGATGTATACAGACAACTAAAAGTTTTGGGATTTTCAGTAGAACAGAGAAAATTTGAAACTTTAGTCAAGAAGATCTAATCTGAAAAAGCTAAAGGTCCTCCTAGGGACTACTGGGTAAAATGACATGAGAATGATTTGACTTTGACATTGAAGACAAATCATCTTCCTTCAATAGACAGAAGGGTAAAACACTTGTTATGTGTCATTTTGTTAGGACTGAGAGGTGTTTTGATTTGATCCTTTCAGATTATTTTCATGAGATGTTGTTTTGACTTTGAAATCATTCAGTTGTAACAATAACATTACCTCTTATATTTCATAAATACAAATTAATCTATGCTTAAATCAACAGAATATGACACCCTGTCTTTATCACAGAGTCATAATGGTCATGTGCTATCATATATTGATTTTGGTTTATCAATAAGAGGAATTGCTTTTGTTTATTTTAGTTTAGTTTCTGCTGTGCAAACACAGGTACATACAAGGGATCTCAGGCAGGGCATACATCTACTTCTATTCCAAGCTGGAGAGTTGCTGAATTACTTTGGCTTGCTTGCTCTGAGCCAAGGACAGACAGATAACAGCCTCTAAGACACAAACCTGGGCGAGGTTCTGTTCAAAGCCATAAGGCAGGACTGACATGGCAGAGAGGACAGGATGGTTTTGAGACCTGCAGAGAATAGTTGTACCAAGGTGTCAGTATCTGAAATGTCAGAGGGTTCTCAGGACTGTGGACAAGATGGAGCAAGATACTACACAGTCAAGAGCAAATGGAGACTTATGTAGAAACTCTTATGTCTGAGAGGACCAGCAAGTGCAGGCTTTGAAAACTTCTCAGAACTACTTCTCTAGAATATCTCTGATAGGCAATGGAGAAAGATTCCTATGATGCTGACTCAGGTATAAAAATGATGGAGGCAAAGTATCCTTTTCTATCACCTATCTTTCCTCGATCATGGGAAGATCAGATCAGATTGCTAAACAATGTGAAACTATTTCTTTCCTAAATAATGTGGAAGCAATGTACTTTCTATTTCCAGGTTTATCTTTTAACTGTGAGAAGCCACATTAGCCAATCACAACTCAGAGATTATTCATTACAAACTAATTATGTAGCCATGGAGGAGTAAGTATACAAAAGACTTAAAAAACTATAATTAACCCTCGGAAGTAAAAAATTAAAAGTGACTGAATGCACATTGTAAAAAATGCAGGATAAATTATGCTGCAGTGACAGCTCAAATAAAAGACTATTTTTAAGTTAAAAAAAAAAAGGTAAGTTCAAATTTAAACTGAATACCAACTTGAATACAGAGTTTGCAAAGGGAAATTAATTTAGGATATCTAAGCTTATAGTGAAATTTCTAGGGTTTTTCTATTGTTTTCTCTAGTCCAACATCTTCAAAATATTGTGAATCCTCCATCTGACAAAAGTTTACTCACATCTCCTTATCAAGAGGGAAAAGATACTTTGAAAAATTTCAAGGTTTTTAGCTGCAGTAGAACAGCTCACCCTCATTCCTATTTTCCCATCTACCTATTCTCATCCCCACCTCCCAAAACAGGCACTTCCAACTGCATCTGAATTTTGATGGATTTTTTAATTTCCTTAATTAAATAAGAGGCATTGCCCTTAGCTCCATCTCCAACACCTTGAAAAACTTCCCTTTGCAATAACTCTCCCATCATTCAACATCTGCAGTGTTCCTATCTCCTGCTTAGGGAGGTCTAGCTTCTTTACCGCAGCATTGCTGCTTCAATCCACATAACTATGAACAGCATCCAGGGAAACAAGCAAGATAATCTACAGCAATTTGGAAATGTTTCTGACTTAAATAGATCCTCAGATTCTTATGACTCATAGAAACATCTGAATTCAGTGTGAAAGAAACTTAATTTAACCTACAATACCAAAATGCAAGTCCCAGAAACCACAAACAGGGAGAAAAATTTAATACAATGCAATCTTTAGATCAAGTCACTTGCCTATAAAACAGATATCTTCATTTTTCTGGAGTTCTGTCAATACAAAATATTTGTGAAGCCTTCATATTTTATATGATAACCATAAAGGCACTGAAAAAATGATTTTTTAAAATTCATTTTATAAGAGAGTTTGATTGGCATACAGTAAATAATATACATATAATAAATATATACATTATCAAAATGCAAATTCAAGCATATGGAAATTTGTTTCCAGCCTTAATTTAATCCTAGTTTATATGTATTAATGTATATATTTAATATAAATATAAATCGATATGTATATTGTAATACACACCTAGATGTAGTCTTAAGGTAGAAAAGCAGGTTTTGATCAAACATTTCTTCATTTCAACATTCATAATTTTTTGAGAGGAGCATTACTTGGGAGTTCTGCAGACAGTTCCAGGAAGCATTAAAAATAATTCTAATACATGTTTGTGTAGGAGCAGGGAGGAGGGAAAACTATTCAAAAATGTGGGAATATTTTGGAGAGAAAATGTTTTATGAATATCATTAGACTTTTCTAACTGGAAACAGATTTGAGAAAATTACAGAAGATGCATTTCACACATCTCTTCTAAAAAAAAAAAAAAAAAAAAAAAGAACACTGGAACAACTCATGTTTTCCTATCATAAACAACCCTGCTTACTTTTCCATCTTTCAGACAGTTACAGAATAGAAAGCTGAGTTGCATGGCCCTGCTGGATATTTTACTGTCAAGAGATATGAAGTCCACATCTTTTACCCTGAAGCGCTAATAGATGGATTTTAAGCCATCCCTTGTGCATTATCGAACATGGCCCTGCTGGATTCAGACCAGCTTGTTTCGGAGGCAAAATTCCTTAGCTGAGAGACAATCAGATTTCATTTGTGAAAGATAAGGCAGCTATTTAAAGCTGTTTAAAGACTTGGAGCATTAAAATTTTTCTAGCCAAATAAGTTCATAGACAGAAGAGTGATGAAGTAGATAAAATATTAGAGGCATAACAATTTCAGTTAATGATCTGATCCTGCAATTTACGATATACTTATTACTCTGTCAGTAGTCACTGTCTCTGTGATAGAAAGAAGTAGATGATCAGGCCAAAATCATAACAAGTCATTAATCTGCATTCAGGGATTATTTTAATTAGCAGTCTAAAGATCAGGACCACAAAAAAGTGGTTAAACCACAATGTGAAAAAGCTAGTGCAACAAGAATAAAAAGAAAACAGATCAGCTGATCCTGATAGCACGGGAAAAGCCAGTCTGAACAGCTGATATTCCTACTCATAGTTTTTTAAAAATATCTGTTAACCTTGTCTGGACGCCAGGTACCCACTGAGGCTGCTCCATCCCTCCTCTCCTCAGCTTTGCAGGGGAAAGAAAATACAAAAAAAGGCTCATGGGTCAAGATAAGGACAGAGAGAGATCACTCAGCAGTTACTGTCATGGGCAAAACAGCTTTGACTTGTGGAAAAAAATAAATTAATTTATTACCAATCAAAGCAGACTAGGGTAAGGAGAAGTAAAACCAAAGCTCAAAACAACTTCTCCTCACTCTTCCCTTCTTCCCAGGCTCAACTTCTCTCCTGATTTTCTTTACCTCTTCCACCTCAGCAGCACAGGAAGTATGAGGAATGGGGTCAGTTTATCACAAGTTGTCTCTGCCACTCCTTCCTCTTCAGGGGACAGCGCTGCAGCATGAGGTCCTGCCATGGGAGACAGTCCTCCATGAACTTCTCCACCATAACTCCTTCACACAGCCTACAGTTCTTCACAGAGTGCTCCAGCAGGGGTTTCCCACTGGGTCACAAATCCAGCCAGCAAACTGCTCCTGTTTGGGCTCCTCTCTCCACAAGTTCACAGGTCCTGCCAGGAGCCTGCTCCAGTGCAGGCTTCCCGTGGGAGAGCATCTTTTTGGCTTCCAACTGCTCTGTGCTGACACCCTCCAGAGGCTACAGGATATCTGCTCTACCATGGACCTCCATGGAGGGCAGTAGGACAGTCCCTCACTATGGTCTTCCCACAGGCTTCAGAGAATGAAAGAGAGAAAGAGACACAGAGAGAAAGAAAGAGAGAAAGAGGGAAAGAAACAGAGAAAGAAAGAGAAATAAATAAAGAAAAAAGAGACAAAGAGAGAAAGAGAGGGAAAAAAAGAAAGAGAGAGAGAAAGAAAAAGAGAGAGAGGGAAAGAGAGAAAGGGAAGAAAAAAAGGAGAGAGGGAAAGAGAGAAAGGGAGAAAGAGAGAAAGGGAGGGAGAAAGAGAGAAAGGGAGGGAGGGAGGGAGGGAGGGAGGGAGGAAGGAAGGAAGGAAGGAAGGAAGGAAGGAAGGAAGGAAGGAAGGAAGGAAGGAAGGAAGGAAGGAAGGAAAGAGAGGAAGGAAGGAAGTGAGGGAGGGAGGGGGGGGAGGGAGGGAGGGGGGGAGGGAGGGAGGGAGGGAGGAAGGAAGGAAGCAAGGAAGCAAGGAAGCAAGGAAGCAAGGAAGCAAGGAAGCAAGGAAGCAAGGAAGAGAGGGAGGAAGGAAGGAAGGAAAGAAGGAAGGAAGGAAGGAAGGAGGGAGGAAGGAAGGAAGGAAGGAAGGAAGGAAGGAAGGAAGGAAGGAAGGAAGGAAGGAAGGAAAGAGAGGAAGGAAGGAAGTGAGGGAGGGAGGGGGGGAGGGAGGGAGGGGGAGAGAGAGGGAGGGAGGGAGGAGGGAGGGAGGAAGGAAGGAAGGAAGGAAGGAAGGAAGGAAGGAAGGAAGGAAGGAAGGAAGGAAGGAAGGAAGGAAGGAAGGAAGGAAGGAAGGAAGGAAGGAAGGAAGGAAGGGAAGGA